>JBBBVM010000059.1:1214325-2437109 GCA_037355625.1 Petunia x hybrida | reverse complement strand
GTGTCCTAATCTCTTGTGCCACAACTGACTATCATTCTCCAACACATTCAGACAAGTCAAATTATTTTCAGGAAGAGAACCTAATGTAACCTTGTACACATTATTTGCTCGTTTCCCTTCCATTATTACTTCACCAGTCTGCAGGTTCTTTACAGTGCAACCTACAGATGTGAAACTCACAAGATTTCCTCTATCACATAGTTGAGAGATACTTAGAAGATTGTGCCTCAATCCATCCACACAGAGTACATTGTCAATAGCATGATTGAGGGATCTCCCAACTTTTTCAATACCAACAATTTCACCGCTCTTGCCTCCTCCAAAAGCCACACTACCCCCTTGAAATGCTGCGAGTGAGAGAAAGTTTCTTCTATCTCCTGTCATGTGCCTGGAACATCCACTATCAAGAATCCAGCTTGGGTTGTTCCATCTCACTCCAGCCTGCAAAAGAAAATCAAGGGTTGGTAACAGAAACCCAGACAAGCTTGGGTCCCTTTTTGTTATAGAATGAATGAATCAAATCTTTTCTAGCCCAATAAGGTAAAACTGATTTTTTTTTCTTTTGCACTGCTCCTTTTGCAACACTGCATTCATTCTTGATATGACCGGTCTTACCACACAAGAAGCAGAGCTTGTTGCAAGGAAGTCCTACATATTTACTATTAGGGTTCCAAGCAGGTAAAGATTTCCTATGTCCTAATCCAGTTTTACCTCTATTATGATTTTCATGCAACCAATTCAAAGCTTTAGAAGACTTGTTCCATTTAGTGAGTCTCGTGAGCTCAGAGTTAGCTTTTTCAACCTTTTCCTGAAGAACCCGGTTCTTCTCAGTTTCCTTATATAGAACTTGGTTTTTCTTTTTAAGCTCAGTTTCAAGGTTGATTTGAGCCTCACTAACTCCTTGCTTACCAGACACTTCTTTCAATTTTTGATTTTCAAGTTCGAGTGCAGAAACTTTCTTTTGCTCACTAAGCACCTGTTCCTTTAATTGACTACCTTCAAATTCAAGGGCTGAGACTTTCTGTTTTAGATCCAAAACACTAGCTTCACTAGCAGTTAATTCCTTTTTAAGATCAGATTTAGCTTTTTCCAAGTTTTTATTTTTCATTGATAAATCAGACACAACTGAAATTAATTGGTCCTTCTCAGAAAGTATTAGGTCCTTCTCAGTCCTCAAATTTTCAATGCCTTCAATTAAGGTCAGAGCAAGCAAATTCAATTCCCTAGGGGAGCCAGTATGAAGTCTAGTTTTCAGTTCATCGAGACTTACCTCAGGTGGATCGTCAGTGGAAGGTTCATCATCAAGAGCCATAAGGGCCAATGGAGAATCATCTTCTTGTTCATCTTCTTCTACATCACTTTCTCTTTTAGAAGTTTCCCATATTGGACAACTAACAACCTGGTCCTTTTTGCAGCTCTTAAAACACTCTGAGTAGCTCAGACTCTCTACCATGCTGTTTTCACCAGGAATAACTTTTATTGAACCCTCCTCTAACTTTTCTTTATTGTAGATGCTATCTAGTACATCCCAGATTTCCTTTGCGGTTGAGCACTTGGGAATGCGTGTACAAACATTAAATCCCAATCCACATTGAAGAATCTTCATAGCTTCAGCATTCATCTGAAGTAGTTTGAAGTCTCTTTCATTAAATTCTTCTACAGGCTTTTGAACTTTGTTCCCTGATGTATCAATCTTTGTGGGAATCAAAGGACCATTCTGTGTAATTCTCCATAACTGATAATTATTTGCCTATAGAAAGGTTTCCATCCTAAACTTCCAGAATTTGTAGTGTTGACCATTGAACTGTGGAGGCTTGCTGATAGAGTGTCCTTCGGACACGAATGGTGGTGCACTCATTGTTCAGATCTTTCTCAAGATGTTAATCTTTATTCGAGAGAACCTGCTCTGATACCACTTGTTGCACCTATGTAAGACACTAGAGGAGGGGGGGATGAATAGTGTCCTTACCCGATTTTTAAAACCTAATACTTGCTTTTAACTTTTATCACCTAACTTACAAAGAACCAGGTTCCTTGCAAGTTTCACTTATCTCTGAAACTTAAACACAATGCGGAAACGTAAATAACACAGAGATTTTTACGTGGAAAAATCCTTGCTCAAGGGATAAAAAACCACGACCCAAACTCTTGGGATTTCCACTCTTCTACTAAAGGAAACTCAAGCAATTTTTAGACTTCAACGTAATGCAATCAAGGAACTAGACCTCCCTAGTACTTAAACCTTCCAAGCCACACGTTAGCTTGTAAGGTTGACTCTACTACACCAAAGAGTAACATCTACTATATGCTTCTTAACAAGCTGATAGATTACAACTCGATAGCCTATAACAAAAACTAAAACAACAGACTTAACTATGAAACTGCTCCTTCGTAAGGTTCTGTTGCTCAGCCTTTGTTCTTGCACACAATGCCTCTCACGATCTGTTTGTTCTTGATTTGCTCTGTTGAGATGTCTTGACTGCGTAAATCAATTCTGGCCAAATTAACTTGTATATATAGAAGTTTGACTTAGCCGGATCCAACGAAATTTAGAACTCCTTTTCTACTTTGGAATCCGTTTCAAATAAGGTTTATCCATATTTCCTTATTTAAAACCTAAGTTAATTTTCCTTAGTTCTAATCCTTTTCTACTTAGGAACCACGTCTTTATCAGCACCGTCACAAGCTTCTTCTTTTCCCAGTAGGATTGGAACTTTGACTCCAACTGTTCTTTTTCACCTTTTTCAACTCTGACTTGATTATCCGTTGAACAGCTCAGTCTTCTCAACTCAACTGTGAACCTTTTCGTAGTCCACTTAGCACCAGGTTCTTTGTCATCTTCAAAACTCATTCTTCAACAAGATCAAATCGAAGCGTAACAAAATAAAGGCAAAATAAACAAACGATTTTCAAAGAGACAAAATGTGTCAATAAAAGCAACTGTGCTTGGCACAAGACTCGAGGGTGCCTAACATCTTCACGAGAGTCAACCCAGATACTTACTTGGAACTCTGACGCAGACCATTTACGAGTCAAAGGTGTTCTAGGTACACCATTTGGTGACTTGGCACACCTTTAACTTGTCAAGTGGCGACTCCAATTCTCTTAATAATGTGTGTACCTAAAACACTAGTTCACAGCCTTTTGTAAAGAGGGCGTGACAGCGGTGAATACTAGAACATCGACAACGGGTGGTCGTCGCGCCTCAAAGCCAATCGTTAACTTTCCGACACACCACTCCATTAAACAATTAGAATTTGCTATAAATATAGAATGAGAGATATATATGATATAGAATCAAATATTGAACTGTAATAAAAAGGATTTCAAATGCCAAAAAAAAAAAGAAATGAAAAAGAATATTTACCATTAAAATTGAAGTATTTGTCTTTGTCGATTCCACTAGATCTGAGCATGCTACGATTGCTTGATTGATGTTAAAATGCCAAATATCAAATATGGACTTGATTTAGATCAAATTTGAAGCAAACCGCCCATTTATTAGCTTAGCCTATCTTGACTCGCCCAATTTAACCCATTTGAAAGTTGGGTTAATTTGAGCTAAAATTTGACCCATAAGAAAAAGGGAGTTTTACATGGAGAGACATTCAGCCCATCAAATTACCAATATGGACCGCTATTTTCGCTTCTTTCTCGAGTAGCCCACATGTGCCATTTTTTTGAAACAAAAGTTACACTCATAGCACCCTCTCCACAAATAAACCCTAGCCCACTCTCTACAAAAAACACTCTAGCCCCCAATGCATTCCTCTCTTCTCATTCCCCTCATGCCACTGTTGCCTCCTCTCCCACCTCTTCCACTGCATCTCCTCCACCACCACTCCTCTCAGATGCTGACGCTGCGCATATCCCCCCGCCCTTGTTGTTGTTTTTTTTCTTTTTAAAAAATAATGTTGATTACCCGAAGTGAATTCCGACCAAAGCACCGGTGAGGGTTTGAAACTCTTTTATAATGTTTAGATGTTGTGTTTTTCTTGTATTAATTTGTATAATATGGTATTTTTATTAAGCTTATATGTAAAATCTGTCAAAAAAACTATATAAGATATTTTGTACGTGTTTATATATTTTATACATATTTTATACAAGTTTATACACTTTTGTAAGTGCGTATAAACTTGTATAAATTTGTATATGTATGTATGTACAATGAATAAAATTGTGTAAATTTTAGATTTCTGCACTATTATGGATGTTTGTATAAAGTTTCACTTTATTGTATATATTTTTTGTCACAGCCCAAGCTTGCCAGTGATATTGTCCGCTTTGGGCCTACGCTCGCACGACTTTAAAACACGTCACTAAGGACTAAGACATGCTTAACTTAAATACCCAGGATCACTCATGTGTTATGCCGATGTGCGACATTTATTAGCTGGGGTGTTACGTACACCCCCTCTTATGGACTCAGCGTCCTCGTTGAGATTTGCCCCGCGTACCCGGGACTCAGCACTGGCTCCGTCCCGCATCGACAAGGCTGACACGGAGTGGCTCTGATACCATCTGTAACAGCCCAAGCCCGCTAGTGATATTGTCCGCTTTAGGCCTAAGCCCGCCCGGCTTTAAAACGCATCACTAAGGTCTAAGACATGCTTACTTAAATACTTAGGATCACTCGTGTGTTATGCCGATGTGGGACATTTATTAGCTAGGGTGTTACATTTTTGTATTTCTCTCCTTGTCTATGCATTTAACTATGCATGTTGATGTATAATTTATTTTTTGGGATAGATTTGCATGTATAAATACTTCCAAAGCAATGATAAAAACAAATCGACAAAAATAACTTTGGTGGAACAAAAAAATGAAACTCTAGTGAAAAATAAAAAGTTCCAGAAATTTGACATTTTCCTGGGCAGCTAAAGTCTAAATTTCAAATAGGGATGTACTATGATATGTAAGAAAAAAATATGGCCCTTCATTTTTAATTTCCTTTATATGGAGTGCGATTTTTAAAAAGTTATCTAACAAAAATTGTCAGAATACATATAAGAAGCTTTTTTCTTTGTTTGATGTATCGTTTATAGCCATAATAAAGAGAAAAATAGAATTCTTAATTTGTTTGGGTAATGAAATAAATCATAAAATACAAATAAAGAAATTAAAGTTTAAGAAATGTTGGACGGGTTGGGTTATGACCCGTTGTTTAGCCTATTTTAACCCAACTCATCTCAACCCAAGTAATATTTGGGCGGGTTATTAATTATTCACTTAATCTATTTTGGCCCGCCCTATTTCAACCTAACTCGCCCTTTGACACTCTTACTTTTAACTGTTTTGACCACCAAGCTAGTCAGGTGATTCGCAGAAATAGGACACCAATGGCCTTCTCACACTTCCAATCCCTGTAAGAGTACTATTTAACTTGCAGTCTCATTTGCCAAAAGTAGCTAGAAGCTCCTAGCAAATAATCAAATGTAGGCTAAGAACTTAGTATAAAAAGTTTCTAGCAAGGCCAACTACTAACCAGGAGTTCTGGCAACTTTTAACGACATGTAACTAGAAGTGAAAGAGTTCTCTTACAAGGAGCCAGAAGTGTTAGAGAAGCGTTGCAATAAGCTACTATATGCAAAACCATAAAATTAGTCTGGCCTGAGTTGGTCTGTGGGTTAGCAATGGGCTCCGGAGCAATTTCGGTCAAGGTGTCAAAGCAGAAACTTTAAATTAGTGTCCCCAAATTTGACTTGTTTTGAGGGTTTGTCCCTATTTTTCACGGTTTTACGTAAATGACCCCAACGTTCATAAGTGTTGGCCCACCAAAACTATAAAAAAATTTAGTTGGAAGATGGGGTGAAGGAGTTAAGAGGCAATTTAGTTGGGAGAAGAAGGTAAAAGGGTCGAGAGCGAGTGTTGCTTATTTCCTAAAATATCAAGGAAATTTAATTGGAGACGTTTTCGGTGGAAGGAGTCTATGGTAATTATTGCCCTGCTAAGACTCCAAGGCAATTTAGCTAGAGAAGAACGAAGGGAGAATGCATGTCATTAATTATTTGTTGAGGGGGTATTTATGTTTGATCATTATCAATGGCGAGTCATTTTTTCTAAACCAAGTTAAATGGGGTCGAAAGGAAAACTCTTGCCTCCGGTGTCATAGTTCTGTAAAATACCCCTAAGATACTGAGCCAACCTAGGTCCCATATCTTAATGGGCAACCTTGGCCCAAAGTTATGGGAGATTTATAAAAATATGACATTTTTTGGCGCCCGTCAGAGATTTGAAACCGTAAGAAAAAGTCCTACAAATATGGTGTTTTCTGGCGTTCGGCAGATCTCTCTATTAGTAAAGACTTGGCGATCGCCAGTATGATAGTTGTCAGGTCTTTACTAATAGAAAGATCTAGTGATCGCTGGAAAGGGATATTTTTATAATATTTATTGCATCAAAAGATGCGTCAGTGGCAGCGGGATGACTATGGAATTTGGTAATTGATATTGGGTTGTAGCTATAGTGAGAATACTATGTGTCTTGCTCACAATAAGATGTACAATAGGAAGAATAGATACATAAACTTGAGACACAAAAATATTAGATGAATAATAGATAATGGAACTATAACTATTGTGTATCTGAGATAAAAAAAATTTGGTTGATCCGCTTATCGAAGCATTAGCAAGAGAAGCAGTAAACCAAACTAGAGAACGAATATGGCTTAAACCCTTAAAGTAAACATAAGTAATGAGAACCTAATTTTGTGTTATTATACATTCTAACAATAAAATTTCAATGTGTTACAACAACCAATTAGTGTTGTTTATACATGGGACTCCCTGTTTAGAGCCTCAAGTCCAGTGTACCGTATGTGATAAGTTAAGGTATTGTTAATTGGTTGTAATACAGGGGAAAACGACAAACTCCAAAGTGTTGATTATTACTAGAAGAGGTTGAATTTAATTTGTAATGAACTTAGCAAATGCCTGTAGTAACAGTGACATAGAGACTAAATTTCACCTATATGGATATTGAAGTGATGCCAATTCGATCAAGGAAGATTTAAAAGGTTTATCTTGTTAATATTCATGAAATCCGGATAAAGACATGGCCAGAAACGTGCTAAAACAAACACTGAATTTTCTAGCCGTTATAAAATATCATGTGTGTAATACTTTCAGATTTAACACAAGGAATTGTGGTTCAAATCTTTTAAGGTACCAATAACTTCATTAATACTATAAAGTATTTATACTAATGGAAAGTTCAAATATGTTACAAGAAACTCTTTGGTATGCGTGATTTAATGAGAAATATAACAAACTAGTGGGGGATGTTGGTGTAATTTATTATAATATAAGGCTAATTACAAATATATACAATCCTAACACTAAAATTACTAAAAATAACAACATTATTCTACTTTACACCAATACTTTTTTACACATTATATATAAAACCCATTAAATTAAGGTTCTACCCTCTCCCTTCCCCACTGATGCACTGTAGCCTCGTCGCCCAGTCACCGGCAGCTGATCGCCGCCGGTGACCAGAATTTTTTTTTTTTTTAAATCTAAAATAGTTGTAGATGCATAAACATACAAAAAAATAAACACTTTCATACTAAAACAAAGTAGATTTGGACCTATAAAAATACATAAACATACACAAAAACTAGAAATACATAAGTATACATATATATACACCATACATACAAATACATACAAAAAGGATTTATAGACATGCAAAGGATTTTGGACATACATTTAACACACACATACACACAAATATAAGTTTATACAAAAAAAAGTATAAATTGACATACAAAAATGTGTAGGTTGAAAAACACATACAGAAACGTACAATAAATTTACAAAGACGTACAACTAAAATATTCAAAAAAATGTATATGTATTTATACACCAAAAAATATACACATACCCATCAATACAAACTTATATATGAATATACACATAAAAATAAAATAAAACAAAACAAAAAAGAATGGAGTAGAAGCAGATATGAATATGTATATAGAAAATACACATATACACATACAAAATGAAAAAAGGAGGTCCAGATCAGAGAAAACCAAACCAGAAACAGAGATCGGAGCCACTGCCGAAGTAGTGCAGCAGCAGCGGCGACGACGTCCGGCGAAGATGGAAGCAAACAACAGCAGCAGAGACACGGTTGCTGCTCTTGTTCGCCAGAGGAACAGCAGCAACAGCGACTGGCGACGGAGTAGAGGAACGGCGGGTGGGTGGGTGGGTGGAGGAGCAGAGAGAGAGAGGAAGATATGGTTTTATTTCTGGGAGAGTGGAAAGGAAAAATAGTATATGTAGTGTAATAAATTAAAAAATATTGGTATATTTTGTTAATATTTAAAAATATCGTTATATTTTGTAATTTAGGTGTTTAATGTGTCTACTAGCCTAAAAATTTCTATAATATAAAGTAAAAGTGCAAGGTTGTCCCACATTGTTCTGACAAACCAATTTGAAAGATTTTTAAGCCTATGTCCCATTTATCTCTTTGATATTAAACAACACATATAATTGTATTTGTCCAGCACTTATAATACATATTTATATTAATATCAAAGACTTGAACTTGGATTTTGGATGTGGGCACGAGTTGGACCTTGAAATAAATATTTTATTTTTATATTGTGGATAGAAAATTTTAATTTTAAATTTGAATTTGAATAAAACTGAAATAATTGTCCAAAAAAGAGTTGCGTATCTTCTCAAAAGATCTAATTCCTTCCAGACATATATAAGTTTTCCTACTACAGAATGACTATCTAAATTTGCAGTATAATTTTCAGGTTTTGTTGTATTCTTTTAGAAATTTATTCTGTAATTCCCAAAAGAATAAACAGATCAATATCTCTTGAAATTCAATGATATTTCACTCATTATTTTTCTCTTCATTTTTCCAACACATTTTCTGTTCAAGGTACACATTTAAAATGAGATTATATGCCTAATATGTTATATACGTCTAGTAGGTAGGTATATGTTCCCTTTTTCTTGTTTATTATAGTTTTATTGTACATAGGGGGAAGAGAAATGGGAGAGAAAACTAAAAGATAGGGAATCAAATCCTCACTAATAATAATGTGAACCTTTAGGTAGTGAGTTTTCCAGATATGTATATGTTTTGAACCTGAATAATGTTCATTCAAAGATACGAAAAAGGATTATATTTGTCCCTCTACTATGATAAGTTTTCTAGAGTTCTCCCTCGTTATACTTTAAGGCTAAAAATCTCCCTACCGTTAGTAAAGTAGCTAAAATTAATCCTATTTTCAGTTTGAAATCCTACTTGGCCAACAAAATTGATATGGCATGACACTTGGTGAGATGGACGCCATGTGGCATTGCACCTCACCGCCCCAACCCTTCCCTAACCCTTCCATCTCATTTGTTCTCTACTACCAACAAGCAAAACAACCGGCACCTCCACCACTGTACCGCTATCCAAATGCATTCAAACACCATTTTTGAAGCCAAAAGATTTTCGAATCTCAATTTCTTTAAAGCACATCTTAGCAGACTCAGATCAACGTAATTCTTTTTAGCTTTTTAAAATTCCTTTATCAAATTCCTCTACTTAACAGTGTGCATAGTATAAGAAAATGGAATACACCATGGTTGAAGATTGTATCAATTTCCCTACTAGTGAAACCATCAACCAAAATGGAAGCTCTGCTTCTTTTTTCTTTTTGAAATTTTCATAAATATTTTTATTTTTTTGGGGAAGGAAAATAGTGATTTGTTAGGGAAGGAGAAGATGGGCCTGACTTGGTTATGGTGGGAGGTGGTAAAAATGGTGTTAATGCTTGTGGTGTTTCACTTTAGCTCCGGCAATGGCGACAACTGCTATGACCACCACCAGCATCATATTCAAGTATTTCATGCCAGTTATTGTTGGCATCTCACAAAGACACTTTTTTTTGTGTGGAAGTATAACAAATTATATCAACATGAGAAATACCAAGTTCCATAAATGTTAAAAGATGGATTTTCATCCAGAGAAGTGGATGAACAAGAACAAAATGGTAATCTTCTTTCTTTTCTGAGTCTATGCTTTACAAAAAGAGAAAAGGAGAAAAAAGATCGAAAGGGAACCATCATGAAGTGGAAGGAGGGGAGGGAGTACAATATGGTCGGGGTGGTGAGGTGGCATGCCACGTGGCATCCACCTTACCCAATTATCATGCCACATCAAAATATTTTGGGCAAATTGGATTTCTGTCTAAAAAATGGAGTAATTTTAGCTACTTTGTTAATGGTAGCGAGATTTTTGGCCTAAAAATATTAAAAAAAATCTATACAATTTTACAAAGTAGAGGGAATCTCTGACCCTTTTCCATCAAATATAACATAAGATTGTCCTAATCACGCTCCTCCTTTAAGCCAAAGAAACGTAATGGAGTTAGAAAATGAAAGTTGTCAAAAGACTCAAAGGTATTGAGATGGTTGGCTAACAGTGTGAAACGACATTAGGCAGTCATTTCAAGAGTTAGGACTCCGTTTGGCATGTTGACAGTCTTAAAAGCTCTGTAAGACCTGTCTGCAAAATTTGAGTTGATTCGGACCTCGTTTGGTAGGTTATTGAGAAGGTTTCCGTTTCGGCTGTCAGTAAAGGCTAAAAGAGGTTTTCGAGCTCGATTTGAGTAAATGAGCACCGATTAGAAATTAGAAGGGTGCATTAGGTTTGATGGTCATTTGTGACCTATGGAAACTCCGGAAGTGAAATCCGAGGTCGTTCGGATAGTTTTCACTAAAGTTCCGAAAGTCAAAAAATCGACCTCTTTCTGTGGGACCCACATCTTGAGTTTTGGAGATTCAATTTAGGATCCAACTTTGCGAGCATGTCACACAAGTGTTGTATGACTTTTGTACAAAAATTGAGGTCATTCTGAGCTTTGTAGGGTCATGTTCGGACCCGAATAGCAGCACCAGCAGGTGTTGGTGCAAAATTCTGCACCTTCCGGATAGTGCTGTAAGATCGCGCGCGTGTTTCGAATGCCTCTAAGAGCGACCGCGCGCCTTGTTGCGCGACCGTGAAGAAAAGTTTTGCGCGTGGGCCCGCGTGGTAGCTCGAACACGCTGATTTCTTGGTATAAATGACCATGTCGGCTGATTTTTCTCCTTGTCTAATTCCATGTACTTCCAAGTCATTCCAAGCAAAATTTACTGTACCAAATCATAGGATATCATCCGAGGAAAGTGGTTCCAAGAGGTGTCGGGGGGGGGGGGGGGAAGTTTGTTCAATAGTCTATTCGGCTCGAGATTAAAAGGTAAGTGGTTTCATCCTTTCTTTGATGGCCTTCGACCTTTATTGATATTCTGTTCAGGTATTTTTCACGTGTGTAGCTGCCGAAGTAGCGTACTTATTACGCCAGAGCTTCGTGAATAACCATTAGTATGTTGTTAAGTATTGCTTTGTATTTACTGTGTGCTTGGGAATATGATACTCTGGCTGTAAGCATAACGGGTTCTGTGCTCTTGGTATGTGTGTTAAGATGTACTATAATGTTTGCCGAGTTATGGATAAGAGATTTATGTTTGTTATGAACACTAATTGAGGAACTATAAGCCTAAGATTATGAGTAGAACACAATAGTTAGACTGGACTATGGAAATTGAGTGAATATGAGTTTATCGTTTCGCGATATGCAACCTTATGATAGGTGTTTCATATTAGTTATGAATAGAATATCTTGTTGGAAAATGAACTTGAACTGTTAGGCCTCAACGCGTGAATGTCACATTGAGGATTGAGGCTCCAGTATATTTAGGGAATATCTATTCTTGATCTATAAGCCTAGTATTGAGTTGAGAAGGGAAGCTCGGGTATGATTAAGAATATAAATTAGAAGATAGAACTATCCTATAGGTTTGAAAATCTTTATTGGATCACAAGGCTTACTTATTATATAGTTGTTTGAATTGTGTGGCATTGCATACCACATCTTCAAAGCTGAGCTTTAAGCATAGGAGTTTGTACTCCAGTGATGAGTTTGATATGTACTCCCCGGCAGACGACGAGAGTCCCGCGCCGAAAATAAGTGTTGGATTGTTGTGTCATCTGAGGGCAGGAGAATTCCGCTCCTTGCATCATATTGAGGTTAGGATGATTCCACCCTGGAGTAGGAGGATTCCGCTCCTTTCATTGGGCACATGTGACCCTATTGCATCATACTACATTCATTCCATTTCATTGCATCGGCTGTTGTGTATTGTGTGATAGTAGAGCGATGTGTTGAGTATGTGTCATGTATTTCTGGTTGTTGATAATTTTCAGGTTACCTATATGTTTCTGTCGATCTTATGTCCCTGGTTGTCTATGATTTTATGGTTTCTTACATGTTTCCAGTTATTATTTGGCTCTTCCCTTTTTATAGATAAAGTAAGATGAATTTGGTTTATCTACTTTTCTTCTCCCTGCCTAGCATATCTGCTTCTTCGAGGTGGCTAGCCAGCCCCCACTTAGTGAGTCCTTTCGACTCACCCTCTGTTTGTTTCTTATCTATTTATTTTATTTCGGCAGGTTCGCTCCAGGATTGAGATTGCCACGTTGTTGAGGAGCGAAGACGACTTCAGTTGTTAGGGTGAGCCAGCTTTTGTTCAGGATGACCACCAGTTTTATATTTTTTTTTTATCTCAGTTGTATTTTACTCCATTCAGGAGATGTTTATACTTCATTTGTATTCTTAGATGTCTGTCTGGATAGCCCTAAATCTAGTACATTGGGTAGACAGTTGTAACTTCTTCTGTACAACTTAGGTATAATTATGTTCGTGTCTCTTTAGGTCTTTTTTTTAATATATAAGTTGATTTTATGTTTATTTTAGGTGAATTCAATGAAAAAGGGTTCACCCGATGGGTCTAGGGGAGAATGTCGGGTGCCCGCGCAGCCTAGCCAAAAATTCGGTTCGTGTCACAGTGTCGGGTCTAGTTTGTAAAATTTTGATAACTAGCCAAATTTGGACGCCCTATGTGAGTTTTATCCATCATTTCAAAATTAATTGAGAAATAGCCAAAAATTCACGCGCACACTTACACTCTATTAGCATTGGCAAACACTCCTAAGTAGTCTCAGTATTTATACTGGGACTTTGAATTAACATGTTCAAAGTCCCATTATTTTATACTGTGATTCATGTTCAAAGTCCCTGGAGCTTTATATATAAAGTCCCAGTATTTTATCCTGGAACTTTGAACTAACATATTCAAAGTCCCAGTATTTTATACTGAGAGTAGTGTTTAAGTGATCCCAGTATAAAATACTGGGAGACTGAACATGTTAGTTCAAAGTCCCAATATAAAATACTGGGACTTGTCTGGAGCTGACTAGTTTTCAAATAGTTTTGCTCCGCTGGCTGGTATTCAATTAGCGCGGTGCAAACAGACTACATGATTAAATTTTTACAAAAAATTTCACCCAGTGCCCTCAATAAGACCCGGTCTTACCTAATTGCCCCCACTTATAAATATTTAAGTAAATGCCCTCCACGTCATACCCCCCTATGAAAGGACTATTTTAGCCTCGACCTACTTAATTCACGCTGAACAGGTTTCTTTCTCTCTTTTCCCATTCCTGGCCTCCTTCTTTCTTCTTTGTGTGCTAGAGATTTGGGGTTTTTTATTCTCTCTTTTTTGTTATATTGTAATTTTTATTTCGCATAATCATTTATCTGCATTTATTTTTTCCTGTTATTTTTTTATACTTATTGTTTATATATTTATCTATTAGTTTTTTCCATTTTGATCTATGATTGTTGAATTAAGTTTGAGGTTCCTGTGGATTTTTTTGCTTGTGTTTGCTTGATTCCTGTGATTTGAAGGTTTTTATTGCCTATGGCTATTAGATATTCATGTTGTTGCATAAAGCTTAAAATCTTGACCATGGCCAAGAGTTGCATAGACTCTCTCTGCAAGTTGCTTATTGCAGTAGAGTTTAAAGTCTTGGCTATTGCCAATACTTGCAGAGATGTTCCGTGTAAGTGTTGCTTCCACCAGAACTTAGAGTCTGGGCTATTGCAAAGAGTTGTAGAGACTTTGTCTCCAACTTGTTCACTGCGGTAGAGGTAGAAGTCTTGGCAATTGCAAATACTCTTAGAGATTTTTAGTGTAAGGTCCCCCTTGCAGCAGAACTTAAAGTGTTGGCTATTGCCAAGAGTTGCAGAGACTTTCTTTGCAAGTTTTGCGCAGCAATATAGGTAAAAGTCTTGGCAATTGTCAATACTTGCAGAGACTATTTGTACAAGTTGCCCCTTCTGTTGAACCTCAAAAATTACCCCCCGAAAAGGATAAATTTCGGAATATCGACAGGATGGACTAACTATTTTGGAGTTTTTTTGGAGTCGCCACCCAATTTAAGAAAAACAGGGAACCAAATTAAAAAATACGTGCAAAAACTCCGTTTTTATAAAAAAGACGGTCTTTCTTTCAGAGACTCTATAGGTAAGAGGTTTTTATTAATTTCGGAAGAAGGTTTTTAAGGCACTTCCGAAATTCCGTTAAAAACGGTTAATCCGATAGATTTCCAAATATTTACAAGTGTGCTTTTCTTTCAAAAGAATTATTAAAAATAGTAATAATAATAATAAGAATAATTAATCGAATAAAAGCTTATTTGCAAAAATATTCTTTTACTTGCACGCATTTGCTAAGACGGCCCCAATTTGCAATAAATTAAATAACGACTTCACAATAAAATGCGATGAACATAAAGTAAAGCAATATACAAACAATCAAATATTATTGCTAAATAAAATATTCTACACATTTATTTGCATAAATATCTCTACGGAAAGAAAGGCAAAGTTAAAGATAAAACCCGAGAAAATGATCAACTCACGGGAGCCTTGGATTTTCTAAAATTCCTAAGTCTTATTTTGAATGCTTGAGTCCGAATTCAATCTCCAAATGCATTCAATGCAATGGACTATTCCCATTCGTGAGTTAGCCAAACTCGTCCACAAATTGTTCGTGCCAAAATGTACCTCGCAATAAAAATGGGAATTAAACTGGATTAGTACGATAATAAAGTGTAATAATTAATGAAAATAAAATACTAATAATATAGTAATAAAGTAATAATAATAGTAATAATAATAAAAATAATATAATAGTAGTAATAAAATAATAATAATAGTAAAGGGGGTTGTTTTTGCAAAATTTAGGCTCAGGTTTGTATGGCGCGTCATGTAGAGGCTCGGGGTATTGGTACGGTTGCAAACACGGAGCCGGTCGTGTTGCCATGCCAAGTACCAAACCACCACTCTATTCGACTTGCTTTGCATTAATTTCATACGTTCATCATCGCCTTTTGCTTTAGGGACACGGGAACGGGACGGTTCAAGTGTAGTATCCGTTCGAAATCCGTCAATTTATTGTCCGTCAATTCCTTGTGTAGGCCTCAATACGTGTATATGTATTTTTTCATTGGCCATGTAGTATCTTGTTCAAATCAGTCCACGGTCTCAAATGAATTACTATTTTCATAGGTTGTTCATAGCATCATACGGTGCTGTTTGGTGTCAAACAAACTAGCAAAGTACCAATTCTGTAAGTCGTCCAGTGTTACACATCAGGCAATTAAGCCAATAATCTAGGAAATGAGCAGCAAAGGACCATTATATTCCACAAAGTGGCACTGCACACACAAACAAAGTTAGGCAGTATTATTAAAGCAAAAATGATAGGCTTAACACAGCTTTTAGCAAAGCTTGAAAGCCATTCTTGAAGTGCAATAACAGAGAACGCAAGGAGCTTCGACGAAACAATGAACAATCTGCAATCAAGAAAACCATCAGAAAAACCCAATAACTGCAAAAGAAGCAGCGACCACAGCTAAGTTTTCCGGTGAGACGGTGGTAACAGCACACAAATCGAGTAACGGACGGAGGATAAGCAACGCCGATTTGGTGGCGTCGCTACCACTCCCCCACTCTGCCTTTCCTTTGCATTTTGGTTTCAGAAATGGGCACAAAAAACCAACGAAATAAAGTGAGCAGCAGTACAATAGAAACAATAGGATAATACAGTCGCCGGCGACAAGTTTCCGGTGAAACAAACGTGTACAGCAGCAACGAAAAGCATAGATTTTAGCTTTTCATGGTAAGAAGATCAGTGAAACAAACGAAACGGAGCAGTAGCCAATAGGATGGAGGAACGACTGCCGATGGCTTTTCTGGCGAATAGCGCACGGCGTCGCTTCAACTCCGTCCCCATGACCCCAATCTGTCAAACCCCTCCTTGATTCCTCTGTTTCTATTGCACGTGTGTATGTGATGGGTGTGAGGGATTTAAAAGGAGTTGGGATGTGTGTAAGTTGCTGTGGATGGAGAAGGAAATGGGGGTAAGAAGACAAGGGCCCGTGAATCTGATTTTTTTGGTTGTGGTGTATATAGTGAAGATGATTTTTTTGAAGGGGGCTGATGGAAAAATGGTGGTAGGATTTTTTTGTGAGTGGAGAAGATGGTGAATAGTGTGTGTCGATCTAAAAATTTTAGGGGTTGTGGGAATGATGAATAATCTTGGTAGTGAGGGTGAGGGTAAAAAATGAGTGGGGGTGTGAGAGGCTAGGGTTATAGATAAGGATATATATATATATATATATATATATATGGGTAGAGGATTTGCACAAATAGGCTAATGCTTGGGAGTGAGCGGATTTGGCCTCAATTTATAATTAATTAAAATTTTAAAACAAAGTAAATGGGTTGCACGGATGGGTTAAAATTGGAGGGATTTCGCAAATTTAGCGCATTCTTTGACATTTCAATTGATCCTCTTTTATTATCATTATTTTATTTAATTTTCAAATTAAACTTAAATTATAAAAATATTGCCATAATTTATTAAATTTGAAAAAATTCGGGACAAAATTGGGTGTCAACAGCTGCCCCTCTTTACCCGGAAAGGATGAAAGAGTTTCCAGGGTAAAAAAGTTGACGTGAAACCCAAACAGGACAACCAACTGGCGGGACACACCGCACATGGTGCCCCATAGTTGACTTGTCAAATCTATTCTAAACAAGTATAATATAATGCTTTTGCAGGACAACCAACCGGCGGGACACACCGCACATGGTGCCCCATAGTTGACTTGTCAATTCATAATTTAAAACAAGTATTATATAATGCTTTTGCAGGACAACAAACCGGCGGGACACACCGCACATGGTGCCCCATAGTTGACTTGTCAATTCATAATTTAAAACAAGTATTTCTCCAAATTTAGCGATATCTGCAAATCACAACAATGAAATTTTAGAAAGTGTTCTCTTAAAGAGAAATAGAAATGAACCGGATATGTTTAAAATTTACAAGAATTATAAGAGATAGAAATGCCGCCTTTCGGCCATAAATAATGATCTAGCCTACAGTTGGCTCCATAACAATAGCGCCCTTTGATTGTCTATGATAAGCTTCATAATAATGCCTCAAATTGCTTATGGTAGGTTTCAAATGATAATGATGTCTTCGCTTGCTCACAATAGACTTGATAATAAGACCCCCGATTGTTTACGGTAGGACCAATAACAAAAGAGCCTTCAATTGCCTATGATAGGCTTCAGAATAATGCCTCCAATTGCTTATGGTAGGCTTCAATGCTAATGAAGTTCTCGCTTGCTCACGATAGACTCATAATAAGGCCCCCGATTGCTTACGATAGGCATGACGTAATTTGTAAGTGCAAGCTGCAATATCTTTGATAAAATTGCCTTCCCATCCACTGGCGAAGCAATAAAGCAAATGCGAAGGCATAGTGCAAAGCATTTTCAACAATCTTGACAAATCAACTGGCAAGCCGGTCGGGCATGAAGCAAGGAGGGTCTTGGGGTTGATTGTCGAACAAATCAGCTGGCGAACCGGTCCGACACGAAGCAAGGAGAGTCTCGGGGCTGACCTGTTAACCTGAAAAGTAAAACAAGACGTAATATAAAGCGAGTGCAAAGGCATAATTGAAAGCAAGTGCAAGGCTATTTAAACATCTTGACAAATCAACTGGCAAGCCGGTCGGGCACGCAGCAAGGAGGGTCTTGGAATTGATTGTCTACAAATCAGCTGGTGATCCGATCCGGCACAAAGCAAGGAGGGTCTCAGGGCTGACCTGTTAACCTGAAAAGTAAAACAAGACGTAATATAAAGCGAGTGCAAAGGCATAATTGAAAGCAAGTGCAAAGCAATTTAGCGTGAAATGTAATGCAACGCAAAAGCGATTTAGTGAATCAATAGGCGTGAAAGTCCAACAAGGGAGAAGCCCCGCCTGGTGGTCAACCTGAAAGATGTAAAGCAAGGCATCAATTTTAAAGCAAGTGCGACGACATAATTCAAAGCAAGTGCAAAGAAAAGCAGTGCGGGAATATAAAACAATGCAAGAGCCATTTGGCGAATCAATAGGCGACATAGTCCAACAAAGGGAATCCTCGTAGCCGATGGTCAACCTGAAAGAGTAAAGCAAGGCGTTAATTTTAAAGCAAGTGCGACGACATAATTCAAAGCAAGTGCAAAGCAAAGTAGTGCAGAAATGTAGTCAGTGTGATAGCCATTGATAAATCAATTGGCGAGTCAATCCGACAAGGATGGCCTTGTGCGGATTTTCGCCTGAAACCAAACGATGCCCTATTTGGCTTAGTTTCGAAAACACAAAATAAGCCTCAGCTTTGTTGCCTAGTAGGAATGAAAGTCATAAGGGTAGAAATGCCGCCTGTTCGGCAATAACTCATGACAAAGCATAATGCTTTAAGTTATGAAAAAGGCAATGCGACGCAATCTGCAAGAAAACTTTGGATGCGCGTTCAATAAATTGTTCATCCATAATGCAAATGATCCTTTCATTGCAAGCTTTCATGTTCCTGCTCTCAAAGAAAAACTGTTAGTTTTGGGGAGGGAGGGGGAAGCGTTTGATTTGTGCAGACTTCATCCTGATCTTGCTGCTTCTGCTACTTCCTCGTCTTCATTGGACTTGGATTTGCGAATTGCTTCCAGAAACTTGGCTCATGAACTCAAATAGCATAGATTTTCAAAAAATAGAGGAAAAATAAAATATTTTAATGCAATATAGCGAGTGAAACAAGCATGCAAATGAAGTCAAAGATGCATTTTGAAAATTTTGCCTTGACTTAAACTTGTAACATATTTTAAAACAAACTGAACGTCATTTGTCTTAGACTTTGCACTGTTCGCTTAGCCAATTACAGAGTTCTTGCCAACTCATCTTTAATACCCAACGCAGCTTCTTGCAAAATTCTGCCCCAGTTATTATCTTTCGCATCTCCAATTCATTTTGCAAAAAATTGCCCCAGTTGTCCTTCTTGGTGAAAAATGAAAATTTAAATGCTAAAGGGCCGAGCCCGATGGGGGAGCCTACGTATCCCTCCTTGGGAATTAGACCGTGCGTAGTTCTGCATCACTGCTTCAACGCCATATACCAACAAATAAAAGCTGCCCCAATTGAAGTTCTAATAGTAGTGCAATATTCAAAGAGCGCAGACAATAACCTTTCAGTGCGTCGTTTTAAATTGTTCAGTTGTTTTGCCATACGTTACAAGCAAAGCTTTGGCACGTTTATCAATTTTAGTTTTGAAACAGAAACAAATGCAAGAGTAAATAATATAATAAGAATGCAATGCATTTTATTTCAACTTTCATAATTCGAAATGAGTTGATTCAGATTAACATAAGCTTTAAAGTACAATGTAATTCAGGGCCTCAATCTGAATTAAAATTGAAAATAATGCTACTAAGTTCAATTGCCAAGTTCTTTCAGACAACGCCATTAGCTTCTGGCGCTGCATCGTTCACGAGCTAGAGCATCTACCATCAATCAAATCTCGAAACCTTTGTGTGGTGGATGGTCAGCCACTTCACAAATCCAACATTTGCTAAAGAAATAAACAAAACAAAAGAAACCTCTCAAAGGGTAACTAAGATAGTTTGCATGTCATTCATAGGATTGCATACAAGCAAGCAACACCTAGTATTTAACGCATTTTGAGCAAATAAAGCAAGGCAAACAATTAACATTTTAACACAGCTCATGCTCTCCACAGCATATGCACAAAATTCTAAACCCAAATGCCTAAAACCCGAAACAATCCTCCATAGCTTTTCTAAACATCCACACTCCTCCAAGCACGATTCTCAATTGTTTTACAACATCCAGGGGTGAAATTTCCAACCGCCTTTCACAATACCAGACTGCAAATCATGAAAGGCGCCAATTGGCCTTTCAAAATAAAACCTCACTGGTCCTCGGCTTTGGACAAGCCTCTCAGCTTCCTAGGTTTTGCAAGGCTCACAGACCTTGTTCATAAGGCTCCTCACTGGTCCTCGGCTTTGATCAAGCCTCTCAGTTTCCTAGGTAGCCAAGACCGCACTGGTCTTCAAGGAGGGACCCCACTGGTCATTCAAAGACACAGGGGCTTCGCTCTCCTAGTATGCGACAAGCATACTTCAATTTTATAAAGTTGCAGCTGGATAATCAACATAGGCCTGCACACATGCAAAGCCATTCACGAGAGGGGCCCCACTGATCCTTTTAAAGACACCAGGGGCTTCGCCCCTTAGATCTCACTACACCAGGCCATCTCCAAAACACAAACCAACCAAATCTGCCGAACTTTCCCCCCGGACTGCAATTTTGTCTATGATCTCAATTCTGCTAAATTCTTCCATTTTTTGACCTAAAGACAACATAGGAGACAAAATTCTAAATCTGATTTTGCTCAAAACATGGTTAGGACTGAGGATTCGTTATCACACAGCACATAATATGCATTGTCGCTGGGTTTCAAGAACCCGTTGACAAAAGGGCTGTTTCTTAACTCTTGGAAATGGTATCAAGGACCGGGTCCAAACTAAGGTGTATATGCATGCATGACCTAATCTCCTTCTAAGAGTGGGTTAACGGTTGAGGCTGATTCGGCCTATGCGGGATAAACCTGGCCCCATAAACCAGTAAAACCAGCCAAGACAAAACCAGGCAAACCATATCCCAACTAACTTTGGTGACACGAGAGAAATTCAAAGACTTAGGAAGGACAATGCCCTTCCTATATTATTGCCCGTCATGCGGGCCCCCCGTGATGAAATCGAGGAGATGAAAGAGAATTGACAGGCTCCATGAGGGAGGAAATATGAACGGAATGCAGACTATGCACAAATAAATATAATACATGCTTTATAAGGCAAACCAAACAAACAGATATAATAAAGCAAATAAATTAGGCATGCTAGTTGCAAACAATTGGAAACCTTTATGGTCAAAACCTTTATTGCTCCCCAGCGGAGTCGCCATGCTGTTGAACCCCAAAAATTACCCCCCGAAAAGGATAAATTCCGGAATATCGACAGGATGGACTAACTCTTTTGGATTTTTTGGAGTCGCCACCTAATTTAAGGAAAACAGGGAACCAAATTAACAAATGCGTGCAAAAACTCCGTTTTTATAAAAAAGACGATCTTTTTTCAGAGATTCTAAAGGTAAGAGGTTTTTATTAATTTCGGAAGAAGGTTTTTAAGGCACTTCCGAAATTCCGTTAAAAACGGTTAATCCGATAGGTTTCCAAATATTTACAAGTGTGCTTTTCTATCAAAAGAATTATTAAAAAATAGTAATAATAATAATAATAAGAATAATTAATCGAATAAAAGCTTATTTGCAAAAATATTCTTTTACTTGCACGCATTTGCTAAGACGGCCCCAATTTGCAATAAATTAAATAACGACTTCACAATAAAAGGCGATGAACATAAAGTAAAGCAATATACAAACAATCAAATATTATTGCTAAATAAAATATTCTACACATTTATTTGCATAAATATCTCTAAGGAAAGAAAGGCAAAGTTAAAGATAAAACCCGAGAAAATGATCAACTCGCGGGAGCCTTGGATTTTCTAAAATTCCTAAGTCTTATTTTGAATGCTTGAGTCCGAATTCAATCTCCAAATGCCTTCAATGCAATGGACTATTCTCATTCGTGAGTTAGCCAAACGCGTCCACAAATTGTTCGTGCCAAAATATACCTCGCAATAAAAATGGGAATTAAACTGGATTAGTACGATAATAAAGTGTAATAATTAATGAAAATAAAATACTAATAATAAAATAATAAAGTAATAATAATAGTAATAATAATAATAATAATAATAATAATATATAATAGTAGTAATAAAATAATAATAATAGTAAAGGGGGTTGTTTTTGCAAAATTTAGGCTCAGGTTTGTATGGCGCGTCATGTAGAGGCTGGGGGTATTGGTACGGTTGCAA
Source organism: Petunia x hybrida (assembly GCA_037355625.1). Classification (NCBI taxonomy): domain Eukaryota; kingdom Viridiplantae; phylum Streptophyta; class Magnoliopsida; order Solanales; family Solanaceae; genus Petunia; species Petunia x hybrida. The sequence goes on along the minus strand of JBBBVM010000059.1, from coordinate 2,414,856 downwards.
ACACGGAGCCGGTCGTGTTGCCATGCCAAGTACCAAACCCACCACTCTATTCGACTTGCTTTGCATTAATTTCATACGTTCATCATCGCCTTTTGCTTTAGGGACACGGGAATGGGACGGTTCAAGTGTAGTATCCGTTCGAAATCCGTCAATTTATTGTCCGTCAATTCCTTGTGTAGGCCTCAATACGTGTATATGTATTTTTTCATTGGCCATGTAGTATCTTGTTCAAATCAGTCCACGGTCTCAAATGAATTACTATTTTCATAGGTTGTTCATAGAATCATACGGTGCTGTTTGGTGTCAAATAAACTAGCAAAGTACCGATTCTGTAAGTCGTGTAGTGTTACGTATCAGGCAATTACAAGCCAATAATCTAGGAAATAAGCAGCAAAGGACCATTATATTCCACAAAGTGGCACTGCACACATAAACAAAGTTAGGCAGTATTATTAAAGCCAAAATGATAGGCTTAACACAGCCTTTAGCAAAGCTTGAAAGCCATTCTTGAAGTGCAATAACAAAGAACGCAAGGAGCTTCGACGAAACAATGAACAATCTGCAATCAAGAAAACCATCAGAAAAACCCAATAACTGCAAAAAAAGCAGCGACCACAGCTAAGTTTTCCGGTGAGACAGTGGTAACAGCACACAAATCGAGTAACGGACGGAGGAGGAGCAACGCCGATTTTGTGGCGTCGCTACCACTCCCCCACTCCGCCTTTCCTTTGCATTTTGGTTTCAGAAATGGGCACAAAAAACCAACGAAATAAAGTGAGCAGCAGTACAATAGAAACAATAGGATAATACAGTCGCCGGCGACAGTTTTTCGGTGAAACAAACGTGTACAGCAGCTACGAAAAGCATAGATTTTAGCTTTTCATGGTAAGAAGATCAGTGAAACAAACGAAACGGAGCAGTAGCCAACAGGATGGAGGAACGACTTCCGATGGCTTTTCCGGCGAATAGCGCACGGCGTCGCTTCAACTCCGTCCCCATGACCCCAATCTGTCAAACCCCTCCTTGATTCCTCTGTTTCTATTGCGCGTGTGTATGTGATGGGTGTGAGGGATTTAAAAGGAGTTGGGATGTGTGTAAGTTGCTGTGGATGGAGAAGTAAACGGGGGTAAGAAGACAAGGGCCCGTGAATCTGATTTTTTTGGTTGTGGTGTATATAGTGAAGATGATTTTTTTGAAGGGGGCTGATGGAAAAATGGTGGTAGGGTTTTTTTGTGAGTGGAGAAGATGGTGAATAGTGTGTGTCGATCTAAAAATTTTAGGGGTTGTGGGAATGATGAATAATCTTGGTAGTGAGGGTGGGGGTAAAAAATGAGTGGGGGTGTGAGAGGCTAGGGTTATAGATAAGGATATATATATATGGGTAGAGGATTTGCACAAATAGGCTAATGCTTGGGGATGAGCGGATTTGGCCTCAATTTATAATTAATTAAAATTTTAAAACAAAGTAAATGGGTTGCACGGATGGGTTAAAATTGGAGGGATTTCGCAAATTTAGCGCATTCTTTGACATTTCAATTGATCCTCTTTTATTATCATTATTTTATTTAATTTTCAAATTAAACTTAAATTATAAAAATATTGCCATAATTTATTAAATTTGAAAAAATTCGGGACAAAATTGGGTGTCAACACCTTCCACTAGAGTTTAAAGTGTTGGCTATTGGCAATAGTTGTAGAGACTTTTTCTGTAGTTTACTCTTTTCATCAGACATGCATTCAGTAGTTGTCATTGTATGTTTGTATATGGTCTTTTCATTATTGTTTCATTATTTTGTTATTATGTGTTGTCATTGTTGTTTTTTAAAATTTTGCAGGTAATGGATATTGAATCTTCAATCTCCTGATCCTGATCATGTACATTTTGATGTGGTGGATGATTTTATAAGTCAGACAAGATCTTCTGATTAATTCAAAGGCAAAAATGTGATATGGGCGATGAATTTTTAAATTTTTGTTTATTATCTCCGTCGCAAGATGATCCGTGTAGTAGTCTAAATGACACTTTTAATACTACAAAATAGTTAGAGAAAGCAGTTGAGTAATTTTTAATTACGAGTATTTTGTATTTACCGTGTTTGTTGTGTTTATGTAAACAAGTACACTTGGATGTTGCTTTGAATCGGATGAACTGGAAGTGTTGGCAATTGCAGGACTTCAAGGCATTTTAGTTATTGTGGGGTGAACACATTTAGATGGAAAGTCTTGCCAATGGGCAAGACTTGAATTCTAGTTAATTAATTCCAACTCTAATATTATATAATTAATTTAAAATTGATAAATAATTCATGGAGGGTTGTGCTGGTAATGTTTTTGCCAAGACTTGGTGTCAATTTAGTTGTTAATACTATTGCCTATGTCAAGACATCAAGGCAAGTTAACTATTTCTAATATTAAAGTCGATAAATAAGTTTTGGTAAGAAATATCGTACCTTTTGCCAAGACTTTACGTCAAGTTAAATTGAATTAGTTATCTGTATGAGTGTAAAGTCTTGACTATTTTCAATAGTTCAGTTTATTGATAATATTAACTTTTCAATCACGTTTGATTTTTAAAAATATTTATAATCAATAACTGCCCTTCCTTTTGATGCAACACCATGCTATGGTTAGCTTTATTTACAAAGAAGCGGGATTTTCTAACATGTCAGTCCTTTTAATAACTTGTACTATGAAGCAGGATTTTCTAAAGTTCTCATCATTCTTCAGCAGATACATGCAAGTGATAAGTTCTTGATCATTTGTTACCATCATGCTTCTGCACCTTTCTAGATTCGTGTCAAACCTTATCTTTGCTTCACTTTCATCAATGTTGATGGTTAGAGCATTACAAATTTCTTTTTTCAAAAACGTGGTAGCTTATACCGTCTTTTACAAGTATCAACTTTATATCATGGTTGATGTATTTGGTGTTTGCATCCCATTTCCCATTATAAGCTATATAAATATAGCGAGTTGCCATAATGCTAATCCTGCACATAATCAAGATGAATGATATGCTTAGAATTTCGTACTCAGATCGCTTTGATAGAAGCAGGATCATGGGTAAAAGTGATGCCCTTTGTGGGCTTAAGGTCTTGCGAAGAAGTCGCTCCGAGGTGCCTATTACACTAGAGCAGCAACTCTTGGCAATAGCCAAGACTTGCAGAGACTTTGTCTACAAGCCCCCATTGCAAGAGGTTTTAAAGTCTTGGCAATATGCAAGAAGTCTCTCCTAGGTGCTTATTGCATTAGAGCTGCAAGTCTTGGCTATTGTCATGACTTGCAGTGACTTTGTCTGCAAGGACCCCATTGCAACAGGGCTTTAAGTCTTGGCAATAGGGAAGAAGTGTCTATAAGGCCCCCATTGCAGCCAAGACTTACAGAGACTTTGCCTGCAAGCCCCCCATTGCAACAGGACTTAAAGTCTTAGAAATAGGCAAGAAGTCTCTACAAGCCTCCCATTACAGTAGAGTTTAAAGTCTTGGCTATTGCCAATACTTTAGAGATTTTCAGTGTAAGATTCCCTTTGCAGCAGAACTTAAAGTCTTGGCTATTACCAAGACTTGTAGAGATAACTCCTGAAGTTGGCCAGTGCAAGAGGGCTTAAAGTCTTGGCAATAAACTTTCTGCAATTAATACTGATTAATTTTTTTTACAATTACTGTAATCAATCTAATGTCATGTGTTTCTATACAATATGTTTTTTTGATTATTATGAATAAAAGTCATAGCTTGTTTGATCTATATAGAATTTTAAGCAAAGTTAAGCATAATACATATGATATTATAAAGAAACTAATTGAAGTTTTAGTAAAATTCAATAGCAATTTGAAGAAATCTTACGTTGAATCTTCGTTTGAACGGAGCAATCTGTAAAAGGAAATTTTCTTGATTGCGTGAATGGAGAAAAGGAAGGGGAGGGACTGGGCGGATCTTTTTATTGGTTGTGAGGGGTATTTTCGTCCGGAATAAGTTTCATTAAACTAATGGAAGACATTTTTGCTAAACCACTGTTATTGAGGGCATTTTGGCAAACCATTGCTTCCCGTGTCATATATTTGCAAATCAGCCAAAATTTTACGTCTAGTTTAGGGGTGATTTACAGAAGTATGACAGTTCTGGCGCCTCATCACTAATTTAGCCCTTTAAGGAAAGTTACAAATTTTTATCAAGAGAAGTGAAAGAACTTCTTAATTTTACAAGCTACGGGTCAGCGAAACCCAAAATAACCACTAAATTTTTATAAATTTTATATTCTTTGAGCACATAATCTCAAATTACAACAATCTAGTACTAAGAAATGTAAAAATAGAACAGTTCAAATTAAAATCATGGATCCTCCATGTTAGCTTAATATCACTATAATTTTATTCAAGGAAACTTTGATAATTCAGCAATTGAATTTAGTTCGGCATGCAGTCTTATTGTTTTTTAGTTAGTCTGGAGGACACCCCTAATGCAAACATATCTACACGTATCTAAATATTCGATGTAAAAGTAACCAACTAGCTTTGTCATTTTCCTTGGCAACCACAACTTTAACAAAATTAACTCGGCTTTCCTTTCTTTTGATTCAATTGCTTTGGCCGTACTCTTTCTCTCTATGTATGTTTTCTTTCTTTTATGATATGTTTTGTTTTCTAGTGTTTGAACAAACTATTGGCATGGTCATTCATGGTTTCGAGGAAATTATTTAACAAATCATCTTTCGCATTCCCAAAAACTGAGCAAGTCCATTCTCAAAATTTTGTTTAAAATATTTAATATGGATCAATTATAATCGCTCAGTCTCAAACTATTTATACCTGCAAAGAGTTTATAATCGCTCAGTCTCAAACTATTTATACCTGCAAAGAGTTTAAGTACATGACTGACCCAAAGAAAGGAAATTACCTAGGGCGCATGAACACCACTAAACAACGTAACTCATTAATCCGGTCATCAGGGATGCAGCTAGCATTCATGATTTCTTCAGCTACATCCACATATCAATGGTCTCTTTAAGCAACTCAATCTGAACTGGAGGCGGACCAGGGATATAATTGTTGATGGTTCGACCTTTTAGGTTCTTATTATATATTTAGCTTGTTGCACTTTTAAAAATTCAGAGTTCAAAACTTCATAATTTATTAAATCTGGGTGAATTTTCACATGTATATCAATGATCATTTCAACAATATCGATAGGTTCAATTGGACACGGAGCTCTATCCAACTCTGATCCCTTCTAAGGCACTTATGTCTTCCGCAAAATCAACAAGTCAAACTTTATGTGAAGTGCTCCCATTAAGATACAAGCAATGCACCGGCTACTTTCGTTGCTAGAAAAAAGGTGTTTTCCGACCGCCAATATAGCCGACCCGACCAAACACAGCGGTCGGAGAATGGCTGGTCGCACATAGGCGTCCAACTCACTCGGTTCGACGTATCGACCCCTCTTCGGCCGGACAACGGTCGCACACACAGAAATTGGAGGCTAATGATATGAATCATATGGATGTTGCTGAAGAATCAAGAATGTTAGCTGTATCTTTGGTGATCGGAATCATGGTTGGACGATAATAATCTTGGCACCTGGTAAATTTCCATTATTTTGGTTGTCTCTGTTCAATCAATTATAAACTTGCATTGGTCGAATTTTATCCGATCACGCAAGTGACACGTGGCCAGCTGCATGGCGAGATGAGAACAATTATCGAAGGCGGCATGAAACGAGATCGGAGTCGAATAACTTTGATCGATGAGGTGTGATTGATTGAGCTGGGTCGCGATCGGAATATTTCGAAGGCAGTCGCTGTATCAGATAAGGATGGATAATCTTGTCCCGTTTTTACCGGAACAGATTCAGCAGAGTTTGTTGGACGTGGGCAACCGCTGTTGCGCGATTGATGGAGAGACGTGGGGGAGTTGAGTCCTTCTAGAGTTGGGGACTCCACATCTCACTAACCTATAAATAAGCTCCCATTACCCCATTTGTAGATTTACGTTATTCTGAACAAAAAGCATCCCTTTTTCATTCTATTATATCTTCACTACTGTTATTGCACATCCGCCATTATCACAATCACAATTATTGTATCAAACAGAAATTGTAGCTTGGTCCAAGTCTGAAGGGGGATTCATCTCTTTCAACGGAACTCCAGCCTTCAATTGATCAATACAATAAGCTTTACTGCTTTCGTTTGTTGATCTATCGTTATTTATCTCGTTGTTTGCATGCTGTTTTGATTGCTTGATAAATCTGTTCATTTTCATCGATCGCATTAATTTACTATCATTATCTTAATCATATCGTTAACTCATTTCTTGGCATATCTGTTTGTCATCACCGATCACGTTGATTAGTCATCATCTTGATCGCAACATCTATTCAGTAGAATTATCATTAGCTCATTAACTGTAGCCCAGCATCCTTGATCAAATTTTATTCAGTCTTCCATCGGATATCGCCTAAACCCAATACTTAAATTGTGTTTGGCGAAATATTAGCTATTTACTTCGTTTATAATTAGCTTGCCCGAACTCGTATAGAATCGATCACTTGTGGTTGTCTGCTTAAATCATCATAACTTGAGAATCTGTTGCTAATCTTTACTTATTCGATCATATTTATCTTCGAATTAAACTTGCTGTATTATATAATCGAAACTCGCTATTGTCTGCTCTGTCGAATTCGTTGCTCATACTGTATTCGATTCAATACTCAGTAAATCAATCACTTGTCAACGTAAATTGTTTATCAACCGGTCAAATTAAGATATAAACGGTCGTCTAAGGCTTAACTAAATATAAATTTAATTGTAATACCTGAAATACGTTTTTAGAAAATACAATTTGGCACCGATCGTGGGGCCTAGGCAATCAATTTGTTCCGAAATTTGATCGTTGATACTACTTACATTTGTTTTCTTATTTTACAATGGCAGATGAACGCAACATTGATGCTACCACCGCTTTGAAGGGTCAACAACAGCTCAATCCCAATGATGAGGTTCATGTTCCGACGACTGTTGAAGCGATTGATGAATCAACCAATCACGAGCAGGATCCGCCTCACGACGACGTTCCTACTGGTTCACGATTGAACGCGCCTCAAGGACGTCGACCCGGTAAGGAACCCGCGGTCGAAGTTGAGTCAGTGTATACGAATATGGCGCTAATGGAATATTTGAGAAAACATGATGCACAGTTTGAGATGATAAATAAGAAATTGGAGAGGAAACAGAGCGCCCACCTCCCTGATCACACCCCCCGCAAGCATTCCGACTTCGGTTCCTCAGGGCACCGTAACATGGGGACTTACAGCGGGGATCGGATCTGGAGGATCGGGTACGGCCGTCGTGGCTACGGGAGCTCCGGCCTCCGTCACGATAGAAGTAAGGATGTTGGCTACGATGCAGACATTGTTGAATGATACAGTAGAGAAGAAATTCAATGAGATGAAATCGTTTATGGAAAAATTGCCAGGCGCTCCGAAGTTAACGGATGACGTCGCTAAGAAATCGATCTCAAAGCATCCGTTTCCACCAAGCGCAGCCCCACTACCTATTCCCAAAACTTTCAAGTTGCCAGAAAGTTTGAGGTACGATGGAACTACGGACCCAAGGGATCACATCGACATGTTTTCGATTGCAGTTCAATCGAACGACCTGACTTCGGATGAGATCAATTCGGTCAGTTTGAAGAAATTCTGTGAAACGCTGAGGGGAGGAGCGTTGAAATGGTATCTGCAGTTACCTGAAAATGGGATATCAGATTTCGATGATATGTCAGCTAAATTCATTCGAGTACATACTGGGGCTAAAAAGATAGAACCAAGAGTGGAGGATATCTTGAACATTAAGAACCGACCCGGTAAGACTATCAAACAGTTTTTGAAGCAGTTCAACGATGAAAAGATTAACATCCCAAACGTCGAGGAGAGATGGGCTTGTTTTTCTTTCGAAAATAATCTAAGCAACGATTCAACAGAGGCATGTGCAAAGTTGAAAGATCGTTTGAGGGAAATCAACACATGGACATTTGATGATTTGCATCGTGAGTGTGAGCCAAAGATTAGGGCTGAAGAAGAAGAATTGCGGCTAGCCTGATACAATCGTCAGTATGATCGACCACCATCACGGAGAATTGAGAATGACAGGAGAAACTACAGGGATCAACGATGGGAGCCCTACAGTTTCCCTCGAATGGGGAATAACAACCACGAAGCCGGTAATTCAAAAAATCAACCGAAGAAGGGACAGTCGGCTCCACCTTCGGTTCAAAGTGATCGACCACTGCCTCCTAAGGCGACAAAATATAACTTTTGCGTGTCGACGTCTAATCTAGTAAATCATTTGAAAGGGATGGGTGAGAAGGTTGTGAAATTTCCCGGTCGAATGAAGACGAATCCAAACACAAGAGACGAAAACTTGTGGTGTGCATTCCATCACGACTTCGGTCACACGACCGAAGAATGTAAAGCATTGCGATATGAGGTCGCCATTTTGTTAGAAAAGGGACATTTGGTAGATCTCTTGACCGAAAGAGGGCGAAACAATTTTAATAAGAAGAAAGACGATGAACCGCCAAAACCACCTGCTCTGAGGAAAACAGTGAACGTCATAACTGGAGGAGATGACGTTTGTGGGGTAACTTATTCTACAAAGAAATATGCAAAGGTTTCATTTACACGAGACAAGAGGATACGAGATGACATGAACGATGAGATTGTGTTTAGGGATTTCGACTTCGACAAAAGGATTCATCCCCATCACGATGCCTTAGTTGTTACAATGAGAGTTGATGATGCCAACGTAAAGAGAGTATTGATCGACGCAGGCAGTTCGGTTAATATAATTCATTCTAGAGTAGTAGAGCAGCTGCAGTTGAACGATAAGATCGTACCTAGATCAACGGTTTTATCGGGTTTCAACAATTCAAGCGAAGCGACCGTTGGAGAAATTACAATCAAGACATATGCGGAAGGTATTGAAAATGATACCTTATTCCAAGTAATGAAAGGTGACATGGCTTACAACGTGATACTTGGTCGACCATGGATACATGCTATGGGAGCAGCTCCATCGACTCTACATCAGGTCGTAAAATTTCCCACTCCATGGGGAGTGCGCAAAATCAGAGGTGAGCAGCAAGCTTCTCGAGAGTGCTACTCAGTGGCTGTCAAGGACGGAGTTCGAAAATAGCAATCATAGTTAGCGGAATCCGTGGTCGAAGGCTTCACTGCGACTCCGTCATGTGCTAAACAAGCACAGTTAGCAGAATCCGCGGTCGAAGATAATTTCACCACGATTCCGTCATGTGTTAGGGAACCACACAAACAAAAAGCTGAAGATTCTACGGTAGAAGAATTGGAGGAAGTAATGCTATTCGATAACAAACCAGATCGAAAGGTATACGTCGGGGCATAACTAGACCCCGAAGTAAGAACAAAAATCATATCTTTTCTGAAGGATAATGCTGATTGTTTTGCTTGGTCCCACGCGGACATGATAGGGATCGATCCAAAAGTTGTCACATATAAGTTGAATGTCGATCCAAGACATCGGCCGGTGAAGCAAAAGAAACGGCCGAATGGCAGTTTTCGAAAGAAAGTTATCAATGATGAAGTAGATAAGTTGTTAACGAACGGATTCATCAGAGAAGTTAAGTATCCAGAATAGTTGGCAAACACCGTCGTGGTACCGAAGAAGAATGGGAAGTGGAGAGTATGCGTCGATTATATCGACCTTAACAAAGCATGCCCTAAAGATTCATTCCCATTGCCTCACATCGATAGATTGATTGATTCGACGGCAGGGCACGGAATTTTGAGTTTTTTTGACGCTTTTTCAGGTTATAATCAGATTTCGATGGACCCAGCCGATCAGGACAAAACTTCTTTTATCACAGTCATGGGGACTTATTGTTTTACGGTCATGCCCTTCGGTCTCAAAAACGCTGGGGCTACTTATCAATGATTGGTTACCACCATGTTTAAGGATTTGATCAGAAAAACGATGGAAGTGTATATTGACGATATGTTGGTTAAGTCATAAGAAAGGAAGGATCATTTAAGTCACCTGAAAGAAACGTTCACGATACTGAGGCAGTTCAACATGAGGCTGAACCCAGAGAAATGTGCGTTCGGGGTTGGATCCGGCAAGTTCTTGGGATTCATCGTATCGCAGAGAGGGATCGAGGCCAATCCAGACAAAATCAAAGTAATAGAGAGCATACCCGAAGAGTTGACAATGGTTAAGGAAGTTCAACAACTGACCGGTCGAGTAGCCTATCTCAGCAGGTTCATCTTGAGGTCATCTGAACGATGTCACAAGTTCTTTTCGGTGCTAAGGAAGAACACTAGCTTTGATTGGATGCCAGAATGCAAACGAGCCCTCAAAGAGTTGAAGCTATATATGTCCAACCCTCCATTGCTCTCAAAACCAATCGAAGGAGAAATGTTGCTGATCTACTTAGCTGTTTCCGAAGTGGCTGTGAGTGCGGTCCTCGTTCGCGAGGACGGAGGTAACCAATTTCCTATTTATAATGTTAGTAAAATATTATTAGATGCGGAAACAAGATATCCACACTTAGAAAAACTCGCACTCACACTAGTCACTGCAGCACGAAAATTAAGACCGTATTTTCAATGCCACTCTATATCTGTTGTAACTACTTTTCCTTTACGAAGTATTTTACATCGGCCGGATCTCTTCGGTCGATTAATGAAATGGGTGGTCGAGCTGAGTGAGTACGATATCACTTACCAGCCTCGCACCGCCATCAAATCACAAGTTTTAGCTGATTTTGTAGCAGACTTTAGCGCTAATATCTTTCCAGAAGCAAAGAATGAGGAGCTTATGATGAGGGATCCAGACCCCGGAGTTTGGACGATGTACACCGATGGAGCTTCGAACGCGGAAGGACCTGGCCTCGGAGTTTTGCTAATAGCACCAACTGGTGAAAAACTCAGGTATGCGATCAAGTTACATGCAAAAACTAACAACGAGGCCGAATATGAGGCCCTTGCTGCAGGTTTAAAGATTGCGAAGGATTTGAAAATCAAACGGTTGGACATCAAAAGCGATTCCCAACCAGTGGTGAACCAAATCCAAGGAGATTTTAGTGTTAGAGATTCGCGGATGCAACAACTGCTCAACAACGTACAAAATCTTCTAACTTCTTTTCAGGAATGGAAGATAGCCCAAATCCCGAGGGAGGATAACATCGAGGCAGATGCCTTGGTTAACCTCGGTTCCACAGTTTCCATCGAGGGAGAACTCGATGAAATGGCGGTTCACTTATTCGAATCTCCACTCTGTCGGAGCATCAAATAGGTAAACAATGTTAACCATACTTAGGATTGGAGAAACAAATATCTGTCCTATTTGCAGGCAGGTACTCTACCCAAGGACAAGAAATCTGCCCGATCACTCAAAGCTAAAACAGCCAGATATTGCCTTATAGATAACCAACTCTATATGCGAATACTCAATGGCCCTTTAGCAAAGTGTGTTGGGCCAGATGGCACCAGTTATGTGCTTAGGGAGGTTCACGAAGGTGAATGTGGCAATCACTCTGGCAGCAAATCGTTGGTAAGAAAGATAATAAGAGCTGGATTCTATTGGCCAACGACCGCAGATGATGCGAAGGACTTCGTTCGTAAGTGTGATAAGTGTCAATGATTTGGCAACCTCATACATCAGCAAACAAAGCCCCTTCACTCGGTCACGTCACCGTGGCCATTCATGAAGTGGGGAATGGATTTGGTCGGGCCGCTTCCAACAGCGCCTAGTGGGGTAAAGTTTATTTTAATTTTAACAGATTATTTTTCTAAGTGGATAGAAGCAATTGCTTTGGCTAAAATTCGTGAATAGGAAGTTATCAAGTTCATTCACCAGAACATCATTTGTCGTTTTGGGATCCCGAAGGAGGTCACATGCGACAACGGCAAACAGTTCGTAGGGGGTCAAATCACAGTTTTTTTCAAGAAGTCGGGGATCAAGCGGATTGCATCAACACCCTATCACCCCAGTGCAAACGGACAAGCTGAGTCTTCCAACAAGACAATAATCGAGTACTTAAAGAAAAGGATGGATGAGTGAAAGGGCAATTGGCCGAACGAACTCCCCGGTGCGTTGTGGGCTCATCGAACAACGGTGAAACACAGCACCGGAGAGACTCCGTTCTCATTTGTATATGGAGCAGAAGCATTGATTCTGGTGGAAGTCGATGAACCTAGTCTTCGGTTCGCTCACTCCACCGATGAATCAAACAAAGAAGCCATGCTGATAGAATTGGACTTGATCGAAGCAAAGAGAGATATAGCACTAGTTCAGATACAAGCATAGAAACAAAGGGCAGAAAACTACCTCAACAAAAAAAATCAGTTATCGAGCTTTTAATGTAGGTGATTATGTATTGAGGATCAAAAGGCCAAAAAAGGATGAACCAAACGAAGGCAAACTGGGAGCAAATTGGGAGGGACCCTATTGGGTCAAGGCAGTAGTCGGAAAGGACTCATACCAGCTTGAAACAGTGGACTCCAAGCAAGTCGACTTCAATTGGAATATCACACAATTGAAGAAGTATTATTTCTGAAAATGCTACGGTATCGTATGATCAAATTTCACTTTTCTTTACATAATTTTCATTTTCCCTCCATCAGGCACATTTGATTATTGATTATTTGGTACTAATACTTTTAGATGATAGGCATAGTTGGAATCGAATGATGACAAACATCACCCACGAATACTCGAGCTCAAAATGCTCCAATCGGGGTCGATAAGTCTGACGAATACTCTAACGTGGTCTTCATCTTTATTTTTTCGTTGTTTTTCTTTCAGCGTTTCCATTTCAGATGTCGAAACTCGAGGTCCAGTGTTCGATTACTCATACTTCGCACCCAAATACTGGGGGGGTGGAGTTAGTAGGATAATTGCGCATTCGAGGACTGGGGACTTCCCAGAAATCGGGGAATTCTTTCGCAAATGAAGACGAGATCGTTTGAAGACAAAACCCGGGACTCGTTCAAATTCGACGAAGGTCTCAAGCCCCAACGTTTTCATTCAAACTGGGGACTCGTTCAAATTTGACATAAACTTCAAGCCCCAATGTTTTTACTCAAACTGGGGACTGTTCGTTTAGATAGGACATGCAATATGTAAGCGATCCATTAGCGATCAAGGAATTTGAAATCATTAATGTCTTTAAACGACCACATTGTGTAACCGATCGAATTAACCGATCGAATAATGTATCAAGCGCCCGACAGCGGCCAATACTTTAATAAGATGCAATACTTACGTCATTTTTCGATTTTTATAACACTTGTCGTTTTTGTGGCATCGATCTTTGCATTGTTGAATTTTACAATTCTAATTTTTGACTAAGTGTTTGAACCAAAGTTTCCGAGCTTGAGATTGTTTGAAGAGTGCACTATGTGAAAATGAGACATCATTCTTCACTACGCACTAAGTACATTGGGCCCCAATCATTTTATATCTTTTCTTTCTGACGACTATCGCTATATCATTAACATTTCGAATGGTTGAATCAACTTTTCCTTCGGAAAACCGAAGGCAAAATCTCATCTTCGGGAAACAACACTTGAAGCGATAAAAGGAAATTCCTAAAACATAATTCATTCATTTGAAAAATACTTACATTGATCGGTCAAACGACCTCATCGTTTAGAAATAGAAAGACCAAGCTACTGGTCGAAAATAACTAAACAAAAGCAAGCTGAAATTATGACTCATTCATCATCTCCGTCAGAGCCTTCATCGGAGGAGCTTGGAGGGAGACCGAGATCCTCACGAGCAAGCCTTACAATGGCTATTGCTTCATCCAACTCAGTGGGAATATCGATATTTTGATCAAGCATCTCTCTGAGCACATCGTGTCTCGACTCAGCAAGGATCAAGTCTTTATTCTTCTCAAATTCCTCTTCGAGGTCGCGCTTTAGGTTGGTCGACTACCTTTGAAGTACTTGATTTCTCTCCACCAGACTGTTGGCCTGAGCATTTAGATCTTCATTGCCCTTACGGAGAGTTTAAAGTTATTCGGTCATCACAGCCAACTCTCAATTTTTGCTCTCCAAGATAGAGCTGAGTTCGGCACACTTCATCTCAGTATTGGCCTCATGTTGGCTGAGCTGCTCGTTCAAAGCTCGAATCTGAGATTCTAACATGGATTCACGAAGAGCATGTTCATTCGTGCTTTTATCAATGTTAGCCAAAAGCTCAACATGCCCTGTCTCCAGAGCCTTCAACTTTCGGTGCAACTCTTCCTCCGCTGAAGTAAGGTAGACGATTTGCTCGTTTAGCACTTTGGCTCCGTCTTGAAGTTGGCGAATTCGATCAGCTGTTTCGATCGCCATTACCGTATTCTGAAAGCAAGTCATAGTTAAGATTTAACAATTGGATTATAATCGAAGGAAAGAAAAAGAATAGATGATGGGAAGAAGATATACCCTAAAACCAGCAAAAGCAATTTGCGAAGGGAGACTTAAGTCACTATGCACATTCAGCCGGGCTTGCTCTATCGGCCCCATCACTTCGAAAAGATAATCAGCGAGGCGCTTTGGGCATCTAAGCAAGTCAACGTTGCGCGGCGCATTCACTGTAACAGATCTGTCGCCCAACTCTTCAGATTCGCCCAAGCGGCGAAGGCAGCAATATCTTCACCTCGAGAAAGAGGCCGTATCGGGTTAGCATGATCCACATCAAAAAATGACGAACCCGTACTTTCATCGTATTTGGACTTTATCGTGGCCATTGGCCGATCTAAACCTGGCATCGATCATGGCTTCTTCAACTCTGGGGACAGTGCCCAAGGAAACGATGGCGCCCTCTCTGCTAGGTAGACCTCCAGGCCCCGAAGTTACTTCTTCGGCTATGGGAGATAAATAAAAACTTTCGCCTTCTAAGTCGGCCGAAAAGTCTCCAACTTGTTCAGCCACTTCAAGTTGGATAGCCGTTTCTTGAAGTCTCTCCTTCACTGGCTTTTTGGGATGCCTAACCAATCGGTCGGATCCCAATTCTTCTCCTGCCTCCTCCTCATCAAGATTGACGATCAAGGTCGCCTCTTCGGCAGCCTTTGCTGCGGCGATAGCTAAGCTCGTCCCAGCAATCACTTCTTCGATAGTTTGGGGCTTGGTCGAAGAACTGCCCCTTGCTCTTTTCCCATAATCATGGGAAAGTATTTACTCTTCAAATCCTTAAAGGATTTCTTCTTCTTCGGAGGAGGAGGAACGTCATCGACTTTTTCCTCGCCCTCGACCTCGGCTTATTCGTCGCTGGGCTCACCTCCGGTGCCGGTAATGCCTATAGAAACTCAAAGTTTAATTGAAAGTACAAATCAAATATAAATTCAAAGGAAAGAAGCCTACTATGGTTTTTGGCCTTCAGGGTCAGCAAAGCCGCGATCGGCTTCCAGGCCCTTTCATCGTTAGTTGTCTTGCCCAAGACCCTGATCAACCATGGTTCGATGTCAGGGACTTGATCGAACAGAACTTTATCGGCTGAAGACAAGAATAGTTTTTAAGAAGATCGAATAAACTTTGAATCTATTAAAAAAACAAAAAAAATAGCCACACACTTACGAGTTCGTTTCCATACGCTCGGAAGCGGCTCTGCTCTGGGTACAGTCAATTGCTCTTTGGGGATGAAAACAAAACATTGATCCCATCCTTTGAGATCATCATCATTATCGGAGATCAGAGCTCGTTGGCCTCGTTTGGCCAAACTGACTACCCCTGCCTTTTAGACTCGGGGAGAATAGATGTTAAGGATGTGGAAAAGTTTCAACTCCACTTCCGCCTTCTTCGCGATAAATCGCATTATCACCACCGTTCTCCATATCGATGGAGAAAGCTGTCCAACGCAGACATTATACATTCGGCAAAACTCTTCGATCAAAGGGTCGATTGGAAGAGTGAAGCCAATTGTAAATGGATAAGTCAATACGACTTAATGGCCTTCGAGGTGGGTGGCTAAAGTAGACTTCCTCGGAGGGCACATAACATCCACCTTGTCTGCCTTCCAACCACAGTCATCCCGGACTCGTGATATCGACTCGGGAGTAATCGCGCAGTGCACAGAGTCGATGCGAATATTTTTCTTCTTGCTTCTCTCTACTTCATTTTGGACGTTCACTTTGCAATCGTTGTCGTAAGTGAACTTCTTCGGAAGAATTTCCGAATACAGCTTCTCAGGACCAAAGTCCTTTGGTTTCCTCTCTTTTCGCTTTTTGCCCTTCTTATCCCCTGAAGGACCAGCGACGGTAGCGACTTGTCCCCTCCACCGCGGCGTACTGCGGCGGTGCTGTGGCGGCAAAGGCGGTGGAAGCAGTAGCATCAACAATATCCTGAGTAGATGAAGTCGACATTTTGAACAAGGTTTTACTCAAACTTAGTGTGTAAGCAAACTTAAAACGATTGTAGAAAAATCAAAACTGAGTTGCAGCAAGAAATTGAAGAACACGACTGAAATTTTGGAAAATGGTTTGAAGAGGTTGGAAAGCTTTAAGAGTTTGGAAAAGTTGTAAAGTTTGTGATTTTGATTCAAAGCCAATATTTATAAGACGAAAGAGTCATCATTACCTCGGTAATCGAAGAAAACCGCCGTCCGCACGATGCCTGACACGTGCAGTGATGGGAAGTTGAAGTGACGGTTTGACATTTCAAAATGAAGGCCCATAAACGCTCCACGTGTTTTCCCGCCTTAATTTTCAAGCCACTTGCCACGTTTTCCGAAGTGGGGGGACTATCTGTATTGGTCGAATTTTGTTCGATCACGCAAGTAACACGTGGCCAGCTGCATGGCGAGATGAGAACAATTATTGAAGATGGCATGAAACGAGATCGGAGTAGAATAACTTTGATCGATGAGCTGTGATCGATTGAGCTGGATCGCGATCGGAATATTTCGAAGGCAGTCGTTGTATCAGATAAGGAAGGATGATCTTGTCCCATTTTTTCGGAACAGATTCAGCAGAATTTGTTGGACGTGGGCAACCGCTGTTGCGCGATTGATGGAGAGACGTGGGGTAGTGGAGTCCTTCTAAGGTTGGGGACTCCACATCTCACTAACCTATAAATAAGCTCCCGTTACCCCCATTTGTAGATTTACGTTATTCTGAACAAAAAGCATCACGTTTTCATTCTATTATATCTTCACTACTG
Source organism: Petunia x hybrida (assembly GCA_037355625.1). Classification (NCBI taxonomy): domain Eukaryota; kingdom Viridiplantae; phylum Streptophyta; class Magnoliopsida; order Solanales; family Solanaceae; genus Petunia; species Petunia x hybrida. The sequence goes on along the minus strand of JBBBVM010000059.1, from coordinate 2,397,687 downwards.
TTATTGCACATCCGCCATTATCACAATCACAATTATTGTATTAAACACAATTCGCAGCTTGGCCCAAGTCTGAAGGGGAATTCATCTCTTTCAACGGAACACCAGCCTTCAATTGATCAATACAATAAGCTTTACTGCTTTTGTTTATTGATCTATTGTTATTTATCTCGTTGTTTGCATGCTGTTTTGATTGCTTGATAAATCTTTTCATTGTCATCGATCGCATTAATTTACTATCATTATCTTAATCATATCGTTAACTCATTGCTTGGCATATTTGTTCGTCATCACCGATCACGTTAATTAGTCATCATCATCTTGATCGCAGCATCAATTCAGTAGAATTATCATTAGCTCATTAACTGTAGCCCAGCATCCTCGATCAAATTTTATTCAGTCTTCCATTGGATATCGCCCAAACCCAATACTTAAATTGTGTTTGGCGAAATATTAGCTATTTACTTCGTTTAAAATTCACTTGCCCGAACTCGTATAGAATCGATCGCTTGTGGTTGTCTGCTTAAATCATCATAACTTGAGAATCTGTTGCTAATCATTACTTATTCGATCATATTTATCTTCGAATTAAACTTGCTGCATTATATCATCAAAACTCGCTATTGTCTGCTCTGTCGAATTCGTTGCTCATACTGTATTCGATTCAATACTCAGTAAATCGATCACTTGTCAACGTAAATTGTTTATCAACCGGTCAAATTAAGATATAAACGGTCGCCTAAGGCTCAACTAAATACAAATTTAATTGTAATACCTGAAATACGTTTTTAGGAAATACAAAACTAACCTTAATTCCAAATCATGAAACTTCTACCACCATTCCATTCATTTCAATATATACTAAATAATTTTTTTCACTACTTAAATACGTCATAAAGCATACATTAATTGGTCTTGATTAAAGTTCTCTGAGTTATATCTGCCCTTTCTTTTCCTCATTAATGGCGTGATATATGTATTATGATTTTGTGTTACACATATATAATAGCCTTACTCTATAACAATGTGCATAAATGTGAGATTTTTAATGAAGTATGCACCAAGTGTGAATGACTTACCTTTTACTGTATCATGTTTCTGAATGCCAAAAGTTTATCAAGAAATTCTTACAAAAATTATTTGCTCTAGATATTGGGCCTATATAAATCCGAGACTGATTTGAACGGGTGTGCTATTTTTGCATGATGTTTAAGGATTAACACCTTTTGTAATTTGTGCAAGAATAGCTTAGTTTTTAAGTTTGACAGACGCATTATAAGGTGTAAACGATATTAGCAAAAGTCTAGATGGATATATCCATTACAAGTTTACTTGTTCACAACTTTTAGTGATTCGAAAAAGCTTGCGGCCACTGTTAAAATTTTACAAGTGTTGATGGAACAGTTATAAGCTGTTGAACTTCTGAGTGTTAATCTTGCAAAAATGGGCACTTCTCGCAAATAATTAGAAAATGAGGTCGAAACTTAAACAGCACACTGCCAAAAGGAATACCCGGTGAAATTTTATGCATCTGATGATAGTGATTGGATTCCCTTTTAGCATCTTTTGCAACTTTATGGCCGGCTCATATGAAGGATATTTTGGAAGTTTAGTGGATAAAGGCATCATGGAAAGAAAGGAAAAGGAGTGGGGATGGGTTATTCTTGATTCTTTGATTGCCTTTTGGTTCGTCTTTGAAGTAGAAAAATTGAAGTCTCCAAGTATAATTTATGCCCAAGCTTTGTGCTAATATACATTGTACCAATAATTTTAGTTGATCTTCTTCCCGCACTAGGAATAGCACAAAAAGAGGGATTAGCATTATTGACCCTGGCTGTTAGCCCACTGCTTTCGGTTTAGATCATTTTGGATCCGCTTATGATATTTTACAGTTTCTTTTCCTCACCATTAAGGATGAGTGGAATGCATATTAATCCCTTCTAATAATGGAAAATTGAAAACTTCTAGTATGGAATGCTGCTCTCGAACCTTACAAGGCACAAATTTGAATTAGTTAGATTAGTGAATATCGAATACCGAATAATTATACCAGAATAAAATAGAGTTTTTCTTTTGGATTTGTCCTCAGGAGAATTAAGTATAAGGCAGTAGTGGATGACTCTTGCTTATAACTGTTTGAGTTTGTCTAAAGATGCGATATAAAGTTTTTACTAGAGTCGATCATATATAAAGTAATTATATATAAACAATTACTGTTCTGTTTATGTAAATCTATTTTATTTTTAGTCCATCTAAAAAAGAATGATCTCTTTTTAGATTTGGTAACAAGTTAATTCCACATTTACCACTGTGACATTATTGAAATGCTCTATAGCCACACACATGCCAATGACTTATTTTACACCACAAATTTCAAAAGTCTTTTTTATTTTATTAAACTTTGTGACAAATCAAACAAGTTTATATAAATTGAAACATAAGGAGTAATTATTAACCAAGTTAAAAGTAGAAACTGACTCAATAGTTGAGGAATTTTTATTGAAGTAGAATTCTGGTCATATTGTAAGGTGATTGGGGAATAAAGAACAATCAAAAGTATTTTTGCCCCATTTTCACGAGGATATGTCTTAGTGCGCTCTTGTAGAGCGACAACCTTAATTTCCAGCCGAAACAATACAAAGGCAATCTTAGGTAGTTTTGTTTGAAGGTTATATATATTTCACATTTCACTACAACTTGTAGCATCAAATTCACCATTGCAATATGTCAAATTGTACTTCAAGTTCCCTCTATTTTCGTTACAATACTTTTAGAAAATCATGGTCCAAAAAATCTAGTCGATCACTTAATCTCTCAAAGGAAAAGCAAACACCAAACATGTCCTTAGCTAATTTCAGTCCTAAATTGGAAGAAATGAAAAGGGTGTTTGACAAATTTGACACTAACAAAGATGGGAAAATTTCACAAGAAGAATACAAATCAGCCATGAAGATGATGGGAATGAAAAATTATGAAGTTGCTGATGCATTTCAAGCTGCAGACACTGATGGAGATGGGTTCATTAACTTTGAAGAGTTCATGAGAGTGCAAAATCTTGAAGGCGGTGTTAATTCAAATGATATTAAAAGTGCTTTCAAGGCGTTTGATTTGGATGGTGATGGCAAAATTAGTGCAGGTGAATTGTTCCAAGTGCAGAAGAAGCTTGGAGAGAAATGTAGCTTGGAGAATTGCAAGAAAATGGTTAAAGGTGTTGATGTTAATGGTGATGGACTTATTGACATGGATGAATTTATGACCATGATGACGCGCACCATGAAACTCGGTTGAGAGTCAAAGGGACCAAATTACTCTTATGCAGATTGACAACTTACTTTTCTACTATTGCCTTTGATTTTCAATAATGTGTCCTACTTTCTATATTTGAATTCGTTATGCTTATCAAATTCCAAAACAAAAAATAAAACAAAATATAGAGGTCCTAATCTAGCAATATCATTTAAGTCACAGACTTCGTTGGACTTTTGAGTTTAAAAACTTTGAATTTCCACTAAAGCAAGAACTGAATATTTGTTGTTGTTGTTCATTGGTAATTTAGCAGTATATGAAGATCCAGTCCATTATCAGTTCTTGGGAATGTGTCGAGTCTTCTGTAACTAGTAATCACCATTGCCAAATTATGGTGGCTTTGGTAGTGCGTTCACATTCGATGTTTAAGGAATTGTACTCTCACTATGAGGAAATTACAGTTTGTTCATATAACTTTCTTACCAGAAACTTACAACAGCCATCTCTTTATTTAACCTTTTACTTCAAGTTGTATAACAAAAAGTGTTTAAAAAGCATCTTCACTTTTGTATTCTATCTACGAGGGGTAACTGTGTTGGCTTAAATCTGGTTAGGTCACTCAAATAGAATTTGTAGAGTGGTTAACAAGCAAATCATTGTGTCAAAATTAACAATTGAATAAACAGAGAGTACATACAAAAGACAGTGTGTAACAAAGTAAAAATTTCGCCCAGCGGCACTTTTAACACAGATATTTGGTTTGAGGCCACTATTTTCTTTGGCCTTACACTAGAGGCCACTTTTGGGCCTTTACTAAATAAACATTGACTTAAGTTCTGATCATTGACTGAAGTTCAGTCCATACGGCCCCTGGACTGAAGTTCCATCTTTAAGGACTGAACTTCAGTCCATATGGCCCTGGACTGAAGTTCCATCTTTAAGGATTGAACTTCAGTCCATATGGCCCTGGACTGGACTGAACTTCAGTCAACATGGCCCTGGACTGAAGTTCTATCTTTAAGGATTGAACTTCAATCCATATGGCCCTGGACTGAAGTTCAATCTTTAAGGACTGAACTTCAGTCAACATGGCCCTGGACTGAAGTTCTGTCTTTAAGGATTGAACTTCAGTCCAGGTTCAATCCATATGGCCCTGTACTGAAGTTCAATCTTTAAGGACTGAACTTCAATCCGGCCCCTGGACTGAAGTTCTACCTTTGAAGCGAAAGTGGCCACAAACTAAATATTTTGGTATTAGTGGCCTGTGTCCAAATACCAGTGGCAAAAGTGGCCTTTCGTGCACTTTCCCCGTAACAAAGCAATGAGTAGGTTTTTATTTATCTTGAGTCATTTCTCAATGCATTTTAACTATTACAAATAGCAATTAATAGTTTACAAAAGATACCAAGGAAATAATGTCACGAGCCTATTTAGGGCCATGATCGGCGCTAAGAAAGACTACGCAAAACAATAAAAATTTGTACCTGTAATGAACCAGTCTAATAACGACTATCACATTATTACTCATATGTAAAGTCTACAGAACCTTCATCCACACTAAATCCACGTTGTCTACGGCAACAATTAACTATAAAGTACTTGACATTAACTTAAATCAAAACAACATCCCAAGACTTACTAAGGAGCAAACTCTACATTATTCAAAATGACTAACGGGCGCAATTCAAGAGTAAAATAATGGCCCACGCAAAACAAATACGGGGCTTACTGGATCAATCCTCAGCTCTGTCACTCGCCTTGACTTAAAGTATCAGCCTCAACTAGCTTATCTGTGAGTGGGAAAAAGGAAAAAGGTTAGTCATACAGACTAAGTGAGGACAACATCAACCATAGCGTTTTTAACGAGGACAAACATATATCAGAAATAACGCATATATATGATAATCCACAGCAATTTCATTGAAAGCGATAAACGAGTTATTCAACCATTGTATCTCATATCTTTATATATTGGGAGGTTCCTAAGCTAGAGTCGAATTTACTTTTTGACACCATAAGTTTATCATGGCCGTCTGACTACCTGTCAGCTGGGTTCCCTTCTAGAGGGTGGACTAGATCTTTCCTACTAGTGGAGGAGAAATACAGTACAAGGTGCACCAGGCCTAACGATCTGACGTTAGATAACGACGATCTGGCTAAGTTAATTCCCAAAATAATATTTACTTTATAACATAATAACTCATATTTGTATTTTATTTCTGACAAGATATCAAATCACAACATTTATAGTAAATTTTGAATAAACCAAGGTTTCTAAACATATCAATTGTAATAACAACTCAAGTATCAAGATACCATTAAGATATACCAACATACAATTTATACTAGCGCTTGTCCCATGCAATTAAAATAATTTTTATAAAAATAGTATTGATGTAAGAAAGTAAGTTTCAGACATACTATAATTGAAAACTAACTATGAGAGATATTTCACTCACAGTATTCTTGTCGAACAATTCCAACTGGCCTCCAACTGTCTCGTCGTCGAAGTGTCGGTAATCTAAAAAGACAATATAATACTTGGATATAAATTATTCCTACGATTCATGAACTTAAATTCCTTAGAGGTAAAATTGAATCAATTCCTAACGCCTGCTCGGCAACGAACTAATATAATTATCCCTTCCATTATCTAGTTTTACTCCAGGGTTTTCTTTGAGATAGCAACCTGTTATTCCATAATTAATTACCAATTCAACGAGTAGTTTCTACTAGCTTAAGGCTTAAATGACAGTATTAAATCTGTCGATACAAGGCGTAGGGACTAGATGATATATGATGCTTACCTTGGAAACCAAATTGAGAAGGAATGAAAAGAACTTTGTAATGGATTCCAAAGGAAAACTCTTTCTCTTTTTATTTGTATTCTTGCGGCTGCTGCTAAGGTCACGTTTTGGTTTCTCTTTTTTTTTTTTTTTTTTTTCTTTTCCTTTAATTTTCTCTTTCCTTAGTTTATAAGCAGGCCAATATATCCCTTTAAAGTGGGCTAATGGTCTTTCAGTTTGGGCCTCATACAAATATTTTGCCAATATTTACAAGACCACAACATTACTAATTTTATATTATTATTATTATTATTATTATTATTATTATTATTATTATTATTATTATTGTTAAATTAATATCATTATAACCTATATATATGTATGCATATTTTTTTTCAAGTCACTACATTCTTCCCCCCTTAAGGAAATTCGGTCCCTGAATTTAGATATATACATACCCTAGGTTTCGAATAGGTGAGGATACTTGACTCGCATCTCTTCTCCATCTTCTCATGTCGCTTTATCCACGACGTGATTCTTCTATGCAACCTTCATTGTAGCAATCTTTTGTTGACCGCAACTTTTTCAGTCGCCTATTAACTACGACCACAGGTTGCTGCTCATAAGTCAAGTTCTCATATAACTTAACATTCGGTACCTCAAGCACATGAGAAGGGTCGGGTATGTACCTTCGTAGCATAGATACATAAAAACACTGAATGATCGGAAGACAACTCATGAGGAAGTGCAAGAGGATATGCTACATTGCCAATTCTATCTAGTATCTCATATGGTCCAATATACATCGGACATAACTTTCTCTTTTCCCCAAATCTCAATACACCTTTCATTGGTGATACTCGCGATAACACATGGTCTCTTACCGAAAACTCCAACTGACGATGCCTCTTATCCGCGTGTGCTTTCTGCCACACCTGAGCTGCCAACAACCCCTGCCTGATCATTGGACTTTGTCAAGTGCTAATTGTACCAACTCTGGACCTAAAATCTTAACTTTGTCAGTCTCGAACCGATCAATAGGAGACCGACAACATCTTCCATATGAAGTCTCATATGGAGCCATTTGAATACTTGCTTGAAAGCTGTTGTTGTAAGGAAAACTCAGTCAATGATAAGTACTTATTCCAGCTACCACCGGAATCAAGAATACAAGATCTCACCATGTCTTCCAAGGTTAATATGGTCCGCTCATACTGCCCGTCTGTCTGGGGTGGAATGCAGTACTCAGATCCACTCATGTTCCCAACTCTCGCTGGAACTCCTTCAAAAAATAAGCCAACTGGGACCCTCCATCAGAAATAATAGACACAGAAACTCCATGAAGCTTAACGATCTCATCTGTATAAATTTGTACATAACATGCACCATTGTATGTGGTCTTAACTTGCAAAAGCATGCTGACTTCGTCAGTCAATCCACAATCACTCATATAGAGTTGTAACCCTTAGGTGTCCGTGGCAACCCAGTCACAAAGTCCATAGTGATTCATTCCCACTTTCATTCTGGAATCTCAAGCTGCTACATTGACCCTGCAAGTCGCTATGCTCTACTTTAACTTGCTGGCAAGTCAACCAGCGCATGACAAAATCTGCAACATCTTTTTTATACCATCCAAGCATTATAATTGTTCGAGATCTTGATACATCTTTGTGGAACTAGGGTGAGTAGAAATCTTAAGGACGTGTGCTTTCTCCAGCATAGTCTGTCTCCGATCATCATGGTCAACAATACAAATTTTGATCACCAAGTTGTAGTACTCTATCATCATCTAAAATAAAGTTTATAGTCTTACCGGTAGTAGTCTCATCTCTATGTTCTGACAACTTTGAAATCAAATATTGTATTTCCTTAATATCCTCTAGTAAGAATTCGGCTAGATACCAGCCAATAACGAATTTTTTTCTTCCCACACTAAAGTATTTCTTACCAGCGATGGATTCCACCTATCAGAGGCCTCCTCAAATGATGCAAGGTGTCAGTAACTACTCATAGACTTTTGGGTTAACATGCCAGACGCAACATTAATGGTCATTCCATAACTCCACCCATCTTCATTTTCATGGGTTAAGATCTCTTTTTTTTTTTCCATGAAGATATATGCTTTAAATCCTATACAACCTATTTAGTACCCGTCTTTTTCTCCCATAAACGATATCAAGTTGATTGGAGTAGATCGTTGCTTGGTCAGTAAAATAAATCTTGACTCACATGTTGTTCTAATTGAACTATCTTAGAAAGACAATTATCGTGGCCTGACATGAGGTCAACATTCACGTCTACGATCATCTAACGTCTAATTTGAAGTGATCGACCATAGTAATAAAATATACACAACTTCACATTTTTTTTTCTATATGAAGCTTTCTTGTCAAATTATTTGAACACACATCATGAGTTTTTCCCGCTGCACCAACACATTGTCTGCCCTCGTGTAGCCATGCTTAGTTATCTATTTCAAGCTAAAAAGAATAAGAAACTGGAGATGTTTTCTTGAATATTGACCTGCTGATTAAGTTTGCGCACACTCGTGCAAAGCCCTACTCAGTGCTCACTTCTCTTTACCTTGAGTACTAATCAAAGAGATGCATGACTTTAATTAACCAATTTATGTCAGATACCATAATAAATAAAGCTATCCCTTGTAACTTCTTCATACTCTTAACTTCACCATACCTAAGTGGCGTGCTTACTTAGAATAACTTACTGTTTTAATCTTCGTACATTGTATAGGTGAAACATTATGAGTTTCTCAACTCCATGGTTACGACATTCGCTCCAACTAGCCACCTCCATAGTAGCAAACACATACTCGTTTACTAAAAGAGGTATTAATACCATCTCGAAAAAAATAGAGCATCAAACCCATACTAGTGCAACATATTCACCTTTAGGAGCATTTATGGTGCCAAATGACTTCGAATACCTTACGAGTTTAAGGTTCTTTTTTTTTTTTTTGTGATTCCATAGTCTAACTGCACCCAATATACAAATTGTTTGGTGTGTACACTTAAGTGGCAATATACATATATCATTGACCGTCTACATAGGTCCCCATTTATGGGATCCTGGTCCAGACTTTGTATGGTGATATTTACATCATTCTTGAGCTAACTCAATGGAAGACTTTTTTTTTTTTTTTTTTTTTTTTTTTTGTAACACCTGCTCTATCATCGCCCTTTTTGTTCTATGAGAAACAATTTTCATTAGTTTGGAGATATGGTATCACATGCATCTTAACTCACTCGTAACCATGTATATTCAGTCTAGTCAATTCTCGATATGATTAATTCTTGACCAACTCGTTCATTCTTCACTCGCATATCCATCACAGGTACATCACAATCTCACTATAGCCCAACGATTTGCCAGCTCGCGACTTGCGAAAATGGTATAAAGATGATATTGTAAATTTACCTACTTACTCTAGACCGCGGAATAAAATACAAGAAATTTCAAATGAATAAGACATACACATCCTATCTGATTATCGCAGAGTCTTGATCATGCATATGGTGCACAACATATACACAATTAAGTCTCGACTAAACCGGTGCTCCTTAGTCATACCCAAAACTTAGAGCTCTGATACCACTTTGTCACGACCCTATTTAGGGCCGTGATCAGCGCTAAGAAAGACTAAGCCTCCTCGCAAGCCTATCATATTGACGAAGAAAATTCGGCAGAGTTTCCCCTATGCCGGGAGCAAACAATAAAAATTTGTACCTGTACAGAACTAGTCTAATAACGACTATCACATTATTACGCATACGTAAAGTCTACAGAACCTTCATCCACACTAAATCTATGTTGTCTACGGCAACATATAACTATAGAGTACTTTGCACTAACTTAAATCAAAACAACATCCCAAGACTGACTAAGGAGCAAACTCTAGATTATTCAAAATGACTAACTGGCACAATTCAAAAGTAAAATAACGGCCCACACGAAACAAATGCGGGGTTTACTGGATCAATCCTCAGCTCTGTCACTCGCCTTGACTTAAAGTATCAGCCTCAACTAGCTTATCTGTGAGTGGGGAAAAGGAAAAAGGCTAGTCACACAGACTAAGTGAGGACAACATTAACCATAGCGTTTTTAACGGGGACAAACATATATCAGAAATAATGCATATATATGATAATCCACAGTAATTTCATTGAAAGCAATAAACGAATTATTCAACCATTGTATCTCATGTCTTTATGAGGTTCCTAAGCCAGAGTAGAATTTACTTTCTGACACCATAAGTTTATCATGGCTGTTTGACTACCCCGTCAGCTGGGTTCCCTTCTAGAGGGTGGACTAGTTCTTTTCTACTAGTGGAGGAAAAATACAGTACAAGGTGCACCAGGCCTAACGATCCCGACGTTAGATAACAGCGATCTGGATAAGTTAATTCCCAAAACAATATTTACTTTATAACATAATATCTCATATTTGTACTTTATTTCTGATAAGATATCATATCACAACATTTATAGCAAATCTTGAATAAACCAAGGTTTCTGAACATATCAATTGTAGTAACAACTCAAGTATCAAGATACCATTAAGATATATTAACATACCAGTTATACTAGCGCTTGTCCCATGCAATTAAAATAATTTAATAAAAATAGTATTGATGCAAGAAAGTGAGTTTCAGACATGCTATAGTTGAAAACCAACTACGAGAGATATTGAAACGATCTTAGGTAGTTGTTTCGGGATATAGAACTTCGATTAGCATGTCGACAGTCTTAAAAGCACCGTCAGGTTCATTAGGACCTGTCTATAAAATTTGAGGTGATTCGGACCTCCTTTAGTTGTATTTTTTAGAAGGTTTCCGTTTTAGTTGTTGATAAAGCTTAAAAGAGGTTTTTGAGCTCGATTTGAGTAAATGAGCTCAAATTTGAAATTCGAAAGTTAAGTTAGGTTCGTATGGTAATTTATAACCTGTAGCAACTTTCAGAAGTGAATTCCGAGGTCGTTCGGTCAGTTTCGCTAAAATTTTGAAAGTTAAGAAATCGATCTCTTTCCGTGGGAGTCATATCTTGAGTTTCGAAAATCCGATTCGAGTTTCGTCTTCGCGAGCATGTCACACATGTCTTGTGGACGTGTGTACAAAATTTGAGATCATTCTAAGATTCATAGGGTTCCATTTGAATGCAAAAATCAGCAGTAGCTGTTGCTGGTGTGAAAGCTGCACTGTAAGCAGCTTCTTTACCGTATAAATACAACGTTTTCAGCCATTTCGAGTTTAACTCATTTTCAGCCATTTCAAGTCGGTTCCAAGCTAAAATCTAAGTGTCAAGTTGTTAGAAATCATCAGGTATTAATCCTATAACATCCGATTACGTTAATTCATGATTATTAAGCTAGAATTTCTTGAAATTGAAATTGGAAAATTGGGTTGGAATCCTAAAAATTATGAAATTGAGAAATTTAATGAAATTGAATTCGAATATGAAAATCAAGAATACCGTTGGAATCGTGGGATTATGAGGAGTCTCTTCCGGCTAAGCCCGACCCAGGGGTATTTTGGTAATTTTTCTTTCTTCTTTGTATAAAGCTTATATATTCTTTCTTCGGGCACTTATAAGTGAGAACATATTTTTTTGGCTCAGAAAAGGATTATTTTGAGGGACGTCGGGCAGGAAAGAAAGCTGTTCAGCAATTATTCTGACCCAGGACCTAAGGTAGGTGATTTTATCTGCTTCTTTGACGGCCTTTGGTCTTTTCGATGATCTATTCCCGTATTCTTTACGTGAATAGCTGCCAATAGGAATTACTTATTACGCCACAGTCTTGTTTATATATTTTATTATTATGTTTATTGATTTTGGGGTTGTTATGTCATTTGAGGGCAGGAAGATTCTGCCCTAGGAGTAGGAGGATTCCGCTCATTGCATCATATCGAGGGTAGAAGGATTCCGCCATGGAGTAGGAGGATTCCGCTCCATTTATTGAGCACATATGACCCTATATTATTATGATTTCATTCGTTTCATATAATTATGTTTGTTGTATATGACTGCTACTTCTTTATCTGTACATTTTATCGGTGATATTCCGTTACTTACTATTTCCCTGGCTAACTTAACTATTTTTTTTGAGTTAAGTGGTTATTCTTCACCTACTGAGTCCTTATGACTCACTCCCTACATGTTTCTTGTTCTATATTTTCGTTTCGGCAAATTTCTCTCCAGGACCGAGTCAGTGTCACGAGTGAGGAGCGAGGTGATTTCAGCTGTTTGTAGTGAGCCAACTTGTTCGTTGAGGCCACCAGCTATAAATGTTATTGTTATGTCACATTTTTGTTCCCTTCAGGAAATGTATATATTTTTTTTAGCCTTCTTAGATGTCTGATCTGGAAATCTCTAGACTTTTGTACTGGGTAGCTAGCTGCATTTTTGGGCAGCCTGTAATACTTGTGTTATATATCGCTTTTGAGTCCTCTACGTCATATTATAAGCTTCTCCTTTCTCTTTATGCCGAGTTAAAATTTATAGGGTTCACTCGACAGGTCTAGGAGAGGTTGTCGGGTGCCCGCATGGCCTGTCCAAAAATACAGATCGTGTCAGATATTTCACTCACAATACTCTTGTTGAAAAATTCCAACTGGCCTCCAACTGTCTCATCGTCGAAGTGTCGGTAATTTAAAAATACAATATAATACTTGGATATTAATTATTCCTTTCATGAACTTCAATTCCTCAGAGGTAAAATTGAATCAATTCCTAACGCCTGCTCGACAACGAACTAATATAATTATTCCTTCCATTATCTAGTTTTACTCCCGGGTTCTCTTTGAGATAGTAACCTGTTATTCCATAATCAATTATATCAATCACCTCGGGGAGTCAAGCTTCCAAACACCCGAGGCATGGACTTCATCAAGGCTTGACGATGCATCTTGCCCTCGGTCTTTGACCTCGTGAAGTAAATCAATCACCCCGAGGTTCGATTTTGATGAACTTGGCTGGATTTCGCCCCGTGCGTTGAGCTCGAGGCATGTGTATTTTTTCACCCAATACAGATAGTCCCCCCACTCCTCGGTTAATTGACAAAATTTTCTGAGGAGTGCAATGAAATTAGCCAGAAACTGACGTGGCACCTTGTGCGCCAAGTAATTTAAAAAGATAATTGTCCTTTCAAATTTTCATCTGTTACACGTGACAACTCATAAGTGGTCATAACCCCTCGTTTCTCCTTCCCAACTAGCTTTTTATTCGCCGAGCCTGGATTTCCCGAAGTATGGGATAAAGCTCGTGAGTAGTCAATCCTCAGTTTTTTTCCTTCTTCCAATAACTTTTCATATTCAAAATGCGTCATTGCATTTTCAGCTGAGAAAGTTCCAATCAGAACCCCGAAGGATTTAACTTCCTGGGTCCAAGCGATTATTGACATCAAGCCAAGGCCTGAAAGGTCATGGATGGTCTTGGTTACATTGGATGAAAACTAGTGGTCGTGCAAATGGCACGGTAATTGTGCATTGTATTTTTTTTCTTTTCTTCCTTTTTCTTCTCTTTTTTTCTTCTTCTTCTTCTCTTCCGGCTCGGTAGCCGCCCTGTTGGGGAAGCTTACAGAAAAGAGAAATGAAGTTAGAAAGAAGCCTCGGAAAGAAGAAATAAATCCCCGAGGTTGGGGATAGCTTGAATGATTGGAGGATTTGATTAAAGTCCTCTCCCAAATAAAAAACTTCAATGGGGTTGCCTGGTCAAGGGACCTCAAAATGCAATAACCAATATCCTCGGTTGAAGCTTTTCCATTGCTATTCGTTCTTTCCTTTCCTTTAGATAGTTTTTTTTTTATATATTTTAGGCTCAAAGAGAAAAAAGGAGGCGCCAAGGAAGTCCTCCAAAGCCAAGCGTACTCGAGTAGAATCATCTGATGCTCCATGCCGAGGCTTAATTGATGAGCTTGAGGATGATAATGCTCGCATTGAAGTCGAGGTGATTAACCTCGAAGAGCCCAGCCGAGTTGCTGGAGAGGCTACGAGTAAGGCTAAAGTGGATGAAGCTCCCGAGCCGATCCACCCCTCGGCCTCTAACATAGAATTCAGAAGGATTAGTTTCCCTTATGATTTATGTATGTTGGATGGTACCGTGGTCGTTCCCATAAGTCTCAGAGGTTTGCTCGAGCCGCTGGAATGAGAATGCCTTAAAGACCTGCCCATTGATGACTTGATGGCTTAGTAATAAAACTCTCGAGGCTGAGGTGAAGACCCTTTAGGGCAAAGAAACAACCTCTTCATCTGAGCTCAAGTCTAAGTTCAGAGCAAAGCTGAAAACCAAAACTACCAGAGCCTGAGTTGATAAGAACTGGGCTATTATCCAGACCAAGTTGAAGACCCTTGAGCAATGCAAAGCTGGGGTGAACTTGGATGAAGAAATAGTCAAGGCAAAGGGCGATGTGGCAAGGGCTCAAGTTATTCTGGACAAGCCTCCCTCTAGCAGTAAAAGCTCGAGCGATGAATATGGCGATGAAGAGGATGAGGGCACTGAAGTTGAAACTTCAAGTGGAGATGAGGCTGATGAGCGATAGCCCATTGCTATGCTTTTATTTCGCTTTTTCTTGTTGTGGCTACCGAGCTTATGTTTGTAAATAACTTTTGTTGGCTCCCAGGCCTATGCTTGTAAATAATTTTTGTTGGCCCCTGGGCCTTTATCAATGAACTTGAATTTATCTTAAGTGTTAGTCTTTACTTTGTTTTGAAAGCATTCGACATGTCACTTATAATATTTTTGCTTGCAAGACTTAACAAAAATTTATTTTGCGCCGATGACTTTTAATTGCAAAAACCCAAAAATTGAAATAAATAGATGACTGAATCAAGTTTATTTCATTTTGTAATAAGCTGAAACGGGCATTTTACAAGTGCAAATCTAGTCGAGTCTATGCTGGGAAAAATAAAAATAATAACCCATTCGGGGCGAAAACTGCTACGGGGCGAAAAACCGCTACGAGGCGAAAACCGCTTCGGGCGAAAACCGCTTCGGGGGTAAAACCTCTTCGGGGCGAAAATCTCTTCCGGGCAAAAATCGCTTCCAGGCAAAAACCGCTTCGGACGAAAATCGCTTCGGGCCGAAAATGCTTCAAGACGAAAACCATTTCGGGGTTAAAATCGATTCGGGGCAAAAAGCGCTTCGGGTTGAAAAGTGCTTCGGGGTGAAGATTGCTTCGGGGCGAAAACTGCTTTCTCGATGTATAACCCCAATGCTCGAGGAATGAGTCCCTGAGTCACTACTGACTAAGCATCCCCATTGCACCCTCCAGTGTTCGGGTGTGAAGTAATGAGGACCCAAACCCTGCATTTCTTGTGACAAAATGAAAGTACCTCGTTGTAAAAAATAATGCTTTAAACTGGAGACGTTTCAATTTAAAGGTTCTACTTTGCCATTCATATTTTTTAGCTGATACGAGCCTTTGCCCCTCGAGGAAATCTAACTCCACATGCATGGCTCGTGAATTTGACTTTTCATCCATATGGGCATATCGAAGACTAGGCTTGCCAGCTTTCACTGGAATCAAAAAATCAACTCCATAAGCAAGGGAGAATGGGGTTTCACCCCTGAGATTCTTCTTTATGGCCCACAATACGCCAGACAGCTCATTGGACCATGGACCTTTTTCTTTATCAAGCCTTTTCTTGAGATTTCAATGCTCAGCCTGTTAGAGGACTCAGCTTGCCCGTTAGCACTTGGATGATATGGAATCGAGGCCACCCTTTTGATTCCCCACTTTGCAAGAAAGGTGGTGACCTTGGCACCCACGAACTGTGGCCTACTGTCGCAGGTGATTTCCCTTGGGACTCCAAACCTGCAGATTATATTCTTCCAAATGAAGTTGGTAGCCTTTTTCTGTCTCACCTTAGCAAAGGATCCTACCTTTGGCACTTATCACACTTCTTCAAAAAGAGCCTAACATCTTTACTCATATCTGGCCAGTAATAGCCTGCTCAACTTTACCACCCGAGTGATTGCCACACTTGCCTTCATGAGGTTCCCTCACAACATACTCAATTTCTCCAGGGCCCAGACATTTAGCCATCAAGCCGCTGTACAACCTCTTATATAGTTGCCCATGAATCATCGAGTATGGAATTACTTGTGTTGTCAACTTCACAGCTTCCCTCTTATATGCTCCATTCTCTTCTTTCCTACAGCAGATGTCAATAATCGGACCATTTAGTCAGTCCCTGATGCAATCCAAATTGGTCGTCATATGTCCGAGCCATCGAGATTATCCACGAGGAGCCAAGTCGAGGAGTTGCATGATGCATACGATCATTTAGTACGGCTCAGCAACAACAATGAGAATCCATCAAGCAAGCTGACAAGTGACCGAGCCAATTCAGAGGCTATGAGGTTGGGCAGTGAATGAGGAAGCTAAAAGATACAAGTTCAAGCACGAGGCGAGCAACCGAGGCTGAAAGCTAAACATTCAACCGAGGCTAAAAGTTGAAATATAACCGAGGTAGAAAGCTGAACATACCGAGGCTGAAAGCTGAACATGCAACCGAGGCTGAAAGTTGAAATGCAACCGAAGCTGAAAGCTGAACATGCACCGAGACTAAAAGCTGAATATAAAACCGAGGCTGACATGCCCGAACCCTTGGTGAATAGTGACACCGAGCATCGAAGCGACCGAAGGGCTACAATATGCCCAATGCAGAAGAGCGTCTGATCTCAAAGTATCTGAGGCCAAAGGTACGGTTGCTAAGCTCCATTTGGCTTGCACCAATCCCCAAGTCCTCTTACCCAATGGCTGAACCGAACCCAATTTAGCCAAGGCATCTAGCTCAGAGTTTTCCTCCCGAGGGATTTGTATGATTTTGCACTCCTGGAATTTGGCTAGTGCATATTGCCTATTAGGCTCAGGAGCTGAATTATCACTGAGTACCTTATTCACCACTAGCTGTGAATCACATCTTAGCTTACCAACTCAGCTCACATTTCTCGGGAGTGTCCCCGAGTTTCTTGAAGACCACAGATTCTCTTTCTACCGAGGTCAATTCATTGCTCTTGACCATCGCCATGTACTCAGTTATGTGGTCGACTAGATCAGTCGTTCCATCATATTTCTTCAAGATTTGCAACTTGCAGTGCTTGGGGATGAGGGAAGGAGAAGCCTCGGGCATGAAAGGTTGCTGCCTGCATTTCTCAATGTCCAATATTCGTTGGGGCTTCTTGACCCTGGGGACATTTCCAAGCCGCTTCTCAAATTGGGCTTTAAAATCTTTTTTTGATTTTTCCATGTCTAACGAGATGCTAGTCTCTTCCACCGTGGGGACTGTCCCAAAGGTGGGGTACCGAGGGGAGCAGTCCCTGATCCTTCAGACGTAGCCTTATGTGGAAGTCCCCCTGTCATTGAGCCCGCAGGAAAAAAATTCGAGATGTTTCCAGTGGGAGCTACAGGTGGAGTATTGGTAGGTGTGGAATTATTTTTTGCATTTTCAGACACCATTTGCAGCGTGCTAAAAAATTCATCGTTGATATTTGCTTGCTCAACAAGTTGTTTTGAATCTGCTGCAAAAAATTGATAACATACGTCTGAAAAAAATGTTTTATCCTGAAGGAAAATGTTCTCCTAAGGGCGGAGGTGATGAACTTGTCTTTCATCCCTGGTGGAAGGGATGGAACAAAAGTCCTAACACCGGTTTGCTCATCGGAGCGTTGTTGGTCTACATCGTGATACTATGTAATATCTACTATGATGTAAGAAAAAAACAATGACAAGGAACTTTGAAAAAACATCTATTGCCTGTTCCCCACAGACGGCGCCAATTTGTGTTTGCATAAATCTGGTTAGGTCACTCAAATAGAATTTGTAGAGTGGTTAACAATCAAATCGTTGTATGAAAGTTAACAATTGAATAAACAGAGAGTAGATACAAAAGTGTATTGGGTGAAAATTTACCGAGCCTCGGCGATAGGGCTCAAAACATGGTTTGATGGAATCCTGTGGGAACGAGCTCTCAAGGAAGCTCGCTCAGCTCCTAAAGCTAGATGCCTTGGGTAGGAAACGTGCCTTAGCCACAAGTTATCCCTCGAGGTGACTAGAAGACAACTATCACGAGGCATGTAACTTACCCCTCGGTGAAGATTCGTTCTTCGGTGAACGAGCTTATGTCTTTTGTAACTGACGACCGTTGCCCACACATTTAAGAAGAAGATCGCGGTCAGACCACGACTGAACGTGGAGTAATGGCCATTAAGTGCAGTAATTGTTATTCTCATCCTTGTAAGTTATAAATAGGGATTATGTAATCAAGGGAGATCATCCACAAATATTTAAAATACATTTACTCTTTGTTTCTTAGCTATTGTTCAAATTTCTTTATCAAGCTTCTTGTCTTTTTACGATTTTGATACAAATAGTTGCTAGTTAAATCAAAATAAATTCGATTTGTTGTTCTAATCAGATTTAGGCCAACACAAATTGGCGCCGTCGGTGGGAATTAGCAATATCATTTGTTCCAAAGTCACATTCTTAAGCTCACATATTATCCCTATCAATTGCATCTGATGATGGATAAGACCTATCGTATAGGCTCAAAAACAGGGGCACTGTCTCCTGACAGAGTCGTGAGCATTATAACTGGTAGAGCAGAGGCGAATGGTATCAGTTTCGCTGCTACAGAGAAACTTGCCAAACTGTCAGTTACTCTGGAGCGAAGGACTCAAGTCAATCGGTCGGAAGATGAAATAATCTTCGACGAGGAAGATTGCGAGGGGAAGATGTTTCCCCATCATGATGCTCAGATGGTCATGTTAAGGATTAATGATTGTGATGTCAAGCGAGTCTTGATCGATCCTGGCAGCTCAGTAAATATCATCAATTATGGAGTTGTTAAGAAAATGTGATTGGAGGACTTCATTGTCCCGAAGACAATTATACTGGCAGGGTTCGACAACTCCACGGAAAATATGTTAGGGGAAATCATTCTCACCACAACTGCCGAAAGAGTTCATAAGGAAACCATTTTCCAAGTAATGGTCAAGGATATGGCTTATAATGCAATCCTCGGGAGGCCCTGGATTTATGAGATTGTAGCCGTTCCATAAAATTTGTATCAAGTTGTTAAATTCCAAACTTCATGGGGAATTCGAGCCATTCAAGGTGAACGACGAATAGCTTGAGAATGCTATTCAATTGCTGCAGAAAGAGGAATCGCCCCGGTTGGGTCATCCAAATTGTAGTTAATCAGCTTGGAGCCCGACGAGAAGAAGGGCTTGGTTCTTGAAGCAAGCTCCCAAGGACAAATAATGAAGGCTCCAACATTCATACAAGAGCCTCAGAAGAAAAAAGCTGAGGACTCCACTAGCGAGAAGCTGGAATCTTTTGCTTTTTCGAAGGAATTTCAATAAAGAAAGGTGTTTGTAGGCTCGGAGTTGGATACCGAGTCACAGAAAGCGCTTACTGAATTGCTGAAAGCTAATAATGACTGCTTCGCTTAGTCTCACGCGGACATGGTAGGGATTGACCCAGAAATAATGACACATCAGTTGAACGTGGATCCCAACCACCCCTCGGTGAAGCAAAAGAAGAGGCCGCATGCTGGTGTGAAGAAGAAGGCAATTCAAGATGAGACGAAGAGGCTGCTCGATAATGGCTTCATCAGGGAAGTGAAATATTTCGATTGGCTCGCCAATGTGGTGGTGGTGCCAAAGAAAATGGCAAGTGGTAGATGTGTGTTGATTACACCGATCTGAATAAGGCTTGCCCAAAGAATTCATATCCTTTACCTCAGATAGATAGGTTGATAGACTCCACGGCTGGACATAAGTTGTTGACCTTTTTGGATGTGTATTCGGGGTATAATCAAATTCTAATGGAGCCAAGGGATGAAGAAAAAACTTCTTTCATCTGAGATGAAGGAACATATTGTTACAAGGTGATGCCCTACGGTCTCAAAAATGCGGGGCGACCTACCAAAGGTTGGTATGTCGAATGTTCAAAGATAACATCGGCAAAATAATGGAGGCCTACATAGATGACATGCTAGTAAAGTCAATTCGGTTGGAGGATCACTTGAGGGAAGCTATTGCGATTCTAAGGTAATATTGCATGAAGTTAAACCCTGAAAAGTGTGCTTTTTGGGTCGGCTCGGGCACATTATTAGGGTTTATTGTTTCTGAACGAGGCATTGAAGCAAACCCTGATACCCCGAAGAATTGATAAGCCAAAAAGTAGTTCAGCGTTTGACCGGTCAGCTTGCCGCTCTAAGTAGATTTATCTCAAGGTCATCTGAGCGATACCATAGGTTCTTTTCTGTCTTGAAAAAGAACACGACCTTCGAGTGGACTTATGAATGTAGAGAAGCATTGAAAGAGCTAAAGCATTCCTTGGCGAACGCTCCGGTGCTCGCTAAGCCAAAGGGACGGGGAGACGTTGTTGGTGTATTTAGCTATCTTTGAGGTGGCAGTCAGTGCAGTGTTGGTTCGGGAAGAAGATGGGAAGCAAAAACCAATATATTATGTTAGCAAGATTCTTCTTGACACTGAAACAAGGTACCCTCACTTAGAGAAATTAGCACTTGTATTAATTATGGCAACTCAAAAGCTTTGCCCTTATTTTCAATGCCATCCCATAGCTGTAGTCACAACCTTCCCCTTAAGGATAATACTACACAAGCCTGAATTGTCGGAGAGGTTATCCAAATGGGCAGTTGAGTTAAGTGAATGTGACATTGTATATCAGCCTCAAACTGTCATAAAATCTCAAGTGTTGGCAGACTTTGTAGCTGATTTCAGTGCTAGGATATTCCCCGAGGCAGAAAAGGAAAATATGCTCTCGAAGGGTCCAACCCCTGGGGTGTGGAAACTTTTCTTTAATGGATCAACTAATTCCAATGACTAGGGGCTCGGAATAGTGCTCGTGACTCTGACTGGGAAAAGGCTGAGGCACTCAGTGATATTTGGAAAGTTGACCAACAATGAAGCTGAGTATGAGGCTATGATAGCGGGCTTGGAGTTGGCTAAGAAAATGGGGGCTGAAAAGATCAAGTTAAAGAGTGATTCACAGCTAGTGGTGAATCAGATCCTCGGTGATTTCTCAGCTCAAGAGTCCAGAATGAAGCAATTTGTTATTAGAGCACAGAAAGCCCTTGGAGAGTTCCAAGAATGGAAAATCTAACGAATTCCCCGTGAAGAAAATGCCCAAGCTGATCTGTTGGCTAACTTGGCCTCTGTCATCGAATCTGGGAACTCGAGAACTGATGCAGAAGTTCGAATACTCACATCTGTAGTGGGAAGAATGAAGTTGGAAGTAAATGCAGTAAATAAATATTGGGATTGGTGAACCAAATTTATCTCCTACCTAGACTTGTGAATCCTACCGGCGGACAAAAGAGAAGCTGAAAAGCTTCGAAGGCAAGTTGTTTCGTACTCGCTTGTGCAAGGGAAATTATATAAAAAGCTTTACTGTGGCCCAATGGCCAAATGCTTGGGTCCAAGAGAGTATAGCTATGTGATGAGAGAAGTGCACGAGGGCGAATGTGGAAATCAATCCGGAGGGAAGGCCCTAGTGCGAAAGCTCCTTCGAGCTGGCTACTATTGGCCCGAGGTGAGTGAAGATGCCAAGGCATTTGTTAAAAAATGTGATAAGTGTCAGAAGCATGCTTCATTGATCCATCAACAAGTGGAGCCATTGCACTCGATTGTGTCGCCATGGCTATTTATGAAGTGGGGGATGGATATTGTAGGCCCATTTCCAAAGGCGAAGGGTGGTGTGAAATTTATTCTTGTGCTTACTAATTATTTCACCATGTGGGTCGAGGCAGGATCCTTTGCTAAGCTTTGACAGAAAGGAGTTATCAATTTTATTTGGAAAAATATCATATGCAGATTTGGAGTTCCGAGGGAGATAACATGTGATAACGACAAACAGTTTGTAGGCTTAGAGGTGACCACTTTCTTTGCCAAATGGGGGATCAAGAGAGTGGTCTCAACTCCTTCTCATCACAGTGCTAATGGGAAGGCTGAGTGCTCGGACAAGATAATTGTGGACAATCCTATGAAGAGAATGGATGAAGTTGAAGGCTCGTGGCCCGATGAGTTGCCCTAGGTGCTGTGGGCAATGAGAACGACTGAGAAAAATAGCACTGGGGAAACCCCATTTTCCCTCGCCTATGAGATCGATTCATTGATTCATGTCGAGGTTGGTGAGCCCAGCCTTCGGTATAATCATGCATCTAAGGAGTCGAATCAGCAGGCTATGTGGGTGGAGCTGGATTTGCTCGAAGGACGAAGGGAAATGGCTTTGGTGCGGTTGGCTACCAAAAAGCGACAGATTGAAGCCTACTTGAACAGAAAGGCTAAATTTAGAACCTTTAAGGTTGGTGATTACGTCTTGAGGGCTTCAAATCAAACGACAAAGGAAAAGAAAGCAGGTAAGTTGGCTGCTAATTGGGAAGGGCCTTATCGAATTAAGGCCATCACAGGAAAAGGATCTTGTCAACTCGAAGACCTCCGAAGCAATTAAGAGCCTTTAAATTTGAATATCTCCAACTTATAGTGCTATTATTTTTTATGTTGAGATACATTACCCTTCATCATGCTTAATCCTTCACCCACGACATCGGGCTGTCAGTGCTCCAACGCTTGGGTCGAACGGTATTGACCCCTCGTTTTTCTTCGCTCTCCTTTTCAGGATGTAAAGAGAACGATACAAAGTGCTTGGGTCTTCATTCTTCACACCCGACCACTGGGGGATGCAAGGGGAGTTAGCTTGGCCAGTCATCGATTCATCCCATAACTGGGGACTTCGAACAATACCCGAAGACTAGCTATCTGTACACCGGGGACCGTTCCCTTAAAAGTTAGCCTAGTTATTTGTCCTGATCTCCCGAAATGACTTTGTAATAAGAATTTTCCTAAGTCTTAATATGACTAAGGGTTTATGTAAATCGCCTCGAAACTCATCAATGGAATAAAACTTTATTCAATTTCTTTTTTATCCAATACATGAAGGCCAGTTTTTCTACCTCAGCTCGAGAACGAGACGTTGTTCTAAGCTAGCTTACATTCAAATTTATCGAAGTCTTGCAAGCAAATATTCAAGTGACATATCAAAAGCTTTAAAAAATAAAGAAAATATTAATACTGAGAAAACAGTTAAATTGATTAAAAGGCTCAAAGGCCAACATGAAAGTATTTACAACGGCTCAAGGCCTAAGCAAAAACAAAAGGTATATTGACAAGACATCACTCCTCGGCCCCAGAAGTTGAAGCATCAGAACCCTCGTTCTTCTCGTCCTCGTCACTCGAGCTTTCACTACTCGAGGGGAGCTGGTTCAACAGTTGTTGGGCTTTCACAGCGTTACTTTCAGTATTGGCTATCTCTAAATCTAGATCCTTCCCGGCTTGGCACTATTTGAGGGTCTTTAACTTCGTTTTGATGATGGCCAAGTTCTTGTCAACCTTGGCCCTTGTAGCTCTCATTTTCTTCCTCGACGAAGAAGAAGTTATTTTTTCACGAAG
The DNA here is from genome assembly GCA_037355625.1 of Petunia x hybrida. Taxonomy (NCBI): domain Eukaryota; kingdom Viridiplantae; phylum Streptophyta; class Magnoliopsida; order Solanales; family Solanaceae; genus Petunia; species Petunia x hybrida. The sequence goes on along the minus strand of JBBBVM010000059.1, from coordinate 2,374,169 downwards.
GGCTATAATCTCAGCCTCAAGCCACTCTTTCTCCTCGGTTAGTTAATTTATCTTGAGGGAGCTCTCTTTAATCTTTGAGTGGTACTTCTCAGCATTTCTACTGAGGACAAATTTGGCCTCGTCGGCTATCCTTTTTCGCTGAGCTTCGAGCTCAGCCTTGCAAGTCTCCTTAAAAGCGGCCATTCTAGCCTTGGCAGAAGAGGCAGCCTCACGAGTATTGGCTGCATCGAGGTTAGTAGTATCAGCAGCATTTCGAGCATCATCCGACTCAATCTTTGCATTAAAAAGTCGCTTCTCCAAGTCGACTACTCGAGACTCGAGGTCAGCTGTTATTCGGTCCTATTCACCCTTAGTCTCTTGTATAATAGAGACTCGGTGGGTCTCGATCTCGGTAGCCCTGATCGCGTATATGTACCCCTGCAGAGGGTTAACTAAAGGGTTAAGGCAAGAAAAGGAAACAACAGAATATGGAAAAGGGGTAAGTGAGGCGGAAATAATTGAATGGCATGCTGAGCTGCATCGGCCATCAACTCAGCTATGGGAGCTTTCTTGAGGCGCTCTCGCTCTAATGGCCCGAAGAGCCCTCGACAGCTGATGGGAAACGCCACATCATTGTCTAGATTGCAGAGGTCAGAGGGAAGTTCAACTCTCCTCATTTGCCTTCGGGAAGTCGAGTCATGTGTGGACTTAGACGCAACTCGCGAGGCGTTTTCCTTAGTGCGAGGAGTCTCTTCCACACCCTTCTCCTTATTCGAAGATGAAGGAATTGCCTCTTCAATTTTATCAGACGGTTGAGTCGGCGCCTCAAGGTTGATAGTCTCGACCTCCCTTTGAGCCTCTACCTCCTCGGGCTTATCAATCAAACCCCTACGAGAAAAAGTGACCACCTCGGGGTTGACGCCTGTTGCTCCCAAACGCACACGCAAGTATACGTGGTCGACAAGTAATAAAGTGATAAATCGAGTATCGTTCCCAAGAGGACTATTGTTCAGACTGAATCCTAGCAAACAATTTCGTAAAAACTATTCAGGGATCTTTTTCAAGTATGATTGAGATTTCTACTAACTAAAACAATAATTAAGAGCAAGTAACTGAAGTCAAGTAATAGAGCAAATTCTAGGTTGTTATCAATAAGAGAGAACGGTCCAGGGTCAGAGTTACGAACAATCCAGTTACTTTTTTCAGTTGATTCTACTTTTTGATTCCCTAGATTGCTAACTAACAGGTTAATTATATTCGTGAAAACCTGTCGGTTCTTCACGAGTCTATGCAAGCTACTCTAACGCCTATATTTCTATGGAATTAAATCACATGCATGCATTAACGAACTCTGTATTTAGTTAAGCCAGGCGAATAGGTATATGTCTATCCTACCCGCAAATCGATTCCCTGATGCCCATGTTCACAATCAAGCCCTATTCTTTCTTATTTGCATTCACAAGTTCCCTCTGTCGTGTTCAACTTGTAAACCGTAGATAGTGTTCAATTACCGGGCCCTGATAACCAAACAATTAGGCTCAAGAAAGAATAAATAATCCGTAATGGTAAATCAATAGGAAGAAATGAACTTTCAAACATCAACTTTTATGTAATTGCTCTAACCCTAGAACGATAGGTTTAGCTACTCATACTCATAATAACAACACAAGAATTCAGTGAAGAAAGATTATATATTGTAATAGATGATGAAAAGGAATTAAACCCTTGGTTCCAACTATAAGAACTCCAAAACTTGCCCTTAGAATTTAACCTCCCTTTTACAACGAAATTAAAGAGGTTTTATATTGTTTTCAAAGTGCTAGGATAAGTTAAACCAAAGCCTAATCTAGTTGGGAAAACTTTTGTCTCGTCAGCCTCAAAGCTTTCGTGGAAGCCACGCTTCCACTATAACCTCCAACTTTTCAAGGCTTTCGTTGAGGGCTTGCTCCCAGTATAGCTTCCAACTCTTCAGGGCTTTCTTGGAAGCCTTGCTTCCACCATAGCTTCCAATGCATCCATTAACTCTAATTTGATTGTTCTTGTCTCGAATTCATCCGCACCATTCCTAAAATCACAAATACGATAAGTGAGCACAAGAAACACAATTATCACATATAACGAGCGCATAAAGTACTAAAATGTGAGAATATATTAAGGTAAAATAGGCAAATATTGCCAAACATCACCACCCCACACTTAGACCTTTGCTCGCCCTCGAGCAATCATCAAAAACCAATTTCCCAACTAGATCCTAACACTCAATAGAACAGGTCTACCTATGATTATGGTTGATACCGACCATTAGACAAGTGCATATACATACCATGTGACCCTCAACAAATGCCAAAAAATCACCACGTTTTAAAACGCTAGAACGACCAACCCAAGACATCTCAACCTCAAAAACCGACTCAATGAAACCAAGCTTTCACAAAATCACACTCAACCAAGAAGTCAAAATTTCACCTATCTCGTGCAAACCATATGCCCTCACCAAATCAAGAGAGCGTCCCACATATCACACAAAGAATATATTTCAAGAATAAATGAGGGATATAATATAGGAGGAATTCACTTGCTCTCCAAAAGAAGTTCACATACCACACACAGCATACCATAGGCTTGCCCGTAGTGTAGGACTCCACTAATGTAAGCTCACTCCAATCGGGATTAACTAGGACTTTACCGGTTGTAATGTAGGCTAAAGGACGGGTAGGATAAATATGGATAAATAGTGACTAACTCCCTAAGCACTTTAATACATCACTTTAATTTTTATCTTTCCACCATTCTTTTCAAAATCAACCAAGCAACAACCAAAAAATACACAAGAAATTCCCTCTCAAATTTAGGCAATTAGCAACTTTACTTTTGCACAACACTCGCAAGGATTGAGATTTTTTCTCTTTTCCACTTTTTTTTTTTTTATTTTCAATATTTTTCTCAACCTTGCCAATGATTCTCTTTTTTTTTTTCAAAATGCACCATATCGTTTTCATTTCATTGGTTCCACTCAAAACCTACCCAATTCTCCAACCACAACTCCGTAAACAACAATATTTTTCAATTAAAGTGCTATAAGGAGTAAGGGTGCAAAAAGAAGGTAATTAAGAACAAAAGGGGTAAGGCTTGAATTGTGGGTGCCAACAAAAAGGTCAATAGGCTCAAAAGGGCTTAAGAAAGATAATATTAAAGGGTAGGCTAATCAAGGCTAGAAAGGCTTATCAAAGAAACGCCTGTATCATCTCCCGACTAGAACAAACTTAGGATTTCACTTTGAACACACACGGGGCAAGTTCTAGACATCAATATGCGGCAGGGAACATAAAAAAAGATACTCACAACACACATGGCACATAGTTCACTAAAGACGGTTTTATTCCAACTCTCGGTTAAAGCAAACAAGATGCCACTTTAGAAATTTAAGCATTAAGGCACAATAGTTCAAAAGAGTCAAGCAGTTGAGCCTAAGCTTCTCAAACGGGTCATTCAAATTTTTTTCTCTAGGCATGCATCACAATTTTAAAACCAAAAGGGATTCACAAATAGCAAATGCTCCAGTCTAAATCCACCGGTATCAAACAAACCAAAGGCACCTAGCATTCTATCACTTTCCTAAAGTACTCTACTAACTACTACTACTAAACTACTCCTAAAAATAAAAATTACCCGGTTCAAAGGTCTACCCGTGGAAAAGAACCGAGGCCATAAGAAAAACCACGGGGTGGATGACTGTACCCCTTAACTAAAACTATAAATAAAATCTTTTTTTTGGAATTTTTCATTAGTTTTCTAATTTTTTTTCATTTTTTTTAAATTAAAGCAGGAAACAAATAAAAATAAAGTCAAGTGACAAAAAATAAAAAAAAATACTAAAATTAAATACCTAAAGGTACAATCATCCATAACCTCAATATTTTGGAAGTTTCTCCACCCCACACTTAAAATCAAGCAGTGTCCTCAGTGCGAACAAAAATAAAGTGCAATAGAGAAAAGAACTTCCCTGAAGGCCCACCGGCCTAGGTCTCATCTTCTGCATCATCAGAGTCCTCCCGCTCTGCATGTGCGGGAGTGTCAGCATCGCGCTCACTAACCGGAGGCACTACCACCTTGCTTCTCATAAAACCCCCAGGGCGGTGGGGTGGAGTGCGCGCATCCTCCTCCTCTTCCTCTTCTTCACCATCTTCCTCTTCAGTCCACTCTCCCTCGTCACTACCATTATCTGCCGCAACCACGTCAGAATCCGTATTCTCATCCTCCCCAGGTGGCGTCTCTACGGTCTGCGTCAGGCCCAATAGCCTTTTGGATGACTCCAACAATGGAAGCTGGCGATCAAGGGCTGCCATATCCATCCCCGCATTCTTTGCCAGATATTCTATCATTAAGTATTTGCGGCCCTCCAAATTATCGTGCACATCGCGCCGCTCATCGTTAGACATTTTGTAGGCATTTGCACTCGGGCTTAGCACTGTGGAAATATCAGACTTTCTCTCCAAGGCCGGGACAATCCTATGACCAACGGTATCCACATGGACACCTTCTTTCATCAAATACTGCGTGAGTACACCAGCAAAAGGCAACCGCTTTGACTTGTTTGTGCGTGTCTCCTTCATAGCTTTGAGCATATAATACCCAATGTTGACAGGTTTCCCCGTCATGAAGAAGTAGACTATGCACGCCTTCACTTTAGTCACATTAGTAAAGTGGTCAGAAGGAAACAGTCATGCATTGACCAATTTGAGCCAAACTCGGGCTTCCTTTTGAAACCTGCAAAATTGCATAGATTTGTGTCGGCCCGTTTGCTTCTTTCTACCCCACCTATGGCTCACATCACCACCACATAAGGTCTGCCTCAACGCCTTGTAATCTGGCTTGCGAATGAAATCCCGCAAGTCATCAAGGTCATGATCCTCCACACCTAAAAAGCTGCAAAGGGCTGATGCATCTAGCCTCACGGATTTCCCTCGAACTTTCACTAGCTCCTCCGGTTGCTCCAAGTCCCAATTGGCATATAATTCCATCACCAGATCAAGATTGGCATCCCCCGAACTCTCAAAAACGGATCCCCATTTCATGGTGCGAACAGAATCTCTTATATTTCTAAACCTCCTCATCAATTTAGTTTCATCAATGGCAAGTTCGGGGATATAGCCGGCCAACTTGAAGTTTTTGTACCAACCCAAGCTCTCGCCCTTCTTCACAAATGGCAATCCAAACTGTGTTTTCCCCCCGGGTCGTGGAATAGTGACCGCGCCCTTTGGCATCTTTGGTTTTGCCTTGCTCTTCGCTTTGGCCTTAGCCTTGCCCTTGGGGGCTTTACTAGTCGAGGCGACTCCTAGCTTTTTCCTTGGTGCAGCAGGTGTCATAGAGGAAGAAGAGGCTTTTTGTGTTGTTTTCACCATTACCTGCACCATAAAGTCCTATCGTTGGAATCCAAGTCGAACAAGCGATAGACTCTCTTGGAATGAACGTGGACGCTTGAAGCGCCTTGAAGTAGCCCGTTAGTGTCCTGGTACTCAGACTTCCCAGGGGTAATCATGAAACAATTCAATCCATAGCTAGTTTACACTTAAGCAATGTGCGCAAACGGGAACCGAGCACCCCACACTTACACCTAACTATACTACAATGACTTGAAAACACTAACTCAACACAACTTAACCAAAGAAAAATGGACGGGGCAGCACTACAGGGAAAGGGCAAGAAGCAACACATAACCAGCGCGACAATGGTTTATAGTTTAGTTCGCGCTTTGATCAATTCAAATTCCACACAATCGCGATCAATTCTAAACCTTTAGAGCATCAAGTAGTTCACGTTATGCCTACAAAGCTTTATGCTACTCAGACTTCACATAATTGAGACTTTTAGTCACTTAGGCAATTCATCAAACATGTGGTGTGCTCTGGGATCAATTGCAAAGTTCAATGATATTTAAAAGTATTGAACCCTCCCAAATTTTTGGGAGATCACTTTCAGAATCCAAGCACAACTCAACACTAGTTACAATTTATAGAATCGACATACGCTTCACAGTTCACATAAACCTCAATGGAACCGTGACTAAAGGGACGGGGGAGGGGACTGTTTTAGTAGTACCAAAAAGAATAGGGAGAGAACAAGAAAGAGAGAAACATACCTGAGCAGCTTCGGATCAATGGGAGAAAAAACGGATGTTGAGTTGATGTTGAATTTAGGTTGTTTTATGCCCTTGGTGAGAGTGCTCTGTTTTGTTTCGTGAAGACAATAGAAGAGGGAAAAGAATAGTGTGTTTTATGTTTTAAATTTTTCGCGGGTCAATAGCTCAATCTCAGTTTGACCCGAAAATTTTTTAGTTTAAACTTACATGCGAAGGAGGGGCGACGCCTCGAGAAAGCCTTGAGCTAAGGCAACTCACTGCCTAATTGGGAGCGATCGTGGGAGCGTCGCTCGGTAGTTGCACTCGAACAGTGAAGGCGATGGTGAAAGCGTCGCTGGGCGATCTCCTGGAACGTTGGGAACTCACTGCCTAACCAGAGGCGATGGATAAGGCGTCGCATTGTGGAGTTGTCGTGTAGTTGGAGGCTCTGAGGGAGGCGATGCCTCACGATCGCTTTAATAGTTGCGTGGCTCACTGCTTGACGCCATGCGATCGTAGGGGCGTCGCTCTACCTGTTGCTCGCGAATGTTTGAGGCTTTGAAGAGGCGACGCATGCAGATTGCTTGGCACTAAAGATGCGCACTGCTTGACTCAAAGCGATGGCAAGGGCGACGCCCTGGGCATGGCTCAGTCCTGTTTCTCCCACAAGAATTTACAAGAATTTTCTAAGTGTTGTAGCTTTTGGAAACTGTTCCCACAAGAATTCTTATTGCCTCTCAATCATTCCGCACTCCTCGAAAATGCTTCACCTTTCGAGTGTTCCAAGCCCTGCAAAAACAATGAGAACGACGTAACACTAAAGAAATAAAATGACGAAAGCAATAAGAATTGAGTTGCCTCCCAACTAGCGCTTAATTTAACGTCGCGGCACGACTCTTTTTGTATTTCTATTCTTTTTCTATTTTTTTTCTTTTTTTTATTTTTGCGTTTACATACAAAGTTCGGGTTGCCTCCCGAGAAGCGCCTTAGTTAACGTCGTGGCATGACGGTTACAATTTACGGTTCTCGCAATGAAACGGAGGTACGATAATCCACAAAACCTCCCCAATAACGCTTAACTCTTTGCCCATTCACTAAAAATGACTTCTCGGAATCCGGGGCTCTTAATTCAACCGCTCCATGTGCCGTAACACGAACTACCTCAAAGGGGCCGGACCAACTAGATTTCAGCTTTCCCGGAAATAATTTCAATCTAGAATTGAACAACAATACCAACTGACCCGGCTCAAATTGACGAGGTTCAATGTGCTTGTCATGCCATTTCTTTGTCCGCTCTTTGTACAACTTTGCATTCTCATAAGCGTGGAAAAGGAACTCATCTAGCTCATGCAACTGAAGCATCCTCTTTTTACCCGCCACTTCCATATCCGAGTTTAGCTTTTTAATTGCCCAATACGCCTTATGTTCTAACTCGACACGCAAGTGACAGGCTTTCCCGTAAACCAACCTATATGGAGAGGTTCCAATAGGTATTTTAAAAGCCGTTCTATAGGCCCAAAGAGCGTCATCGAGCTTCATAGACCAATCCTTCCTTGAAGTATTAAGAGTTTTCTCAAGAATCTGCTTTATCTCCCTATTTGACACCTCCACTTGGCCACTCGTTTGAGGATGATAAGCAGTAGCTACCTTGTGACGCACCCCATACTTGGCAAAAAGTTTATTGAACAAGCGATTGCACAAATGCGTACCTTCATCACTGATGATGGCCCGTGGTGTCCCAAAACGAGTAAAAATATTTTTCATCAAAAACTTGACCACCACACTCGCATCATTGGTTGGAAGTGCAACAGCTTCCACCCACTTTGACACATAGTCGACTGCTACAAGTATGTATTTGTTGCCATTAGAAGGTGGAAACGGACCCATGAAATCAATTCTCAAAAAATCGAACAACTCAATCTCCAGGATGTTATTCAAGGGCATCTCGTGACGCCTTGAAATATTACCGGTTCTTTGGCAACGATCACACTGTTTAATAAAGGCATGAGCATCCTTGAATAGAGTAGGCCAAAAGAACCCCGATTGAAGCACCTTCGCAGCTGTCCTATCACCCCTGTGATGACCACCATAGGGTGATGAATGACAACTCTGCAACACAGACTCGACTTCCTCACTTGGGGTACATCTCCTCACCAATTGGTCTGGACCAATTTTATACAAATACGGCTCATCCCAGACATAAAATCTACTCTCATGGAGAAGTTTCCTTCTCTTTTCAGCTGTAGCATCAGGCGGATAAACATTCCTCACCATCAAGTTCACCATATCAGCATACCAGGGCACCTCAGTTACCTGCAGAGCAAAAAGTTGCTCGTCTGGAAAAACTTCATTATCTCAGGCCCCTCATCTACATGTTTTCTATCTTCTAGCCTTGACAAGTGATCGACCACTTGATTCTCGGTCCCTTTTCGATCTCAGATCTCCACATCAAACTCTTGGAGTAGAAGAACCCAACGAATCATTCGCGGCTTGGAATCTTTCTTCTCAAATAAATACCGGATTGCGGCATGATTAGTGTAGACAATAACCCGAGTACCAACCAAGTAAGAACGAAACTTATCAAAGGCATAAACAACAGCTAGCAGCTCCTCCTCAGTTGTAGTGTAATTGGATTGGGCAGCATCAAGAGTCTTGCTTGCATAATATATAGAGTGAAAAATTCTACCCTTTCTTTGCCCGAGAACAGCCCCAACAGCAGTATCACTCACGTCACACATCAACTCAAAGAGTAGCGACCAATCAGGAGCAATAATGATAGGTGCAGTCACCAACCTCTTTTTTCAGTTCTTCGAATGCTTTCAGACAAGCATCATCGAATTCAAACTTCACATCCTTCTCTAACAATTTGCACATGGGATTAGCTATCTTTGAAAAGTCCTTAATGAATCTCCTATAGAACCCAGCACGTCCCAAGAAACTACGCACACCTTTGACAGAGATAGGTGGTGGTAATTTTTCAACTGCTTCAACCTTTGCTCTATCAACCTCGATCCCTTGCTTTGACACCTTATGGCCAAGTATAATGCCTTCTTGAACCATGAAGTGACATTTTTTCCAGTTGAGTACCAAGTTGGTTTCTTCACACCGGCTCAGCACGGCATCTAGGTTCTTCAAGCAGCCATCAAACGAATCTCCAAAGACTGAGAAATCATCCATGAATACCTCAACAATTTTTTCCACCATATCGGTGAAAATAGCCATCATGCAGCTCTGAAAGGTTCCCAGCGCATTACATAGTCCAAACGGCATCCTTCTAAATGCATAAGTGCCATAAGGACATATAAACATCGTCTTTTCCTGATCTTCTGGTGCTATCACAATCTGGTTGTAGCCCGAGTATCCATCCAGAAAACAGTAATATTCATGCCCAGCTAGCCTATCCAACATCTGATCAATGAAGGGGAGTGGAAAGTGATCTTTTCTGGTGGCCTTGTTCAATTTTCTATAATCAATGCAAATCCGCCACCCTGTGACTGTTCTTGTAGGCATCAATTCATTCTGCTCGTTTGTCACAACTGTCATACCTCCCTTCTTTGGAACACATTAGACTGGGCTCACCCAATTGCTGTCAGAGATTGGAAAAATAATACCAGCATCCAGCCACTTGATAATTTCCTTCTTCACAACCTCCTTCATCACTGGATTTAGCCTTCTTTGCTGCTCGACACTTGGCTTATGTTCCTCCTCCAAGAGGATCTTGTGCATACAAAAAGAACGACTAATCCCTCTAATGTCCGCAATGGTCCATCCAATTGCCCTCTTGCGCTCTCGCAACACTCTTAAGACCTTCTCAACCTGCACATCAGACAACAAAGAAGAAAGGATTACGGGTAAGGTGTTACCCTCACCCAAATAAGCATATCGTAAATGAGCAGGTAAAGGTTTAAGTTCAAGAACTGGAGGTTTCTCAATAGACGGTTTAGCAGGAGCTAGTGTCAGCGGTCTATCAAGCTCCTCAAACTTCTTCCACCCTGAGATGAATTAACACTCCATGTTGAGAATCTCCAGGTATTCCTCAGTCTCCTCATCATTCAGCATATCATCTTTATACATTAGTGCTCTTTCAAGAAGATCATCCTTAGAAGCCAAAAGTGATTTTTCAGAGGCAGTCAACTCCCTATCCAACACTTTTACCATAGATAACTCTTCATAGTGTGCTGGAAGTTGAGTAGCCCTGAACACATTAAAGACAGCTTCTTCGCCATTTACCCTCATGATCATCTTCCCCGCTCTAACTCTGATTACACCATCAGCAGTAGCAAAAAATCCTCTTCCCAAGATGAGTGGGACTTCTTGATCAGCCTCATAATCCAAAATGATGAAATCAACAGGGAGGATGAATTGGCCTACTTGTACTAGAACATCCTCAATAACTCCCTCGGAGCATGTCAAAGATCTGTCCGCTAACTGCAGGGTCACTGTGGTTTGTCTTGGTTCACCCAGGCCTAGCTTTCGAAATACCGATGATGGCATTAAATTTACGCTAGCACCCAAGTCACATAAAGCTCGTCCAACCTCATGCTTCCCAATTTTTATAGGAATAGTGAAGCTTCCAGGATCTTTCAATTTCTGAGAAAGTTTACTTCTGACTCTGGAACTGCACTCTTCAGTACGTGCAATCGTCTCGAACTCAGTCAGTCTTCTTTTGTTTGCCACAATATCCTTGATGTACTTAGCGTATTTAGGAACATTAGGCAAAAGTTCCACCAAAGGAATATTCACTTGTATCTGACTCAAGATCTCCAAAAATTTCTTGCAAGCTGCATCTACTTTCTGCTTTTGAAGCCTTTGAGGGAAAGGTGGTGGTGGTCTGACATTGTCAAGCTCGGGCTGCTTCTCTACCACTTTATCAGCTTCTTTTTCAGTACTCGGCTACAATTCACCAACAGGCTTCCTCGGCTTTGGAGGCACTTCTTCTAGAGCTCGCCCATTTCTCAAAGTAACTGCCTGCACAAATTCTTTAGGATTCTTCTCTGTGTCACTTGGCAAGGCACCATGTGGTATTTTGTGCTCCAGCTAGCTGCCCCATTTGGTGTTCCAGATCTTTTTGAGCATTGGCAAGATCTTTTATGGCCTGTGCTTGAGCTGCATTGTCTGCTATAATTTTCTGCTGACCTGCCAACATCTACTTTATCAAATCTTCAAATGAACTGTTCGACTGCTGTGTCTGAGCCTGAGGTTGTGAACTCTGGTAATTATTCTGAGATCTTGTATTACCCTGAGCAGCTTGATTATCACTCCATGAGAAACCAGGGTGATTTCGTGAGTTAGGATTATAGCTATTGCCAAACTGATTCCGATTCTGTCCCTGAAACCTGTTTTGATTTTCCACGTAATAAACTGACTCTGAATTGGAGGGGCAAACCTCGGTTGTATGATCCTCTCCACAGACCTCACAGAAATTCTAGAACTGCTGGACTTATTTGATTGGTGCTGCTTGTTGCTAAGTTGTTGGCAGTGCTAACTTGTTGATCTGATTAGCTATGGCATCTACCTTTGCAGTTAATGCTGAGAATGCATCCAACTGAAGTATCCCAGCAGCTTTTTGAGTTGGTGCTCTACCATCACCCTGCCAGTCAGGATTGCTCTGAGAAAATTTATCCAGCAATTCATAAATCTCATTAAAATTCAAGGCTAATACTTGGCCCCCAGCCGCAGCATCCACCACGATTTTGGTATGAGCATTCAATCCTTCAACAAAAGTGTGGGCCAACACCTCATTAGATTGGTTGTGATGCGGGCAATCTCTTAACAGTGACGTGAATCTCTCCCAAGTTGAATACAAGGATTCTCCACCCTGTTGTCTGAAAGACATGATCTCACTCCGTATTCTCGCTGTTTTTTAAGATGGATAGAATTTAGCCAAAAATTTCTTAGCTAAATCATCCCAAGTTGTGATAGACCCAGGCTTTTCAGCCTTTAACCACTTCCTTGTTGTTCCAATCAGTGAAAATGAGAAAAGTATCAAACAAACATAGTCAGTCAAGACGCCTGATGGTGTGTATGTGTCACTGATTTCTAAGAAATTCTGGATATGCTGTTGTGGATCCTCGTGCAGTAATCCAGCAAATTGCCCAGTCGCATACAGCAGTTGTATCATGCCGGGCTTAATCTCAAAGTGTCCAGTAATTTCAGGCTTCACAATGCTAGAAGCTACTCCTTCCAGACTGGGAAGAGCAACATCTCGCACAGCTAAAGCTCGTTCTGCTGCCATTCCAATAGGTAGGGAAGCAAGTACAATTGCGAGTGCTTCACGGTCTCTTGCTTCTTTCTTCAATCTCCGTAAGGTCCTTTCCAGTTCAGGATCAAAAGGTTCAAGTGGTTCGTCCTTTCTATCCCTTCGCATTCAAGACCTATTACCTGAAATGGCACAAGAAACTCACAACAAAAATTAAACCTGAATAGAAAATAATAAATTGTCTAAAAAGAAAACAGTCAATTAATTAGTCCCCGGTAACGGCGCCAAAAACTTGTTGCTCCCAAACGCACACGCAAGTATACGTGGTCGACAAGTAATAAAGTGATAAATCAAGTATCGTTCGCACAAGGACTATTGTTCAGACTGAATCCTACCAAACATTTTCGTAAAAACTATTCAAGGATCTTTTTCAAGTATGATTGAGATTTTTACTAGCTAAAACAATAATTAAGAGCAAGTAACTGAAGTCAAGTAATAGAGCAAATTTTAGGTTGTTATGAATAAGAGAGAACGGTCCAGGGTCAGAGTTACGAACAATCCAGTTGCATTTTCCAGTTGATTCTACTTCTTGATTCCCTAGATTGCTAACTAACAGGTTAATTATATTCGTGAAAACCTGTCGGTTCTTCACGAGTCTATGCAAGCTACTCTAACGCTTATATTTCTATGAAATTAAATCACATGCATGCATTAACGAACTCTGTATTTAGTTAAGCCAGGCGAATAGGTATATGTCTATCCTACCCGCAAATCGATTCCCTGATGCCCAGGTTCACAATCAAGCCGTATTCTTTCTTATTTGCATTCACAAGTTCCCTCTGTCGAGTTCAACTTGTAAACCGTAGATAGTGTTCAGTTACCGGGCCCTGATAACCAAACAATTAGGCTCAAGAAAGAATAACAATCCGTAATGGTAAATCAATAGGAAGAAATCAACTTTCAAACGTCAACCTTCATGTAATTGCTCTAAGCCTAGAACGATAGGTTTAGCTACTCATACTCATAATAACAACACAAGAATTCATGGAAGAAAGAATGAATATTGTAATAGATGATGAAAAGAAATTAAACCCTTGGTTCCAAGTGTAAAAACTCCAAAACTTGCCCTTAGAATTCGACCTCCCTTTTACAACGAAATTAAAGAGGTTTTATATTGTTTACAAAGTGCTAGGATAAGTTAAATCAAAGCCTAATCTAGTTGGGAAAACTTTTGTCTCGTCAGCCTCAAAGCTTTCGGGGAAGCCACGCTTCCACTATAGCCTCCAACTTTTCAAGGCTTTCACTGAGGCCTTGCTCCCAGTATAGCTTCCAACGCTTCAGGGCTTTCTTGGAAGCCTTGCTTCTACCATAGCTTCCAATGCGTCCATTAACTCTAATTTGATTGTTCTTGTCTCGAATTTATCCGCACCATTCCTAAAATCATAAATACGATAAGTGAGCACAAGAAACCCAATTATCACATATAACGAGCGCATAAAGTACTAAAATGTGAGAATATATTAATGTAAAATAGGCAAATATTGCCAAACATCAACGCCCTCTTCTACTCTGGTCCGCTTGGCCCCAATAGACTTTTTTGAAGCATCTCTTCTTTTTTGGAGCTTCAAAAAAGGAAAAAAGAAGAAAGAATCTGCAAAGAACGATTGGGGTTAGATGTTAAAAAGGAAAGAGAAGATATATTTACCCTGGTCCGTTGGCCCCTCGGGAGTAATCTTTTCTTTCTTGTTTTCCTTCTTCTTTTTGAGGGATCCAACCAAATCCTTGAGTTCACCCAAAGCTTCCCCAGTCTTGGGGACTTTCTTCTTTTTATCCTTCTTCTTCTTCTTCTTCTTCTTCTTCTCCTCCTCCTTCGGCGCAGTAACCGCCCTACTGGAAAAAACTGTAGAAAGCAAGGACTAGTAAGGAAAAGACCTTAGAAGGACAGGTCAACAGAAGGAAGGAATAACTAACAATGACGCTTCCATGACCATTGGTTTTCGTTCAAGGCAGCCAAGATCATCCACGATCTCACTTCTCTTAGCTTCGCCTTGATAATGGCTTGCACCCAAGTAGTCAGATCATTGGGAGATGTGATCAGAATCGACTCAGCTAAAAAAGGGTAAAGTTGAAAGTTAGAGGTAAAAAATGATGAAGTAATAATTTGTCAAGGCAAAAGCTTACGCGTTCGATTCCACCGCTCGGGGAAACCGGGCTTCGAGGATAGAAGGCTAGTGGGCAGTAAAACGAAGCGTTCGTTCCATCCTCGATCCTCAGTGTCCTTGCCTTGTGTGATTAACGAGAACATGCCTCATTTATTGAGTTGGACATCCCATCTTTATGAATAGTAGGAGAAAAAAGGTAGATGAAGTGATCGAAAGTGAAAGAGACACATGCCCTTTTGCTCAAATAGTCAAGGCATTGAATGACCCTTCAGAAACCAGGACCAATTTGAGCTATGCACACATTCTAAGTTCAGCCGAATACATCCACCACTTTGTGAATAGGAAGACTAAATCCTATTGTGAAGCGGTACGTGTACACGAAAGAGCTCCCATCTACTATGTCGCAGGTCCGGCTCTCCGAAGTGGGGATGCTAACTTGGACCCCGAGGCCCCACCTGCAGTCTTCCTGAACCAATTGAATATTGGCTTGTGTGATCAGGCTCGGAGTGTCGCCCAATATCAACTTCGGTTTGGACTTGCATCATAAAGTCGTTCGAGAGGTCAAGCTTCGAGGGAATGACATCCTCGGGTGTAAGTTCTCTCAAGGGAGACTTCTCTCTCTTGAGGTTTGGAGTTTCTTACTTAGCGCCACAAACCTCTGTAGTAGCATTTTCTTCTTCGCCACCCATCTCTTCAATATTGTCACGGTTGGCGGTGGCTTTGCATCGCCTTGGGATTAAATCGCTAAGGTGTGATGTTGCTTCTGTGTTGTTATCCAATGGCAGACAAATATTTAGGGGGTACCAGAACGTTTACCAATTCGTCGCCACCAATCATGGTGGCAACATCAGGAGTCCTCTCTTCAGAAAGACCTAAGGAATTTTGTACAGAATGTGTAGCGGATATTTTTACTGAGTAATTAGTGATGTTCTTAAATCAGAAGAAGTTCAAGATGTAACTTTACTGAAGGATTACTGTTGATAAAAATATTGAAAGTGAGGAAGAATGAAAACAAGTTGAGGTATTTATAGTGGAAGGGTCATCATTGCATTTATATAGGGAAGGAGGAGCGAAAAGTTGCGCCCAATCAACAGAAGCCGTGTGTGATGGATGAGAATATGGAGTGACAACCACCGTTTTTGAAATTCATGGCGCACGAATAGCCACATCGATTTCCTACTGAATTTATTCCACCCCTCAGATAATCTTGACTATTATCCGAGGGGTGGGGGAACTATCTGTATTGAGTGATAATTTACCGAGCCTCGGCGATAGGGCTCGAAATATGGTTTGATATAATCCTGTGGGAACGAGCTCTCAAGGAAGCTCGCTCAGCTCTTGAAGATAGATGCCTCGGGTAGGAAACAGGCCTTAGCCACAAGTTATCCCTCGACGCGATTAGAAGACAACCATCATGATGCATGCAACTTACCCCTCGGTGAATATTCGTTCTTCAGTGTACGAGCTCATGTCTTTTGTAACTGACGACTGCTCCCCACACATTTAAGAAGGAGATCATGGTCAGACCACGACTGAATGTGGAGTAATGGCCATTAAGCGCAATAATTACTATTCTCATCCTTGTAAACTATAAATAAGGATAATGTAAGCAAGGGAGATCATCCACAAATATTTAAAATACATTTTCTCTTTGTTTCTTAGCTATTGTTCAAATTTCTTTATTAAGCTTCTTGTCTTTTTACGGTTTTGATACAAATAGTTGCTAGTTAACTCAAAACAAATTCGATTTATTGTTTTAATCAGATTTAGGCCAATACAAGAAGGCAGTGAGTAAAAATGCCACAAGTAAGTTTTTATATTTCTTGAGTCATTTCTCAATGCCTTTTAACTATTAGAAATAACTATTTATAGTTTATAAAAGATACCAAGGCAATAAATGTACTTTAAGACCATTAATCTCACGTTGATCATGGACAGCCCATGATCTTCCTCTTTAATGAAATCATAATGGCCGACAGTTACAACTTCACCAGAGAATAACTGCTCCACCGAGGGTTATATTAATCGCCTCGAGGAGTTCCACCGAGAGTTATATCAATTGTCTTGGGAATTTCCACCGAGGGTTATATCAATCACCTCGGGGAGTTCTACCGAGGGTTATATCAATCGCCTCGGGGAGTCTCACCGAGGGTTATATCAATCGCCTCGGGGAGTCCCATCGAAGGTTATATCAATCGCCTCGGGAAGTTCCACCAAGGGTTATATCAATCACCTCGGGGAGTCAAGCTTCCAAACGCCCGAGGCATGGACTTCATCAAGGCTTGATGGCGCATCTTTCCCTCGGTTTCTGACCTCGTGAAGTAAATCAATCACCCCGAGGTTCGATTTCTATGACCTTGGCTGGATTTCGCCCCGTGCCTTGAGCTCGAGGCACGTGTAATTTTTCACCCAATACAGTAACTTCGTTATTTTTCTTCTTAATGACCATCAGTAACAAAGGAATTATATGTCCATTCAGTGCCTGTGCACATGAAATACGCAGCAGTGTACACACCTAGTTTATTGATGTGTGGACAAAAATACGCCACCTATTGTTACGAGGATACGAGTCCAGCTGACGAGGCTAGACTTATCTTACAAGTTACCCGGCACTGAGGATATACACCCGCTCCTAGAGCTAACGACCGTTTCGATAGTTTAGTTACAAGGTGCAGGGCACACATCCTGTCGCCTTGTGTTTACAGCCTCCTAGTTAGGGTTTAGTATACTACCGCCTTGAGTTGTAGGTTCATGGCCCTATTAGTACTCTTATTTTACCTTATTTAGGGCTGGGTATCACTACTATAAATACCCCTCCTTACATTGTATTGTACAGAGGACACGATTCGCCATTATCTTCGGCTACTCTCAAGGAATAAGATTTACTTTGCTTTCTTCATTATTTCTTGCTTTTTTACTTGTCTTTATTTTTATCGTATTTACTTACTTTTCCGTTGTAATTTACCATATTTCTTGTGACCTTATTCATAATTAATTGTTAACCTAGATGTACAAATTTCGGCATAAAGGATTGTACTTTTTCTTCCATTAGTGAACTATTAGTTATCCTTAATGAGTTTTTTTAGCAAATACCACTAAGCTATGAACTTAATGGCTAATTTAATTAATAAGGACCAATAATAAAAAATAACTTCATTACAAAGTAAATAGCATATGAACTTGCTAAGACTAAGTAGTAACTAGCTAGAGCGAAATTAGCTATATGCCTCGATTCTACATCCACCTCTTTGAAATTTTATGATATGTTTAAAAATGTAAGATTTAATAATACCTTTGGTATGTGTCAAAAGTCTATTTTTTTTTCATCTTAAACTGAGTACACAATCCAACATCCTTACAAAAAAAAAAAAAAAAGGTTAAGACAGGAGGATAAGTACGTAGGACTTTATTTTATGAACAAGTTGCAAGATTGAGGTAAAGAGGGATTCTCTTCATGAATAATTGCATCAATATTATTCCTATTTTAAAAAAGGAATTCTAGAAGCATTTCATTGTTAGGATGAGGTTCCCATCATTAATTATTGTGGTGGATACAATTATTTCATGTTGAACAAAATTCCAAAAGTAAAAGATGCTGATCAAAGGGTCTATGATATTTTCAGTAGATGAATTCCCCATCACTGTATAAATTTGTGCAAATTTAACATCCAATTAGAGGAGAAACCACAAATGAATAACAGGAGGCCACAAGAACAAGGCATCACATTTGTAAAGGTCTCTGCAAGTTTGCTCTTAGTTATACGGTCCTACAATCTTTCTTTTATTGCTTCAAACGTGAAGTTGCTCTTAGTTACAGGTCCTAGTTTCTTTCTTTACTTGCTTAAATTTGCACAGCAAGAGGTACTGAGTGATTTTTGCTTCTCCCTTGCAGCACCAATCTCTGAGAGACGATCAATGGCTATAATGACTTGTTTCCAGCTTGAAGTACAACCAAATAAGGATATGACACTGCACGAATTCAAGGTATGGATGAAGCAATTCGACATGGATCATGACAAACGTATTAGCCGTGAAGAACTAACAGAGGCATTAGAGAGTCTACACATGTGGTTTAGTTCGTGGAAGGCTCATCAAGTAATGAAGGCTGCTGATTTTGACCATACTGGTTTCATTGATAACAAAAAAGAAGTGGAGAAACTTGTGAGTTATGCACAACAACGTTTGCACATGAAAATTCATCAAAGTTAGTGGTATTGGCAGCCATCTCCCAGTTTTATGGCTTCTAGTGTACTATGATTATGCTTTGATAGGGTTATATGTTATGTAATGGTGTTATTAGTATGGATTTAACTCATGTACACTCATTACGATATTAGTCTATTTGATATGTTGTAGCAAGTTTATTTTTGGGTTTTGGTTAATACTTCAAAAAAGGTGGAAATTAGGGTAATACGCCAATTATTAATGGTAGCAGTCTTGGAGGCGATCCTGGACAGGGAAAATAAAGTCTCGGTGGCAATCTTCCAGCTTTATGGTTTCTAGTTGTGATGATTCTGCTTTGATATGATTATGTGTTACGTAATGGTGCTATCAGCATTGATTTAGTTTCTGCTTTGTATAACTGATTTTTGAGTTGTACGTTGTTGATTTATACTTCAATAAGGTGGAAAATTAGGCAAAACTTTCTCTTGTGCCCGTTCGGTGATGGCAATAGTCATGACCATGAGAACATTGAGAAGTAATGATTAAAGTTCGTCGTTCAAGTTTCTCGTTTTTCGGTCTATAAACTGTATTCCTCTGGATTAATTGAAAACAGAGTTATTAATATATACAAGTAGAACTCCAACTTTGATTTAGAATAAACAAGATTACATAAGATATCACCAAAAGTGAGCATGAAAGCAGCTGGGTTTCTTCCCAAGATGCCACTTTCTTAAGTGATTTCGAAATTGCAAATAATGGAAGACTTCAATAAGTAGTTGCCACGAGCAAGGGTGATCTAGCGGTACGTACGTTAGCAAATATTGTGGTGGTGCTGAGTACCTCTTCATTTATAATTAGGGTCTAGAGTGTGAGCTATGGAATAAAGTTGTCTTTCGTAATTAAAGAACATTTTACACTCAAAATGAAATTTCTATGAGAATCTAAATTAGTCGAGTCCAAAGTAAATATCATATCTTTGAGGCTCAAGGGGGTAAGCAGGACGTAGCGCTGTTAAGAAGACTTGTTTATCACAGCTTTAATAAACTAGAATTACACAGTATAAGATAGCGTCATCTCACCACCAAAGTTTATCTTTAATGGCATCGTCGTAAGAGTAATTACACATAGTAAGGGTTGTTCAGTTGGTAAAATACCTCCAGCCATGATAAATAGATTCAAGATTTTGCACACCGTAGAGGAAAAGTATGGAGACAGTATAGATCAAATAGGGAGGGGAAATTACACACAAAAAAGAAGAATTCAACTATTATTGTCTCCTTTTCTTATTACTGCTTCCATAATTATGACAACTACAAAACAATAACAACATCTCATTCTCAAACAAATAAGGTTAATTATATTAGTTCTAATTAATAATTTATATTTTGAGGATTTACCATAAATTGGTTGATTAACTTACGCTGGCTGCCACCTTGCGGCACCCATCATCCTTTATCCGAACGTAAGACTAGTAATATATGCAAACTCACACAAATAAAATCTAAAGTAACAAAAGAGTTGGGTCACACAAATAAAATCTAAAGGCTCAAATGCCATGATAGACCGGCTATCCTCCATTGTAGGCATTTCTATCCTTTTTGCTCCATTGTAGGCATTTTTATCCTTTCTGCTTGGAAGCGCTCAAGAAAAGCTCTAAGTGGCTCCTTGTACCACTGCTTCACATGGAAGATATCCTCTTTCCTCTTGAGGATCTTTTGAGTACCAGTGTGTGCCTTTATTAATAAATCAGCCAGTTCATCAAAGTTTGTGACTGACTCGGAGGGTAAGTGCAAGTACCAGTGTAGTGCCCCTTCTCAAGCGTCTCCACAAACGTATTTAGGAACATAGACTCCAATTCCACCAGAGACAAATAACTTCTTCTTACCATGGCCAAATATTCAGCCACATGGTATGCTGGGTCTGTCGTACCGTCGTATTTCTTTAAGATTTGCAGCTTGAAGTTCTTTGGAATTGGAGCCGAGGCCGCTTCTGTTTTGAAAACCTGTTGCCCACATTTTTCAATATCTAGCACTCTTTGAGACTTTCTAACCCCAGGGATTTTCTCCAGCAATTTTTCGAACTGAGCTTCAAGGTCCTTTTTTTCATTTTTCTAGGTCTGTCGAGACGCTGGTTGGAGCCGTGTGAGCTGTCTCCGCTATCGTGGGAGCTGCTCCAAAGGGCATCGTGCCGTTTGGGGTAGTCTCTGAGCCTTCAGATGCGGAACCATTTGGAAGTCCCCCTGTTTTTGTGCCTGGACGAACAAAATTTGGGATGCCTTCATTAGGGGCACGAGTGGAGTAGCCGTGGGAGGTACCTCTCACACTTTCTAAGATAGTTTGTAATGAGCTATGCATTTCGACGTTAACTCTACCTTGTTCAGCAAATTGTTCTCGAACTTGCCGCATAAAATTCATAACGTATATATTCCAAGAGTCATTTGACCCCGATGAGGTGGGGTAAGTTTGTGGTGGAGGAATAAATGCACCATCAGTAGTGCCAGTTTGCCCAATGCGGCGAGATTTATCTCCTACCACGACTTTGGTATTATCAGCCATCTTATAAGGCTAAAAATAGATGTGTATGAACGTAAAATACAACCTTGGAACAAAGCGTAATTGCTTGATCCCCACAGACATCGCCAAATTGTATGCCTCTAAATATGATTTAGAATATAATTAGATTTTTTTTGGATTACAAGCAATTTGATGTATCAAGGTCGCAATAAATGAATTAATAATACGAAATAATAACGAATGATAACACAAGAATAAATGATTTCAATATTCAATACTTGAGAGTACAATCTGACAGAGTTCTAGCTACATTTTTGAATGCCTTTACATTGATACATGAGTGATATTTATAGCTAATAGGGTTGAGCTAATCACGGGCATTAACTAGTCCACTCATCCATATTTAGATAGTGGGTGACCCTTGATCTTCCCCTTATTAAATGCTGAAATCCTGGGGCTGAGATCATGGGGCTAAAGTCGAACCGCTTGTCTCCCGGCCATGATCCATCAACCTCGGGCCTCGAGCCATTTGTCTATCCCAAGTGATTGCGATCCGTGGCACAAGCGGTTTTGATCTCTGGGCTCTCTCAATCCTCCTGATATAATTCTAGTGGCCATCATATAGTTCACGTCACTATTGCCCCAAACTTCACGCTTCGGATGCCATGTGTCCAAGCTATAATTTCACCAATACAGTTAGTTCAAGTAAAAATACTGAATGTAAAGTGCGGAATGTAAATGAACAAAGTACTTTTAAGTGGAAAACTCGATTCTCAAGAGAGTAAAAACCAAGGCCCACCACTATGGTATTTTTCAAAGTCTCCACTAATAAGCAACAAGGTTCGCAATCGTACAACACAATGACCAGTACAAGCCACTACTACGACAACCTACACTGCATACTGTAGCAACCCACCTAAGCATTCAACCTAGGCACTTTCACGGCCGGTCCAGGCTATGACTTTTCCTACAACCTTGACACGACTCGGGTGCTCGGCTAGGCCGTGCGGGCACCCGACATCCTCCCCTAGATCGGTCGGGCGAACCCTTTTGAATTGAATTCACAAAATTAAACATAAAATCAACTTATAGATATGAAATAAGACCTAAAGAGACACGAACATACTTATACATAAGCTGTAAAGAAGAAGTTACAGCTGACTACCCAATGTATTGGGTTTAGGGCTATCTAGACAGATATCTAAAAATACAAAGGAAGTATAAACATCTCCTAATGGGAGTAAAATACAACTGATATAATAAACATAAAACTGGTGGCCATCCTGAATAAAAGCTGGCTTACCCTGACAGCTGAAGTCGTCTTCGCTCCTCAACAATGTGGCGAACTCAATCCTTGAACAAACCTGCCGAAACAGAATAAATAGACAAGAAAAAAATAGAGGGTGAGTCGAAATGACTCAGTAAGTGGGGGCTGGCTAGCCACCTCGAAGAAGTAGATATGCTAGCCATAGAGAAGAAAAGCAGATAAACCAAATTCATCTTATTTTAACTATAAGATGGGTAGAGCCAGATAATAACTGGAAACACGTTAGAAACCATAAACTCATAGACAACTAGGGACATAAGACCGACAGAAACATATAGGTAACTCGAAACATATCAACAATCAGAAATACATGACAACATAATTAACACATCGCACTAAAATCACACAATACACATCAGCCGGTGCAATGAGATGGAATGAATGCAGTATGATGAAATGGAGTCACATGTGCCTAATAAATGGAGCGGAATCCTCCTACTCCGGGGCAGAATCCTTCTACCCTCAATGTGATGCAAGGAGCGGAATCCTTCTGCTCCTAGGGAGGAATCCTCCTGCCCTCAGATGACACAACAGTCCAACACTTATCACCGGCACGGGACTCTCACCTTCTGTCGTGGAGTACATATCAAACCCATCACTGGAGTACAAAACTCCTATGCTTAAAGCTCCGCCATAAAGATGTGATATGCAATTCCACACAATACACAATAAGTAAGCCTTGTGATCCTATAAGAATTTTCAACCTATAGGATAGTTCTATCTTCTAATTTATAGTCATAATCATAACTGCACTTCCCTTCTCAACTCAATACTAAGCTTATAGATCAACAATAGATATTCCTAGATATACTTGAGCCTCCATCCTCATTGTGACATTCACCCGTTGATGCCTAACAATTCAGGTTCATTTTCCAACAAAATACTTCTATTCATAACTCAATGCTGATCCTAATATGATACACTTACCGTAAGGTAGCATATCGTAAAATCATAAACTTTTATTCAATTAATTTCCATAGTCCTGTTTAACCATTGCGTTCTACTCATAATCTTACGCTTATAGCTCCTCAATTAGTGTTCATAACAAACATAAATCTCTTATCCATAACTCGACAAACATTACAGTACATCTTAACACACATACCAAGCACACAGAACCCGTTACGCTTACAGCCGGAGTATCATACTCCCAAGTATACAGTAAACACAAAGCAATACTTAACAACATAATAATGGTTATTCGCGAAGCTCTGGCGTAATAAGTACGCTTCTTCGGCAGCTACACACGTAAAAGATACGTGCGTAAAACATCCATAAAGGCCGAAGGACATCAAAGAAAGGATGAAACTACTGACCTTTTAATCTCGGGCCGAATGAACTATTGAACAAACTTCTTTCCTCCCCAACGCCTCCTGGAACTACTTTCCTCTAAGCCAAAAGATATTATGGCGCTCACAAACTGAATCTCAAGTTATTAGCTGGAGATGGAAGAAAATTATGAAAATGCCTCTGGGTCGGGCTTAGCTGGATGCACAGAGATTTTACATTTTCAGTTTCCTCATACTCTCATGAGTCCAAATGTACTATTATATTATATTTTTAAATTCATTTCATATGAATTTTCCAATTCAATGTTAGGGTTCTAACCCTCTTTCTTCCCAAGCTAAATTCATAGGAATCTAACTAGAAATTCATGAATTAATGAAATTAGCTAGCTTGGAATCAATACCTGATGATATTCTCTAATTTGGTACCTTAAATTTTGCTTGGAATCACTTGGAAACACTTGGAATTGGACAAGGAGAAAAATCAGCCGACATGGTCATTTTATACCCAGAATCAGCGAGTTTGAGCTACCCCGCGCGCCCACTTGCCACCCCTTCTTTATGGTCGTGCTACCAGGTGCTCTATCGCACTTTGCGGCATCCGAAACAAGCATGGACAAGACCCCATGCGCGCAATCGTGCAGCACTATCCGGAAGGTGCAGAATTCTGCACTAGTACCTGCTGGTGCTGCGATTCAGGTCCGAACATGACCCTACAAAGCTCGGAATGACCTCAAATTTTGTAGAAAAGTCATACAATACTTTTGTGACTTGATCGCAAAGACGAATCCTAAATCAGATCTATGGAACTCAGGATGTGGGTCCTACAAAAAGAGGATGATTTCTTGACTTTCGGAGCGTTAGTGAAAACTATCCGAACGACCTCAGATTTCACTTCCAGAAGTTCTCATAGGTCACAAATGACCATACAAACCTAATGCAATGTTCAAATTTCAAATCGGAGCTCATTTACTCAAATCAAGCTCGGAAATCTCTTTTAGCCTTTACGGACAGCCAAAACGGAAACCTTCTCAGAAAACCTACCAAACGAGGTCCGAATTAACTCAAATTTTGCAGAAAAGTCCTAATGGATCTTACACAGCTTTTAAGACTGTCATCATACCAATCAGAGTCCTAACTCCCAAAACGATTACCTAAGACCGTTTCAAAACCTGCCACTACAAATTGTAGTACAAAGGTTGCCTTTTACAAAGCACCAATACCATGTGCTTCTATGATAAGCATTTATTAGTACAACTGGATCACCTATTATATCAACTAGACCATGTATAACAACAAAAAGATAACCTTTTTCTAGACCATGTTCTTCGCTGTCTATGAAGTATGCACTCAAAGACTGTTTTGGATAATTCTCCCTTATGAATAGGTTTTTAGTGCACAAAGTCTTGAACTCTTCAAGATAATGAATATATAATATGTAGGAGTCATTATGAGCGCATAGAGCGAGAGAGAAAAATAGCAGAGCTTGCCTGCCATGTAAGGGAAGATAAGGAGTTGTGTTATTCATATTGCACACCTTAAGACATTAGAGTGAGGGTCAATAGAGTCGATGTCTGCCTTTTTTTTAAATTATTAAGGGAACTTTGACAGTTTTTTCAACACAAAAGAACTAGGTTATCGATGTTGGTCCTAATAAATTTACTGAATGTAAAGTGTGGATTGTAAATGAACAAAGTAATTTTACGTGAAAAACTCGTTGCTCAAGGGAGTAAAAACCCATGACCCATCACTGTAGGATTTTTCAAACTTTACACTAATGAGCAACAAGGTTTGCAATCTTACAACACAATGACCAGTACAAGCCACTGCCACTGCAACTGCAACCTACACTGGATATTGTAGCAACGCACCTAAGCATTCCAACCTAGGCACTTGCATGGCCGGTCCAGGCTGCGACTTACCCTACAACCTACCACTGTATATTGTAGTACAAAGGTTCCTTTTTACAAAACACCAATTTCCTATGCTTCTATGATAAATGTATATTTTTACAACTCGATTACCTATTATATTAACTAGATAATGAACAAGAACAAAAATGTAACCTTTTCCTTGACCAGGTTCTTCGCTCTGTCTGTGATGTATGCACTCCATTATTGTTTTGGATAACTCTGCCTTGTGAATAGGTTTTAGTGCCCAAAGTCCTGAAGTCTTCACGATGTTGAATATATAGTGTGTGTAGGAGTCATTATGAGCGTGTAACACTTTTCCTTGTTAGACTTTGTACAAAGCACGTCTTCCATTAAGATTTTCCTTCCTATATGATTTTATTTCCTTCTTGGACACTGGTAAATCTTGTAAGAATCTTTTATGCGTATTCAAAGAAGTATCACCCAACTTGTGCCGAGGACTTTTAGGGTTTATTACTTGCCCTAAAATATTAATATCGCCGACTTTAAGCGAGTTCAAACTGGTAAGGATTGCAACTCTGCTGGTTCGCAGAACCTTCCTCTGCACGAGGTTCTTGGCCTAGTTTAACTAGGAATTTGCTTCCCTTTACATGTTCCCCCTGGATTCAACACTTGGTATAACATAAGGACGTGATCCATACACCATTCTCCAACTTAGTTAATTAACTTGCGTGTAAGTGAGTTTAACTATGCACGCGCACTATTTATCATATTAATAAAATATAAGTGTTAAGGAGTTTGTTAATCATTAAAATATTAAACCGCCCTTCCCAATCGTACTAAAACAACTTGATTATAAAATCAAGTTGAACCATTTTTGGTAAAGTGGGATATATTTTGTTCATGAATTTTTCTATCATTAATGTTCGTATACGAAGTAGTATTCTAGAAACATTTCATTGGTAAATTACTCCCTATGATTGGATCGTCGGAAAAAAGTTGCGAGAATATGCACTATTTCAAAACCAAAAGAATGAAAAGGACTTCATATTATTACTGCTGATGTTTCCATCATGAATTCTCTCTACTAGTTTAGAGTCGTAATTTATTTCTTTTCTTGAGTTTTGCACAACAAACGAGACGGAGTGAATTTTTTCTTTTGCCCTTGAAACACCAATCTTTGTTAACTAATCGAGTGGCGATAAATGGCTATACTGAATTGTTTCCAGCTTGAAGTGCAACCCGATAAGGATATGACACTGCAGGAATTCAAGGTACGGATGAAGCAATTCGACATGGATCATGACAAACGAATTAGCCGTGAAGAACTAACAGAGGCACTACAGAGTATACACATGTGGTTCAGTTCGTGGAAGGCTCGTCAAGTCATGAAGGCTGCTGATTTTGACCATACTGGTTTCATTGATAACAAGAAAGAAGTGGAGAAACTTGTGAATTATGCACAACAACGTCTACACATGAAAATTCATCAAAGTTAGTGGTGAATTAATGGTGGCTATCTTCCAGTCTAATGGCTTCTAATTGTGATTCTTCTGCTCTGGTAGGGTTTTGTGTTATGTAATGTAATGGTGTTATTAAGTGGTGGCCCCAGGATTTTTACCAAGTAGGTTAAAAAATAATAAGAGTGTACATGTTGTTATAGAGTTTCAAACCCAGGACCCTTTGCTTAAATTGAACCCACTCTACCACCAAGCTATGCAAACTGTTTTGCTTAAGTAGGTTCAAATTTAAATTTTATATGCATTTTTTCGAAGACAGACCAAATATACCTATATACACAATATAGTTTTCAAAGGAAGCGGGTTCAAGTGACCCCCTTGCTCCCATGTGGGTCCTCCCCTGGTGTTATTAGTACGGATTTAACTCATGTATACGCATTACACTATTACTAGTATATTTGACATATTATATCATGTTATCTGTCTAATTTTTGGTTTTTGGTTAGTTTTATACTTCAATAAGGTGGCATTTAGTGTAATATCCCAATTGTTAATGGTAGCAATCGTGGTGGCAATCCTGTATATTATTAAAGAAAGTCTTGATGACACTCTTATAGCTTTATGGATTCAAGTTGTAGCGCTTCTGTTTGATATGATTATGTGTTGTGTCATGGCGTTATCAATACTGATTTAACTTATGTACAATAACCGTCTCAATTACGTATTAGTGTAATTATCATGCTATAACATGTTCTAGATTTTTGCGTTGTACGCTTGTATTTCCTAAAAATGTATTTCAGATCTTACAATTAAATTTGTATTTCGTTGAGTCTAAGGCGACCGTTTTATATCTCAATTCGATCGGTTGATAGATAATTTACGTTGTCAAGTAGTCGATTTTCAGGGTCTTAATTCGAAGACGATGCAAAGACTAATTTCGAAAAGATAAAGACAGATTCGATGTCGCTGCTATAGTAAGTTTAGTTATGACCGAAGACAAACAACGAATTCACAGTTTACTATGGTCGCTCCTAGGTTAGTTTCAGACAAGTTTTTATCGAAGATGATCTACACACTAATTTCGTTCGGTATTGAATAGACGATCGCAATCAGATTCGATGACAAACTCAGATATAATGATAAAAAATGCAATCGATGAAAATGCTTTCAATCGGATTAACACAACGATCAGAATGCAATAGTAACAATTTGCTTGATGTGTTCGATATTAATAAGCAAGCTAGACAATGAGCTAGTTATACGATCAAGGCAATGATAATAGATTAACAAGATTGACAACGATGAATTAATGTATCAAATAATAGAAATGATATGCAAATAACGAAATAATTAATAATAAATAAATGAACAAAGCGATAAAGCTTATTGTATTGAAGAATCAAAGGTTGATGCTCTGATGAAGGAGATGAATCTTCCTCCAAGTTCGAGCCAAGCCGCGATCAGTGGTTAATACAGTGTGTTGCTTTGACAATGACAATAAAATAACAATGGTGTAGTGAGCAGTTGTATAGCTGATGAATAAAAAAGGTGTTCTGATCAACGTAAGTCTACAAATGAAGAAATGGAGTTCTATTTATAAGCTGAAGTGACAGTTCCCAACCCTAGAAGAACTCCCACGTCCTCACGTCTCTCTTTCAGCAATTGCCCATTTTCACCCACTTCCGCCGAATCCGCTAGATTTGTTCCGATAAATCTGGGATGAGGACAACCTAAGTTATCCGTTGGAACAACTGTCTTCGAAACTCTCCGATCTCGACATAGCATAATCGATCACACCGTCGAGCGAAGCTGCTCCTTCTCGATCGTAAATGTCTTTGAAATCAATTAATGCTTTGCCAAATAAACGAGTTCGTTCTTCTGGTAATCGAACAGAAATCGACCAATACAGATAGTCCCCCCACTTGCCGAGTCGTGTGTTCGTAAAACTTGGCAAGTGGCTTTGAAATTTTTAGGCGGGAAAACACGTGGAACGTTTGTGTCCCTTCATTTTGAAACGTGAAGCTGTCGCTTCAACTTCCCATCGCCGCACGTGTCGGAGATCGCGCGGGTGGCAATGATGGCTCTTGCCCTATAAATACTATCTTCAAACTCACTTTACAAACTTTATAACTTCCAAAACACTTTCAAAATTTTCCAAATTTCTAAACAAATCTCAGGAATTTCTTGTTGATTTTCGTCAATTTCTGCTTTAGATCTTTTAAGTTATTTGTTCAAATCGTTGATTTTATGTTTTGACAATGTCTTCTTCTTCCCAAAACGTAACTGATGCTGAACTTACTTTTACCGCGGCAGTTGCCGCCACAGCCCCGCCGCAGTCTGGCATGGTGGCAGAGCAGACTTCCATCGCCGCTGGCACTTCAGTGGACAAGAAAGGCAAAAAATGAAAAGAAAGGAAAGTGAAAGATTTTGGTCCCAAAAAATCATATTCGGAGATTCTTCCAAAGAAGTTTACTTATGAGAATGACTGCAAGGTCAGTGTTCAAAGCGAATCGGAGCAAAATAAGAAGAAGAATATTCCAATCGACTTAGTATATTGCGCGATCACACTGGAGGCGATACCACGAGTTTGAGAAGACTGTGGTTGGAAAATTGGAGAAATCGATGTGATGTGTCCTCCGAGGAAGTCAACTCTGGCTACCCACGTCGAAGGTCATTCAGTGGTGTTGACATATCCTTTCACCATCGGTTTTACCCTTCCGGTTGATAACGTGATCGAAGAATTTTGCAAGATGTACAATATTTGTGTCGGACAGCTTTCTCCACCGATATGGAGAACGATAGTGATCCGGATTGCGGAAAAGGCGGCAGTGGAATTGACACTTCGCCATATTCTCAACATCTATTCCCCTCGAGTTTACAAAGGAGGGGTGATTAACTTGGCCAAACGAGGCCAACGAGCCTTAATCTCCGATAACAATGACGATCTTCGGGGATGGGACCAACATTTTGTTTTATCCCTATGGAGCAGTTGACCGACCCCGGAAAAGAGCAGCTTCCGAGTATCTGGAACCGAACTCGTAAGAATTTTACTTGCTTTCCTGTTTTCTGAGCAAGTTTGTGAGTTGTGTGAACTAAAAGACTTCGTTTTCTTTTTCAGCCGACAAGGTTCTGTTTGACAAAGTTCCTGACATCGTACCATGGTTGATCAGAGTCTTGGACAAAACAACCAATGATCAGAGGGCTTGGAAGCCGGTCGCTGCTTTGAAGACCTTGAAAGCCAAGAATCACGGTGAACCTTTTCCCTTTGAATTCGTTTTCTGCGCTGACTCGCACTTTTTAATAATTTTGAGTTTCCATAGGTATTACTGGTGCCGAAAGTGAGCCTAGCGATGAGGAAGCTGAAGTCGAAGGTAGTGAAAAAGTCGATGACGCTCCTCCTCCTCCTCCAAAGAAGACATCCTTTCAGGAGTTGAAAAGAAAGTATTTGCCCAAGGTAATGGAGAAAGGGCAAGGGGGTAGCTCATCGGCTATGCCCCAAACCATTAAGGATGTGATAGCTGGAATAAGTTCAGCGATCGCAGCGGCGAAAGCCGCCGAAAGAACGACCTCGGTTATTGACATCGAGGGAGAAGAGACGGGGGATGAATCGGGATCTGACCGATTAGTGAGGCGTCCCAAAAAACCTGTGAAGGAAAGGCTTCAAGAGACAGCCATCCAACTCAAAGTGGCTGGACAGAGGGATCTTTCAGTTGATGATTATCACCTCTCCCCTGTAGCCGAAGAAGTTAACTCGGGCTCAGGAGGCCTGCCTAGCAGAGAAGGTGCCATCATTTCTTTGGGCGTCGCGCCTGAGACTCGAGAGGAAATGATCGAGGCCTTTGATCGTGAACTCGAGGAAAGGGACCCAACAAAAGGGAAGATGCCGGCTTTGGATCGGCCGATAGCGACGATGAAGTCCAAATACGATGAAGAAACGGGGTCATCGTTCTTCGGTGCGGATCATGTTGACCCGATAGTACCTCTTCCTCGAGGTGAAGAGGCCGCTGCTTTTGCTGCTTTGGGTGAATCTTAGACATTGGGTCGTAGATCGCTAACGATAGAAGTGCCGCCCAATGTCGATTTGCTTAGATGCCCAATGCGGCTTGCGGATTACTTGTTCGATGTCATTGGTCCGATGGAGCAAGCTCGGCTGAATACGCACGAAGACCTGAGTTGGCCTTCACAGATTTCTTTTGGCGCATTCAGGGTAAAGACAACACTTTCTTCCTTCGCTTTGCGTAAACTTCTTTCTTCCCTTTTTCCCTTGTGACTTTCAATTTTGTTGTTTTTCAGAATTGCATAATGGCGATCGAGACCGCCGATAGAATTCGCCAACTTCAGGATGGAGCCAAAGTCCTAAACGAGCAAATCGTTCATCTTACTACGGCTAGGGAGGAGCTGCATCGGAAGCTGAAAGCTGTGGAGGCCAAGTATGCTGATCTTTTGGCCAACTTTGACAAGAACACGAAGGAGCATGCCCTTCTTCAGTCGGAATTGGAGTCCCAAATTCGAGCTTTGAGCGAACAGCTAAGTGAGCACGAAGCCAATTCTGATTTGAAAATGGCCGAACTCAACTCTGCTTTAGAGAGCAAAGATCGGGAGCTGGCTAATAAGTTCGAGGAGCTGAACGCCCTTCGCAAAGGCAACGATGACTTGAAGGTTCAGGCCGACAGCCTATCAGAGAGGAACCTGTTACTTCAAAAGGAATCCATCATCCTAAGGCGCGATCTCGAGGAAGAGTTTGAAAAGAAGAAGGATCTAATCCTTGCCGAATCAAGGCGCGATGTCCTTAGAGAGATGTTGGATAGAAACATTGATGTGACGCCATTGCTATTGTGAGGTTGGCTCGTGAAGATCTGGGCCTTCCAGCAAGTTCTTCCGATGAAGGTTCTGATGGGGATGGTGATGAATGAATTGGAGCTGTTATCGACTGGTGGTTAGTTGTTTTTTATTTTTGATGTAATATGGTCGTTTGACCAACTGTGAATATTTTCCAATGAATGAATTATGTTTCGACTCCTCTTATCGCTGTGTTGTTTTCCGAAGATAGTTTAATTTAATCGTTCGGAAGTTTTAACGTTCGAACGACAGTCGTTGAAAAAAATGTGATTAGGGCCCAATGTTTAATGCGTAGTAAAGAATGACGTCTCACTTTTACGTAATGCATTCCTCGAACACTTTTAGGTTTGGAATGAAAAATTACTTTGAACACTTGGTAAAAAATTTGGAATTGTAAAATTCGCCAATGTTTAGACCGATAACAAGTCAACAGTCAACAAATGTGAAAAGTCGAAAATATAACCAAGTGTTGTATATCAATGAAGTGTTGGCCGCTATCGGGCATTTAATACATTTTAGGATCGACTGACTCGATCGGTTACGAAATGTGGCCGTTTAAAGGCACCGAGATCTTTGATCGCTAATGGATCGTTTACATACTACATGACTTATCTAAACGAATAGCTCCCGCTTTGAGTAAAGGCGTTGGGGCTTGAAAACTTTGCCAGACTTGGATCTCTACTTCAATTTGAAGTACGATCGAGTCCCCAGTTCGAGTGAGCGCTGGGGTCTTGAACTTTGTCGAATTTTGAACGAGTCCCCAGTATTGTCTTCAACCGTCTTCGTTTCACCCTTCGATGGGAAGTCCCCGATTTCTGGGCAGTCCCCAGTATTCAACTGTGATCATCCAACTAACTCCATCCCCCCAGTGTTTGGGTGGGAAGTATGAGCAGTCGAAAACTGGTCCTCGATTTCGATATCTGAAACGAAGTCATTGAAAGACAAAACCGAAAAAGCCGTTATAGATGAAGACCACGTTAGAATGTTCGTCAGACTTATCGACCCCGATTGGAGCGTTTTGAGCTCAAGTGTTCGTGGGTGATGTTTGTCATCATTCGATTCCAACTATGCCTATCATCTAAAAATGTTAGTACCACATAATAGATTAAATAATTGTTTCCGATGGAGAAGAAATGAAAAATAAAAGAAACTAGAAAATGAAATTTGATGATACCGTAGAGTTTAGAAGTAGTATTTCTTCAATTGTGTGATATTCCAATTGAAGTCGACTGGCTTGGAGTCCATTGTTTCGAGTTGGTATGAACCTTTTCCGACTACTGCCTTGACCCGATAGGGTCCCTCCCAATTTACCTTCGTTGGGTTCATCCTTCTTCGGTCTTTTGATCTTTAGCACATAGTCACCTACATTAAAAGATCTATACCTGATTTTTTTGTTGAGGTAATTTTCTGCCCTTTGTTTCTGTGCTTGTATTCGAATGAATGCCATATCTCTTTTTGCCTCGACCAAGTCTAATTCTATCAACATAGCTTCCTTGTTTGATTCGTCGATGGAGTGAGCGAACCGAAGACTGGGTTCCCCCACTTCCACCGGAATCAGTGCTTCTGCTCCATAGACAAGTGAGAACGGAGTCTCTCCGGTGCTATGTTTCACCGTTGTTCGGTGAGGCCACAGCGCTCCGGGAAGCTCGTTCGGCCAATTGCCCTTTGATTCATCCATCCTCTTCTTCAAATCGGATTTAAGTTGCGGAAAAACCGACTAAGGAATTGCCTTGTCACGGAGCCTTTTCAGCAATTAATTTCATGCATTATATGAGGTCTTTTGGGGACATATCATATACCAAATTGAAGGTCTTGGAGTTTATTTCCCAATACTTTTAACGGTTTGTTCATACAACATATGAATAAAAAGATATGAGCATCAGAAATCAGGCCAGAAGAAGGGACATAAGCGAAAAAGAGGGCTAGAACTGAAATGTTTCGAGTATAAAAGCAAAAACATGTCCTCTTTTCGTCATTTCCAGAATATAAATGATAGAAGCAATGTGTTCTTGAAGGTTTAAGCCACTTTTATTATTTTGAAGGAAGGACGTCAATCTTAACTCGAAATTGAAGGCAGATTGCGTCAAAATGCTCTACGCGATTAAGGTAACGTTATGCTACCTTCAATTTCATCTATAGCTTGAGTTTTAAAATTATTTCATGGCTAAGTAAAGTACCTAAATGTTGTATTATAGCTTGTTTAAGCTTTATAAAGTGTTGAATTCAAGGGAAACAAGGTTGAGAAGCAAGAAACATCAAAGGTATGCAAGGCTAAACCTTTCTTTTGGCAAGGCATGTATCTTATAGCTTTTGAAGCTTTTCTTAGTTCCAAAATTGATGATTCTTGTGGGTAACTTGTATGGCATAAAGGTGACCGTATATGTTCTTAATTAGGTGCTATGAACCACGGAAAAAGATGTCCAAAACAGTAGCACAAAATATTTTAAAATCTGGAAAATTGTTTTTATCTTCGGACATCTATTAGTGTATTGATCATAACTCCTTGTACAAAATTGATATTAAGGGGCTTTAAGAATTTCTAGAATCCTAAGATATATATCTACAACTTTTATGAAGACTATGAAGTCTATATCTTTAATCTACACTCTAAAAATTAGGTCGAAATGCAGGACAGTGGTGATGTCCAGACATTCTATCAGCGGATTTGTTATGTCATCCAGTCGTCTCATTTTGTTATCCATTTAACATGTTTATGTTATCATTTTATCCGGGTATCTATTCCCGTGTGTAGTATAGTGCTGGTTCTATTTTTGCGGATCATCCAGTTTCAGGGGAAACTCTGCCGAAAATTTTATGGAAATTCAAAGAGTTGGACAAATTCTGAGTTTTAGGTTGTGTCTATAATTCTATCCAGAGTTTTCCTTTCATTCCTTTGAGTCCATATCTACTGTTGCCACATGTGTTATGCCTCATACATGCTTATACTTATATTGTGATCATGTTATGTGTGATTTGGAGTCTCCCATAGAGGCTGGACATTGGACACACAGTCCGGTCGCGTGGGTATCAGGTTCCTAACCGGATTGCCCTAAGATGTGAGGAATGAAGCCTTTAGCCTAAATTGATATATTTTTCTGCTTATTGAATAGAGTGGGAACGTTTGGCAAGGAAACCAAAGGATAAAGCGGTTGTTGATTAGTTGTACTAACTGTTGGAAGAGGTAAGTGTTTATATCCATTTCCTTGGAGGCACCTGGCCTCGTGGATTTTCTACCACGTGTTCCTTACATGTGTAGCTGCCGATAGGCGTACTAATTATGCCTTATATTTGGATTTACATTGTATACTATATGCTATGTCCTGTTATTGGTATTGCATTGAGGATCTGAGCATGATACTTTGGTTGTGAGTTGACATACACTTCCCGGCTGTCGACGAGAGTCCCGCGCCGGTGAAGGGTTATTATTGCATCATATTGCATTGATATGCATTACATTGCATTATATTGAGGGTAGGAGGATTCCGCCCTAGGAGCAGGAGGATTCCGCTCCATTGCATCATATTGACGGTAGGAGGATTCCGCCCTCGGAGCAGGAGGATTCCGCTCCATTGCATCATATTGAGGGGTAGGAGGATTCCGCCCCAGGAGCAGGAGGATTCCGCTCCATTGCATCATATTGAGGGGGTAGGAGGATTCCGCTCCATTGCATCATATTGAGGAGCATGAGGATTCTGCACCATTGCATCATATTGAGGGTAGGAGGATTCCGCCCTAGGAGCAGGAGGATTCCGCTCCATTGCATCATACGGAAGGCAGGAGGATTCCGCTCCATTCATTTTGCGCATGTGACCCTTTGCATCAGATTTTATTTCATTTCATTTCATCTTATTTAATTTCATTTCATACCATTGTGTGGACTTGTGGTACATAACTACTATTCTGCTTATACGTGCATTGCTTATTTGTCTATATATTTCTGGCTCGTATTCTAGGTTGTGGGGATGGGGTTGCACACTGCAACGGTATAAATATATGGATCGGGTTGCACGTCGCAGCGGTATAAATATATGGATCGGGTTGCACGCCGCGACAGTATGAATATATGGATCGGGTTGCACGCCGCAACAGGATGAATATATGGATCAGGTTGTACACCGCAACAGGATGTGTTTCTGATTGTTGATGTGTTCGGGAAACCTATATGTTTTGGTTATCTTACGTTCCTGGTTGTTGATGAGTTTGTCATCCTATACGTGTTTCTAGTTATTATCTGGCTCTGCCTTTTCATAATTTAAATAAGAGGAATTTCGTTTATCTGTTTCTTCTCCCTGGCTAGCTATCCTATTCTTTGAGGTGGCTAGTCTGCCCCACTTATTGAGTCTTTTTGACTCACCCTTGTTTGTTGTTTGTTTCTTGTCTAACTATTTCGTTTCGGCAGGTTCGTTCAGGATTGAGTTCGCCATGGTGTAAAGGAGCGAAGACGACTTCAGCTGTCAGGGTGAGCCAGCTTTTGTTCCGGATGGCAACCAGTTTATTGGTTGTTATTTCAGTTGCATTTTGCTCCCTTCAGGAGGTATTTTTCTTCTTTTGTACTCTTAGATGTCTAGTTTGGATAGCCCTAAACCTAGCATGTTGGGTAGTCAGCTGTAATTTCTTTTGTACAGCTTAGAGGTATCAGTATGTCTGTGTTTTTTTTAAGTCTTGTCCTTATTTGTGAATTGTTATATTAATTTTCCTGATTTAATTGGTAAGGGTTCGCCCGACGGGTCTAGGGAAAGATGTCGGGTGCCCGCACAGCCTAACCGGATTCCTGGTTGTGTCAGTTGGTATCAGAGCCTAGTTTAGAGTCTATCCAGACTAAGACAGTGTCTAGTAGAGTCTCGCTGATGGGTACGTAGACGTCCGTACTTATCTACGAGAGGCTATGATGGCATTGATGAAGTTTCACTTCCTTCATTTCTTATCGTGCGTCGGTCTATGATTCAAAAGTATTTTCGTTAATCCGTTAATTCCTTCGTGATAATTGTGAACCCTCGTGCGACAGTCAGCAGACGGTATAAGTTCAAGACGAAGCTGTCTAGCCGGGGGCTAGAGCTACTCAAGCTCCGAGTGTTTTGATCGTGCTGACGATCTAGTTGCTCAGGTCCCAGCTGTACGAGCTCACGATGGGCAAGAGAGGAGGGCCTTGTGGTTCCCTTGGCTCTATACGATGTTTTTACGAGAATCTTGGCGATGCAGATACCGCAAGAACCTATTATTTGCTGGGCAGCCTATCATGTTGCCGCATGTGCAGACGTTCGATCTCAGGGAGCTCCTATTCCGATTCTTAATATTGTTGCAGTAAATTATGTTCCGGAGACAGCATGTGTTGTGCCTCTAGTTATTCTGGCTGGTTAGTTAGCCTGAGTAATGGTTCGGTCCGAGTGTTCGAAGAGGTTGCATTATTTTATGCGGTTGAACATCCCGATATTCTTAAGCAATGCATCAGATAAACCTCGTGATTTTTTTAAAAATAAAATAATGTCAGCGTATCCTTCAGGCTCTTGATTATATCGAGTGATATGGTGTTGATTATTCTTCTTTCCAGTTTCAGGGGTCCAGCCTTGAATTGGTGGGCCGCTCTCTTATTAGCTAATTTGGTTCGATCTTTCTTGGAAAAGTTCCTTTCGAGTAGCGAGCGAGATGAAAAGTGTTGCCAGTTTGAGTGGATTGGACAGGGTAGCCTGTCGGTAAGCCTGTTGGTTTCAGAATATGAGATTAAATTCTATAGAATGGCTGGATATGCATTAGAACTAGTCCATGAGCCTTTCAAGGGATTCAAAGATTTATTGATGATCTTTATTTTTCCTTGAGATCCCGGATGGCTCGAGAGATTGAGGTCGGGATTTCATTTGATGTTGTTGTTGATATCGCTCGAAGGTACAATGCATACCATAAGTTAGAGTGGGAAGAGTTAGAGCGGGAGAGCAAGAGATCCCGTGGCCCTAGTGGGCAACCATGGTACCTCATTTGGAGGTAAGAGTTCTGATTATTTTGGGAGGTCACCTGCCAGGTTATCTCAGCTTGTAGAGCGTGATTCTCAGAGTGCGCGGGTAGTTCATCAAGATTAGACTCAGCTTTCTCTTTGTAGCTTTCAACAATCTGTCCAGCTCCCATATTCAGCGAAAAGGTATTATCATTGTCGTGAGTCTGATTATCCTTTGAAGAGTTTTCCTGTTATCATTCTCGTGAGTCTGGTTATCCTTTGAGGAGTTTTCCCTTACTCCGACAGGTAGGCAGTCGTCTTTTCTCTCGTCATCAGGCACCTGCACCGTCGTAGGGAATTTCATTTAGATCTCAATCAGCAAAAGAAATTCCATCATCCAGTAGAGGTTGAGAGCGTGGTGGCAGTGGTTATTCAGAAGGTGATTATCAGGGTAGTGGCTCAGCTCAACTGCAGAGGCAGATCTATGAACTGCTAGTCTGGCAGGATGCTGAGGTATCCGATGTAGTACACCCAAGTATTTCTAGCTCACTTATATGTGAGTAAGATTTGATTCTTCTGATCGATCTAGAAATGGGGTGTCCTATCATGTTTCCATGGTTTCTTTTGATGTCATTTCTATTAAGAATTGGTTGCGGTAGAGGGTGAGCTTCTGATATGATTTATTCGTTGCATTTATGATGACCTTACTAGATTATCTGGTTTAAATGCGAGAGATTTGTGAGTGAGTATCGGTATTGTTTGCTTGGCATTTTGTGGTGCCTCATTCTATTATAATGTCAAGTCAGTCTACCTCTCTTTGGAACTCAATGTCGGTAGGATGATGGGATTCTTATTTGTCACCATCAGAAAGTGTCATTGTTTCTTCCGGTGTAAAGTGGTTAGTAAGTAATATTCGATCTACGTGTCTCCTCTTGGTTCGAGACGCTAGTAGAGTCATGTTATTCTACAAGTTTGTCATGGTATAAAAGGGTTTTCTGGTAAATTGTCGGAGTTTCCTTTTTATAGGAAGGTTGACATAGATTTTGTTCCATAAAGCTCATTCAATGTCTATTTCTTCAATTGCGATTCTTCGATTAACCTGACTCATAAATAGTCTAGCTCTGGTAGCCAAATAAATAAGAAGAAGAGCTTCATATAGCTCTAATTATTTCTATCCTCAGTCTGTTTCCATCTCTTCTTTGTTCGGTACTGGTAAGCTTAGGCGGTCAGTAGCCTCTTGTGACGTTCCCTGTGTTGAACCAGAGTGCGTGTCAAGGTGGCAGGGTAAGCACATGGTTGTTTTTCAAGGCTACTAAGGGTAATGAGAGGTGTCATTTGACCTTTGATTTGATCTATCAGGCGGTGGTGCTTATAGAAAATGTATGGAGTTGTGAACTCGAGAGTTGCAGCTGTTTGGCAACTCGAGAGAGTAATCTGGTAGCTCAGGTCTGAGCCGCGTTCTCTACTCAGCTAAGTCTTCCTTAATCCAGCAGGTTATGCGAGGATGACTATTTCTATTCAAATTATTTGTATGAGTTTATGCTCTAAGTGGAGGAGTCTTCCTCCAATTGATGCCGAATCATAATATTAAATCTCTAAGGCATTGCTGAAGCGTAAGCTAATTTTTTGTTTCATCGACCTGTTCTATATCGAAAGTATATCGACGAGGTGATTCGTTGGTGGAATCATGTTAGCCCATCAAGAGTTGCGTGTATCTTCATTTCGAAAATATAGAACTCTTCTCTCATGATCGAGAAAGGGTCAGCTTAGTCCGAATAAGTTGGGTAATGATGTTATCATATTATTCAGATATGTTTTATTCCAAGAGTTCGGTGTTCGTGTTATAATTCTGATTCTGCAGTCATGAGATAATGTCCGTGGAGTAGCTTATGAAGGTCGTGAAAGTTCTTTTGTTATCTGTGCGGAATTTTCTTTAAACTTAGGCTCGTTCGAGGACGAACGAGAGTTTAAGTGGAGGAGAATGAAATGACCTCGGTTAGTCGTTTCGGAAGTTAGGACTCCAATTGGCGTGCTGATAATTTTTAAAAAAAAACTTCGTAATGTCCATTAGGACCTGTCTATAAAATTTGAGCTAAATCAGACCTCGTTGGTAGGCATCGGAAGAAGGCTTAAGTTTTTATTGTCGAGAAATACTAAAAAGAGATTTTTGAGCTCGGTTTTGGTGAACGAGCTCCGATTCAAAATCCAAAAGCGCCATTAGGTTCGTATGATTATTTGTGACTTTTGCGCTTTTCCGAAAGTGAATTTCAAGGTTGTTCGGCTAGCTTCTGCTAAAATGCCGAAAGTTAAATAAGTTGACCTTTCACATCTCTTCACTAATACAAGTATGTAACAGATCGTTACTTAATGCGTCTACGTACTTCATTTAACATTCGAGGACGAATGTTCCTAACGGGGGAAGATTGTTGCACCCCGTATGTCCAAAGTAAGGCATATCCTTCTAATGACATGTTAAGAATGATTTAAGTGAGTTTAAAGTCATAATATGACCATATATGATGTTTATATTTTGAATATAAAGTTTGGGAAAAATCGGATTTAAGTTGCGGAAAAACCGACTAAGGAATTGCCTTGTAACGGAGCCTTTTCAGCAATTAATTTCATGTATTATATGAGGTCTTTTAGGGACATACCATATACCAAATTGAAGGTCTTGGAGTGTATTTCCCAATACTTTTAACGGTTTGTTCATACAACATATGAATAAAAAGATATGAGCATCAGAAGTCAGGCCAAAAGAAGGGACACAAGCGCAAAAGAGGGCTAGAACTGAAATGTTTCGAGTATAAAAGCAAAAACATGTCCTCTTTTCGTCATTTCCAGAATATAAACGATAGAAACAGTGTGTTCTGGAAGGTTTAAGCCACTTTTATTATTTTGAAGGAAGGACGTCAATCTTAACTCGAAATTGAAGGCAGATTGCGTCAAAATGCTCTACACGATTAAGGTAACGTTATGCTACCTTCAATTTCGTCTATAGCTTGAGTTTTAGAATTACTTTATGGCTAAGTAAAGTACCTAAATATTGTATTATAGCTTGTTTAAGCTTTAAAAGGTGTTGAATTCAAGGGAAACAAGGTTGAGAAGCAAGAAACATCAAAGGTATGCAAGGCTAAACCTTTCTTTTGGCAAGGCATGTATCTTATAGCTTTTGAAGCTTTTCTTAGTTCCAAAATTGATGATTCTTGTGGGTAACTTGTATGGCATAAAGGTTAACATACATGTGCTTAATTAGGTGCTATGAACCACATTAAAAGATGTCAAAAACAGTAGCACAAAATGTTTTAAAATCTGGAAAATTATTTTTATCTTCGGACAGCTATTAGTATATTGATCATAACTCCTTGTAAAAAATTGATATTAAGATGCTTTAAGAATTCCTAGAATCCTAAGACATATATCTACAACTTTCATGAAGACCATGAAGTCTATATCTTTAATCTACACTCTAAAAATTAGGTCGAAAGGCAGAACAGTGGTGCTGTCCAGACGTTCTATCAGCGGATTTTTTATGTCATCCAGTCGTCTCATTTTGTTATCTATTTAACCTGTTTATGTTATCAGTTTATCCGGGTATCCATTCCCGTGTGTAGTATAGTGCTGGTTCTGTTTTTGCGGATCATCCAGTTTCAGGGAAAACTCTGCCGAAAATTTTATGGAAATTCAAAGAGTTGGAAAATTCGGAGTTTTAGGTTGTGTCTATAATTCTAGCCAGAGTTTTCCTTTCATTCCTTTGAGTCCATATCTGATGTTGCCACATAGGTTATTCCTCATACATGCTTATACTTATATTTTGATCATGTTATGTGTGATTTGGAGTCCCCCATAGAGGCTGGATATTGGACACACAGTCCAGTCGCGTGGGTATCAGGTTCCTAACCGGATTGCCCTAAGATGTGAGGAATGAAGCCTTTAGCCTAAATTAATATATTTTTCTGCTTATTGAATAGAGTGGGATCGTTTGGCAAGGAAACCAAAGGATAAAGTGGTTGTTGATTAGCCGTACTAACTGTTGGAAGAGGTAAGTGTTTATATCCATTTCCTTGGAGGCACCTGGCCTCGTGGATTTTCTACCACGTGTTCCTTACGTTTTTAGCTGCCGATAAGCATACTCATTACGCCTTATCTTTGGATTTACATTATATACTATATGTTATGTCCTGTTATTGGTATTGCATTAAGGATCTGAGCATGGTACTTTGGCTGTGAGTTGACATACACTTCCCGGCTGTCGACGAGAGTCCCGCGCCGGTGAAGGGTTATTATTGCATCATATTGCATTCATATGCATTACATTGCATTATATTGAGGGTAGGAGGATTCCGCCCTAGGAGCAGGAGGATTCCGCTCCATTGCATCATATTGAGGGTAGGAGGATTCCGCCCTCGGAGCAGGAGGATTCTGCTCCATTGCATCATATTGAGGGGTAGGAAGATTCCGCCCCAGGAGCAGGAGGATTCTTCTCCATTGAATCATATTTAGGGGTAGGAGGATTCCGCCCCAGGAGCAGGAGGATTCCGCTCCATTGCATCATATTGAGGGGTAGGAGGATTCCGCCCCAGGAGCAGGAGGATTCCGCACCATTGCATCATATTGAGGGTAGGAGGATTCCACCCTAGAAGTAGGAGGATTCCGCTCCATTGCATCATACGGAAGGCAGGAGGATTCCGCTCCATTCATTTTGCGCATGTGACCTTTTGCATCAGATTTCATTTCATTTCATTTCATCTCATTTCATTTCATTTCATACCATTGTGTGGACTTGTGGTACATAACTACTGTTCTGCTTATACGTGCATTGCTTATTTGTCTATATATTTCTGGCTCGTATTCTGGGTTGCGGGGATTGGGTTGCACACTGCAACGGTATAAATATATGGATCGGGTTGCACGGCGCAGCGGTATAAATATATGGATCGGGTTGCACGCCGCGACAGTATGAATATATGGATCGGGTTGCTCGCCGCAACAGGATGAATATATGGATCGGTTTGTACGCCGCAACAGGATGTGTTTCTGATTGTTGATGTGTTCGGGATACCTATATGTTTTGGTTATCTTATGTTCCTGGTTGTTGATGAGTTTGTCATCCTATACGTGTTTTTATTTATTATCTGGCTCTGCCTTTTCATAATTTAAATAAGAGGAATTTCGTTTATCTGTTTCTTCTCCCTGGCTAGCTATCCTATTCTTTGAGGTGGCTAGTCTGCCCCACTTATTGAGTCTTTTTGACTCACCCTTATTTGTTGTTTGTTTCTTGTCTATCTATTTCG
Organism: Petunia x hybrida; assembly: GCA_037355625.1. Classification (NCBI taxonomy): domain Eukaryota; kingdom Viridiplantae; phylum Streptophyta; class Magnoliopsida; order Solanales; family Solanaceae; genus Petunia; species Petunia x hybrida. Next base: position 2,331,031 of record JBBBVM010000059.1, on the reverse strand, counting down.
TTTCGGTAGGTTCGCTCCAGGATTGAGTTCGCCATGGTGTAAAGGAGCAAAGACGACTTCAGCTGTCAGGGTGAGCCAGCTTTTATTCCGGATGGCAACCAGTTTATTGGTTGTTATTTCAGTTGCATTTTGCTCCCTTCAGGAGGTATTTGTGCCCGCACGGCCTAACCGGATTCCGGGTCGTGTCAAATACACTTTGCTAAAGGACCATTAAACATTCGCCTATAGAGTTGGTTATCTAAAAGGCTATATCTGGCCGCTTTAGCTTTGAGCGATCGGGCAGATTTCTTGTCTTCGGGTAAAGTACCTGCCTGCAAATAAGACAAGAATTTGTTTCTCCAATCCCAAGTACGGTTAACATTGTTTACCTCTTTGATGCTCCGACAAAGTGGAGATTCGAATAGATGAACCACTATTTTGTCGAGTTCTTCTTTGACTGCAGCAGCAGAACCGAGGTTGGCCAAGGCATCGGCCTCGATGTTGTCTTCCCTCGGAATCTGGGCTATCTTCCGGAAACGACCTCGGTCAGTCGTTTCGGAAGTTAGGACTCCGATTGGCGTGCTGATAATTTTAAAATATTTGTAAGGTCCATTAGGACCTGTCTGTAAAATTTGAGCTAAATCAGACCTCGTTTGGTAGGCATCAGAAGAAGGTTTCAGTTTTTATTGTCAATAAATATTAAAAAGAGATTTTTGAGCTCGGTTTGGGCGAATGAGCTCCGATTTGAAATCCGAAAGCGCCGTTAGGTTCGTATGATTATTTGTGACTTTTGTGATTTTTCAAAAGTGAATTTCGATGTGGTTCGGCTAGTTTCAGCTAAAATGCCGAAAGTTAAATAATTTGACATTTTTCCTTTAAATTCGCATCTTGAGTTTCGGGAGTCCAATTTGAGATCCGTCTTCGCGAGTAGGTTACATATATTTTGTATAACTTACTTGAAAAATTTGGAATCATTTCGACTTCTCTAGGGTTCCATTTTAATTTTAATCGTCGTAGCAAATTTTATAAAAAAAAATATTAACTATGTCGGTAAGCTAAGGGAATCCCTTAGCTTAGCAGTAGCAATACGTACAGAAACATTTGAGCAAAAATAGACAGAGAAAGGAAAAAGGAGTGGAAAAATAGTGGAATTTCTACCACAAATATTCAGGTAATGATGTTAACTCATTCTCTTAGCATATTACGTGTGTTTGAATATATTTTTACGGTAAAAATAGGGATATTAGACATCACCCTAATGACGTAAATTGATAGTTCAAAGGGTCAATTGGACCCCGATGATGGAAATGATTTTATATTCGTACTCAGTGAGTTATGGGCAATATATAAATATAATTTATTTAGGGTTTGGTTATGAGACTTTGAACCCTGTATATAGGCCTGGCCTGCGTATTGCGTATGCGAATAGGGTATCAGGTTCCTAACTGGATTGCCCTAAGACATAAGGAATGAAGCCTTTAGCTTTATTGGATATAATTTTTCTGCTTATTGAATAGAGCGGGATCGTTTGGCAGTTAATCCAAAGGAAAAAACAGTGGTTGAGTAACAGGGCTAGCTTTGGAATACGGTAAGTGTTTATATCCATTTCTTTGGAGGCACTTGGCCTCGTGGATTTTCTACCACGTGTTCTTTACGTGTGTAGCTGCCGATAGGCGTACTCATTACGCCTTAGCTTTGGATTTACATTCTATATTATATATTATGTCCTGTTATTGATATTGCATTGGAAATCTGAGTATTGTACATTGGCTTGGAGTTGGCATCTGCTTCCCTGCTGTCGATGAGAGTCCTGTGTCGGTGAAGTGTTATTATTGCATCACATTGCTTTCATATGCATTACATTGCATATCATACTGAGTGCAGGAGTATTCCGCCTCAGCTTTACATTTTTTCGGGTGCAGCAGTATTCCGCCCCAGGAGAGTGCAGGAGTATTCCGCCTCTGGTTTTGGCTTATATTATATCGGTTGCAGAAGTATTCCGCCCCAGGAGCAGGAGTATTCCGCTCCAGTTGGTTAGCAGATTGGATTCCCCTCGAATGTAGGAGTATTCCGCTTCGGGATGGGATTATGGGCACATGTGACCCTTTGCATCTCATTTCATTTCATCTCATTCCATTTCATTTCATACTATTATGTAGATTTTCTGTACATGACTACTGTTCTGCTTATATGTGCATTGCTTAATTGTTGATTGTTGTCTGGTTCCGTTTCCCTTACTAGCATATCTATTTTTCGAGGTTGCTAGTTTGTTCACACTTATTGAGTCCTCATGACTCACCCCCTATTTGTCCTTGTATTTTCTTTTCGTTCGGCAGATTCTGCACCAGGACCCAGCCAGTCGCGCCGTGATTGTGGAGTAGTACGTTCTCAGCTGTCTACGGTGAGCCATCCTGTTCATTGCGGCCACCAACTTCAGATATTACAGTTTTCCTTACTTTTGCTCCCTTCGGGGGGGGGGGGGGTGTGTATATCTTTTGGCCTTCTTAGATGTCTGATCTGGAAACCTTTAAAACTGTGTTTTCTGGGTAATTATTTGTATTGTTCAGACAGCTTGTATATTTGTCTATCCTTGGGAGTTATCTTATGTTGTTAAAGTTTGGTTCATTTTCATTCAAGGTAATTCTTCACAATTTATATCGATTCAGTCAATAGGGTTCGCCCGACAGGTTTAGGGGAGGTGGTCGGGTGCCCGCACGGCCTAAGCGAGAATTCGGGTCGTGTCAGTTGGTATCAGAGCCAGGTTTAGAGTCTTTCCAGATCATGACAGTGTCTAATAGAGTCTCGCTGATCGGGCGGAGATGTCCGTACCTATCTACGAGAGGCTATGGTGGCGTTTAGGCAGTTTCTTTTTTCTTTCCTCGTCGTGCGTGAGTCTTCTTATTTGAAGTTAAATATTTCTATTCTCCGCAGTAAATGGTGAGAACGCGCGTGAACGTTCGGCCAGAGGCGGAGGAGCCAGCGGTCGCCCCTATGCCTGCTGCTCCGCGACGTAGTGGTGTTGGCCGCGGTAGAGGTCGTGGTCGAGGCAGAGGTTGAGTTGCCCAGGCTGTGAGGATGGTGGATCATGTTGATCCTGCTGCAGAGGTTCCAGTAGTGCCAGCTTTTGCTGGGCAGGGGGATCAGGGCTTATTCGTCCCCCCTGCACTTCATGACACTTTTATGAGATTCTTAGCGACGCAGATGCCCCAGGGACCTCCTATTCCTCAGGCTACCGTAGATGCTCATATTCCTCATGCTGCTGTGGATGCTCCTATTCCTCAGGCTGCTGTAGATGCTCCTATCCCTCAGGCAGCTCCTCAGGCTGCGGTAGATATTGGTTATCAGGTTCAGGAAGCCCCCATTCCAGCTCCACATGTAGCTCCGGCAGTTCATGTTCCAGGTGGTTATGTTCCAGAGGTAGCGGGTGTTGTACCTCTGGGTGCTCAGGCTGGTCAGCTAGTCCAAGTAGCAGGTCAGGTTGATGATCCGACAAGGTTGCATTATTTTACCCGACTTAGTCCTCCGAAGTTCTTTGGTCAGAAATCAGATAAGCTGAAGCCTCGTGAGTTTCTTGATCAATGTCAGCGTATCTTAGAGGCCCTTGGATATCTTGAGCAGTATGGAGCTGATTATACTGCTTTCCAGCTTGTGGGTCCAGCTTTAGCTTGGTGGACCGCACTCCGATCAGCTAGGCAGGGCTTACCTAAGCTGACCTGGAGTGAGTTCTCTCATTGATTCATGGAGAAGTTTTTCCCTCGCAGTCAGCAGGATGAGAAGAGGAGACAGTTTGAGAGGATTGGACAGGGTAACCTGTCAGTCACGGAGTACGAGCTTTTATTTTCAGAGAAGTCCAGCTATGCTCCAGATCTTGTGCAGGAGCCCTCTGAGAGGGTTAGACGTTTTATTGATGGGCTTTCTCCTCATTTGCGGTCCCAGATGGCTCGTGAGATTGAAGCTGGTACTCTATTTGATGTCGCTGTCGATATTGCTAGGAGGTATGAGGCATATCATAGATTGGAGATGGAGGAATTAGAGCGGGAGAGTAAGAGATCTCGTGGTCCAGGGCATTCTAGTACCTCGTATGGAGGTAGGAGTTATCAGCAGCAGAGTAGGCCTCCTGTCAGACCAGCTCAGTTTCCAGCGCGTGGTTCTCAGAACGCGCCTACTTCTTCTCATGGTCAGTTTTGGTTTCGCCCGCGAGATCAGTCTTAGTTTGATCAGCGTAGATTTGCTCCAGGGTGCTTTATCTGTAAGGATCCAGGGCATCATAAGAAGGATTGCTCTTATCTCCTTCAGCAGGGTAGTAGCCGCCCTTTCCCTCGCCTTCCAGCGCCTATGCAGCAGCAGCCTCAGGGTGCCCCTCCAGGGTTTCAGCCAACTAGAGGTGCACCACCACCCAGTAGAGGTCGTGGACATGGTCCTAGTGGTCCCTCTAGAGGTGGTCGTCAGGGTAGCAGCTCAGCTCAGCCGCAGAGACAGCTATATGCACTGCCGGCCAGGCAGGATGCCGAGGCATCCCCAGATGTTGTTACAGGTATTTTATCTGTTTGTGGTCGAGATGCATATTCTGTGGTAGATCCAGGATCTACATATTCATATGTATCTCCTTATTTTGCTTCGGGTTTTCATGTTGATTATATGTGTCTTCGTGATCCATTCTGTGTTTCTACTCCTATTGGAGACATTATCATCGTGGATCGAGTTTATCCAGCTTGTACCATATCTTTTGGGGGTCGTGAGACACTAGTAGATCTTCTAATCCTAGATATGGTTGATTTTGATGTCATTATTGGCATGGATTGGTTAGCGTCGTGTCATGCCACATTGGATTGTCATGCCAAGTCTCTTCAGTTGTCTCTTCCTTGTTCAGCACCGGTGGTGTGGCAGGGTTCTTATTTGCCACGCAGGGGGCATGTTATTTCTTTCTTGAAGGCAAAACGGATGATGGATAAAGGGTGTTTAGCATATCTTGCCATGGTTCGAGATACCACTATGGAGATTCCATCTCTTGATTCTATTCCTGTCGTTAGGGAGTTCCCTGATGTGTTTTCAGATGATTTGCCAGGACTTCCTCCTGATCGAGTGATCGAGTTTGGTATTCATACAGTGCCAGGGACTCAGCCTATTTCTATCCCTCCTTATCGCATGGCTCCATCAGAGTTAAAGGAGCTGAAGGAGCAGTTGCAAGATTTGCTTGATAAAGGGTTCATTAGGCCGAGTATTTCTCCGTGGGGTGCTCCTGTTCTATTTTTGAAAAAGAAAGATGGGACTATGCGGATGTGTATTGATTATCGTCAGCTAAATAAGGTCACCATCAAGAATAAGTATCCCTTGCCTCGCATTGATGATTTGTTTGATCAGTTGCAGGGTGCCAAATTCTTTTCTAAGATCGATCTGCGATCTGGTTATCATCAGCTAAAGATTTGCGAGTCAGATATCTCAAAGTCTGCTTTTAGGACTCGTTACGGCCATTATGAGTTCCTAGTTATGTCTTTTGGGCTGACTAATGCCCCTGCAGCTTTTATGGATCTCATGAACCGGGTGTTTAAGCCATTCCTTGATTCCTTTGTCATTATTTTCATTGATGATATTCTTATTTATTCTCGTAGCCGCGAGGAGTATGATTATCATCTGAGGGTGGTTCTTCAGACCCTCCGTGATCGTAAGTTGTATGCCAAGTTCTCGAAGTGTGAGTTTTGGCTTGATTCTGTAGCATTTTTGGGTCACGTGGTATCTAGTGAAGGTATCAAGGTTGATCCGAAGAAGATTGAAGCAGTGCAGAAATGGCCTCGTCCTACCACTCCGACGGAGATTCGCAGCTTCCTTTGATTGGCAGGTTATTATCGGAGGTTTGTGGAGAAGTTCTCTACTATTGCAGCTCCCCTGACTCGCCTGACGCAGAAGGCGGTTCAGTTTCGATGGTCCGATGAGTGTGAGGCCAGCTTCCAGAAGCTTAAGGCCTTATTGACTTCAGCTCTAGTGTTATCCCTTCCTTCGGGCACCGGTGGATTCGTAGTTTATTGTGATGCATCTCGTGTGGGCCTTGGTTGTGTTCTTATGCAGCACGGGAAGGTAATTGCTTATGCTTCCAGACAGTTAAAGCCGAATAAGAAGAATTATCCGACTCACGATTTAGAATTAGCAGCTGTGGTCTTTGCTTTGAAGATATGGAGGCATTACCTTTATGGCGAGCCTTGTGAGGTGTATATGGATCATAAGAGTCTGCAGTATCTTCTCTCTCAGAAAGATCTTAACGGTCGACAGCGGAGGTGGCTTGAATTGATTAATGATTATGATCTCACTATCCATTATCATCCTGGGAAGGCAAACGTGGTAGCAGATGCTTTGAGCAGGAAGTCCATGGGCAGCATGGCTTTTCTTTATGCTAATATGAGACCATTGGCTCGAGAATTGCAGTCCCTTGGCGACTTTGGCGTGAGATTTTTTCTCCCAGACTCCAGTCGAGTCTTAGCGTGTATTGCAGCTCAGTCTTCCTTAGCCAGTCAGATTAAGGGAAGACAGTTCGAGGATCCTCATCTGCAGGAGTTGCGCGGTCGTGTCCTAAGTGGAGGAGTTCCCTCCTTCGAGCTTGATTCAGATGGAATTCTTCGGTTTAATGGTCGACTCTGTGTTCCTGATGTTGGGGATTTGAGGCAGTCAGTGCTCGGTGAAACTCATAGCTCGCGTTATTCCATTCATCCTGGTATTACAAAAATGTATCAGGACCTCCGAGAGCTATACTGGTTGAAGGGGATGAATAGAGATGTATTTGATTATTTATCTCGTTGCTTGAACTGTCAGCAGGTTAAGTTCGAGCACCGGAGACCAGCAGGGCTAGCTTAGGCATTACCCATTCCCGAGTGGAAGTGGGAGCACATCACGATGGATTTTATAGTTGGTCTGCCAAAGACCCTGCGGCGCCATGATTCAGTCTGGGTCATTGTCGACCGACTGACTAAGTCAGCTCACTTTATCCCTGTAAAGACTACTGATTCAGCTCAGAGACTGGCGCGGATTTTCATTGAACAAGTGGTTAGGTTGCATGGTACTCCTGTATCCATTATCTCAAATCGTGGTTCCCTGTTTACTTCTCAGTTCTTGCAGTCTTTTCAGAGAGAGTTGGGGACCCAGGTGCAGCTTAGCACAGTATTCCATCCTCAGACTGACGGTCAGTCCGAGCGGGTTATTCAAATTCTGGAGGACATGTTGAGAGCTTGTGCACTTGACTTCGGGGGTTACTGGGATGATCATTTGGCGTTAGCAGAGTTCTCTTATAATAATAGCTACCAGTCTTCTATTCAGATGGCTCCATTTGAGGCCTTATATGGTCGTCGATGTCGTCTCCTATTGGCTGGTTTGAGTCTCGAGATGTCGAGGTGATGAGTTCAGATATGGTTCGTCAGACTCTTGATGTTGTTCGTGTTATTCAGGATCGTTTACGGACCGTCCAGAGTAGGCAGATTTCATATTTAAACCGGAGGAGCCAAGAGTTAGAGTTCGAGGTCGGGGACATGGTATTTCTGAAAGTGTCACCGATGCGAGGTGTAAAGAGATTTGGTAGGAAAGGAAAGCTTAGTCCCAGGTTCATTGGCCCTTTCCGTATCGAGAAGCGTATTGGTAAGGTAGGTTATTGGCTCGACTTGCAATCTTCAATGCCAGTTCACCCAGTTTTCCATGTATCGATGCTCCGAAAGTGTATTCGAGATCCTTCCGAAGTGATCGAATTAGACCCTGCTCAGCTAGATGTGAACCTGGCCTACGAGGAGTTTCCAGTTGCTATAGTTGCGCGTGATGTCCGGAAACTTCGTTCGAAGCATATTCCGATGGTTCGAGTGCGATGGAATAATCTTCCTCATGAGGAGGACACTTGGGAGCTTGAGTCCAGTATGCGTGAGAGGTATCTTTACCTCTTCGACGATTCAGGTTCGAACTTGATCTTTAAAGCCTAAAAGTTCTAATCATTGTATATGATTTCGGTTTCGTAGTAAATGTCATTGAAAATTCATGTGAGCATTCTTATTAGAGGTGTGAAATCTATTTTAGACTCTTGGTCGTTCGAGGACGAACGAGAGTCTAAGTGGAGGAGAATGAAACGACCTCGGTCAGTCGTTTCGGAAGTGAGGACTCCGATTGGCGTGCTGATAATTTTAAAATATTTGTAAGGTCCATTAGGACCTGTCTATAAAATTTGAGCTAAATCAGACCTCGTTTGGTAGGCATCAGAAGAAGGTTTCAGTTTTTATTGTCAATAAATATTAAAAAGAAATTTTTGAGCTCGGCTTGGGCGAATGAGCTCTGCTTCGAAATTCAAAAGCGCCGTTAGGTTCGTATGATTATTTGTGACTGTTGTGATTTTTCGAAAGTGAATTTCGATGTGGTTCGGCTAGTTTCCGCTAAAATGCCGAAAGTTAAATAATTTGATATTTTTCCTTTAAATTCGCATCTTGAGTTTCGGGAGTCCGATTTGAGATCCGTCTTCGCGAGTAGGTTACATATATTTTGTATAACTTACTTGAAAAATTTTGAATTATTTCGACTTCTCTAGGGTTCCATATTAATTTTAATCGTAGTAGCGAATTTTATAAAAAAAAACAAAAATATTAACTATGTCGGTAAGCTAAGGGATTTAATCCCTTAGCTTAGCAGTAGCAATACGTACAGAAACATTTGAGCAAAAATAGACAGAGAAAGGAAAAAGTAGAAAAGAGAGAGGAAAAAAAGGAAAAAGGAGTGGAAAAATAGTGGAATTTCTACCCCAAATCTTCAGGTAATGATGTTATCTCATTATCTTAGCTTATTACGTGTGTTTGAATATATTTTTACGGTAAAAATAGGGATATTAGACATTGCCCTAATGACGTAAATTGATAGTTTAAAGGGTCAATTGGACCCCGATGATGGAAATGATTATATATTTGTACTCAGTGAGTTATGGGCAACATATAAATATAATTTATTTAGGGTTTGGTTATGGGACTTTGAACCCTGTATATAGGTCTGACCTGCGTATTGCGTATGCCAATAGGGTATCAGGTTCCTAACTGGATTGCCCTAAGACATAAGGAATGAAGCCTTTAGCTTTATTTGATATAATTTTTCTGCTTATTGAATAGAGCGGGATCGTTTGGCAGTTAATCCAAAGGAAAAAGCAGTGGTTGAGTAACAGGGCTAGCTTTGGAATACGGTAAGTGTTTATATCCATTTCTTTGGAGGCACTTGGCCTCGTGGATTTTCTACCACGTGTTCTTTACGTGTGTAGCTGCCGATAGGCGTACTCATTACGCCTTAGCTTTGGATTTACATTCTATATTATATATTATGTCCTGTTATTGATATTGCATTGGAAATCTGAGTATTGTACTTTGGCTTGGAGTTGGCATCTGCTTCTCGGCTGTCGATGAGAGTCATGTGCCGGTGAAGGGTTATTATTGCATCACATTGCATTCATATGCATTACATTGCATATCATACTGAGTGCAGGAGTATTCCGCCTAAGCTTTACATTTTATCGGGTGCAGGAGTATTCCGCCCCAGGAGAGTGCAGGAGTATTCCGCCTCTGGTTTTGGCTTATATTATATCGGGTGCAGAAGTATTCCGCCCCATGAGCAGGAGTATTCCGTTCCAGTTGGTTAGCAGATTGGATTCCCCTCGAATGTAGGAGTATTCCACTTTGGGATGGGATTATGGGCACATGTGACCCTTTGCATCTCATTTCATTTCATCTCATTCCATTTCATTTCATACTATTATGTAGATTTTCTGTACATGACTACTGTTCTGCTTATATGTGCATTGCTTAATTGTTGATTGTTGTCTGGTTCCGTTTCCCTTACTAGTGTATCCATTTTTCGAGGTTGCTAGTTTGTTCACACTTATTGAGTCCTCATGACTCACCCCCTATTTGTCCTTGTGTTTTCTTTTCGTTCGGCAGATTCTGCACCAGGACCCAGCCAGTCGCGCCGTGATTGAGGAGTAGTACGTTCTCAGCTATCTACGGTGAGCCATCCTGTTCATTGCGGCCACCAACTTCAGATATTGCAGTTTTCCTTACTTTTTCTCCCTTCGGGAGGTGTGTATATCTTTTGGCCTTCTTAGATGTCTGATCTGGAAACCTTTAAAACTGTATTTTCTGGGTAGTTATTTGTATTGTTCAGACAGCTTGTATATTTGTCTATCCTTGGGAGTTATCTTATTTTGTTAAAGTTTGGTTCATTTTCATTCAAGGTAATTCTTCACAATTTATATCGATTCAGTCAATATAGTTCGCCCGACAGGTTTAGGGGAGGTGGTCGGGTGCCCGCACGGCCTAACCGAGAATTCAGGTCGTGTCACTTCCATTCCTGAAAAGAAGTTAGAAGATTTTGTACCTTATCGAGCAGTTGCTGCATCCTCGGATCTCGAACATTGAAATCCCATTGGACTTGGTTCACCACTAGCTGGGAATCGCTTTTGATATCAAGCCGTTCTATTTTTAAGTCCTTTGCGATCTTTAAACCTGCAGCGAGGGCCTCATATTCGGCCTCGTTATTAGTTTTTGCATGTAACTTGATCGCATACCTGAGTTTTTCACGGGTAGGTGCTATCAATAGGATTCCAAGGCCGGCTCCTTTCACATTGGAGGCTCCATCGGTGTACATCATCCAAACTCTGGGGTCGGGGTCTCTCATCATTAGCTCCTCTTTCTTTGCTTCTAGAAAGATGTTAGCGCTAAAGTCTGCTACAAAATCAGCTAAAACTTGAGATTTGATGGCGGTGCGAAGCTGGTAAGTGATATCGTACTCACTCAACTCGACCGCCCATTTCATTAGTCGACCGGAAAGATCCGGCCGATGTAAGATATTTCATAATGGGAAAGTTGTTACCACGAATATTGAATGACATTGGAAATATGGTCTTAATTTTCGTGCAGCAGTGACCAGTGCAAGTGCCAATTTTTCTAGGTGTGGATATCTTGTTTCAGCGTCTAATAATGTTTTACTAACATAATAGATAGGAAATTGATTACCTCCATCCTCGCGAACGAGGACGGCGCTCACAGCTACTTCGGAGACAGCCAAGTAGACCAGCAACATCTCTCCTTTGATTGGCTTCGATAGAAGTGGAGGGTTTGACAAATATTGCTTCAATTCTTTGAGGGCTTTTTTGCATTCTGGTGTCCAATCAAAGCTTTTGTTTTTCCTCAGCACCGAAAAGAACTTGTGACATCGTTCAGATGACCTCGAAATGAACCTGCTGAGATAGGCTACTCGACCGGTCAGTTGTTGAACTTCTTTCACCGTTGTCAGGTCTTCGGAGATGCTTTCGATCGCCTTGATTTTGTCTAGATTGGCCTCAATTCGCCTTTGCGATACGATGAATCCCAAGAACTTGCCGGATCCGACCCCGAACGCGCATTTCTCCGGGTTCAATCTCATGTTGAAGCGCCTTAATATCGTAAATATTTCCTCCAAATGACTTAAATGATCTTTCCTTTCTAACGATTTAACCAACATATCATCAATATACACCTCCATCGTTTTTCCGATCAGGTCTTTGAACATGGTGGTAACCAAACGCTGATAGGTAGCCCCAGCATTCTTAAGACCGAAGGGCATAACTGTGTAACAGTAAGTTCCCGTGTCTGTGATGAATGAAGTTTTCTCCCGATCTGTTGGATCCATCGAAATTTGATTATAGCCTGAATAGGCGTCCAAGAAGCTTAACATTTCATGTCCTGCCATCGAATCAATTAATCTGTCGATGTGAGGCAGTGGGAACGAGTCTTTTGGGCAAGCTTTGTTAAGGTCGGTATAATCGACGCATCTCTCCATTTCCCATTTTTCTTTGGAACTACAACAGTATTTGCAAGACACTCTGGATACCTAACCTCTTTATTAAACCCGTTCGTCAACAGCTTTTCAACTTCATCGTTTATTACTTTCCTTCGGAATCCCCCATTCGGTCGTTTCTTTTGCTTTACCGACCGATGTCTTGGGTCGACGTTTAGTTTGTGTGTGGCAACTTTTGGATCGATCCCTACCATATCCGAGTAGGACCAAGCAAAGCAGTCAGAGTTATCCTTGAGAAAGGATACGATTTTTGTTCTTACTTCGGGATCCAATTCTGCTCCAACGTATACTTTTCGATCAGGCTTATCATCGAATAACATTATTTCTTCCAACTCTTCTATCGTAGAATCTTCAGCTTTTCGGTTGTGTGGTTCTCTAACACACGATGGAATCGGTGCGAATTCGTCTTCGGCTACGGGCTCCGCTGACTGTACTCGTTGAGCACATGACGGAGTCGCATCGAAGTCTTCGGCCACAGATTCCGCTAACTGTTATTGCTATATTCGAACGCCATCTTTGACGGCCACTGAGTAGCATTCTCGGGAAGCCTGCTGCTCGCCTCTTACTTCACGCACTCCCCATGGAGTGGGAAATTTCACAACATGATGTAGAGTCGATGGAACCGCTCCCATAGCGTGGATCCATGGTCGACCCAATATCACGTTGTGCGCCATGTCACCTTTCATCACTTGAAACAATGTGTCGTTCTGAACGCCTTCCGCGTATGTCTTAATCGTAATTTCTCCAATGGTTACTTCGCTCGAATTATTAAAACCTGACAACACCGTTGAATGAGGCACGATCTTGTCGTTCAACTGCAACTGCTCAACTACCCTAGAGTGAATTATGTTTATCGAGCTGCCGGCATCGATCAATACCCTCTTTACATCGGCGTCGTCGATTCTCATCATTACCACTAGAGCATCATGATGGGGATGAATCCTTTCGTCGAAGTCGAAATCCCCGAATACAATCTCATCGTTCATGTCATCTCGTGTTCTTTTGTCTCGTGTAAACGAGACCTTTGCATATTTCTTCGTAGTGTAGGTCACCCCACACACACCATCTCCCCCAGTGATAACGTTCACCGTTTTCCTGGGAGCAGGGGGTTTTGGTGGCTCTTCATCCTTTTTCTTATTAAAGTTGTTTCGTCCCCTTTCAGTTAATAATTCCACCAAGTGCCCTTTCTGTAATAGGCTGGCTACTTCGTATTGCAGCGCCTTACATTCTTCCGTCGTATGGCCAAAGTCATGATGAAACGCATACCACAAGTTCTCATCCCTCGTGTTTGGATTTGTTTTTATGCGACCTGGAAATTTCACTATCTTATCACCCATCCCCTTCAGGTGATTCACTAGATTTGGTGTCGATATGCAAAAATTGGTCCCTGTAGTTTCGCCTATCGTTCTCAGTTCTCCGTGGTGGTGGTCGATCATATTGATGATTATATCGGGCTAGCTGCAATTCTTCTTCTTCAGCCCTAATCTTTGGTTCGACTTCACGATGTAGATCATTGAAGGTCCATGCGTTGATCTCCCTCAGACGATCTTTCAACTTCGCACATGCATTTGTATCGGTGCGCAAGCTGTTAGCGAAAGTCAAACAAGCCCATCTTTCCTCGAGGTTTGGGATGTGAATCTTTTCATCCTTGAACCGTTTCACAAACTGTTTGATAGTTTTACCGGGTCGTTGCCTAACGTTTAGGATATCCTCCAACCTTGGTTCTATCTTTTTGGCTCCAGTGTGCGCTCGAATGAATTTTGCCGACATGTCATCGAAACGCTCACCGAATCGATCTCCTCCGAAGTCAGGTCATTTGACTGAACTGCAACCGAAAACATATCGATGTGATCCCTTGGGTCCATAGTTCCATCGTATCTCAAGCTTTCAGGCAACTTGAAAGTCTTGGGAATAGGTAGTGGAGCTGCACTTGGTGGAAATGGACGCATTGAAATCGATTTTTTAGCGACGTCGTCTGTCAATTTCTGAACACCTAGCAACTTCTCCATAAATGACTTTATCTCATTGAACTTTTTATCCACTGTATCATTCAACAAAGTTTGCATCGTAGCCAACATCCTTACTTCTGTCGTAGCGGAGGCCGGAGCTCCCATAGCCACGGCGGCCGCACCCGATCCTCCAGATCCGACCCCCGCTTCAAGTCCCCCTGTTACGGCGCCCTGAGGAACCGAAGTCGGAATGCTTGCGGGGGGTGTGATCTGGGAGGTGGGCGCTCTATTTCCGATAGAGCTAGACAGGATCTTCAACTGTTCTTGTATCATCTCAAACTGAGCATCATGCCTCCTCAAATATGCCATCAACGCTATATTTGTATCTATCGACTCAGTTTCGACCGCGGGTTCCTTGCCGGGTCGCTGTCCTCGAGGCGCGTTCAACCGTGAACTAGCAGGAATGTCGTCCTGAATCGGATCCTGCTCGCGGTTGGTAGACTCATCGACCGCTTCAACGTTGGCCGGAACATGAACCCCGTCGTTGGGATTGAGCTGTTGTTGACCGTTAAGAACGGGGGTGGCGTCCACATTACGTTCATCTGCCATATTTAGACAAAAAACCAAACGTAAGTAGTATCAAACGATTCAAATTTCAGAATAAATTGATTGCCTAGGCCCCACGGTGGGCGCCAAATTGTATTTCCTAAAAATGTATTTCAGATCTTACAATTAAATTTGTATTTCGTTGAGTCCAAGGCGACTGTTTTATATCTCAATTCGATCTGTTGATAGATAATTTACGTTGTCAAGTAGTCGATTTTTAGGGTCTTAATTCGAAGACGATGCAAAGACTAATTTCGAAAAGATAAAGACAGATTCGATGTCGCTGCTATAGTAAGTTTAGTTATGACCGAAGACAAACAACGAATTCACAGTTTACTATGGTCGCTCCTAGCTTAGTTTCAGACAAGTTTTTATCGAAGATGATCTACTCACTAATTTCGTTCGGTGCTGAATAGACGATCGCAATTAGATTCGATGACAAACTCAGATATAATGATAAAAAATGCAATCGATGAAAATGCTTTCAATCGGATTAACACAACGATCAGAATGCAATAGTAACAATTTGCTTGATGTGTTCGATATTAATAAGCAAGCTAGACAATGAGCTAGTTATACGATCAAGGAAATGATAATAGACTAACAAGATTGACAACGATGAATTAATGTATCAAATAATGGAAATGATATGCAAATAACGAAATAATCAATAATAAATAAATGAACAAAGCGATAAAGCTTATTGTATTGAAGAATCGAAGGTTGATGCTCTGATGAAGGAGATGAATCTTCCTCTAAGTTCGAGCCAAGTCGCGATCAGTGCTTAATACAGTGTGTTGCTTTGACAATGACAATAAAATAACAATGGTGTAGTGAGCAGTTGTATAGCTGATGAATAGAAAAGGTATTCTGATCAACGTAAGTCTACAAATGAAGAAATGGAGTTCTATTTATAGGCTGAAGTGACAGTTCCCAACCCTAGAAGAACTCCCACTTCCTCACGTCTCTCTTTCAGCAGTTGCCCATTTTCACCCACTTCCGCCGAATCCGTTAGATTTGTTCCGATAAATCTGGGATGAGGACAACCTAAGTTATCCGTTGGAACAACTGTCTTCGAAACTCTCCGATCTCGACATAGCATAATCGATCACACCGTCGAGCGAAGCTGCTCCTTCTCGATCGTAAATGTCTTCGAAATCAATTAATGCTTTGCCAAATAAACGAGTCCGTTCTTCTTGTGATCGAACAGAAATCGACCAATACAACGCTGTTGGTTTATACTTCAACAAGGTGGCAAATTAGGCACAACTTTGTCTTGTGTTGGTTCAGTGATGACAATAGTCATGACATGAGAAGTAATGGATAAAGTTCTATCATTTAATTTTCTAGTTGTTTGTTTTTCATCTGTATTCCTCTGGATTAATTAAAAAAAAAATAGTTGCATAAATAAATTACTCAACACACAAGTAGCACTCCAACATTGATCGAGTATAAACAAAATTACATTATGGAGCCATATCACCGAAAGTGAGCTTGAAGGCAGCTTGGACTCTTCCCTCTAGATACCGCTTTCTTTTAAGTGATTTACCAAATTGCAAATAATCGAAGACTTCAACAAGTAGTCACCACGAGCAAGCGTGATCCAGCGGTAAGTACATCCACCCGCATATGTTGTGGTGGATGGTAAATACTTCTTCATTTTTAATTAACGTCTCGAGTTCGAATTATGAAATAAAGTTAAAAGCACATTTCATATGGAACATTTTAAATTCAAAGTAAAATTCTTCGACGTGAATCTAGATTAATCGAGTCTAAAGTAAATATCAAATAGCTGAGACTCGAGGGGTTAAGTAGGATGTAGAGCTGTTAAAAGGGCTAGTTCAAGGCAGCTTTCATAGACTAGAATTCAACAGTTTAAGATAGTGTGGTCTCACCACCAAGCTTTATATTTAATGGTGTCGTAAGAGTCTAATTACTTACAGTAAATATGAATTCTACTATTTTGTTTCCTTTTCTTCTTACTCCTTCACTATTCTCTTATGTATGTTAAAAAGAATTAGAGTTTTTAACTAATATTGTCCCTTATCTTTGGGGGTAGGGCTAATATAATCCTTTAAATATAACACCAAACATCTTTAATCCTTTAACTTTACTAAAGTAGGGCACTTTTAGTCAACTAACGGAAGGAGGCAAGTATTTGGTTAAAAATTAAAGGTGACTCTCACCTGCTTCTCACGTGGCCTGGAAAAAACACCAGTAGTAAACCCTTACTATTACAGTTCCCTCAATTCCACGATCACTAGCAAGAAAAACATTGACAAGCGGAGAGGCAGCGAGAGAATCAGAATTTCTTCATCTCTAGCAATGATAATCAGAAGCAATGGTGGTGAAATTCCATATTACGGTGAGTTGTTATACTTGAAGGCATTCCACTGCAAGAAATAGTTTACGTAACCAACATGTAATAAAACCATGAGTATGTTTCTGTGACTTGAGTAAACGCTAGTGTAAAATTTTTCTGTAAGTAGAAGAACAAACCAACATATAATAAAAGTAAAAGAACATGATACTATAGTTAGTAGTATTGTCTGTTAAGTTTCCAGTACTATTTAATTTAAAGAACAAACCAGGTCGTTTTGTCACCAATTTTCTTAACTTTTGTATTTTTTCCTCTGTTGCAATATTTTTTGACCTTTAATATCATTTTCACTATAAAATGATCTAATGTAAGTGCAATTTTTTTGTTTATGCAGATCGTAGTTTCAACTTTCCCAAGTTCAATCCTAAAACAGATGGGGATAAACCAATGTTGGCTTTAGAACTGACATTTGGAAACAAGAATGAATTCAAATATGCTGTCATAACTCATGAAGTAAATCAAGGCAAGTACATAAAGTGGTGCAAAAATGATAAGTCGAGAGTGAGAGCAATTTGCTCAAATCCAGATTGCAAATGGGATATTCTATCTTCAAGAATGCATCGAGATAAGGCGTTTCAGATCAAAACATACAATTCCACACATTCTTGTAAGAATTGGAATCATTGTAACAAATCAATCACATCTTCTTATCTTGCGCAGAGATACCTTAAGGCCAGTTTCTTTCCAAGGCAACAATGTCAGCTTTTTGTTAAAGATTGTTGAGATGGTCCTTTTTACTATCGAAGACGGCTGAAAAGATTATTCTTTGATGCTGAAGTCTGTGGAAAAGGATAATTGAGATTGTTCAACAGTTGAAATAGATTATTTTGTGGATGCTGAAGACTACTGAAAAAGATTGTGTTTTGCTACTAAATGTTGCTGAAAAAGATACTTTTGTTTATGTTTAATTCAACTATTGAATCTTTTTTACTTCATCTTGTTATTAAGTCTAATTTGAGTACGCTGTGCTTCAGGGCACAGTCAATTCTGGTGCATAAAGTTTACGTTTCTGGTGCTTCTCAAGTGTGCATTCCCAATTGCTGCTTCTTAAGTATATAATTTTCCAACATTAGACGGTGAAGCAACTCTTTCTCTCAGTAGTAATACTCAAGGCCTATCCACAGTGCCAATTCCAGAAAAGGTATTTGATAGGATGGCTTTTGTCAGTAACAGAATATAAAGAGTGGTGCTTTTCATTCTTCAGTATGTTCTGGATAAATCTCCACATGCAGCTGTTCAAGTAAAAGAAGAAAAAAACTAGTATACCATGAAAAAATATTTGCATACCAATCAAACACCATTGTTCAAAATTGCATTGGTTATATATTAACAATCAATATTACAAAGTACCAAGATGGTACCAGATAAACACATGAGACTGCAGGGTATATCCTTAACAGTCAGTTGCAATTTCCTACTAACAGTTCCAGATAATCCATATAGTGACTTATACTTTCGAGCAGTACCCTTACACAAAACATACAAAGTCTGAATGCACCTTTATAACACTCGATATATAATATGTCTTCTCTTCAAAATATTCTTCAAGCTTTAGTAAGTCATCTGCTCCTACCAACTCTCTAGTCGTGTACCCTCTAGTAGATTACTAACTCCTGAGGCATTGATCATGAGATATCACGGATGTCACAAATGTGCAACTTGATCCTTATATTTTTCATCCATGTCTTGTGGTTTCTCTATTGTATATTTCATTTTTGCAGCTCGAGCAATGTATAGTGACAAGTCTTTCCCTACGTCAACTATCTTTCAGTCTGTCCATTCCGGTCGGCTTCATAGGCTTCCATCTGGCTAGGTAGATTCTCTGTTGAGATTGAAAAAAAAATATAGAAAATGTGTGAAACTAATTGAACTGGAACAATAACAAAAGAGTTTAGGTAAATTAATTTAGCTGAAAAAACAACTAAAAGAGAGAAATACTGTTAACTTAATTAAACTCTATCTATAATCATATAAAGACTCATTGCACTTACTCATTTCAAAATCATTTTTTTCTTGAGTGGAAAAGAAGGAAGAATTTAAGCATGAGATGAATAAACTGAGCGCCGAAGTGCAAAACAATAGAATTAAAGAAAATACATAAAATACTCCATGACATTAGCTAAACAAAGATGTGGTTCTTGTCTTGACAAGATGCTGCGGAGTAACAGAGTCTCTCAAATTCTAAGGAAGTGCTGGAACATTTAGATAGAAGACAAATGAAAATTCCAACTTTAGTTGATCAATACATTCTGTGAATAACTAATGTTAACTTAAGTCATTTATCCTATTTCATTCTTAAACTTCCATAAAGGAAGCATGAAACAACTTCATAATGTTACCAGACCCACAATATAACAATCCAAATATTAGAGCAAAGCAGCGTAAGACAGCACTACAAATGAAGCAACCAATAAGAAAATATTTGCAGCAACCAAGAAAACACAACAGCGTCGACAAGTCGAAAACCCAAATAACTATACAAATTTAAATATGACAAGATTCTCTAATTGTTACAGCCCTCAACGCTTTTAGACTCGTTGAATTTTGTAATAAAGTGAAATTGTTCATAGAAACATTCAGTTTTTTAAGATTCTTGAGCATTGTCAAAGACTGCAGTATTGATGAATTTCCACTTAAATTGTTGTTACTTATATCAAGAACAGTTAAACTTTCACACCTCGATATCAATTCAGGAATTGTCCCGTGAATCTTATTCCTGGCTAAGCTAAGCACTATTGCACTTAATGCCATGTAATTTGTAGTAGCAGGGGTAAGGTACTGAAGCATTCCAATCAATTCCTAGTACATTGTATGGATCAACAGCAAGAATAAAATTGAGAAAGGACTTGGATTCGAGTAACTCATCTCCATAACAAAATCTGATAAAAAAAAGCAGAAACTAATATACATATTGGAGGAGGAAAGCAAAATGAAGGTCGCAATCTCATCAAAATAAACATAGCAAGAAACACAAAAAAAAAAAACACTTGGCAAACAAAACGTAAAAAGATACTCACCCTTCGATAGCCGTATCACACCATGGTGTTATGGCTCCAGGCTTTCTTATTGTTTTTCTCTTCAATAGAAGCTTCAATTTTAGCTAGGGCTCTAGATGTGGAATTTGGGGAAAAGAGGGTTTACTACTGGTGTTTTTTCCAAGTCACGTGAGAAGCAGGCGAGAGTTACCGTTAGTTTTTAACCAAATACTTGCCTCCTTCCGTTAGTTGACTAAAAGTGCCCTACTTTAGTAAAGTTAAAGGATTAAAGATGTTTGGTGTTATATTTAAAGGATTATATTAACCCTACCCCCAAAGATAAGGGATAATATTGGTTAAAAACTCAAAGAATTACACAATAACCACGAAATAAGTTAATTATATTAATTCTCATTAACAATTTATATTGAAAGGATTTATCATTAATTGGTCGATTAGATTACGCTGGCTACCACAAATAGAATTTAAAGTAATAAAAGAGTGGATCCCTACCGAGATCCATCCGTATTATCCAGCTCATTCACTGTTAATGACAACAAAAATACAAGTCAAAGCTCAGTCAACTGTTATTAGGCTCCAGCTTCCTCCCTTTTCAATCTTTGAAATTCTGTTTCTCTTAGTAATATATCCTGCCTTATATACCCCACCTTTTAACTTTGTATCAATCTTATTCATTTTGAATTCTGCATTGCATGCATAGAAAGCCCTCATTTAACATAATAATGAATTGGATCACAAGTTAATTGGTATTTGATCATAGGATTTTTTACATAAAAGTACAAGTTTAAGAACTTAATTACCAAACATAGCAACATTTTAACAAAATAACCCTATATAGAGGAAAACACAAGATAATTACAAATATAGCAAAAACATAGTAATATTTTTCTACAACATACCAAACCCTTACATTCTTCCTCCTATTTCCTCCACTATCACTTTTGCTACTCCCATTTCTCCCTATTTCACTTTTCCTCCCACCATTTCCCCCAATTTCACTTTTATTCCTATCATTTCCCCCAATTTCACTTTTCCTCATCCCATCCTCGATGTATCTCGTTGTATCTCACCGTATCTCAACTGTTTCTGCAGCACCGTATCTAACTGTTTCTGCACCGTTTCAACTGTTTCTGCAGCACCGTATCTCAACTGTTTCTGCACCGTTTCAACTGTTTCTGCAGCACCGTATCTAACTGTTTCTGCACCGTTTAAACTGTTTCTGCAGCACCGTATCTAACTGTTTCTGCAACCGTTTCAACTGTTTCTGCAGCACCGTATCTCAACTGTTTCTGCAGCACCGTATCTCAACTGTTTCTGCACCGTTTCAACTGTTTCTGCAGCACCGTATCAAATCGTTTCTGCACCGTTTCAACTGTTTCTGTAGCACCGTATCAAACTGTTTTTACACTGTTTCATGTTGTTTCAGCACTATATCTTACTGTTTCTACACCGTTTCAGACTGTATCAGCACTGTATCTTACTGTTTTTGCACCGTTTCAGACTGTATCATACCGTTTCAACAACTGTTTCAGATTTTTTCAACGTCGTTTAAAAATAGGTTCTACAGTAAAAGCACAAAAGTTGGTCAAATAGTCATCTACCACGTGGATCCACAAGTTTAGTAAAAGCACAAAAGTTGGTCAAATAGTCATCTACCACATGGATCCACAAGTTTACTCTTTCTGTTACACAACTTTAACACGTACTACCAACACCCAAACGCACTGAACCAAAAAATGTACAACTTTACGATGCCATCATCTATCTGCAGTTGTAAAAGAAATACTTTCCAATATAACTTGCTGAAGAACAAAAGCATATGATAACTCCTGCAATTTACAATTCTAGAAAATGCGGTGACCACAATCAAGATCCATGTGATACCTCTGCTCCAGTTGTGCTTTTCCTTGGGGAACGAAAAATGGAGAATTTAGCATCCCGCCCAAAACAATTGAATCTGGGTCCATATTCTGATTCATCATCATCACTATCAACATTACTGGCACTAGTTCTATTCTGGTCACCTCTGCGCCGTAAAAGGAAAACATTGAAGTAGTAGCTTACTAAAGACTCCCTGCTTTTGTTAGGAAAGAATTTAAAAATCTCATTCCAGAAACTCTTGTCCTCAGACAAAGTTGCTACGGTGGTTGATGGTTCTGGTTGTTGCTATAATCCAGGACCTCGCCGGAGAATTTGGCGGTGTACGGTGGCGCGGGTGCGGGTGCATAGGCTGTTTTGGACGATGGGGAATTGGGGGAGGGTAGTTGTGGTGGGGTGGGGTTGAGAAATGAGGGGTTTGGTAGCTTTGATTTTCCTTTTTTGATTTATCTAGATTATTGTAAAATATGCTAAAAAAATATTGTTATGCTTTGTAATTTGAAAAATCTTGCTATTTTTTTGTAATTAAGGGTGAAAATTTGTATATTTTTGTAAAAAACCCTTGATCATATGGTTGACAGAAAATCTCATCATATGGCCCTTTAAGGCTGCGCTATTTATGTTTTGATGTCTTTTTTGAAATTATGCAAGAATAGCCTTTTTTGCAACTGCTGATGCACGTGTCACAACATCATATAAGTTCTTAAAAAACATCTCAAAATTTCAATCGTCCAGAACTTATAACAGATCCGTTAAAACTTGCCTATTAAATCTTAATAGTGGGCACCAAGTTTTGAAGATTAAATTTTTAACGGATCCGCTAAATCTTGTGATGAAATTGATCACGACTAATTATGAGTCCGTCAAAACTTGAAAAATAGGACTAATCGTGTACAAATTTGAAAAAAAGGTCAAAAAATAAACGGTGCATGAAAAATAGCACATCCTTACAAATAACCGCCTAAATTGGCGTGATAGGTAATAGATCAAGCCTATACAATAATCCCGAAGACCCCACACACTTATATGTAGTTTCCTATTATTTTCATTTTGTTATACCATTATAATGTGGGACTTCGGATTGAACATAGGGTAGCATCATGGGTCAGCACTGAGTCCGTTCTTAATTGCTCCGGTGATGGATGAGTTAACGCGGAGTATTCAAGTTGAGGTTTTGTGGTGTATATTGTTTGCAGATGCATTGTCTTGGTTGACGAAACATGCACCGGTGTTAATAATAAGCTGAAAGTTTGGAGGCAGACTCACACAAAAAATTTCACTACATGTACCTCCCTTATCCTTGGTTATGGTTTTTTGTCCCCACTTAAGAATGGTTTAGCAAAATGCCTCGGGGGCAGCACTTCAAGTTATTAATTGACAAGTGCTACCTCGGAAGCAACACTTCAAGTTATAAATTGACAAGTGCTGCAAGTGCTGCCTGCAAGGGAGCATTTCAAGTTATCTGGGGAGAATGTTAAAAGAGATGAAAGGTCAAGTGCTAGCACGGCGGTATCACTTACTTAAAAGGGATGGCGTGATGCGGGTGCCAATATAAGATTTTTTGTAGGGGTATTTCCATCCGCGGGTAGCACTTCAAGTTATAAAAGATCAAGTGTTGCCCATGTGGTAGCACTTACTTAAAGTTAGTGGAGGCCATTCTTACAAACCATTTAAAGCGAGGTCAGTTAAGCAAACCATTGCCTAAGGTGTTAATTTCTTATCACTTTTGCTTTGTTTTTAGGATATTATGTGCCCAACAATGATCAAATTGAGATATATTGCTAACTTTATATGTTTGAATGTTGTAGGAATGAAATGAAGGAAATTGGAGCTTAATTGGTACAAAAACAAGGAAGTAGCAGCGCATACAGCCTTCCATGCTTGGCATGCTCAGCTGTATGCCCTGGGAGGAGGAAAAGTTGAAGAAAACAAAGGAGCAGCAGTGCATACAGCCGTGAGCGCGAGGAATGCTCCAGTGTTTGTGCTGAAGAGTTGTCCCTGACGAGTTTGGAGAAGGTAATGACGTCTCCCACATATTGTATTTCATATATAAACCCTTCTAAACATATTTTTAGACCTTCTTACGTACTTTTGGAGGTATGAAAAATAAAAAGAGGCTAGAGTTTTGGAGACTTCAAGAATACAAGAGCTTTTCCTAGATCCTTTCTTCCTTTTTGTAATACATTTAATCATTAATTACATTGACATGATTATCATAAACATGAGCGGCTAAGTTTCTCATTCTAGGGTTGATTGAACCACTCCAATATATTATTTTAATAAATAAAATTTGTGAATTCTTCCTATCTAAGTGTTTATGTTTTGCTTGCTAGTGATTGGAAGGGCCCCCAATTGATTGTCCTCTTTATTCTTGTGTGCCTAGGGATAGGTTCATAAGTTAGGGTTAAACACTTAACAATATTTCAACCTAAAACTAAGGTATTACTTAGGTTGTCAATAAGGTGATTTGAGACCATTGACCCTGATTGTGAATCATACTTGTAGTCTTATGTATCTTCATTAATTAATTGGAAAGTTGGTTAGTTAAAGTTACAATTATTACACGGGAGTGAATAGTTGTGAATTTGGAGCAAGTGTTCAATAGGAAGAACCAAGTTGAAATTATTAAAGCATTATCCTAACACATAGGTACGAGTTGGGTAGATCAATCCTAGATTTTACATCCTTTGAATCATATCTTATTCTCTATTACTTTGTCGTTTACGTAATTGTTAATTTTGTTACTTATTTGTTACTATAAAATCAGCTTCAAGATAAAACCACCTAAGAAGTTAGTTTATACGTAAATTAGTTAGAATAATAACTAGATTTTAAGTGTTCTCTGCGAGATTCGACCTCGGAGCTTTAAATACCAAGCTATATTTGCCATGACCGCTTAGTCCCTTTCATAGGGCGTAGTTGGGCGTGATCAAATTTTGGCGCCGTTGCAAGGGAACACAGAGTTATTTTAGTTATTGAAATAGCTAGTTTTATTTCTCAATTGACTTCACTTTTGTCATCTTAAACTAACTCTTTGAAATTTGTATGCTTCAGGTGTATGCGAAAGATAAAATCTCATACTACAGAGTTGAAACCGTTTGACTCATAGATTGAGAGGATATTCCACACCTTGAGAAGGGCAAATATTGTTGACAATACACTTAGAAAATCAGAAACCTAAGAAATTGAAATGACTGAAGATTTGGCGCTTAATGCTTTTGCACAGTCTGTGGCTAGAAACTTGGTCTCTGCTACTCGACTTCTGGAATTTTAAGCTGACAGTTTTTACATCACCCAAACTATGGTTAGTCAGCTGTCCAATGCTGGACTGTTCGCGGGTAAATCTACTACCGATCCTCAGAAGCATTTAAAAAAGTTCATGAGGGTGTGTGAAACTCAGAAGTGTTGACACCCAATTTTGCCCCTCCTATTTTCAAAAGTCAACAGCTTTCAAATTCTATACACGATTGTGTATCCACTCTTGGCCCGTCCATTCCTTTCAAATTATCTTCTCATAATAGTCTGACAATCAAGGCCATTTTCAAAAGCATCGTCTCAAACCATAGCTATTATTACAATTTCCGCGATTACCTCTATTTTTGACAAAATTGTCCAAATTATTTTTAATCCCAAAATTATAATTTTTGTGCATTTCCTAGCCATCCCAATATTTTAAAATTGATTTCCTAATTTTCCGATATTTTATATTCATTCTATACAACTTTTATACCTATTTTATGCCTAATATACACTAGATATACACTATATATACATTTCACATTTTACACCTCACATTTTACACATATACACGATCATACACATCAGCCACATTTTATACACGTCACACCTACGTGGATCGATCTCGATCGTCCACGTAGACGATCCAACGGCCAGAAATATTTTTTCCTTTTTAATCTCCAAATGACTCCTAAACCCGTGGCCTACCCGCCATTTCCCCCGTCTGATTCTAGAACCACTCTCTCTCTCCTCCCTCTTGGAAAAATGAATCGCCACCACTGTCGATCGATTTCTCGGCCAATTTGGTCGGTGAAAATTGGGAAAAACGGCACTATGGCACTCTCCTCTTCAAGCGCTACAAAACCCCATACATTTTTTATGACATTTGGACAAAGGCAAGGTTTGACCTTTTGATAACTGAGCCACCACCGCCGGGAGACGCCTCCGGCGGGGTTCGGGCCATCGATTTAAAGGTGTTATCGCCTAAAAGTGGTAAGAACCCCATGCGAAGTTAAAACTGTGACGGGTCGATTTGACCCGACTTCAGTGTGAACGGGTAAACCTTTAATTGTTCTTTCTGTTCTGATTTTATTACGAATCACCACCCCTCACCTATATAAACTCCTCTCTTTTCAGCTAGAAGAACAAGTTTCTGAACATCAAAATTCAGAGACACACACACTGATACACTTAGAAGATCCTACATAGCATACGATTCTCTTTCTACTTGTTTGCTCTCCTGAAGGACTATTGCCTACTTCTTGTGTGCTGATTGTGCTTCTCTTCTCCCTTGTCTGCATTCTATTAATCTCCCTTGTCTGCATTCTATTAATCTCCTGAAGGACTACTGCCTAAGTATCCTGTTTGTATCCTTTAAAACAGGGTGTACAACAATAATGTTGTACAAATTGGCTATCCAGGAGCCACTTTCTCACTCCCTTTCTCCCTGTGTGCAAATGCATCATGGTTAGGTTTGATAAAATGGTTTTTGATTGTTGTCTTCCATGTCAAACTGATTATTTTCAACAGTAGGTTTGAAATTCCACCCTTACTGAGAGTTCTCACGTTTAAAGCATGATTAATTCGCATTACAATCTGAAGTCTTGAGTAAAACGGGGGCTGTATGTGTTATAATTGTCTAAACTGAATATTAAATTCGCCCTTCTTTTGCATAAACAGTCTGGGCCCAAAACTATTTTCAGAAAGGGTCCTTTACGTGCATAAACTGATTTGACCATTATTTATGCTCTTATACACTATTAGAGTGTACTAATAGTGTATAGGGTAGTGTATAGGGGCGTATAAAATACTTGGGGTCATTTACACACTTCAAAGTATATATTTTTTTTTAAAAAAAAAATATAACTATCACTTAATCATGTATTTGCATGTTTTATACTTATAAGTATCTATACTTTATATGTGACAGCCTTTATTTGCATCTATGTGCTTCTGTGACACCCGTTTTCAAAAACAGCCCTTCGCCTATATTTCTCAAAATTTGACCCCTACACAAAAAGCGGCCATTAAGGTTAGGGCTCGACAACTAATGACGAGTCACACCGACCCTAAATGGCCAACATTTTATTTTAGAACCAAACCCCCTTTGGTTTTTCTCTAAAATCTAAATCTTGCTTGCAAAATAGATTATTTATGCCAACTGTTTTAAGTGTAAAGTTTGCATAAGATAAGCTAAACTGGAACATTCTTTTGCATGTTAAAACTTGTTTGCGATTAGGCATTATGTTAACAGGACGACTAGGCTCGAATATAGGTCGTCTATGAAAATTATTTGTACGTATATGTTGCATAAGCGTTATTTTGAACTACAAGGCTAAATTAATTCTCAAGTTAGCATTTCTGATAATGTACACTACTTGTATCCCAAAATGTAGACTCGGACGGTAACCACTTTTCGTGGGACTCGGGAAAGTGCCTAACACCTTCTTCCCTGAGTCAGTTGGACTTCTTACCCATATAGAACCTCTGGAATTGACTAGTTCACTTATTGAACTTGATCTTAGACACTTAGGTGACCTAATACGCCTTAGGAATTATATTAGGTGGAGACTCCAATATCTAAACTCAAACGAGTTTACCCAGTCAAATCCGAAACCCGATTCGCCTCGAGTTGAGTCCAAATTCGGGTATGACAGGATGGCGACTCCGCTGGGGATACTCAAAGTCCTAACCACAACGAGTCTCTGCTTTTGAGATTTATTTAATTATCATCTTGCTATTCATTATTATTATTATCGTACTAACTTGGTTTCCTTTTTGTTTTTGTTTTTTACTTTATTAAATTTAAATTTCAATGTGACATTTTTGCATATTTCACTCATACTCCCCTACTCCGGAAAACGACACTTTACACACACACGATGATTACGTGGATCCCACGGTCGCTTCACCACCAAAACACTTTTTAAGAGGGACACTTTGGAATATAGTTGGTCCGTGGTACAACCAACAATTTCAAATGATCCCACTCCTTGGCCGTCCGCCTTGGAGAACCGTGTCTAGAATTACACCACTCTTCTGATGTAATGAACATGCATCATGCCATAAGAGGGGCTCTCCGTGAGCCGACTAGTCTTCAACTTGTCCAAACTACCTAAACGGGTTTTCGACCCCAAAGGGACGTTTGGACATGATTATGTGCATTTGAGAGAAAAGGAAAAGAAAAAAAAAAGAATAAAAGTGAGACGAGAATAAAAACACATTTTGATTTGTCCAATTATTCTCAAAGGGGACGGGGTTTTTAAATCTTATTTTTCTTTATTTTTAGGTCACAATGAGTCAAAAATTTCATCATTTTGGAATGACTATGAGCTCACCTCCTTTGTTAGCTAGTTGGTGGAGCAACTTGTCACTGGGAGAGCAAACCGAAGTACGTCAACACTTGGGTCATTTGGTTTCGCTATTAGAAATGGAACCGTGTAGGGAGATGATTGAAGCGACAGTGTCATTTTGGGATGAAGAATTGAATGTGTTTAGGTTTGGGGATGTCGAACTAACACCTTTGTTGGAAGAAATAGGGGGGTTTGTGTCACACTCGGGGTTAGACAAACATCATTGGCAAGGGGGTCGCATACTAGCACCTAGCGTCCATACAGCTGACGAGTTTCGTAAAAAGTTAGGGGTGGTAGCAAGTGTGGATGTGGAATTTTTACAACAAATGAAGATACCCTTTTCCTATTTCTACACTCGGTTTGGGTATTTGAGTGCGTTCGACAACCATAAGAAGAAGTTCGAATCCTATGGTGATTGGCGGAGAGCTAGACCACTTGCATTTGCTATTTGTTTCTTAGAAGTGATGGTGTTCCCCGAGAGTTCAAGTCACGACATATGTTCGAGACTTGTCATGGTTGCCGATGCGGTATTCAATGGAATTGATGGTTATCGTTATACCATAGTTCCTATGATAGTAGCAGACATTTATCGGGCTTTGGGTTGTTGCAAAAAATAAGCAAAATATTTCCAAGGGTGCAATCTTCTACTACAAGCATGGTTCAAGGAACATTTGAAGAAAGCGAGGGGTGCGCAAGCGTTGTCCAAGCCAGCTGGTTACAACTACTTTATTGGGGAGCAGTATGGAGTTTCAAAACTCAAACAACCAAGCAGTGCAGAAAAATGGGTAAGATTGTTTGAAAACATAACGGTGGACTCAATTCAGTGGATGTTCACTTGGTTTCCTTCATTAGATTTCATTATTAGTTCTGAGAAGGCATCCTTTGTGATACTTATGGGGTTAAGAGGTCTACAACCTTACCAACTGTTAAGAGTGATGAGGCAAGCAGGGAGGAAGCAAATCATACTATTGATACCAGACACGAAAGACTATCAGTTTGATTACACTGGAGATGTTGTTCCGAGGGTCAAGAGCATTAGGAAGTCATGGGTGGGAAGACAAATCATGGGAGAAGCGTCGCTAGCGCGCGATAGATACAACGCTGGATGCGAACCAAACTACAAAAGCTGGTTACGCTCTAGCATAAAGGAAAATGTGGTAGTGGGGCCAAGTCGAGGGAATAACATAAGAGATCGTGAGGCGGAAGCTCAAATTAGATACCGAGAGTTCATGTTGAAAGCAGTCAACATGGATAAAGAAAACAAAGAAGAGATCGAAGTATGGAAGAAGCGTACATTAGAACTAGAGGGAAAGATAGAGGCGTTGGAGACAAAGCTCGAGCAATGGAATTTGGAGTGTGCAGAGATAGACATCCTACGCTTGGTAGCGGCCAAAGAGTACTTGACCAAAGCTATGGAAGAAGTCAAGGAGATTACACGAGAAGCAAAGAGGGCCAAGATGGAAAAGGAGTGTGCTGCCTAGTCAAAGTGTCATTTTCATTTGTATTTTACTTTTTCGAAAAATATCATGTACTGATTTTCAAATCTTTGGGAATTTATGAGAATAATTGACAACAAAATGCGTATATATTTTTCTTTGCATAATGACAAACCTAGGAAGGCTATACATCCCTAGCACGTGATAGTCCATTAGTAAACCTACGCCAAATGTCAAAAGGGTTTTTAACCCGAAAAATGACAAATTGCATCCCTGCATTAATTCGAAGAAACGTTTGCAAAAGACATTGATCGCGTGTTTAAACATGATCAAAACTATAAGAATGTTTTGGTCTTTACCTTTTCTTGTTTTATTTTCAGACTATGGCTGCAAGAGGCACACTCCAATTTGAGATCGTTTCTCGACCTCCTCATTTGATCAGACTTTGGTGGGAAGATTTGGCTATTGTCAGCAAAGCTCATGTTCAAAAGGTATTGGGGGAATTAGCGGCTCTCAAAAACTGCACTGCCATGACTGGTTTGGTTTAAGCTGCTACACATTTCTGGGACTACAATAGGGCTGTATTTTATTTCAATGGTTTTGAGTTGGCACCAATGTTGGAGGAGTTTGGAGGATTAGCAGGATTGGATTCCGAGGAACTCATCACTATGTTCCTCTAAGAATCCACCGACAAGTGGGAATGACACAATAAACCCCACAATTGACTGAAGGGAGAAGCTTCAACGTTGATATAAAGGACATTGAACATCCTATGGTTGGCACTATACTGACAATGTGGGAGAAGAGGCTCACTATGAAGTTTTGTCGTGGTCGAGACAGTAGGGTGAACCCCACAGATACCCTAACCTACCCTCAATGGCTCAGCAAAGATAAGGCAAGATTCCGATCCAAGACTACACTAAAAAGGAAAGCCAAAGCTCCAAATGCTACTGAAAAATACAAGAAGTTGAAACACGAATTTGACCAAAGAAAGAAGGAGTTAAGGGTGACACAAGAAAGGGAGATGAGGAGACAATACAAGGATAAGATCAATGGGGATGAACTCAAGTATTGGACTGGTAAGGTCATGAATGCAAGGCAAGCTGCTGGGAATTTACAAGATTTGCTCAGAGGATGGGGAGAGTATTTTAAGTCAGTACCGCTGGAAGAAAAGGAAGCAAAGGGAATGGAAATCTGCGAGTTCTTCATAAAAGCTGTGGGTGACATGGAGGCTGGGAAAGACCTGCTGGAGACATTTGCTGACCCTCCACTCATTAGTTTGGTTCACAAACCCAAGGAAGAAACCAAAGAGAAGAAGGAAAAGGAAGACGCTGGAGCTGATGTTTGAATTTGGAGTCTCTCTGCTTGGCACCTAGCATAGTCGTATCGAGTCAACTCGCCTTGTCCCCTTTTGTTTGTTGTATTCGTCTTAATCGAGTCGTCGTCTTTAAATTAGTGGTTGTAATAAAGCCAAGCAAATTAAATAAAATTTTGTTATTTTTGGGTTTTAGACTGGTGATGATTATGCTTATTCAAATGAAATGATGTGTTTGGTTCAAACGTCACTTCGAATCTGCGATAGGCCTACCTCTGGCACAAAAGAGGTCCCATGCATGATAGGACGCGTTTTTATTCAAACTAACGAATACTCACATTTTCTCTTCTTATTTTTGATGTATCAGTCCCCAAGTCCCTGATAGTTTGGTTTGTGCATTCTGGCCGTGCCGCTATACCTGTTGAGGTCCAAAGGATCAATTCTAATACCTTCCCCTTTACCTACAAGGACAAGGACGAGACGAAATATCATGGCTGAGTTTGACAAAGTTGGAAATGGAACTCCTGAGAAACAAAGCATGGTCGCCTATGAAAGTTATGTTAAGCTGGAACAGAGGCTGCTCGAGTTGGAGAATAGGATCCCTCCTACCTATACTGATGAGATCATTGAACCAAACCAAACTGCTCACCCTCACAGCAAAGATCCACTCTACCCTGAAAAAGACGTTCCTTACCCTACCTACACCGCACCACCAAAAGCACCACAAAACAACTTACCCTCTTTCACCGTTGAAACCAAAACCATCGCATCACTCACCAAAGATCATGAAATGTACGCATGTACCAAGGAAGACCCAGACAACACCAAAGAGATAGTCCAATGGTTGGTAGATAAGTTTAAGCAACTCCAAGACACTAAGGGAACCCGAGGGCTAGCTTATGAGGACCTCTGCTTGTATCCTGACTTGAAGCTGCCCGAAGGTTACAAGACACCTAAGTTCAACATGTTCGACGGGAGTGGAGACCCAATGGCCCAT
Organism: Petunia x hybrida; assembly: GCA_037355625.1. Taxonomy (NCBI): domain Eukaryota; kingdom Viridiplantae; phylum Streptophyta; class Magnoliopsida; order Solanales; family Solanaceae; genus Petunia; species Petunia x hybrida. Next base: position 2,299,076 of record JBBBVM010000059.1, on the reverse strand, counting down.
TTAAGATCTTACTGTGACAAGCTGATTGGGGTTGGACATGACGAAAAGATCCGCATGCAGCTGTTCAACCGCAATCTAACTGGAGATGCACTAGTATGGTACTCTAAGCAACAAACAAAGAAGTGGACGAGCTGGGAAGCAATGGTTGGAGACTTCGTCGACAGTTTTGGGCACAACACTGATGCTATGCCTGATCGGTTCTATCTAGAGAAATTGAAGAAGAAGCCCACTGAGACTTTTAGAGAGTTTGTAACTAGATGGAGGGCTGAAGCCGCCAAAGTCCAACCTCCTATGGAAGATGCTGAGATAGTGGCAACTTTCATCCACATACAAGAATATGTCTATTTTGACAAAATGCTGAATCTGCAAGATAAGAAGTTTGGAGAGCTGATCAAGATTGGGGATATGGTTGAAGATGGACTGAAGACTGGAAGGATTGTTAGCCTAGCCGCACTACAAGCCGCTAACAAGGCCCTACAAGCTGGCAGCACTACCACCTCAAGAAAGAAGAAGGACGATGTCTCCTTCGTGGCCGCATCACTTGACCACTCCCCTACTCATAACCATTACTACCAAACGCCTTCTCCATCCTATCCATACATACCACCCACATCCACCTACCCATTCTATAACACCCAGCCCATGTACCAAAACCCACCACCACAAAGACCAACATACCCACAAAGTGAAACGACCTCGGTCAGTCGTTTCGGAAGTTAGGACTCCGATTGGCATGCCGATAATTTTAAAATATTCATAATGTCCATTAGGACCTGTCTGTAAAATTTGAGCTAAATCAGACCTCGTTTGATAGGCATCGGAAGAAGGTTTCAGTTTTTATTGGCGATAAATATTAAAAAGAGATTTTTGAGCTCGGTTTCGGGCGAATGAGCTCCGATTCGAAATCCGAAAGCGCCGTTAGGTTCGTATGATTATTTTTGACTTTTATGAACTTTCGAAAGTGAATTTCGATGTTGTTCGGCTAATTTCCGCTAAAATGCCGAAAGTTAAATAATTTGAGTTCTTTTCATTTAAATTCGCATCTTGAGTTTCGGGAGTCTGATTTGAGATCCGCCTTCGCGAGTATGTTACATATATTTTGTATAACTTGTATGCAAAAGTTGGAATTATTTCGAATATCGTAGGGCACCGTTTTAATTTTTGTTAAGAAAAGAAAATAAAATAAAAGAAAACCAAAAAAAAAAAAAAAAATAAAAAGAAGAAAAGGACAAAAAGTTAGGCGGTCAAAGTGAGCTTATAAGCTCAACGAGATACAGGGAAGCGAGAAACAGAGAAATTAAAAATGGAAAACACACAGTGAAAAAATGCCAGAAAGTGAGAAAAGGGGCCGGAGAAAAGTAGAATTTTCACCCTGAAACATTCAGGTAATGATCCTAATATATTATTTGAGTTTATTACGTGTGTTTGAATATGTTTTAACGGTAAGATAGGGATATTAGACATCGCCCTAATGACGTAAATTGATAGTTTAAAGGGTCAAATGGACCCCGATAATGAAATTGATTATATATTCGTGGTCAGTAAGTTATGGGCAACATATAAATTTAATTTATTTAGGGTTTGGTTATGTGACCTTAAACCCTGTATATAGGCCTGGCCTGCGTATTGTGTATGCGAATAGGGTATCAGGTTCCTACCTGGATTGCCCTAAGATGTGAGGAATTAAGCCTTTAGCCTAATTTGATGTATTTTTCTGCTTATTGAATAGAGTGGGATCGTTTGGCAATGAAACCAAAGGACAAGCGGTTATTGAGTGGATGTACTAACTTTGTAACAAGGTAAGTGTTTATATCCATTTCTTTGGAGGCCCTTGGCCTCGTGGATTTTCTACCACGTGTTTCCTTACGTGTGTAGCTGCCGATAGGCGTACTCATTACGCCTTAGCTTTGAATTTACATTGTATATTATATGTTATGCCCTGTAGTTGGTATTGCATTGAACATATGAGCATTGCACTCTGGTTTTGAGCATTCCATATACTTCCCGGTTGGCGATGAGAGTTCCGCACCGGCGAAGGGTCATTATTGCATATTCTTCCCGGTTGGCGATGAGAGTCCTGCACCGGCGAAGGGTCATTATTGCATATGTCATTATTGCATACACTTCCCGGTTGGCGATGAGAGTCCCGCACCGGCGAAGGGTCATTATTGCATATACTTCCTGGTTGGAGATGAGAGTCCCGCACCGGCGAAGGGTCATTATTGCATATACTTCCCGGTTGGCGATGAGAGTCCCGCACCGGTGAAGGGTCATCATTACATATACTTCCCGGTAATCGATGAGAGTCCCGAGCCGGTGAAGGGTCATTATTGCGTATATCTCCTGGTAGACGAAGAGAGTCCCGCGCCGGAGATAGGTATCAGACATATGTGACTGCATTGCATCATACCGCATTCATCCCATCGCATTGCACCGCATACTGACTATTGTGTGCATTGTGTTGTGTTTTATATATGCGGTATGTATACCATGTTGTGAACGTATCTCAGTTTGCCTATATATTTCTGGCTCGTATCCCGGGTTGCACGTCGCGACAATATAAAAACATGGATCGGATCGGGTTGCACGCCGCAACAGTACGGATCGGGTTGCAAGCCGCAACAGTATAAATATACGGATCGGGTTGCACGCCGCAACAGTATTAATATATGGATCGGGTTTCACGCCGCAACAGGATGTATTTCTGATTGTCGACATGTTCAGGATATCTATATGTTTTGTCTACCTTATGTCCCTGGCTGTTTATGATTCCATATGTGTTTTTAGTTATTATTTGGCTTTGCCTGTTTATAGTTCAAATAAGATGGATTTATTTTATCTGTTTTTCTTCTCCCTGGCTAGCTATCCTATTCTTTGAGGTGGCTAGTCTGCCCCACTTATTGAGTCCTTTTGACTCACCCTTGTTTGTTGTTTGTTTCTGGTCTATCTATTTCGTTTCGGCAGGTTCGCTCCAGGATTGAGTTCGCCACGTTGTTCAGGAGCGAAGACGACTTCAGCTATCAGGGTGAGCCAGCTTTATTCCGGATGGCCACCAGTTTATTGTTTATTATTTCAGTTGCATTCTGCTCCCTTCAGCAGGTATCTGTCTTCTTTTGTACTCTTAGATGTCTAGTCTGGATAGCCCTAAACCTAGTATGTTGGGTAGACAGCTGTAATTTCTTTTATACAGCTTAAAGGTATCAGTATGTCTGTATTTTTTTAAGTCTTGTTCTTATTTATGAATTGAATTATATTTATTTTCCTAATTTAATTGGTAAGGGTTCGCCCGACGGGTCTAGGGGAGGATGTCGGGTGCCCGCACGGCCTAGCCGGATTTCGGGTCGTGTCAATTGGTATCAGAGCCCAGTTTAGAGTCTATCCAGACTAAGACAGTGTCTAGTAGAGTCTCGCTGATGGGTACGTAGACGTCCGTACTTATCTACGAGAGGCTATGATGGCATTTAGGAAGTTTCACTTCCTTCTTTTCTGATCGTGCATCGGTCAAGGATGCAAAAGTATTTTCGTTAATTCCTTCGTGGTAATTGTGAACCCCCGTGCGACAAATCAGCAAGTGGTATGAGTTCAAGACGAAGCAGTCTAGCCAGGGGCTAGCATTGACGAAGCCCCGAGAGTTTTTCTTATCGTGCTGACGATCTAGTTATGGAGGTCCCAGTTGTACGAGCTCGCGATAGGCAAGGGAGCAGGGCCATGTGATTCCCTTGGCTCTCTGCGATGCTTTACGAGAATCTTGGTACGCCGATACCGCAAAAACCTATTATTCGCTAGGCAGCTTATCAGGTTGCCGCAGATGCATATGTTCGGTCTCAGGAAGCTCCTATTCTAGTTCTTAATATTGCCATAGTAAAATATGTTCCAAATGCAGGATGTGCTGCGCCACCAATTGTTCTGGCTGGTTAGCCAGCGGAGGTAATGGTTAGACTTGAGCTCCCAAAGAGGTTGAATTATTTTACGCGGTTGAACCTTCCGATATTCTTAAGTAATGCATCAGATAAACCTTGTGATTCTTTTTAAAATAAAATAATGTGAGCGTATCATTCATGCTCTTGATTGTATCGAGCGGTATGGTGTTGATTATTTTTCATTCTAGTTTCAGGGGTCCAGGCTTGAATTGGTGGACCGCTCTCTTATTAGGTAACTTGGTTCGGTCTTTCTTCTAGATTCGTGGAAAAGTTCCTTTCGAGTAGCGAGCAAGATGAAAAGTGTTGCCAGTTTGAGTTGATTGGACAGGGTAGCCTGTCGGTTAGCCTGTTGGTGTTTCAGAATATGAGATTAAATTCTATAGAATGGCTGGATATGCATTAGAACTAGTTCATGAGCCTTTCGAGAGATTCAAAGATTTATTGATGACCTTTCTTTTTCCTTGAAATTCCAGATGGCTCGAGAGATTGAGGTCGGGATTTCATTTGATGTTGTTGTTGATATTGCCCGAAGGTTCGAGGCATACTATTAGTTAGAATGGGAAGAGTTAGAGTGGGAGAGCAAGAAATCCCGTGGCCCTAGTGGGCAACCATGGTACCTCATTTGGAGGTAAGAGTTCTGGTTATTTTGGGATGTCACCTTCCAGGTTATCTCAACTTGTGTCACGCGATTCTTAGAGTGCGCCAATAGTTCTTTCATATTAGACCCAGTTTTTTTTTCTCTTTGTAGCTATCAACAATTTTTCCAGCTTCCACTTTTCAGCGAAAATGTGGTATCATTGTAGTGAGTCTGGCTATCTTTTGAAGATTTTTCCTTACTCCGACAAGTAGGCATTCATCTTTTCTCTCGTTATTAGGCATCTGCGCAGTCGAAGGGATTTCATTTAGATCTCAATCAGCCAGAGAAATGCCACCATCCAGTAGAGGTTGAGAGCGTGGTGGCAGTGGTTCTTCAGAAGGTGATTGCCAAGGTAGTGGCTCAGCTCAGCTGCAGAGGCAGTTCTATGAACTGCCAGTCTGGCAGGATGCTGAGGTATCTGATGTAGTACACCCATGTATTTCTTCTTCCATTATATGTTTGTAAGATTTGATTATTCCGATCGGTTTGGACTTCGTTTATCTTACCATGGGTTCATTGGAAATTGTTTCTATCAAGAATCGGTTGCGGTAGAGGGGCGAGCTTCTGGTATGATTTATTCCTGGCATCTTGTTGTTCCACCTTCTCTTATTATATCAAATCAGTTTATCTCTCTTCTCGGAATTTCGTGTTGGTTGGATGATGGGATTATAGTTCATCACCATCAGAAAGTGTTATCGTTTCTTCCGGTGCAAAGTGATTAGTAAATAATATTCGATCTACGTATTTCATCTTGGTTCAAAACGCTAGTACAGTCAAGTTATTCTATGAGCTTGTCTTAATTATAAAAGGATTTTCTGGCAAATTGTCACCTTCTTATTGGGAGGTTAAATTGGGATAGATGTCATTCCATAAAGCTTATTTAATGTCTATTTCTTTAATTTTGATTCTTGGGCTAGCCTGACTCGGAAATAGTCTAGCTTTGGTAGCCAAGAAAATAAGAAGATGAACTTCCTGAAGCTCTAATTATTTTTATCCTCGATCCATTTCCATTTCTTCTTCGTTCGGCACCAGTGAGCTTGGGCGATTGGTAGCCGCTTGTGACGTTCCCTGTGTTGAGCCAGAGTACGTGTTATTGTGGCCGGGTAAGCATATTATTATTTTGGAAGCATTTTATTATTTTGGTCCAGTTGTCTCATCTTGTTATCCGTTTAACATGTTTATATTATCAGTTTATCCGGGTATCTATTCCCATGTATAGTATAGTGCTGGTTCTGTTTTTGCGGATCATCCAGTTTCAAGGGAAACTCTGCCGAAATTTTTATATAGAAGTACCATCCATCAGGCGGTGGTGTTTACGGCAAATGTATGGAGTTGTGAACTCGAGAGTTGCAGCTAGTTGGCAACTCGAAAGGGTAGTTTGGTAGTTTAGGTCTGCCTATGTTCAGCCTTTAGCTAAGTCTTCTTTAATCCAGCAGGTTGTGCGAGGATGACTATTTCTATTCAAATTAGTTGTATGAGTTTGTGCTTTAAGTGGAGGAGTCTTCCTCCAATTGATACCGAATCATAATATCAAATCTCTAAGGCGTTGCTGAAGCGTAAGCTAATTCTTAGTTCCATCTACCTGTTCTATATCGAAAGGTATATCGAAGAGGTAATTATCGGCTGAATCATGTTAACCCATTCAAAGTTCCGTGTATCTTTGTTTCGAAAATATAGAACTCTCCTCTCGTGATCGAGGAAGGATCAGTATAGTCAGAATAAGCTGGGCAATGGCGTTATGATATTATCCAGCTATGTTTTTATCCAAGAGTTTAATATGTGTGTTATAACTCTGATTCTGTAATCAGGAAATAATGCCCGTGGAGTAGCTCATGAAGGTCGTGCAAGTTCTCTTGTTATCTGCGTGAATCTTGCTTTAGACTTAGTGATGCAGCCCAAAGTGCTGATCAACCGAAGGCAGTGACTGATCAACCGAGGAGGCCAATCACTCGAAGCCAAGCCAAGCTGCTCCATGACATGCATGTCCAACTGGCTATATCGGGAGGAAGCATGTGTTCGGAAGGAGAATTGCAAAGTGTTGAAACCAAGGGCTACATCTTTGAATTCGAGCCCGAGGACAAGGTTACCGAACAGCAGCTCTTGGCACCGGGCAGCACAGGGCCGAACACAACAGAGCCGAACATAACAACATGTGTTCGAAGCTAAGTCAAGCGCCCGAGGACAAGTGTGTTCGAGCAGACAAATTAAGAACCGAAGCCAAGGCTCACCGAAGTCAAAGACTGCCGAACACATTTTAACTCAGCCCTACGTGGCTTATTTCTATTGGTCACCTGTGACCCTTTTACTAGTTTACCCTTAGTATTTCCTATATAAACCTTGTTTTCTTTCATTGTAAACAACAAGTTTTGATTATTGAAATTGAATGAAAGTGCCGAGCACATTTCTTGTCTCCGTCGTGAGCAACCCCAGTGAGGGCTTTAATGGACTTGTGGCTTTCGGTAAATCCGATTGAACATTCCTCTTTGATCATTCAGTTTGCAAGAGGCAATGTTCTCTTGAGGATTGTTGCATAGTCTAGGTGATTCTTGTGTCCCTTTTGATCGAGCTTTGAGACAGGTTCCTCACTGTTCTTTCAAAAGAAGCAAGTTTTGTCTTGCTTCTATCTTTACCCTCTTGTTTGTTCTTCCGCGTTTGTGCTAGCAACCCCTTCGGGTATTGCATTGCACCATCTTGGTATCAGAGCACGTTTTGGGCTTGTTTCTACAACCCCAAATCCTGTTCACGTTATCTTTATTTTCGTGCGTTTGTGTCTTTGTTTTCCGTTTCGTGTTCTTGATTTGGTATTGTTACTGTTGGTGTTGTTATTTTACCAAAAAAAAAAAAAAAAAAAGTGTTAAAAGAAAATTTCAAAAAAAAAAAAAAATTGTGTTGATTGTTGGTTGTTTGGGAAAAACAACCATTGATTCTTGTTCACCATCAAGTTCTGAATCCAACCAGTGCCCGACGTACCAATTTCGTGACTAGGGTTTCTTGGTGAATTTTTGGACTGTTTTTAAGCTTTAATGGTGACTGGAAACTCGAGCCCCATTGTGTTTGGAAGAAACCGATGAAGATTGGTGGTTCTTGAGTGATTTGGGTTTGTTTGTTGCTTGAAAATCGAAGTTCTAAGTTTGAAAACGTTGTCCGTACGCCGAAAAATTGTTACAATCGTAACAGTGTACGACACGACGAGCTGGGTTTTAGCTCGAAGAACTTTGAATTCCTCCGTCGTTGAAACCGGAGCTGAAAGGCGACCCAGATCTTGTTGAAATTCTTGGTCAGTGATCAGAAGTTGAGTGTCCGTACGCCGGAGCAAAGGTCACTGTTCCATTGGAGAAGAAGGGGGTAAATTTAAAACATCAAAACCCCCAGGTGAAATTTGTCGGCGGAAAAGGGAAAGTGGATAAGGTAAAACCCTATCTGTACCAAAGGGGACCACTCTTGTACGGAAAAGAGTTGGTGTGATCGAAAAAGATTCCAAAAGGGAATCAAAGGGGTAGATTCTCCTAGGTTCTCACTTTCTTTTGTTCCAAAAATTCTGGTTAGTGGATCTTTTGAGTAATTGTCCTACTCGAGGTCGTACTAACTCTTTTGAGCTGATAGGAATTCGTGCGAAGAGGTGACCGAAGTCCAATCTTTCGTAGAAAATTCTTTTGACTCCCCGAGCTCAGTTAAAAGCGTCCGTTCCATCGAGTCGAACATCACTTCACTCTTCCCGAAGAGGCAGTGACTATTGTCGAACATGAAGGATCTTAGAGGACCGATCAATTGGACGAGCCACTGTTAACAAGTCCTTGAGTGACCAAAACCGAACCCATAAATTGAGTGGACCCGAGTGCCACCCATCAAAGCTGAGGGAGAGTGTAAGGTGATTTCTAACCGTAACATTGTTTGGTCTTTGACTTGTGCAGGTACCATGGCTGGAAATGGAGGTGATGGAAAAGGCATTGAAAGGCCCAAAGTGTCGTTAGCCGATCTCATGGCTGCGATACAAAGTGTCAGTGCCGAAGTGAGAGGAGTGAGTGTTCGAGTAGCTCAACTCGAACAAGGAAGTGCGTCTGTGGCCATGCATGGGTCCGGCGCCGGAACGAGCCAATCCACTCCGATGAAACCTGAGCTGTATGCTGAGCTTGTTCGAAAACATCAGTTGACGAGTGAAGCAATTCGAAGAGAACTTAACTTGGGCAATCCTCAAGCTGGAAATCAAAACTTGGGCAGTTCCCGAGGAGAGAGGTTACCACTTCCAAGGGCCCGAAGAGACCTTGGCACTGTAACCGAAGAGGCTGATCAAGAAGAATTTCCCGAGGACGAGTATGAGCGTGAGCCGCCATTTGCTCAACGAAGGCAAGCTCACCGAGGTCGTGGAAATTTCCGAGGTCGAGGCCGAGGAGCCCATGTTGAAAGAAATATTGAGCGAGAGGCTGATGATCGGAATGATGAGTATCCCGAACAGGTTCGTGGTGTTCGAGACTCAAACTTGAACAGTGTCAAGATCACTATTCCACCCTTTAAAGGAACTAGTGATCCGGAAGAGTATCTTGAATGGAAGCTTAAAATGGAGCGCATCTTCGAAACCAATGAGATGACCGAAGAGAGAAAAGCTGCCCATGCCATTGCTTCGTTCGAAGCTTATGCCTCTACATGGTGGGAAGCTGACAAGAGGCATAGACGAAGGAATGCCTATCCCGAAGTCAATACCTGGCCGCAGTTGATGAGAGCAATGGATGCTAAGTATTTGAGTGCCAAGTACAGGCAAACTCAAATGCAAAAGTTATATGAGCTAAAACAAGGGTCCAAGTCAGTTCAAGAGTACCATGATGAGTTTGAAAAGGTTCGATTGAATCTTGATCTGACCGAAGACGAGGAACAAGCCATTATCCGGTTTAAAAATGGCTTGGCCAAGGATTTGTCATCTCAGTTGAGACTCCACGTGTACCACACGTTGGAAGATTTGTTTGATGCTGCAACCGAAGCTGAAAAATTGGTGAAGGAAGAAAAGGCAAACCGGTATCGAGGAGGAGTCACTACTTCTGCTCCCTTGAACCGAAGAAAAGAATGGAAGAGTCCTAACCAAACAAGTGCTAACGCTGTTCGAGATTCGAAGAGACCCTTCGAGAGGGGTGTGACCGTTAACCAACCAAGAGAAGTGGGAGGTAAAGTGCAACTAAACTCTCCTAGTGCTTCAAATATTCAGTGTCACAAATGCAGAGGTTATGGTCACATGGCAAAAGAGTGTCCAACTCGCAAAGTTATGCTTCTACTCGAAGATGGAACCATCCATGAGCAAGCGAGTGACACCGAGGAGGAATTTATCGAGGAGACTGACCGAGCTGAAGTTGATGATGATCATGAGGTTGCCGAAGCTGATCATCCGGAAATGTTTCTTGTGGTTCGAAGGAATTTGAGCTGCATGACTCTTGAAGAAGAGGACAACCAAAGAGAAAACCTCTTTCATGCCCGATGTCGAGTGAGGGGAAAGGTGTGTTCGATGATCATTGATTCCGGTAGTTGTGCCAATGTAGTGAGCCAAACTTTGGTTTCACAAATGGGATTACCTACAATGAAGCATCCCCACCCTTACAAGTTGCAGTGGCTGAACGAGTGTGGAGAATTGAGAGTTGTCAAACAAGTGTGGATCAAGTTCAAAATCGGCGAGTAACAAGATGAAATGATATTCGATGTGGTGCCGATGCAAGCTTGTCATTTGCTATTGGGACGACCATGGCAATATGACCGGGCAGCTGTTCACAATGGCAGGTCCAACACTTACACTGTAAAGCTCGAGGGCAAGAGTTTCATACTCAAACCCTTGTCTCCAAAGCAAGTCACCGAGGACTATAAACGGATGAAAGAATTGAAAGAAGCGGCCAAAGCTAAGCTTCCGATGGAAGCAAAATTGGGGGCCGAAGAGACAAACTCACCGACCGAAGAGAAAGGAATTTGTGCAATCATGCAACCCGGTGAGATCTTACGAGGCAACGACCACGGTCAGATGATGATTTGCCTCGTGCACAAGGGTATCTTTCTAAACTCTAGTGATGATTTTTCTAATGATAACCCTTTGCCTTTGTTTGTTCGTAAAGTTTTGCAGGACTTCGAGGACATGTTTCCCGAAGAAATGCCAGGTGGATTACCTCCGTTGAGAGGAATCGAGCACCAAATTGACTTTGTGCCAGGGTCTCAAATCCCTAACAAACCTGCATACCGGTGTAATCCCGAAGACACCAAAGAGCTCCAACGGCAGGTTGATGAGTTGCTGAACAAGGGCCTCGTTCGAGAGAGCTTGAGTCCTTGCGCCGTTCCAGTTATCCTTGTCCCGAAGAAAGATGGAACATGGCGAATGTGCGTTGACTGTAGAGCAGTCAACAAAATAACGGTAAAGTATCGTCATCCTATTCCTCGACTAGATGACATGCTAGATGAATTAAGTGGTTCTTCATGCTTTTCAATGATTGACCTCAGGTCCGGTTACCATCAAAAGTGGTTCCTCACAGTTCTTTCAAAAGAAGCAAGTTTTGTCTTGCTTCTATCTTTACCCTCTTGTTTGTTCTTCCGTGTTTGTGCTAGCAACCCCTTCGGGTATTGCATTGCACCACTTAGGCTCGTTCGAGGACGAACGAGAGTTTAAGTGGAGGAGAATGAAACGACCTCGGTCAGTCGTTTCGGAAGTTAGGACTCCGATTGGCATGCCGATAATTTTAAAATATTCATAATGTCCATTAGGACCTGTCTGTAAAATTTGAGCTAAATCAGACCTCGTTTGATAGGCATCGGAAGAAGGTTTCAGTTTTTATTGGCGATAAATATTAAAAAGAGATTTTTGAGCTCGGTTTCGGGCGAATGAGCTCCGATTCGAAATCCGAAAGCGCCGTTAGGTTCGTATGATTATTTTTGACTTTTATGAACTATCGAAAGTGAATTTTGATGTTGTTCGGCTAATTTCCACTAAAATACCGAAAGTTAAATAATTTGAGTTCTTTTCATTTAAATTCGCATCTTGAGTTTCGGGAGTCTGATTTGAGATCCGCCTTCGTGTGTATGTTACATATATTTTGTATAACTTGTATTCAAAAGTTGGAATTATTTCGAATATCGTAGGACACCGTTTTAATTTTTGTTAAGAAAAGAAAATAAAATAAAAGAAAACCAAAAAAAATAAAAAAAAAAAAGAAAAGGACAAAAAGTTAGGCGGTCAAAGTGAGCTTATAAGCTCAACGAGATACAGGGAAGCGAGAAACAGAGAAATTAAAAATGGAAAACACACAGTGGAAAAATGCCAGAAAGTGAGAAAAGGGGCCGGAGAAAAGTAGAATTTTCACCCTGAAACATTCAGGTAATGATCCTAATATATTATTTGAGTTTATTACGTGTGTTTGAATATGTTTTAACGGTAAAATAGGGATATTAGACATCGCCCTAATGACGTAAATTGATAGTTTAAAGGGTCAAATGGACCCCGATAATGAAATTGATTATATATTCGTGGTCAGTAAGTTATGGGCAACATATAAATTTAATTTATTTAGGGTTTGGTTATGTGACCTTAAACCCTGTATATAGGCCTGGCCTGCGTATTGTGTATGCGAATAGGGTATCAGGTTCCTACCTGGATTGCCCTAAGATGTGAGGAATTAAGCCTTTAGCCTAATTTGATGTATTTTTCTGCTTATTGAATAGAGTGGGATCGTTTGGCAATGAAACCAAAGGACAAGCGGTTATTGAGTGGATGTACTAACTTTGTAACAAGGTAAGTGTTTATATCCATTTCTTTGGAGGCCCTTGGCCTCGTGGATTTTCTACCACGTGTTTCCTTACGTGTGTAGCTGCCGATAGGCGTACTCATTACGCCTTAGCTTTGAATTTACATTGTATATTATATGTTATGCCCTGTAGTTGGTATTGCATTGAACATATGAGCATTGCACTCTGGTTTTGAGCATTGCATATACTTCCCGGTTGGCGATGAGAGTTCCGCACCGGCGAAGGGTAATTATTGCATATACTTCCCGGTTGGCGATGAGAGTCCTGCACCGGCGAAGGGTCATTATTGCATATGTCATTATTGCATACACTTCCCGGTTGGCGATGAGAGTCCCGCACCGGTGAAGGGTCATTATTGCATATACTTCCCGGTTGGCGATGAGAGTCCCGCACCGGCGAAGGGTCATTATTGCATATACTTCCCGGTTGGCGATGAGAGTCCCGCACCGGCGAAGGGTCATTATTGCATATACTTCCCGGTTGGCGATGAGAGTCCCGCACCGGTGAAGGGTCATTATTACATATACTCCCCGGTAATCGATGAGAGTCCCGAGCCGGTGAAGGGTCAATATTGCATATATCTCCTGGTAGACGAAGAGAGTCCCGCGCCGGAGATAGGTATCAGACATATGTGACTGCATTGCATCATACCGCATTCATCCCATCGCATTGCACCGCATACTGACTATTATGTGCATTGTGTTGTGTTTTATATATGCGGTATGTATACCATGTTGTGAACGTATCTCAGTTTGCCTATATATTTCTGGCTCGTATCCCGGGTTGCACGTCGCGACAATATAAAAACATGGATCGGATCGGGTTGCACGCCGCAACAGTACGGATCGGGTTGCAAGCCGCAACAGTATAAATATACGGATCGGGTTGCACGCCGCAACAGTATGAATATATGGATCGGGTTGCACGCCGCAACAGGATGTATTTCTGATTGTCGACATGTTCAGGATATCTATATGTTTTGTCTACCTTATGTCCCTGGCTGTTTATGATTCCATATGTGTTTTCAGTTATTATTTGGCTTTGCCTGTTTATAGTTCAAATAAGATGGATTTATTTTATCTGTTTTTCTTCTCCCTGGCTAGCTATCCTATTCTTTGAGGTGGCTAGTCTGCCCCACTTATTGAGTCCTTTTGACTCACCCTTGTTTGTTGTTTGTTTCTGGTCTAAATATTTCGTTTCGGCAGGTTCGCTCCAGGATTGATTTCGCCACGTTGTTCAGGAGCGAAGACGACTTCAGCTATCAGGGTGAGCCAGCTTTATTCCGGATGGCCACCAGTTTATTGTTTATTATTTCAGTTGCATTCTGCTCCCTTCAGGAGGTATCTGTCTTCTTTTGTACTCTTAGATGTCTAGTCTGGATAGCCCTAAACCTAGTATGTTGGGTAGACAACTGTAATTTCTTTTATACAGCTTAAAGGTATCAGTATGTCTGTATTTTTTTAAGTCTTGTTCTTATTTATGAATTGAATTATATTTATTTTCCTAATTTAATTGGTAAGGGTTCGCCCGACGGGTCTAGGGGAGGATGTCGGGTGCCCGCACGGCCTAGCCGGATTCCGGGTCGTGTCACAAAGTCCCAATTACGGAAACACCAACACCTACTCACCAAGGCCTCACGCCAATAATAACCCAAGACCCAAAAGAAACTACACCCCATTGGTTGAATCTCGCACTCAGTTGTTCGAGAGACTCAAAGCAGCCGACCACATACAACCCCTGCCGTTCAAAATGCCTGATAGGATGACACCCTATTTTGATCAAACCAAAACCTGTGCCTATCATTCTGGAGGACCTGGTCACGATACTGAAAAGTGCTACGCCTTGAGGGACAAGATACAAGATTTGATCGACCAAAAGGTGATATACTTGAAAACTCCAAACATGCACAACAACCCCCTGCCTAATCATGGAGACAATAGGGTGAACTTGATCGAATTGGATGAGGAGTGCAACTTTGAAGGGACTATTTTTAAGGCAAAAGAGAAGGTACCAGCAACCGCTTCAGTTGCTCAAGCTGCTACAGCACCAGAGCCCATTGAGGTAGAAGTGGCTCCCAGATTCTATGTTGATGTGGTTCCCCCATACAACGACAAGGCGGTACCATGGGATTATGAGAGGGAAAAGAAGAACAAGTCCATAGTTGAGACTGTCGCCGCACACAGGATGACTAAGAGTGGGAGGATTTACACTCCCGAGCATCTTGTTCAAGATAAATGAGGCATTAACGAGGAAGAGTCTGAGGGAATGTGGAAGAAGGTGCAAGCAAAGGATTACTCCGTAGTTGAGAACTTGGGCAAAACCCCAGCACAAATCTCTGTTTTGGCTTTGCTCCTCAAATCGGAGAGCCACCGAAGTGCTTTGATGAAGGTGTTGGATGAAGCACATGTTCCGGTGGACACCTCAGTTGAAAACCTGGCTAGCATGGTTGGACAAGTCATGGAGGCCAACCGAATTGCTTTTCACGGAGATGAGCTACCACTTGAAGGTTTGAATCACAACAAAGCTTTGCATGTCACCGCCAAATGCAAAGACTGGTTCGTAGGAAGGGTTTTGATCGACGGAGGTTCCGGTCTGAACATATGCCCCGTTCATCACTCTGAAAAGAATGGGAATTGACCAAAGCAAGATAAGGGAGAGCGACATGAAGGTGAAGGCGTTCGATGGATCGCAAAGAAGCACCATTGGGGAGATCGACCTAACTATCATGATTGGTCCCGTGGAGTTCACTGCTGAGTTCCATGTCATGGACATCTCCGCTTCCTACAATCTACTACTAGGGAGGCCTTGGATCCATATGGCTGGTGCGGTGCCTTCTACATTGCACCAAACCGTGAAGTTCGAATGGGATCACAAAGAGGTAGTAGTGTTCGGTGAGGGGAATAATTTTATCTACAATGAGCAAACCATACCAGTAATTGAAGGGAATACTCCTGATGGGTAGACATTCTATACTGTAGAACTTGTGGGAGCAGTACAAGGCACTCGAGGAGGACGCCGCAAGAACTACAATTCAAGTTGGAATCCCACAGACATGGTCCAAGGAGCTTACACTGCACATTTCTCTCCCAAGTTGGTCAACACACCGTCTGGGGTTGAAGAAAGAAGGAGGAACTTTTACAACGCTTATTGGGATAGCTGAAGCAAAGGCTGCGAAGGGAGGAATTTGGTCTGGTAGCCGGTCATGTCTGATTGGGGAGTGCCCTCACGCGAATTTCGTGAGACACTACCAGCTAAGACCGAGAAGAGACCAATGTACTCACCCAATGCTCGTCCCAATTTGAAGCGTATCTCTGAAGAAACAAAGGGAAAGCAAGTGTGGGTACCCAAAGCATCTGAACCTATGGAGGTGGTGATCGAAGAGCCATATGTACTCCCACAGCCTGCAAAATGGCCCGGAGACTGGGTTATAGGCATCATGATCAAGCAAGGCTATGAACCGGGCAAAGGTTTGGGCAAGAACTTGGATGGTATGGTCGAGCCAATCAGAATTGTGATGAGGCCCGACAACGAAAAGGCTGGCATAGGGTACATTGTGACCTATGAAAAAAGCATGGAAGAAGCGTCACTGGATTTCAAGTTCTACAAGAAAAGCACCAAGACTCTCTTGCATATCTTCGTCTCGTTTGGATACTTGGATGGTCGAAAAGGGGAGGTGTCCGCAGCACAAGGAGTGGAGCCGAAGATAGCTGATGCTGAAGAGGATCTACTGGCAGGAATGCAAAATCTATTCATATCTGATAAAGACTGCTGTGTAATCATGGAAGAACATGTTGAACCTCCTGGACTGACAAAGGCTGGATCTGGAGCGGCACTGAACAACTGGATCAGCAACTAGGCCCGAGCTTACCGTGGACCTTAGTAGAGCTGAGGGGATAAAATTATTTTCATGTTTTCTAAAATAAAACCCGACTCTGAGTCATGGAGTTTTCATTTTTCTCTCTTTGTTGCACATGTCTCCCTACAAACTTTGTTTTTGCACGGATTCATAAATAAAATGTTGCACTATTTCCCGTTTAACTTTTTGCTTTAATCTTTTAATTTTGAAATATTTTTACTTCTTTCAGCATTCATATTAATAATCCCATTGAGTCCACAACCGCAACGTGTAATGAAACAATGGAGCTCGAGGAAACTGGAATTGATTACGATGATTTTGATGAAACCACACAAGAAGAACTTGACAGATTTGAAAACAAACCTAAGCCAAACCTTGAGAAGACTGAGGTGATAAACTTAGGAGATGGGGAAGTTGTGAAAGAGACAAGGATTAGTGTACATCTCAATGCCGAGGATAAAAGGCGATATACTGAGTTTCTTAAAGAATATGAGGACGTATTCGCCTGGTCGTACGATGACATGACTGGCATAAGCACGGATGTGGTAGCTCACAAATTACCTATCAATCCGGGCTTTCCGCCAGTCAAACAAAAGGCCCGAACTTTCAAGTCAGCAGTTCTGTTGAAAATTGGTGAAGAAGTAACCAAGCAGCTCAATGTAGGGATTCTAAAAACAGTCAAATATCCAACTTGGTTGGCTAACATTGTCTCAGTGCCGAAGAAAGATGGGAAACTCCGAGTTTGTGTGGATTATAGAGATCTGAATACAGCAAGCCCGAAGGATTATTTCCCTCTGCCAAACATACACATCCTGATTAATAATTGCGCGAAACACGAGCTGCAATCCTTCGTGGACTGTTTTGCTGGTTATCATCAAGTTCTCATGGATGAAGAGGACGCCGAAAAGACAACCTTCACTACATCTTGGGGAACTTATTGCTACAAGGTTATGCCATTTGGTTTGAAGAATGCTGGGGCAACTTACATGAGGGCTATGACAACTATGTTCCATGACCTGATGCACAAAGAGATTGAAGTCTATGTAGACGACGTGATCATCAAATCAAAGAAGAGTTCGGAGCATCTGGACAACTTGCACAAGTTTTTCAACTGCTTGCGAAAGTACAGTCTGAAGTTAAATCCAGCAAAGTGTGCTTTTGGTGTTCCGGCAGGGAAGCTCCTGGGTTTCATCATCAGTAGAAGAGGTATCGAGTTGGATCTATCCAAGATCAAAGCCATCAAAGAACTGCCACCGCCAAAAAGCAAGAAGGAGGTCATGAGTTTCTTGGGAAGGCTCAATTACATCAGCCGTTTCATAGCACAATCTACCGTCATCTGTGAGCCAATCATCAAATTGCTGAAGAAACATGCGGTGATTGAGTGGACAGAGGATTGCCAAAAAGCATTTGATCGAATAAAGGAGTACCTGTCTTTCCCGCCTGTGCTGGTCCCACCTGAGCCTGGGCGACCCTTGATCTTGTACCTGTCCGTGGTAGATTCGGCCTTTGGTTATGTATTGGGACAACATGATTCAACTGGAAGAAAGGAGCAAGCAATATACTACCTAAGCAAGAAGTTCACTCCTTACGAGGCCAAGTACACATTGTTGGAGCGCACTTGCTGCGCGCTGACTTGGATAGCATAGAAGTTGAGACATTACCTGACATCTTACTCGACACTGCTGATATCGAGGATGGATCCTCTCAAATACATCTTCCAAAAACCCATGCCTACCGGAAAGCTGGCTAAATGGCAAATGCTGCGCAGTAAATTCGACATCACTTTTGTCACCCAAAAGGCAGTAAAGGCTCAAGCCTTGGTTGATCATATGGCTGAAAATCCAGTGGGAGATGACTATGAACCCTTGCACACTTATTTCCCCGACGAGGAAGTTATGTTCGTAGGAGAAGACATCACCGAAGAGTATGATGGTTGGAGGCTATTCTTCGATGAAGCGGTCAATTTCAAAGGAGTCGGCATTGGAGCAGTATTAGTTTTCATGACTGGACAACACTATCCTGTCACGGCCAAACTAAGGTTTCCTTGCACCAACAACATGGCGGAGTATGAAGCTTGCATTTTGGGTCTTAGATTGGCAGTGGACATAAACATACAAGAGCTGTTAGCAATCGAGGATTCTGACTTATTGATTCACCATGTTCGAACTGCCTACTGTTTGTGTGCTGATTGTGCTTCTCTTCTCCTTTGTCTGCATTCTATTAATCTCACAGTGCCTAAAGGTATTCCTTTTCACTCCTGATCACCCATTACATCTGTATATATGTGTGTGTCTGGCATACTCTTATCTTGTCCCTGTTAAAACTACTGGTGTACTCTATTTTACTTTGGTTCTGTGTGTCCTAAGTAACCTATGCACCTCTGTTTAAAACCATGTCAGTATTGTTAAAATGCAGTTAGAGGTGTAATACTTTTCCTCACTTCTGATTGTTTAGTGCATCTGTGTGTGTGTGTTTCCTCAGCATGATCTTATCTCATCTATGTTTTACTTAGTCACTAGTATGCTTTATTTGCTTTGGGTGCCCTGCATAGTTGTTAAAACATGTCAACATTATTAAAAGGGCATTGATCACACAAGCTCTTAGCAAATTTCCTTTTGATCCAGGCCTTCCCCTTCCCTATTTCCCCTGCTAACTTTGTTTGCTTGCAGCTTTGTTTGGACTTACATAGACTATGCTATACCCCATTGCTTATAGGAGTACCTTGAGGGTTCAATAGGATCAAGGTCTGAACCCTCTAAGCTGATTCTGGAATTAGAAACCTTTGACTATTGAAAAGGCTTCTCTGGCTTTTGAAGAACAGAGTACCTCCCTTTGACTGTTACCCCTTCTTTCCTTATATTTTTTCCCTTAGGAACATCCCCAACCTGTATATTTGCTAAGTATCCTGTTTGTATCCTTTAAAACAGGGTGTACAACAATAATGTTGTACAAATTGGCTATCCAGGAGCCACTTTCTCACTCCCTTTCTCCCTGTGTGCAAATGCATCATGGTTAGCTTTGATAAAATGGTTTTTGATTGTTGTCTTCCATGTAAAACTAATTATTTTCAACAGCAGGTTTGAAATTCCACCCTTACTGAGAGTTCTAACGTCTAAAGCATGATTAATTCGCATTACAATCTGAAGTCTTGAGTAAAACGGGGGCTGTATGTGTTATAACTGTCTAAACTGAAAATTAAACTCGCCCTTCTTTTGCATAAACAGTCTGGGCTCAAAACTATTTTCAAAAAGGGTCCTTTACGTGCATAAACTGATTTTGACCATTATTTATGCTCTTATACACTAATCTAATAGTGTATAGGGGCGTATAAAATACTTGGGGTCATTTATACACAATTTTATACACTTCAAAGTATATATATATATTTTTAAAAAAAATATAACTATCACTTAGTCATGTATTTTCATGTTTTATACTTATAAATATCTATACTTTATATCCGACAGCCTTTATCTGCATCTATGTGCTTCTGTGACACCCGTTATCAAAAACAGCCCTTCGCCTATATTTCTCAAAATTTGACCCCTACACAAAAAGGGGTCATTACGGTTAGGGCTCGACAACTAATGACGAGTCAAACCGACCCTAAATGGCCAACATTTTATTTTAGAACAAAACCCCCTTTGGTTTTTTGCTAAAATCTAAATCTTTCTTGCAAAATTGATTATTTATGCCAACTGTTTTAAGTGTAAAGTTTACATAAGATAAGCTAAAATGGAACATTCTTTTGCATGTTAAAACTTGTTTGCGATTAGTCATTATGTTAACAAGCCCTTGCGCACGACTAGGCTCGAATATAGGTCGTCTATGAAAATCATTTGTATGTATATGTTGCATAGGCGTTAATTTGAACTAGAAGGCTAAATTAATTCTCAAGTTAGTATTTCTGATAATGTACACTACTTGTATCCCAATATGTAGACTCGGACGGTAACCACTTTTCGTGGGACTCGGGGAAGTGCCTAACACCTTCTTCCCTGAATCAGTTGGACTTCTTACCCATATAGAACCTCTGGAATTGTCTAGTTGACTTATTTTGACTTATTGAACATTATCTTAGACACTTAGGTGACCTAATACGCCTTAGAAATTATATTAGGTGGTGACTCCAACATCTAAACTCAAACGAGTTCACCCAGTCAAGATCCGAAACCTGACTCGCCTCGAGTTGAGTCAAAAATTGGGTATGACAAGAAGCATGCTCAAGTTCCGGCAGAGGTGGTGTGATTGATGCTATTCCCGTTCTCTTTGACGGATAATGCTAGTGACTGGTTCGATTCTTTGTCATTCAATTCTATAACTTCGTGGGAAGAGTTCGTGATCAAGTTCATGAAGAAGTTTTTCCCACCAAACAAAACTGTGAAGATGGTTGATGAGATACTCATGTTCAGGCAGAACCCGCTCACGACTTTGCTAGAACCTTGGGAGAGGTTCAAGGGTTCCTTGCGAAGGTGTCCCTATCATGGAATTCCTGACCAGATGTTGGGACAAAGAATTTACATGGGCATGAGTGATCAAATCAAGGGCTATCTGGATGCAGCAGCTAGAGGAGCATTCTTGAGTAAAACATTTGCTGAAGTGAAGGGCTTGATGTGATGGCTCAAAACTCAGGCTGGTTGACTAGAGATGCATCTACTGGCTCAGGGTTAAAGGTTTTAGTTGCTGGTGTTGACCATGGGGTTGAAGAACAAACATCAAAGCTGCAAACTACGCTGGATGTAGTCTAAAATAATTCAATGAAAACATGCTGAAACCTGTTAACCAAGTGGACACACCCGATCCCGGTAATTTTGCTGACTCTGATTTATTGGGCTAGCATTTAAAATTAATTTTGTAATTTTCTATAATTTTATATGTATTTTATACATCTTTATACATGTTTTATACACATATACATACACCTCAGCACTTACACACCTCACACGCCTACACCTTAGCACTTACACACCTCACACGCCACCACACACCCACGTGACCCAATCTCGGCCGTTCACAAGCCTGATCCAACGGTTGAAAACCCACTTTTCATTGTTAATTACACAAACTCACCCCTCCAGACCCCTAATTCCCCTCATTTCCCACTAGAAGCCCCGCCGCCCTTTCCTCTCACTCTCTCTCGTGATTCAAACCCTAGCGCCACCACTGTTTAGCCCTTTTCCGGCCAAACTCACGGCGGAAACTCAAAAGAAAATACACCCTCATACTTCTCACACTCTCCGCAACAAATGCCCTATAGCGATTCCTTCGAATGACGAAGTCAAAATTTAACCCCACCCCCCGATTTCGTCTCCGTCATTGTAAAAGAAGCTCAGGCGGTGCCTCTATGAAAACATAAGAGTTACTGTCTTAAGGAAGAGAGAAAAACCTTCACAAATGTATGATTGAAACGGGCCGAAGTTTACCCGAATTCAATCTAAAATGGGTAACCCTATCCCTTTATTGTTCTTCGAACCTATGTGACATTATGCCTAAAAGTTGCCTTGTTCCTTCTGTGGATTAGCATGTTTATTGTTTACTTGTTAATTAGTTAGTTCACATGATTTGCAACCCTTGTTAAGTCACTGATTAGTTTGAACATTGAACATGTTGTATGTTTTAATTTGATATGTTTGTAGGTTGAATTCCATGTCATCTTCATTAGGTATAGGCTTAGAATTATGACAGTTTCTGAGAATGATTATGATTACCCTATATGCCTTGTGACCTTGTCATTCGATTACCTTGACTGCTTAAGCTTGAAGTCTGAGATGTAAAACTTTCCTTATGACTGGTAGGATACCAATCAATCCTTGATTGGAATATTGCTAAGGTAACTAGTGATTTTGAATTTCAAGCTGAGATGGCAATTTAATGACACGATTAAAGGGACTCTTATTTATGCTAATTGAAACATGTGATTGATATTTGAAGTGAGAATTTCTTTAATGATCAGTAGAGTATCAATTAGAGCTTTATTTGGATTTGTAAGAGTAACCAAAGTATTTGGAGCCTATAATAGTTTAAGGCATTGTGGTGCACTGATTTCTTGAATTTGGACTTTGTTATTGTTAAGGGGAGAATTCTAATTGCCTAAAATCCTGTTGGCCTTAATGTTAGGGCTTTGATTGGCTTGTACTTTGAAAGAGTACCTAAGAGGATCCCTTTTAATTATGGAAAACTATATTTTCTTACTAAGGTTGCCTCACTTGTTTGAATTCAGACCCCTACCCCCATACCTATATAAACTAGTTTTATCCTTCACATTAGACACGGCATACATACACTACACATTAAAACACTGCAAAAGCTTTCTCTTACTTTGAATTATCAAATAATCCTTATCTCTTTCTCTTACAATACTGTTTCTAGGAGCACCCTACACTGCTAAGAAACTATCTCTCTGACTGTTGCAAAATATTTAAGGTATAACCCTCTGCTTGTGCCCCTCTGATCTCCATGCCTAATCTACTTATTATTATGGCTTTATCTGATCTTTGTTTATGAGTATGTGTGTTTGTTTGGCCCCTGCTTTGGCCTCTCTTACTAACCAATGTGTGCAGCTTATTTGGATGGCCTTAGAAAAGCCATACCAGTCTTGATAACTGCAGGGGGTTGAGTTTATGATGCCTAATAATTATAACATGTGTAGTACAGGTTTCTTGGGGCATAATAATTAAGATCATGACTTATCTTAGCAGTTTAAGCCTAATGTCTATAAACAAGGCATCTTCTACATTCTTTTCCCCTCTAGAATTCCCTGTGTGTTGTATTTGCTAGGATTTCCTGTGTGTAAAGTGCTTAAAATATGAGGCATGGAAATGGGCTATGTCTATGGCTATCTAGGGGCATCTCTTTCACCCAACCTCTCTATTTGTTTGCATCATGCTTCATTAAAATGAAAACTTGCATAAAATCTAAGCGAATGATAGCATGTTTATCAATACGTTACAATTTTAGAACTAATACTATGGTGTCCTATTCGCTCTTTGTATAAGATTTGGCAGAATTGATAACAGGGGCTAAATGTGCAATGCTTGCTTAATCTGAGACTGTTTTTCGTAAAAAATAATCTGCCCTGTTTTTGCATTATTGGTATGGGCCCAATTCTTATTTAAAATCTGGCCCTCTACGTGCTTAAATCAGTTTTTTTTTTTATATAAAACTTAAAATCTCTTATACACTAATGTAATAGTGTATAGGGGAGTATAAGTTTCAAGGGGTCAACTATATATATATATATATATTCAAAAGCTTAACTATTATCACTTAATATGATTATTGCATGCCTATACTTATATGTATATATTGTGTGTGATCAGCCCCCCTATTTGCATTTGTGTTTTCGTGTACCCTCTCTAAAGAAAATAGCCTCTTTATCTATATATATTTTTAAAACTGACCCTTAAAGCAAAATAGCCATTAAGGTTAGGGTTTGACAATTAATGTCAAATCACACCGACCCGGAATGACTAACATTTTTTGACATATTAACTACAAATTGGAGTTTTGTGTCAAATTCAAAACCATTTTCAAAAATCTGCCTATTTCTGCAAATTTGTCCAAGTACTGAGTTTGTACAAATAAACTGTCTTAAAATATTTCTTACAATTTTGGCCTGTTTTATTTAATATTTGCAATATATGAGGCAAAAAGCGCGATTAGGCATAGGGCTTAGGCCGTTGTTGCAAATTACTAAGGCCCATAATTTGAACCTCACTGACTTAAATTGTTTGCGTAAATGCTCCTATTGGTATAATTTATTGCAATTTTAGCCTAAAAATTAGATTATTAGAATAAAATGCATCTCTTGAAATTAATTGTCTTACTATTATCTAACATCCCAAAAATGAAACTTGGGCAGGAACCACTTTTCGTGGGACTTGGGGAAGTGCCTTACACCTTCTTCCTCGAGTCTACTGGACTTCTTATCTTAGAATCTCTGCACATGTGATTCCTGGAGCAAAATACGACCCTTAGACATTTTTGGTGACCTAATACACCTTAGAAGACACATATTAGGTGACGACTCCAAAACTCAACTCAATCGAGTTACCTAGTCAAACTCGAGCCTTGACACTTCGAGTTAGGTAAAAAAGGGGGTGCGACAGAATGGCGACTCCGCTGGGGACACTCAAAGTCCCAACCATAACAGGTTAATTTTTGGGATAAGATTTTATTTTTTATTATTGTTTATTTTTGCATTATTTATTATTATTATGTACTAACTTATTTCTTTGTTTTGTTTGTTTTTATTTTTTCCTCCTTTATTATTTTGTCAATTTATTATCATTGATGCATTTTATTTTATAATGAATATTGTAATTATTTGACATTTCCGTTCATATCGTCCGCCGCTCTTGGCACCCTCCAACTCTTAGAGCCCATAAGTACGGACGGTTGTGTGGAACCCACGACCCCCCTTTCCCTTAAAATAAAACACTTAAGGGAAAGACTTGCAAAATTAGTCAACTAGCAAAGCTGTTGGCAGTTTGTAAGCTTTCAACTTTCAAGATTGTCAACTTGAAAAAACCGATCTAGTTGTACCCAAAATCGTTATGTAGATGTTACTAAGTTCATGCATCATACCATTATTAGAAAATTATGACTCTGGCTATGCCTAAGTCTTTAGTTCACTATGTCCAAACCAAACCCAAACGAGTTACCAACTCCAAGGCACGTTTGGATATGATTATGTGTTCAACTTTATTAAAATTAAAAATGTCAAGTGTACGCCATTTGTTTCTCAAAAGGGAAGGGGGTTGAGTCTGATGATTCTATTTTGTAGGGCACCATGAGTCGCAAAACTACCATCGGTTCAGCATGATCATTGACATTCCAAGGGAGATAAGGGCATGGTATAGAAACTTGGGAAAAGCCGGTCAGTTTGAGTTGATCAAGATGTTGGGTCATTTGGCTTCAGTAATGGATGTTGAACCCAATAGATTTATCATTGAAGCTGCTACTTGGTTTTGGGATGTCGCCAGAAATGTCTTTAGATTTTGAGAGTTCGAAATGACACCACTTTTGGAAGAAATAGGAGATTTCATTGAGAATCCATGCTTAAGGCGAGACAAGTGTAGGTGGCAAAACACTAGAGTTATCATACCTCACCAACCCACCGAAGAGGAGTTCCAGGAGGCGTTCGGTTTCCAAGACAATGATGTGTTCAAATTTTTGCAAAGGTCGAAGTTCAGTTGTATGTACCTTTATAATAGATTTGGTAATAAAAAGGGTTTTGAAGATCACAAAGCTGAGTTTGTATCCTACCAAGATTGGAAGAGTAAAAGGATTTTTACTTTCGCAGTAACTTTCTTCGGTATTGTCGTGTTTCCGCAAGGAATGCATTACGAAATCAACACAAAGCTAGTTCATTTCACACATGCATTATTTCATAGCATTAAGAAGAAGACATGTACTATGGTTCCTACAATACTGGCTGACATTCTCAGAGCTCTAGGGAAATACAAAAACGGGGCTCAATACTTTAAAGGTTGTAATTTGTTGTTGCAAGTATGATTGACCGAACACCTACAAAAAAACCAAACGCAGGTCAAGAATTCTACGACATGTGTCACATATTAGTACAACGCTATGGCGTCAAGAAGTTCCAAGCACCTAGTATTACTCATGAGTACTATATGTTGTTGGAAAATTTGAAAGATACAAACATACAGTGGATGTACCCTTGGTTTACCTCTCCGCGGGTTTTGCTCTGATCGAAGATGACATCATTCGTAGTCCTTATGGGTATACGCGGTCTCCAGTCTTATATACCCATTAGAGCTTTAAGGTAAGCAGGCAAAAGACAAGGCATCCCATTGATAGGAGACATAACCCGATTCCAGGTAGACTATGAAAAGGACAGGATCTCGTTTGTACTAGAAGTTCGTGAAATGTGGAATGAAAAGAGGTTCACTGAAGAAAATTCAATTGAACCAGACATATACCATGCATGCTGTGGAGTTGGTTACTTGGAATGGTTGTGTAACGACATGAAAGATGCTCTCGTTCCTAAACCTGACATACCTGGGGCAGTTAAAGACAAGGAAGCTGAAAACCAATACAAGATTGATTGGTTGATGGAGAAGTTGAAGATGTCCGAAAGGTGGAGAAGGGAAGAACGAAAGAGGCACAGACGCGAGGTGGAGGACTTGGATCGAGAGCTCGAAGGGTTGAAGAAAGGTTTCAAGAGAAAATATAATGAAAGTTACAACCAAAGAGACGGGGGCGGAGGGCTGCTAGACATGGCTTACTTGATCGTTGCCCAGCTAGACATTGAGAAGATGCAAAAGAAGCTAAAGAAGTCTGATGCTAAATCAAAGATGCCCAAAGAGTCAGACTTTTAGGATAGATTTATTATTTTTTATTTATTATTATAATCAAACTTGGCTTATTTATAAAAGCCCAATGGTTCCACCATTGAGAACAAATGGTTGGCACTTGCATGTTTAATTTTAAAATCATTCAAAACTTAGAAAACCAGGCGACCTTGGCGCGTTATGGTCTGTTAGCAAACCTTGTTCAAACATCAAAAGGGTCCATGACCCGAGAATGACATGTTTTCATGTGCATAAAATTTTTACGCTGAATGCTGATCGTTTGCTTGAGTGTGGTCAAAACAATAGGATTATTTTGATCTCTTTGTTTTTTTTTTCTGACTATGGCTGGAAGAGGTACACTCCATTTTGACACTGTCTTCCAAGATCCTTATCTGGTCAGACTGTGGTGGAATGATTTGGCTATAGCTAGTAGGGTGCGTGTCAGGAATTTGTTGGGGGACTTGGTATCCCTTATGGGGCACACGGCGATACCAGGTCTAGTCGAAGCGGCTACTCATTTTTGGGATTATAAAAGGGCGGTGTTTCATTTTAATGGCATAGAACTGGCTCCAATGCTAGAAGAATTTGGAGGTTTAGCAGCATTGACACCTGGGCTCGAAACCATGATTTACCCTCGAGAAGTGCAGCCTACGAAATTATTTGAACTTCTATAAGTTCCCTATGCACCGTACGTTAAGGGTTTCATTTTAGGGCTTTGATTGGCCTGTACTTGGAAAGAGTACCTAACAGGATCCTTTTTTATTATGGAAAACTATATTTTCTTACCAAGTTTGGCTCACTTGTTTGAATTCAGACCCCTACCCCCATACCTATATAAACTGGTTTTACCTTTCACATCAGACACGACATACATATACTGCACATTGAAACACTGCAAAAGCTTTCTGTTACTTTGAATTCTCAAAGAATCCTAGTATCTCTTTCTCTTACAATACTGTTTCAGGAGCACCCTACACTGCTAAGAAACTATCTCTTTGACTATTGCAAATTATTGAAGGTATAACTCTCTGCTTGTGCCCCTCTGATCTCCATGCCTAATCTGCTTATGATTATGGCTTTATCTGATCTTTGTTTATGAGTATGTGTGTTTGTTTGGCCCCTGCTTTGGCCTCTCTTACTAACCACTGTGTGCTACTTGTTTGGACGGCCCTAGAAAAGCCCTATCAGTCTTGATAACTGCAGGGGGTTGAGTTTATAATGCCCAATAATTATAACATGTGTAGTACAGGTTTCTTGGGGCATAATCATTGAGATTATGACTTATCTTGGTAGTTTAAGCCTAATGCCTATAAACAAGGCAACTTCTACATTCTTTTTCCCTCTAGAATTCCCTGTGTGTTGTATTTGCTAGGATTTCCTGTGTGTAAAGTGCTTAAAATATGAGGCATGGAAATGAGCTATGTCTATGGCTATCTTGGGGCATCTCTTTCACCCAACCTCTCTATTTGCTTGCATCATGCTTCATTAAAGTGAGAACCTGCATGAAATCTAAGCGAATGATAGCATGTTTATCAATACGTTACAATTTTGGTACGAATACTATGGTGTCCTATTCGCTCTATGTATAAAATTTGGCAGAATTGATAACAAGGGCTAAATGTATAATGCTTGCTTAATCTGAGACTATTTTTCGTAAGAAATAATCTGCCCCTCTTTCGAATTATTGGTCTTAGCCCAAATCTTATTTCAAAATCTGGCCCTCTATGTGCTTAAATCAGTTTTTTTAATAAAACATAAAATCTCTTATACACTAATTTAATAGTGTATAGGGGAGTATAAGTTTCAAGGGGTCAACTATACATATGTATATTTTCGAAAGCTTAACTATTATCACTTAACATGATTATTGCTTGCCTATATTTATATGTTTATATTATGTGTGATCAGCCCCCTATTTGCTTTTGTGTATTTTCGTATACCCTCTTTCAAAAAAAATAAAAAATAAAACAGCCTCCTTATATATATATATTTTCAAAATTGACCCCTAGAGCAAAATAGCCATTAAGATTAGGGTTTGACAATTAATGTCAAATCACACTGACCCGAAATGGCTAATATTTTTTGATATATTAACTACAAATTAGGTTTTTGTGTCAAATTCAAAATTATTTTAAAAAATCTGCCTATTTCTTCATATTGGTCCATGTACTGAGTTTGCACAAATAAACAGTTTTAAAATATTTCTTGCAATTTTAGCCTATTTTCTGGAATGTTTTCAATATCTGAGGCTAAAAGCGCGATTAGGCATAGGGTTCTGGCCATTGCTGCAAATTACTAAGGCCCAGAATTTGAACCTCACTGACTATTAAATTGTTTGCGTAAATGCTCCTGTTGGTATTCCTGATTGTAATTTTAGTCTGAAAACTAGATTATTAGAATAAAATGCATCTCTTGTAGTTAATTGTCTTACTATTATCTAACATCCCAAAAATGAAAACTCGGGCGAAAACCACTTTTTGTGGGACTTGGGGAAGTGCCTAACACCTTTTTCACCGAGTCTTTTGGACTTCTTTCCTTAGAATCTCCGCACATGTGATTCCTGGAGCAAAATACGGCCCTTAGACATTTTAGGTGATCTAATACACCTTAGAAGACGCATATTAGGTGGCAACTCTAAAACTCAACTTAACCTAGTTACCTAGTCAAACTCGAGCCTTGACTCACTCCGAGTTGGGTAAAAAAGGGATGCGACAATGGGCAGAGGCAACAATACAATCAGCAGGGTCTAGTTAGGTAGGCACAACAGCCAGTTCCATACAACACTACTAGATCAAAGGGTCACCCAGTTCCTTACGAGAGACAAACATCTTACAATAATCAGCAGCAATTGGTGTTACCTACACAACAGGCTAATGACATAGCTGGGATTAAGAGCATGGTGCAGTCTATGATGGGAGTACATAAGAAGATGCAAGATCAAGTGACAACCCATGACACTGGCATCAAGGGAATAGAGACTAAGTTAGGACAACTAGCCATTGTTTTGAAAAATAGACCTCAGAGTGCCTTGCTAGGAGATATAGTGGTGAATCCAAAGGATGCAAATCCTAATCAATTGATGGCAGTTAGCTTGAGGAATGGTAGAGATTTAGATAAAGAGCAAGAACTGGCTAAGGAAGCGGTGCCAAGTGTGCCAATAGCTGACCTTGTGGATGTTCCAGCTAAAGTTGCTGACAAAGATGAAGCTAGAAAGACACTACACCTGACCCTGTGACTAAGCCGGCTAAAAAGATAAGTGTAAATCGTAAGACACCAGGACCTCTTTATCCTGAAAGGTTCGTAAAACAGCCAAAAAAAAAAGCCAGTATAAGAAATTCATTGATATGCTTACTCAGTTACATGTTAACATTCCTTTACTTGAAGCAATTAGAGATGTGCTTGGTTATGCTAAAATGATGAAATATCTTTTGTCTAGAAAGTTTGATTTTCAGGATCTGGCTACAGTCACTTTGACTCACACTTATAGAGCATCAAAGGAGGCTAGTTTTGAGCATGAATGAGGTAGTCAAGAATGAAAATAATAAAGTGGCTGGATGCAGGTATTATCTTTGCAATTTCTGATAGTCAATGGGTAAGTCCAGTCCAGTGTGAGCCAAAGAAAGGTTGGATGAATGTGGTTAAAAATGATAATAATGATCTAATCCCCACTAGAACTGTAACTGGCTGGCAAATTTGTATGGACTGTAGGAAGTTAAATAAAGCCACTAGGAAAGATCACTTCCCCCTTCTCTTTATTTGTCAGATAGTTGACAAATTCGCAGGGAGGTCCCATTTTTGCTTCTTAGAGAGTTATTCGGGGTATAACCAGATTCACATTGCCCCAGAGGACGAAGAGAAAACTACCTTCACATGTCCCTATCGCACCTTTGCTTTTTGAAGGATGCCCTTTGGTTTATGTAATGCGCCAGCCACCTTTCAAAGGTGTATGCTGGCTATTATTATAGACATGGTGGAGGATATTATGAAAGTTTTTATAGATGATTTTCTGTGGTAGGTAATTATTTTGATGAGTGCTTGATTAATTTAGAGAGAGTATTGAAAAGGTGCATTGAAACTAGCCTTGTGCTTAATTGGGAGAAGCGCCATTTTATGATACAAGAGGGAATAGCCTTAGCACACCAAGTGTCAAGCAGGGGAATTGAGGTTGATAAGGGCAAAGAAAAGGTAATTAAGGAGTTGCCTGAACTCACTTCAGTGAGGGCAATTCGTAGTTTTTTAGGCCATGCTGGCTTCTATAGGAGGTTCCTTAAGTTCTTCTCTAAAATCTCTCATCCCTTGTGTAAATTGCTTGAAAAGGATCACCCTTTTATTTTTCTGAAGAGTGCAGGTTAGCTTTCAAGAAGCTAAAGGAGAGGTTGGTGTCAACGCCAATCATTGTAGCACCTAATTGGGAGGACCCCTTTGAGTTGATGTGACAGAAGTGACTATGTTGTGGGTGCAGTGCTTGGGCAAAGGAAAGATAAATTATTGCACCCAGTCTGCTAAGCCAGTCGCACACTGAATGGAGCACAAGTAAATTACACCACTATTGAGAAGGAGATGCTAGCTGTAGTATTCGCCTTTGACAAGTTTCGTTCCTACCTACTTGTTTCAAAGATAGTGGTGTATACAGACCATGGTGCAATCCATTATTTAGTTGAGAAAAAGGACTCCAAACCCCGTTTGATACGGTGGGTGTTGCTGTTACAAGAGTTTGATTTGGAGTTCCGTGATCGTAAAGGTACTCAGAACCAGGTTGCAGACCATTTGTCTAGACTTGAAGGAGCTGAAAAGCGAGTTGAGGAAGGTGAAATTTGAGAAATTTTTTGGATGAACAATTATTGGCTACTACACTAGAAGAAATTCCATGGTATGCTGATATTGCAAACTATTTGGTAAGTGAAATAATTCCTCATGATTTTGACTCTGCGAAAAAGAAAAGGTTCTTATATGAATGTAGATCTTATTTTTGGGATGAAGCTTATTTTTTTAAGATATATGTTGATAACATGATCTAGAGATGTGTCCCCGAGATAGAGCAATCTTCCATTTTGCAGGCATGCAATTGTTCACTCTATGGAGGACATTTTTGAGGGACCCGGACAATTGCTAAGGTGTTGGAAGCGGGCTTCTTTTGGCCTACTTTGTTGAAGGATGCTTACATTTGGGTCCATGCTTGTGATGAGTGCTAGAGGACCGGTAACATCTCTCGTCGTCATGAGATGCCTATGAAACCAATCATGGAGGTTGAGGTACATGACGTATAGGTGATAGATTTCGTGGGTCCATTTGTTAGCTCCCATGGGAACAAGTACATACTGGTAGCAGTGGATTACGTCTCCAAGTGGGTCGAGGTTGTTGCTCTCCCCACTAATAATGCCAAGGGAGTTACTCAATTCCTTAAAAGGAATATCTTCTCTAAATTTGGTACTCCTCAGGCTATCATTAGTGATGAGGGAAGTCATTTCCGCAACCAAGTATTCAAGAGGTTACTGGAAAAGTATGGAGTTCATCATAAAGTTTGCCACACCTTACCACCCGCAGACGAGTGGGCAAGTTGAGGTCTCAAATAGAGAGATTAAAAGTGTGCTTCAAAAAACCGTAAATGCTACCAGGACTAATTGAGCAAGGAAGCTGGATGATGCTTTATGGGCTTATAGGACTGCTTACAAGACACCCATAGGCATGACGCCTTACAAGATGGTGTTTGGGAAGGCATGTCACTTGCCTGTGGAGTTAGAGCATAGAGCTTTGTCGCCCCTTAAGAGAATAAGTTTGGATTTTGACTCTATAGCATCTGGTAGGATCAATGAGTTGCATCAACTTGAGGAGAGACACTTTCAAACTTATAAGAGTGCGAGATTATACAAGGAGAGGATGAAAAACTTGCATGACAAGAGGATAATAGATAGAAGTTTTAAGCCGGGTGAACAGGTATTGCTTTATACCTCTAGACTTCATTTGTTCTCTGGTAAGCTTAAGTCGAGGTGGTCTGGACCATTTAAACTTGTGCAAGCAGCACCTCATGGAGCTGTGGAAGTAGCGACTGAGGATGACTCAAGAAGATTTAAGGTAAATGGGCAAAGATTGAAAAGTTACTTTGGAATGGAAGAAGAGGTCAAGGTGATCTGTGTCTTGTACTTTTATGAGTGATGGAAGCTTGCATAATCATCGTGCCGTGATGTTAAATCAAGCGCTTCATGGGAGGTAACCCATGTTTTATTGCTTTCTTTAGTTAGTTAGTTAGTTGGTTAGCATTTAAAAAAAATAGAATAAGAAAAGAACAAAAAGAATGGAATTTTGTGAGTGTTAATGTGTTTGTGTAGTGTGTTTATACATGTGATGGAGGGCCAATAGATGAGCTGAATGAGCATTGAATGAGAAAAATTAAGTGGAAGAAAGCCTGCACCAGAGAAAAGAATATTGTAGCAGGTTACCAGGCGAAACAGCCTCCTATGCGTCGCATAGATGGCAGTTTCAGCCTTAAATTTTGAAGAAAATTGATCAGTGTGCAAAAGCCAACACATGGATTGATGTTTCAACTGTGTTGTGTGAAAAGATTCTCAAAACACTGATTGGGGCGCCACACAACATGGTGTTTGCCCTGGTATGTGAGTTTTTAACTCCAAAAATCGCAAACACTGGGTGAGACGTCGCATGGAACATTGTTTAAGATTAAAAAATAAAAGTTTTTTTAAATCAATGTGCAATTGCTAAAGTATCCATGAGTGTTTCAAGTAAGTCTCTTTACTCAAAAATAAAACACACACCACACTTAGAATAATTTCACAAGTCAAAACACACATGACAAAAAACACGCTGTCTGTCTCTCAAAACACGTTGCTTTTCTTTTAAATTCCTAGGTATGATCTCTTCATCCTCATTTTCTCTCTCATCTGGGTTGTTTCCCTTCGTTCTTACTGCTGCTACGTACTCCGTTTCCCCACCCCTTTTTTCCCTTAGGCTAGAGTTTTAACTTCAAGTGTTATGGTGAAAACATGGTGTAAATTCAGAATTTTTGCTTGGTATCTACTTGTGCGGAGTGCGGTGATGCACTATGATCAAAGAATGCGTTAAAACTCCCGGAGTTGGGAGGGTTAAACGCGACCAGACAGTGCATATAAAAGCAGTGCAGAATCGTGCATGTAACGTGTTCGATGAAATTCCCCAATGAAAATTTGAGACATTCGACCAAGTCTGAGTAACCGAATCTGTTATAGAACATATGTTGAGCATAAACTGGGTAGAATTATGGCTTGGGGGCAGCATTTAGGGCACATTAGCTTGATCGACACTGATTGCACGTAGCACGCGCACGACGAGTGTCATTTTGCAATCTAGCTACATGAGTGACTGCCCCGTTGTGTAATTTATGGGATGCCCTCTTTGTTTTGCTTAGTTAAATGCATCTCAATGCTTTGGCAATAGAGAATAGCATAAGTGTGGGGTGTGGGAACCCCGGTTTGGCACACTTTGATGCTTTTAAATGCAAGAATTGTTTGAAAAAAAGAGTTGCACGTGAGGGAAGTCTGATTACCTCGCGAATGACATAATGAGTTTACAATGAGTTTAAATTGTTTAAAAGTAAAATACACTTAAGCTTAAGTGTGGGGTGCGTGCGCACCAAGTGAATTAAAACCAAATCTTTCTTGATACCCACTCTTGTTCATTAGTTTTTCTTTGTACAGTGGGGACCACACACTATTTTAAGTTTAAGGTGGGGTATCATGAATTGTAATTGTACTTTTACTGCTTTTACTTTTATTTTTTAGATTAGTGCCATAATCTTTTGATTTTCTTCAAGCCATGGTTCTTTCTCAAGGATGCCTATTGTTTTGAACCGGGTGTTTTTAGTTTTTTTTTTTAAAAAAAATCATAAAACTCAAAAACACAAAAAAAAAAAAAAAAGGAAATAGGAGTAGATAAGTGGTGAAGGACTTGTGCTTTCTCTGCGACTTGTTTAATACTAGCATATTTAGTCCTTTGCATGCAAGTTGAACTTCTCTAGAGATTTTTGGTGTGAGTTTTATATTGGATTGATAGATGATCTTGTTAGTGACTCTTGGGCTCAGGTTTGGGACTTTGATTGTTGACTGAATATCATGACTTTGTCTCACTTATTCTTGATAGGAGTTGGAATTGTTCCCTCTTGAGTAGTTCATGTACCATGTGTGGTCATGTGTTAGTATTGATTATGGTGCTTGCATAATTAGTCTAGAACTTGCCTTGATTGTTTTTCGAGGCAAAATCATAGGGTGTACTTGGCTTAGGAAATGATAGTAAGCCTTCTTTTGCCAGTTTGAATTTTTTTTTTAGCCTTTCCTTGATGTATGACCCTAGTAATCCCCTTTGAGCCTATAGCCTTTTTATTGGAAGCCATATTACAAGCCGTAACCTATTTTTGTGCTTTGCACTGTCCATTCTATTTTTTCCTGTCTCCCTGTGCACTTATATGTACTATGAGCTGAACAACTTAAGTTGGAGTAAAGGGTGGTGCGGTTTGGTGACCATGAGAAGTAAAATTGTTGTTGAAAAAAAAAAAGCAGAAGAGAAAATTAGGGAATTTTTTTTAAAAAGAGCAAAATGATGAAAATAAAAAAAATAAAAAAAAAATAAAATGAATAAAATGAGGATCACTTGGGAGTTGAATTGAATGAAAAACCATGGTTGGAAAGAAAGTGGCAATTGAGGTTTAAATAAGTTTTGTAAGTGCTTAGGGAGGTGTAGTCACTATCATCCATATATTTATCTTACCCGTCCCCTAGCCAATATAACAACCTTGATAAAGTTCTATTTTATTCTAGACCGAGTGTACCTACATTAGTGGAGAATTACAAGACGTCCAAGCCTATGGTACTATTGTGTGGCACTTGAATTTCTTTGTCAGTGCGAGCGAATTCTTTCTATCTTAGTGTCCCTTATAATTAATTTGATCTATTTATGTGTGATTGAGACTAAGCTTTGATTGGTGAGGGCACATGGATTATGAAAGATATGAGTTTTTTTTAGGCTACCTAGTCTTGAGCCAGTGAGCATATCTTGATTAAGTTGGTGAGTAGAGTCAATTCTTGAGGTTTGGATGTCATTACATAATTGTTTTGATAATTTATGTTTTCAAATGGGTGATGTGTAAATATGGGGAAGTTGTGTGCTTATATGTTTGGTGATTAATTGTTGGTATCAACCAAAGTCATAGGTGTACACTTCCTTGAAATTATTCATTTGGTTGGATGAGTTTGATTGAGTAAAAGTATGTTGGGTTTGTTTGTTCGGGGACAAATAAAGTCTAAGTGTGGGGTGTTGATGTCGGGCATATGTCTTGTGTTCCGCCGTTAATTTTTTATTATTTTTTTCTTTATATTTAGGATATTATGTGCCCAACAATGATCAAAATGAGATATATTGCCAACTTGATGTGTTTAAATATTGTAGGAATGAAATGAAGGAAATTGGAGCTTAATTGGTACAAAAACAAGGAAGTAGCAGCGCATACAGCCTTCCATGCTTGACATACTCAGCTGTATGCCCTGGGAGGAGGAAAAGTTGAAGAAAACAAAGGAGCATGAACGCATACAGCCGTGAGCGCGAGGCATGCTCCAGTGTTTACGCTGAAGAGTTGTGCCAGACGAGTTTGGAGAAGCTAATGACGTCTCCCACTTATTGTATTTCATATATAACCCCTTGTAAAAATATTTGTAGACATTCTTACCTACTTTTGGAGGCAAGAAACATAAAAGGAGGCTAGAGCTTTGGAGACTCCAAGAACACAAGAGTTTTTCTTAAATTCTTTCTTCCTTTTTGTAATTTATTGATGAATTACATTGACATGTTTATCATGAACATGAGTGGCTAAGTTACCCATTCTAGGGTAGACTGAACCACTCCAATACTTATGTGCTACGAATATTTATTTTAATGAATGAATTTTGTGAATTCTTCCTATCCAAGTGTCTATATTTTACATGCTATTAATTGGAAGGGCCCCCAATTGATTCTCCCCTTTAATCTTGTGTGTCTGGGGATAGATTCATAAGTTAGGGTTAAACACTAGTCATATTTCAATCTAAAACCAAGGTATTACTTAGGTTGTCAATAAGGTGATTTGTGGTCATTGACCCTGATTGTGAACCATTCTGGTTGTCGTATGTATCTTCATTAATTAATTGAGAAATTGGTTAGTGAAAGTTATCATTATTACACGGGCTTTTTCTTTCTTAGGAATGACTTGAAAATCAAGTCTCACTTCCACATCTGACTCATCAGATGCGTCACTAAACTTGCATTGCATTGTCTCTGTTTTCGTCATACTTAGCCTGAAGACTTTAGATTCTAAAGTCTACTTCCACAGCTGCAGCTTCTCATTGACACCTCTACGTGTCTTATCCACCAAAAATATATCATCTTCTAATAACATACATCACGACAACTCTCTTTGAATACTCCGTGTCAATTTATCTATCACCAGTGCAAATAAAAATGGGCTTAGCGTTGACCCGTGATGTAGCCCCATCTCGACCGAGAAGTGCTATGAGTCGCCTCCCGTTGTTCTCACTTGAGTCTTGGCTCCTTACATATCCTTAATCACCTTGATGTATGCCACTTGAACGCCTTTATATTCTTAGCATCTCAGCTAAACCTCCATAGAGACCTTTTCATAAGTTTTTTCTATGTCAATGAACACTATATGTAAGTCTCTTTTTTTATCCCTATACTGCTCAACCAGCCTCCTCAAAAGATGTATGGCTTCCGTAGTTGATCTTCCAAGCATGAATCCGAATTGGTTCACGGAAATAGTCACATCCCTCCTCATTCTTATCTCCACCACCCTCTCCCAGACTTTCATAGTGTGGTCGAGTAGTTTGATACCCCTATAGTTGTTGCAGTTTTGAACATCACCTTCTTCTTGTACAATAGTACCATGCTACTCCATCTCCATTTCACATAACGTTTTGCCGTCTTAAGGATGACAGTAAACAACCTAGTCACCCATATCATACCTGCTTTGCTCACACTCTTCTTAAACTCTACTGGGATATCCTTTGGCCCAGTCGCTCTTCCCCTCGCATTTTTCAAATTGCCCCCTTGACCTTCTTTACCCTTATATGCCAACAATACCCAAAATTTCGGTGACTCTCTGAGTGTGCTTAATCACCCAACACAATATGCTTGTCGCCCGCTGAGTTTAAGAGTTTATGGAAATATGTCTGCCATCTCCATCTTATATGGGTCTCCTCCACCAATACCGTACCATCGTCATCCTTAATACACCTCACTTGATCTAGATCTCACGACCGCCTCTCCCTCGCCTTCACGAGCCTATACAACTTCCGGTCTCTCCCCTTTTACTTACAAAAATATACTATTTTCTGACCGAGCTTTCCAACCAAAAAACACTACTAAAAAATTTCTGACCGATTCGGTGAAAAAATTACGCCATTTTGTTTTTCATTTATTTTAATTATGCCCAGACCGGTACGCGGTCAGAACTTTGAACGGTTAATTTTAAGAATTTAATTAATTTTTTTTTAAGTTATCAGCCGAATCGGTCAGAAAATAGTTTATATTTTACGAGGCAGAATTTCCCACCGAATCGGTGGGTAGGCTTTTTATACACAAACCCGTATATCTCTCTTTTCTTCATTCTCTTTCTTCTGCTTTTCTTCAAATAAAAAAAAAACTCTCTTCCTCTCAAATCCACTATCAAAAACAAGAAAAACACTCACTTCCTCCCAAACTCACTCTGAAATCAGGTAGGTTTATCTCTAATCTTTCATATTTCTCAATTCTTTAATCCCAAAATAATAAACCCTAACTCCTATTTTTTAAGTCAAAATCAACCACTCTGGCGGAGCAGTGCACTCTGGTGGAGCAGGCAGGTTAGTTTTTTTTTTCTTTCTAAAAATCATTGTTTAATGTTGTAAATGTGTGAATACATATGAAAACTAGGTAGGGGTTCTAACTAAAAGAAACATCAACGAATTAGTTTGATTTCAAGATGATTTCGGCTGTGAACAGATTGAGTTTAGGGCATTTGTTTTTTGTCATTATCAAAAAATTAGCAAATTTGAATAACACTATGTTGCTCCCAAACGCACACGCAAGTATATGGGGTCGACAAGTAATAAAGTGATAAGTGAGTATTGTTCCCACGAGGACTATTGTTCAGACTGAATCCTAGCAAACAATTTCCTAAAAACTATTCAGGGATCTGTTTCAATAATAATTGTGGTTTTCACTAACTAAGAAAAACAATAATTAAAAGCAAGTAATGAAGTCAATTAATAGAGAGCAAATTATGGGTTATTATCAATAAAAGAGAAACAGTCCAGAGTCAGAGCGACAAACAATCCAGTTTAGTTTTCCAGCTGATTCTACTTCTCGATTTCCTAGATTGCTAACTAACAGGTAAATTATATTCGTGAAAACCTGTCGATTCTTCACGAGTCTATGCAAGCTACTCTAACGCCTATATTTCTATAGAATCAAATCACATGCATGCATTAAAGAACTCCTTATTTAGCTAAGCAAGGCGAATAGGTATATGTCTATTTTACCCGCAAATTGATTCCCTGATGCCCAGGTTCACAATCGAGCCCTATTCTTTCTTATTTGCGTTCACAAGTTCCCTCTGTCGAGTTCAACTTGTAAACCGTAGATAGTGTTCAATTATCAGGCCTCAATAACCAAACAATTAGGCTCAAGAAAGAATAAACAATCTGTAATGGTAAATTAATAGGTAGAAATCAACTTTCAAACATCAACCTTCATGTATTTTCTCTAACTCTAGAACGATATGTTTAGCTACGCATATTCATAATAACAACACAAGAATTCATGGAAGAAATATGAAAGATTGTAATAGATTAAGTAAAGGAATTAAACCCTTGGTTCAATGTGTTAAGAACTCCCAACTTGCTCCAAAATATGACCTCCCCTCTCAAAAATTAAACTAATAATGTTTTATAGTGTTTACAAAGTCCTACCATAAGTTACTCCCAAGCCTAAGCTAAGTTGGAAAAGTTGGGGTCGCTGAACTTCAAGCTATAGGGCAAGCGTCGCATGGCTCATAGCATCTGGATGTCGCGCGCCATACCCTAGGCGTCGCATGGCTCATAGCACTCCAAAGTCTGAAGCTGTGACAGATCTACAGCTTGCACCATAGCCTTGCCTTCTAATACCATATCCCACAATCAGCTAAGTTCATCAACTTCTTGCTCGATTATATCCATCTTCGCTCCGTTTGCACTCGTATTCATCCAAACCATTCCTAAAATTACAAACACAATAAGTGAGCGCAAGAATCGCAATTATTTTGTGCACTGGGCGAATAACGTATTAAAATGTGAGGAAATATTAAGGTAAAACTAGGAAAATATTGCCAAACATCACCACCCCACACTTAGACCTTTGCTCGCCCTCAAGCAATCACCAAAACTAACTCCCCAACTAAATACCAACACTTGATAGAACAGGTCTACTTATGGTTATGGTTGATACCGACCATTAAACAAGAGCATAAATACATACCATGTGACCCACAACATGCCAAAAATTCACCAAATTTTAAAACACTAGAACAACCAACTCAAGACATCTCAATCTCAAAAACCGACTCAATGAAACCAAGCTTTCACAAAATCACACCCATTCACTCAACCAAGAAGTCAATAACTTTACCTATCTCACGCAAACCATGTGCCCTCACCAAAAGTAACCAAGAGAGCCTCCCAAATATCACACAAAGAATATATTTCAAGAATAAATGAGGGACATAATATAGGAAGAATTCACTCGCTCTCAAAAAGAAGTTCACGTGCCACACACAACGTACCATAGGCTTGTCCGTAGTGTAGGACTCCACTAATGTAAGCTCACTCCATTCTGGATTAACTAGGACTTTACGGGTTGTAATGTAGGCTAAAGGACGGATAGGATAAATATGGATAAAATAGTGACTACCTCCCTAAGCACTTTAATACATCACTTTAAATTTTTATTTTCACCATTCTTCTCAAAACCAACCAAGCAACCACCAAAACATCACACAAAAATTTCCCTCTCAATTTTAACCAATTTGCAACTTTACTTTTTGCATAACACTAGCAAGGATTGAGATTTTTTTCCTTTCCTTTGTTTTTTTTTTCTCTTTTTTTTCCCTTTTTTTTCCCTTTTTTTTCATTTTTTTCTTTTCTTTTCAATAATTTTTTCTCAACCTTACCAATGATTCTTTTTCAAAATGCACCATATCCTTCCTTCATTGGTTCCACTCAAAAGCCATCCAATTTCTCCAACCACAACTCCATAAACATCAAATATTTCAATTAAAGTGCTCATAGGAGTAAGGGTTAAAAAAAAAGGAACTTACGAACAAAAGGGATAAGGCTTGTAATGTGGGTGCCAACAAAAAGGTCAATAGGCTCAAAAGGGCTTAATAAGGATAGTATCAAAAGGTAGGCTAATCAAGGCTAAAATGGCTTATCAAAGAAACGTCTGTGTCATCTCCCGACTAGAGCAATCCTAGGATAACGCTTTGAACACACACGGGGCATGTTCTAGACATTAATATGCAAGCACGGAACATAAAAAGGATACCTCACATCACACATGGCACATAGTTTACTCAAGACGGTTTTATTCCAACTCTCGGTTTAAGCAAATAAGGTACAACTCTTGAAATTTAAGCACTAAGGCACAATGGTTTACAAAAGAGTCAAGTAGTTGAACCTAAGCGTCTCAAGAAGGTCATTCAAATTTTTCTAGGCATGCATCACAATTTTAAGACCAAAAAAAGGGATTCACAAATAGCATATGCACAAGTCTAAATCAATCGGTATCAAACAAACTAAAGGCACCTAGCATTCTACCATTTTTCCTAAAGATTACTCTACTAACTAATACTATACTACTCCTAAAAAAATTAAAAATTACCCGGTTCAAAGTTCTACCCATGGAAAAGAACCGAGGCCATAAGAAAAACCACGGGGCGGAACACTAGCAAGGATTGAGATTTTTCCTTTCCTTTGTTTTCTTTTTTTTTCTCTTTTTTTTTCTTTTTTTCTTTTCTTTTCAATAATTTTTTCTCAACCTTGCCAATGATTCTTTTTCAAAATGCACCATTTCCTTCCTTCATTGGTTCCACTCAAAAGCCATCCAATTTCTCCAACCACAACTTCATAAACATCAAATATTTCAATTAAAGTGCTCTAAGGAGTAACGGTTCAAAAAGAAGGAAATTACGAACAAATGGGATAAGGCCTGTAATGTGGGTGCCAATAAAAAGGTCAATAGGCTCAAAAGGGCTTAATAAGGATAATATCAAAGGGTAGGCTAATCAAAGCTAAAAAGGCTTATCAAAGAAACGCCTGTATCATCTCCCGACTAGAGCAAACATAGGATTTCGCTTTGAACACACACGGGGCATGTTCTAGACATCAATATGCAAGCACGGAACATAAAAAGGATACCTCACATCACACATCGCACATAGTTTTCTCAAGACGGTTTCATTCCAACTCTCGGTTTAAGTAAATAAGGTGCAACTCTTGAAATTTAAGCACTAAGGCACAATGGTTCACAAAAGAGTCAATTAGTTGAACCTAAGCGTCTCAAGAAGGTCATTCAAATTTTTCTAGACATGCATCACAATTTTAAGGCCAAAAAAAGGGATTCACAAATAGCATATGCACAAGTCTAAATCCACCGGTATCAAACAAACCAAAGGCACCTAGCATTCTTCTATTTTTCCTAAAGATTACTCTACTAACTAATACTATACTACCCCTAAAAAAATTAAAAATTACCCGGTTCAAAGGTCTACTCATGGAAAAGAACCGAGACCATAAGAAAAACTACGGGGCGGATGACATGTACCACTAACTAAAACTAAAAATAATATCTTTTTGGAATTTTTCATTAGTTTTCTAATTTTTTTCATTTTTTTATATATTAAAGCAAGAAACAAATAAAAATAAAGTCAAGTGAAAAAAATAAAAATTGCTAAAAAGAAATTCCTAATGGTACAGTCATCCATAATCTCAAAAACTTGGGAAGTCCCCAGCCCCACACTTAAAACTGAGCAATGTCCTAAGTGCGATAAAAAAAATAGAGTACAACAGGTAAAGGAATTTCCCTAAAGGCCAAATGGCCTAATCCGCCGCATCCTCATCAGAATCCTCTCGCTCAGTATTCTCGGGAGTGTCATCATCAGCAGCCACGGGAGTAGTAGTAGTAGGGACAACTGCCTAAGCTCTCGAGGGACCTCCAGGCCTATGTGGTGGAGTGCGCGCCTCCTCCTCCTCTTCTTCCTCTTCAATACCCTCTTCTTCGTCACCACTCTCATCGTCGTCACTGCCCTTGTCTTTATCCACTATCTCAGAATCTGTATTCTCATCCTCCTCAGGGGGCACCACGACTTTCTGAGTCATGCCCAATAGTCGCTTGGGCGAATCCAACAAAGGAATAGCTCGATCAAGTGCTTGCATATCCATCCATTCCGTTTTCGCTAGATATTCTATCATCAAGTATTTACGGGCTGACAGGTTGGTGTCTATTTCCTGCCACTCATCCGCGGTGAATTTGGCAGGGGCACTAGCAACTACACCCTTTACCGCTGCAATATCAAGCTTATTTTCCATATCAAGGATAATAGGATCACCAATTGCATCAATAGGCACCCCCTCCTTCTCTAAATATTGGGTGAGAACATTATAGAAAAACAACCGGTTATACTTCTTTTTGAGGCGTGTCCTCCTCATCAATTGAAGCATGTAGCATCCAATGTTCACCGGTTTCCCCACCATGAAGAAGTAAATCATGCATGCTCTTGTCTTGGTAACACTAGAAAAATGTCTGGATGGTTGAATGCGAGCATTAATCAACTTTATCCAGACACAGGCTTTCTTTTGAAATTGCGAGAACAACATACTCTTGTGCCTTCAAGTCTCCTCTGAGTGTTCCCACAGATGTGTAGAATCCACGTCACATAGAGTGTCTCGCATAGCCTTATAGTAAGGCCTCTTAATGAAGTCTCTGAGCTCCTCCATATCATGATCATCCACCCCTAAAAAATTGCACAAGGCAGTGGCATCCAACTTCACTTTACAGCCCCGCGCCTGTACCATACTATCATCTCGCCATACTTCTTTCGGATCCCAATTAGCGTAGAATTCCGACACAAGATCAAGATTTGCATGCCCTGGACTCGCAAATACCGAATCCCACTTCATCCGATGAATTGATTCTCTTATTGCTCGACACTTTTGGATCAACTTCTTTTCATCGATAGCTTGTTCCGGAATGTAGCCCGACAGTTTAATATTTTTGTACCAAGCCTGGCTCTCCCCTTTCTTCACAAAAGACAGACCAAACCTTGTCTTCCCCCTGGCCTTGGAATAAGGATTGCATCTTTTGGAACCCTTGGTTTTGCTTTGCTTGTTGCTTTAGGATTTGCCTTGCCCTTTTGCGCTTTACTAGTAGAGGCTACTCCCAGTTTTGGCCTCTGGGCAGCCGGTGCAGCAGAAGAAGAGGAGGCTTTCTATGCAGTTTTCACCATTATACCTGCACTACAAAGTCGGATTTTAGAATCCCAATTAAATAAGCGACAATCTCCCGGGGTATAGGAATAACCCCACACTTGCTTCTAACTACACTACAATGACTAAAACGACATGAAACAACTAACTTATCTAAACTAATCAATGAAATTAACAGGGCAGCAGGCAAGAGAGACAGTAAAGCCATGGTGCATATAGCGCACAACATTAGCCTATGGCATACTTTAACTCATGATCAAGTCAAATTTAGCTCATTAGTGATCAATTTTAATTATTTGGACAGCACGTTATTCAGTTCATACCTTTATGTAACTATGCTACTCAAGAATTCGCAAAGTTCTAAGCTTTTCTTCACTATGGCATTATGTCAAACACGTTGTGTGCATCACTGTTAATCTTTGATTTCACAAGTATCTAGAGGGAAAGAACCCTCCCAAATTTTTATGGGAGATCGCTTACAATTTCCAGTGTAAACCAGCAGGATATATATATATATATATATATATATATATATATATATATATATTCCGATAAGGGTTCTTATGAAATAAAATTCAGCACACACATATGTAGGGTATAGGGCAAAGGGTGAGAACTGTTACACTTGTAGCAGCAGCGAGAAAGAGCAAGAGGAGAGAAAAC
Organism: Petunia x hybrida; assembly: GCA_037355625.1. Classification (NCBI taxonomy): domain Eukaryota; kingdom Viridiplantae; phylum Streptophyta; class Magnoliopsida; order Solanales; family Solanaceae; genus Petunia; species Petunia x hybrida. The sequence continues at coordinate 2,254,389 of JBBBVM010000059.1, read as the reverse complement.
GTACCAGCACAGTGGTGAGGAAGATGGAAGAGAACGAAGACACTGATCGCAGGCAGAGGAAGGTTGTTATGTTGCTTAAGTTTGTTTCTCTATTTGTTTTGGTTTTAATGTTTAAACTTAAGGAAAGAGGGAATGTGAATTGGGTTTTATTGTTTTAAGTTCGCGGATCAACGGGTCGAGACCGGGTCAACCCTCAGAACTTTTAAACTTACCTGAGATGCGATGATATAAGCGATGCTTGCAAATATCGTGTCAAGTTCTGGACTTTCTGGTTGAGTCCAAGCGATGCTTCACGCATTGTGGCTTATGCTGGTTGTTTCTGAAGCATTTACATGCAAGCTATGAGCTGGGCGACGCAGGCATATCGCTTTTCAAATTCTGGGATCACTGTTTTACTCAACGCGATGAGCCATGCGACGCCTCTGCTATCGCGTCTTCTGTTCTTAGAAAATTTTTCTGAACCGCGAGGAGCTTCACGACACGTGAATATCGCTTCCAAATTTGTGTGTTCTCTGTTTCACTCAGCGCGATGCTAAGAGCGTCGCATGGCCTGTGGCTCTTTAGATTTTTGGCGTGAAACTTTTTTTTTCCATTCCACGCTATGAGCCAAGCGACGCTTCAATAATAGCGTAGCAGATCTGGTCTCTTAATTTTATCTAAGTGTCGCAACAGGTTGAGAGCTTCTGATGGTGCGACGCTTGGCCAAACGCTTCCAACACAACTCTTACACTTACCTCGCTGCAATACACACAGCGATGACCTAAAATTAGCTCACCTTTCGAAAGTCCCGAGCCCTACAAAACAACAGGAAACTACGTAATGCTAAATAAGTAAAAACGACTAAAAAATATGGGTTGCCTCCCAACAAGCGCTTGATTTAACGTCGCGACATGACTCTTTTTTGTATTTTTTCTTTTCCTATTTTTCTTCTTTATTTTTTTGCGTTTACATACAAACATCAGGTTGCCTCCCGAGAAGCGCCTTAGTTAACGTCGTGGCACGACGATTACAATTCACGGCTCTCGCAATGTAACGGAGGTGTGACGATCCACCAAACCTCCCCTATAGCGCTTTAACTCTTTGCCCGTTTACTAAGAACGTTTTCTCGGAATCCGGGGCTCTTAACTCAACCGCTCCTTGTGCCATAACACGAACTACCTCAAAGGGACCCGACCATCTAGACTTCAACTTCCCAGGAAATAGCTTCAATCTAGAATTAAACAACAACACCAGTTGGTCTGGCTCAAATTGACGATGCTCAATATGCTTATCGTGCCATCTTTTCGTCTGCTCCTTATACAATTTTGCATTCTCATACGCGTGGAAACGGAACTCATCTAATTCGTGCAACTGAAACATTCTCTTTTCACCCGCCAAGTCCATATCCAAATTAAGCTTTTTAATTGCCCAATACGCTTTATGTTCTAACTCGACAGGTAAGTGACAGGCCTTAGCATAAACCAACCTATATGGAGAGGTTCCAATAGGCGTTTTAAAAGCCGTTCTATAGGCCCAAAGAGCATCGTCAAGCTTCATAGACCAATCCTTCCTTGAAGCGCTAACAGTTTTCTCAAGAATCTGTTTTATCTCTCTATTCGACACCTCCACTTGGCCACTCGTTTGAGGGTGATAAGCAGTAGCTACTTTGTGATGCACCCCATACTTGGCCAAAAGTTTATTGAACAAGAGATTGCAAAAATGCGTACCTTCATCACTGATGATAGCCCGTGGTGTCCCAAAGCGAGTAAAAATATTTTTCTTCAAGAACTTGACTACCACACGCACATCATTGGTTGGAAGTGCAACAACCTCCACAAACTTTGACACATAGTCGACTGCTACAAGAATATATTTGTTGCCATTGGACGGTGGAAACGGACCCATAAAATCAATTCCCCAACAATCAAACAACTCGATCTCTAGAATGTTACTCAAGGGAATCTCGTGACGCCTTGAGATATTACAGGTTCTTTGGCAGCGATCATACTGTCTAACAAAGGCATGAGCATCCTTGAATAGAGTGGGCCAAAAGAACCCCGACTGAAGCACCTTCGCAGCTGTCCTATCACCACTATGATGACCACCATAGGGAGAGGAATGACAACTTGGCAACACAGACTCGACTTCCTTACTTGGAATACATCTTCTCGACAATTGGTATGGGCCAATTTTATACAAGTACGGCTCATCCAGACGTAAAATCTGCTCTCATGGAGGAGTTTCCTTCTCTGTTCAGCTTAGCATCGGGTGGATAAACATTACTCACCATCAAATTCACCATATCTGTATGCCAGGGCACCTCGGTTACCTATAGAGCAAAAAGTTGCTCGTCTGAAAAAACTTCATTTATCTCAGGCCTCTCATCTACATGTTTTCTATCTTCCAGCCTTGACAAGTGATCGGCTACTTGATTCTCGGTTCCTTTTCGATCTCGGATCTTCACATCAAACTCTTGGAGTAGAAGAACCCAACGAATCAGCCGCGACTTGGAATCTTTCTTCTCAAATAAATACCGGATCGTGGCATGATCAGTGTAGACGATAACCCGAGTGCCAACCAAGTAAGATCTGAACTTATCAAAAGCATAAAGAACAGCTAGCAACTCCCTCTCGATGGTAGTGTAATTGAATTGAGCAGCATCAAGGGTCTTGCTTGCATAGTATATAGAGTGAAAAATTCTACCCTTTCGCTGCCCGAGAATAGCCCCAACAGTAATATCACTCGCGTCACATATCAACTCAAACTGTAAAGACCAATCAGGAGCAATAATAATTGGTGCAGTCACCAACCTCTTTTTCAGCTCTTCAAACACCTTCAGACAGGCATCATCGAATTCAAACTTCGCATCCTTCTCTAACAATTTGCACATGGGATTTGCTATCTTCGAAAAGTCCTTAATGAATCACCTATAGAACCCAGCATGCCCCAAGAAACTACGCACACCTTTAACAGAGATAGGTGGTGGTAATTTTTCAACTGCTTCAACCTTTGCTCTATCGACCTCGATCCCTTGCTTCGACACTTTATGTCCAAGTACAATGCCTTCTCGAACCATGAAGTGACATTTTTCCCAGTTAGGTACCAAGTTTGTTTCTTCACAGCGGCTAAGCATGGCATCTAAGTTCTTCAAGCAGCCATCAAACGAATCTCCAAAGACTGAGAAATCATCTATGAATACCTCAACAAATTTTTCTACCATGTCGGTGAAGATAGCCATCATGCATCTCTGAAATGTTCCAGGCGCGTTACATAGTCCAAACGGCATCCTTCTAAATGCATAGGTGCCATAAGGACATGTAAACGTCGTCTTCTCCTGATCTTCTAGTGCTGTCACAATTTGGTTGTAGCCAGACTGCCAGAGTATCCATCCGGAAAATAGTAATATTCATGCCCGGCTAGCCTGTCCAACATCTGATCAATGAAGGGGAGTGGAAAGTGATCTTTTCTAATGGCCTTTTTTAATTTTCTATAATCAATGCAAATCCGCCACCCCGTGACTGTTCTTGTAGGAATCAATTCATTTTGCTCGTTTGTCACAACTGTCATACCTCCCTTCTTTGGAACACATTGGATTGGACTCACCCAATTACTGTCAGAGATTGGAAAAATAATGCCCGCATCAAGCCACTTGATAATTTCCTTCTTCACAACCTCCTTCATTACTGGATTTAGCCTTCTTTGCTGCTCGACACTTGGCTTATGGCCCTCCTCCAAGCGGATCTTGTGCAAACAAAAAGAACGACTAATCCCTCTAATATCCGCAATGGTCCATCCAATTGCCCTCTTGCGCTCTCGCAACACCCTTAAGACCTTTTCAACCTGCACATCAGACAACAAAGAAGAAAGGATTACGGGCAAGGTGTTTCCCTCACCCAAATAAGCATAACATTAATGAGCAGGTAAAGGTTTAAGTTCAAGAACAGGAGCTTTCTCAATAGACGGTTTAGCAGGACTAATGTCAGCGGTCTATCAAGCTCCTCAAACTTCTTCCACCCTAGGATAAATTGACACTCCATGTTGAGAATCTCCTAGTATTCCTTAGTTTCTTCATCATTCAGCATATCATCTTCATACATTAATGCTCTTTCAAGAGGATCATCCTTAGAAGCCAAAAGTGATTTTTCAGAGGAAGTTAACTCCCTATCCATCACTCTTACCATAGATAGCTCTTCATAGTATGATGGAAATTGAGTAGCCCGGAACGTATTAAATACAGCTTCTTCGCTATTTACCCTCATGATCATCTTTCCTGCTCTAACTCAAATCACAGCATCAACAGTAGCCATAAATCCTCTTCCCAAGATGAGCAGAACCTCTTGGTCAGCTTCATAATCTAAAATGATGAAATCAACAGGGAGGATAAATTGTCCTACTTGTACTAGAACATCCTCAATAACTCCCTCGGGGCATGTCAAAGATCTGTCCGCTAATTGCAGGGTCACTGTGGTTGGCCTTGGTTCACCCAGGCCTAGCTTTCTAAACACCGATGATGGCATTAAATTTACACTAGCGCCCAAGTCACATAAAGCTCGTCCAACCTCATGCTTCCCAATTTTTATAGGAATAGTGAAGCTTCCAGGATTTTTCAATTTTTGAAGAAGTTTGCTTCTGACTCTGGAACTGCACTCTTCAGTAAGTGCAACTGTCTCGAACTCGATCAGTCTTCTTTTATTTGCTACAATATCCTTGATGTACTTAGCGTATTTCGGAACATCACGGAAAAGTTCCACCAAAGGAATATTAACTTGTATCTGACTCAAGATCTCCAAAAATTTCTTGGAAGCTGCATCTACTTTCTGCTTTTGAAGCCTTTGAGGGAAAGGTGGTGGTGCTCTGACATTATCAAGTTCGGGCTGCTTCTCTACCACTTTTTCAGCTTCTTTTTCAATATTCGGCTCCAGTTCACCAACAGGCTTCCTAGGCTTTGGAGGCACTTCTTCTAGAGCTCGTCCATTTCTCAGAGTATCTGTTTGCACAAATTCCTTAGGATTTTTCTCTATGTCACTTGGCAAGGCACCATGTGGTCTAGTGTTTTGTGCTCCAGCTAGCTGCCCCATTTGGCGTTCCAGATCCTTTTGAGCATTGGCGAGATCTTTTATGGCCTGTGCTTGAGCTGTATTGTCTGCTATAATTTTCTGCTGACCTGCCAGCATCTGCTTTATCAAATCTTCAACTGAACTGTTTGACTGCTTTGGTTGAGCCTGAGGATGTGAAATCTGGTAGTTATTCTGAGATCCCGTATTACCTTGAGTAGCTTGGTTATTACTCCAAGATAAACCAGGATGATTCCGTGAATTAAGATTGTAGCTGTTACCAAACTGATTCTGATTCTGACCCTGAAACCTGTTTTGATTTCCCACGTAATAAACTAACTCTGGATTGGAGGGGCAAACCTCGGTAGCATGATCCTCTCCACATACCTCACAGAAAAATTGGAACTATTGCACTTATTGAACTGGTGCCACTTGTTGCTGAGTTGGTGGCAGTGCTAACTTATTGATCTGATTAGCTATGGCATATACCTTTGCAGTTAACGCTGAGAATGCATCCAACTGAAGTATCCCAGCAGCTTTTTGACTTGGAGCTCTACCATCCCCCTGCCAGTCAGGATTTCTCTGAGAAAATTTATCCAGCAATTCATAAATCTCATTAAAATTCAAGGCCAATACTTGGCCTCCAACTGCAGCATCCACCACGATCTTGGCATGAGCATTCAAACCTTCAACAAAAGTGTGGGCCAACACCTCATTAGACTGGTTGTGGTGCGGGCAATCTCTCAACAATGACTTGAACCTCTCCCAAGCTGAATACAAGGATTCTCCATCTTGTTGTCTGAAAGACATAATCTCACTCCTTATTCTGGCTGTTTTGGCAGATGGATAGAATTTAGCCAAAAATTTCTTAGCTAAATCATCCCAAGTTGTGATAGACCCAGGCTTTTCAGCCTTTAACCACTTCCTTACTGCTCCGATTAATGAAAACAGGAAGAGTATCAAGCGAACATTATCCGTTGAGACGCCTACTGGTGTGTATGTGTCACTAATCTCCAAGAAATTCTGGATATGCTGTTATGGATCCTCACTAAGTAATCCAGCAAATTGCCCAGTCGCATGCAGCAGTTGTATCATGCCGGGCTTAATCTCAAAATGTCCAGTAATTTTAGGTTTCACAATGCTAGAAACTACTCCCTCCAGACTGGGAAGAGCAACATCTCGCACAACTAAAGCTCGTTCTTCTGCCATTCTAATAGGTAAGGAAGCAAGTACAAGTGCGAGTGCTTCACGGTCTCTTGCTTCTCTCCTCAACCTTCTAAGGTCCTTTCAGGTTCAGGATCAAAAGGTTCGAGTGGTTCGTCCTTTCTCTCCTTTCGCATTCAAGACCTATTACTTGAAATGGCACAAGAAACTCAAAACAAAAATTAAACCTGAATAGAAAATAACAAATCGTCTAAAAAGAAAACAGTCAATTATTTAGTCCTCGGCAACGGCGCCAAAAACTTGTTGCTCCCAAACACACACGTAAGTATACGTGGTCGACAAGTAATAAAGTGATAAGTAAGTATCTTTCCCACGAGAACTATTGTTCAGACTGAATCCTAGCAAACAATTTCCTAAAAACTATTCAGGGATCTGTTTCAATAATAATTGTGGTTTTTACTAACTAAGAAAAACAATAATTAAAAGCAAGTAATGAAGTCAATTAATAGAGAGCAAATTATGGGTTATTATCAATAAAAGAGAAACGGTCCAGAGTCAGAGCGACAAACAATCCAGTTTAGTTTTCAGTTGATTCTACTTCTCGATTTCCTAGATTGCTAACTAACATGTTAATTATATTCGTGAAAACCTGTCGATTCTTCACGAGTCTATGCAAGCTACTCTAACGCCTATATTTCTATGGAATTAAATCACATGCATGCATTAAAGAACTCTGTATTTAGCTAAGCAAGGCGAATAGGTATATGTCTATCCTACCCGCAAATCGATTCCCTGATGCCCAGGTTCACAATCAAGCTCTATTCTTTCTTATTTGCATTCACAAGTTCCCTCTGTCGAGTTCAACTTGTAAACAGTAGATAGTGTTCAATTATCAGGCCTCAATAACCAAACAATTAGGCTCAAGAAATAATAAACAATCTGTAATGATAAATTAACAGGTAGAAATCAACTTTCAAACATCAACCTTCATGTATTTGCTCTAACCCTAGAACGATATGTTTAGCTACCCATATTCATAATAACAACACAAGAATTCATGGAAGAAATATGAAAGATTGTAATAGATTAAGTAAAGGAATTAAACCCTTGGTTCAATGTGTTAAGAACTCCAAACTTGTTCCAAAATCTGACCTCCCCTTTCAAAAATAAAAATAATAATATTTTATAGTGTTTACAAAGTCCTACCATAATTTAATCCCAAGCTAAACTAAGTTGGAAAAGTTGAGGTCGCTGAACTTCAAGCGATAGGGCAAGCGTCGCATGGCTCATAGCATCTGGATGTCGTGCGCCATACCCTAAGCGTCGCATGACTCATAGCACAACAAAGTCTGAAGCTGTGACAAATCTACAGCTTGCACCATAGCCTTGCCTTCTAATGCCATATCTCACAATTAGCTAAGTTCATCAACTTCTTGCTCGATTATATCCATCTTCGCTCCGTTTGCACTCGTATTCATCCAAACCATTCCTAAAATCATAAACACAATAAGTGAGTGCAAGAATCGTAATTATTTCGTGCAATGGGCGAATAACGTATCAAAATGCGAGGAAATATTAAGGTAAAAATAGGCAAATATTGCCAAACATCATACTAGTTGGAGGATTTTGAGCAGGTTCCATAAATTTTTGGAATGGTTTTTGAATCTTCCTTCATAGCTAATTTTCCATCCTCAGTAATCTCTAAAGTTGCTAGGCATGGATTCTTGATATGTCTTTCACGGTTAGCAACCCAAACATAAGTAGTAGTAGAAACTGAAGTAAACCAAATCCCCAAATACGATCTATTTTCATTATTTGTATTGAAAAAATCAAAGTTCAAATGTATTGTTCCCACTCAAAATAATAATATTCCCACTTACTACAACTCTAGATTCAAATATATTATTCTGACTCAAAATAGTAATATTCCCACTTAGTACAACTCTAGATTCCTTCAAAGATTCAAAGTTTTTGCTCATTTTCGAAGCTCCCAACTTTCTCCTTATCGAAAACAAATCTTCAGTGGATTCAGCAACATGGGTCATGTTTACATTATACTTTCTGGAAATAGAACTGACCCCAAATGACAGAGAAAGATATGACAAGTAAAATGAGAACTATCTTTAGAACCATGGTGATGATTGTTTTTGAAATGTTCAGAGAATTATTTTACACTACTTTTGAGAAATTTTTATTTATTAACAAGAAAAACAAAGATTCCTTATAGTTTCCTTTCCATACTTCACATTTTATACCATCAAGTTAAAAACCTTTTGTAACGTTATAGTAATAAACACAAACTAAATTAAATTAGTGCAAGTGTACTAAGTTGTACAATTACTTAATATTTTTTCAAATTGTTAGTGTTTCATGATAAATTATTTTAAGAGTTGAAAATTAATATGTATCTCATTTTTTTTAAAACTTCTAATCTTTGTGTAGATATAGAATATGGAAATAGTATACTAAAAAAAAAAAGATGTTTTTAGCGGCAATTCTTTTGCGGCAGTTTTGCCAAACCGTCGTTAAAAAATGAATTCCGCAATAATTTCGCAGCGTTTCAGTAAGAGCCGCTAAGACAAAATCACTAGCGGCAGTTCATTTAAAGTTTGCGGCGGTTTTTGGTATTTTATACCGCTTTTTTTATGACGACCTAAGGGAAAAAACGATATCAATACATATATCTTCAAAATATGTATACTCCTCCATCTTCCAAACAAAATTTAAAGAACCCACTTCACGTACTTCCCCAAATCTGTATACTCCTCCATCTTCCAAAAGTCCAAACTACACTCTTTTTCTTCGTAGTCAACATATTCTTTCACTCTTTCACTGCCAATTTAGCTCCAAAAGGTTAATTTTGTCTCTCTAAACTACAAATTTAGCTCCAAAAGGTTAACTTTCTCTATAAACTATATATTTTAGCTTGCTTGCGTTTGTGTAAGTATATATTTTAGCTTGCTTGCGTTTGTGTAACTACGTAGTTGGATGTATAATAGAAATTATCCCGTGCTGCGGGGGATGAGGCCTGAATTTGCTAAAGGTGTTGAAGAATTTCTTGAAAAGGTGAAAACATTTAATGAATTTATAAGGCATGGGCAGATTAAGTGTACTTGTGAGAAATGCAAATGCATAAAACCAAGTAATTTGGTTGAAGTTGAACTACATCTTTATAAGAAGGATTTATGCAAAATTATTTTGTATAGATTTATCATGTAGAGTCTGATGATAGCGGTGGTGATGTTAATTTTCAAAATGCTTATTGCGGTGGGAGTGGTCAGTTTGTGGGGAATAACTTTGATAATTATCGAAGGAATAAAATGGTTAATGATACTTTTGGGATGTGCCCAGATGAATCATCGCAACCAGGTACATCCTAACCAACTGTTGAGCATGTTCCCAATAATGAGGCAAAGTTCTTCTATAAACAGTTGAAGGAAGCTAGTCATCCACGGTATGAAGGCTCAGTGCATTCTAAGTTGTCAGTTTTTGTTAGATTGCTAAGCATTAAATTTGATTTTAGTATATCTCAAGCAGCCATGGATTCCATCATTGGGCTTATGAATGAGCTTAATCGAAATAACATGGAATTACCCACTGATTATTACAACACTAAGAAGTTGGCTTCCATATGACGGCTTTTTTTTGGAGAGAATTCACTATTGTGTCAACGGTTGCATGTTATTATATAAGGATGATGTAGAACTAGAAAATTGTAAATTTTGTGGACATGCTCATTTCAAGCGAGTCTCAAATGATAAAAGGAAGAAGGTTTTGTTAAGGCAATGCATTACTTGCCCCTTATACCTGTTTGAAGAGGTTGTATGCGTCAATGAGCTCTACTTGTCATATGAGATGGCACTATGAGCATACAAAGCAGCCTGCATTCTAAGTCATCCGTCAGATGGTGAGGCATGGAAACATTTTGATAAGGTGTATCCGGCATTAACAAAATTATAATCTAAAATTTTTCTCTCTCCTCTCTCAATGCTCCTGGCGTACGTTAGTTAACTTGCACCACCGTGCAGGAGCCATGAGAAAAGGACAAGAAAGAGGTCGGGAAAGACCGCGGAAGCGGCCGATGGTGTCCATCGGAAGCTCAGTGGGAGCTAGAGTTCACCCAGAGTCGATATCCAAAGAAAACACAGCAACACCAGAGCAACCCAGTCAGATATCGGACCTTCTTCATCTACTTTGACTGTAGCTAAGAAGCTCAATCTAAGCTTAGAAAAATTTGTAGACCCAATTGAACCTACACAAGATAAGGGGCCATAAAGTATTACTGAAAATTCCAAAGATACAAACCCTAAAACCCCAATTGAACAAAGCAAAGAAGCTATACTTGAAGCGCCTACATGGTCAAACCTCTTTGCTGGAAATCGAGCTGCTGCAAATGGATTTACGTTGTCATATATTCCTCCAAAAATTATAAATGGGAAAATTGTGGTTCAATTGGATAGAGATTAAGTGGATAAAGAAGCAGATAAATGGAAGAGTGCCCTCATCCTCTACTTGATTGGAGAAGCACCAGGATACAATGCAATGAAGAGGTATATTTCTCTAACATGGAATATTTTCACTGAACCTGAACTTTACCTACATGATGATGGCTACTACATAGTTAAATTTAGTAATACTGAAGATATGAACCAAATTCTATACTCTAGGCCATACACCATGAATAACAAACCTCTAATCATTAAACAGTGGTCTCCTGATTTTGATCTGAATGCTGAGTCTTTGGTTGATATTCCTTTGTGGGTAAAATTTCCAAAACTGCCTATGAATTGCTGGAGTAGCGACTCACTCAGTAGGATGGCTAGCGCTATAGGCAAGCCTTTATTTGGTGATGAGTGCACAGCAACCCAGAGCAGGATATCCTTTGCGAGAATACTAATCGAAGTTAATGTCACAAAGCCTCTCCCAAATGAGGTTACTGTCTTGGACCCAAGTTGGAGATAGTTCAGCCAAGCAGTAGTCTATGACTGGCACCCTGAGTTTTGCTCAAAATATGTGAAGATAGGCCATACATACCCAGATGAAATCCAGAACAAGGATCAGCCTTTCATACAGAACAATTGAAGAAGAAGAAGGCAAAGACCTGTAACACGATGGCAAGTCAAAGCTGGGGGTCCTATAGTGACACAAGAGGCTACACAAGAAAATACTCCGCCTCCTGTAAATATGCCCCAGGATAACCAGATTGCAGAGAAGCCAACTGAGGTGAAGAGTAATCAAAATGCCAAGGTAGGCTCTAGTAAAGGGTAGAATATTGTGGCAAGCCCAGAACTGAACCTTGACAACTTTCCTGAGCTGAACACTATTAGTGTGAGGAATGGATTTGCAGCCTTGAGGATTGGAGAACATAATTGTGAAACTTTACTCCCTCATGATAGAGGGGGAGAGCAAATTCCCAATGACCTGGTTATTTTGGAACTTAAGAGGGATCAATAAGAGGTATAAGCAAAGAGAACTCAGTTCTTACCTAAAACTGAAGCATATCTCTCTAGCTTGCCTCATTGAAACAAGAGTTTAGGAGAAAAATATGGGGAAAATTCAAAAAAAAGTCACACCAGAGTGGGGATGCTTGCATAACTATCAAAACGCAAAGAGTGGAAGGATTTGGTTCACCTGGGATCCAACTTGCTTTGATATTTCACCACTGAACATTCATGCCTAAATTATCCACTTTTTAGTGAAAGATAGGACAAGTAGAGAGGATTTTGAGGTCTCGGCAGTGTATGGATTTAATATAGGGGAACAAAGGAAAAGCTTATGGACTGTGTTGCAAGATATTAACTTGCGAGTAGCCCATCCTGGGCTCATATGAGGAGATTTCAATGCTATGCTATCTCCCCAGGATAGGTTATTTCGCAACCCTATTTCTAATGCTGATATTAAAGATTTTGCAGATTGTATCCAGTCCATGTTTCTGTATGAGCTTCCATGGAGAGGCGACTTCTATACTTGGAATAACAACCAAGAAAGCCAGGATAGAATATACAACAGAATCGATAGAGCCTTTGGCAACTATGATTGGATGATGAAGTGGGGCCATATACTGGTGGATTATGACTTGCCGAATTTCTCAGATCATAATCCTATGTTACTAACCATCAAACCTGCTGTTCAGAGAGTTAAAGTGCCTTTTAGATTCTTCAACACTTGGGTTGAAAGTGCTGACTTCCTGAAGATAGTGAACGAGAGATGGGCAAGAAACAAAGCAACTGACCCTATGAAAAACACATGGTATAAATTGAAAGCTTTGAAGCCTGACTTGAAGCAGCTTAATAAGAAGGAATTTCAGGGTATCAACAACAAAATTTCCCAGGCTAAACAGAACTTACAAGAGATCCAGGAGCTTATGCAGACTCAATACACAGATGAGATTGGGAGTGCAGAAAAAAGTACGCTCCAACAGCTGGAGAAATGGTACCTGCAAAAAGAGAATGCATTGAGGCAAAAGTCAAGACCGCAATGGATCAGACTTGGAGATTCTAACACAAAGTATTTTTCTGCAGTTATAAGAGAAAGAGTACAGATAAAGCAGATTGTGGAGCTGACCTCACTGGATAGAAATAAGCTGACTGGACCTAAAGCAATCAAAGAAGAGATTATTGGCTTCTATAAGTCACTCATGGGATCATCTGCTGCACACTTCCCAGCTGTAGATAGAAGTATTATGCAAAAAAGGCCAGCTCTCACTAATCAACAACAAATGGACCTCTGTGCAAAAGTGACTGACCAGGAAATCATAGCAGCTCTAAATGCTATAGGGGATGATAAATCTCCTGGTATTGATGGTTATAATTCTTTCTTCTTCAAGCACACTTGGTCAACAATTAAGGAGGACATCACTAAATCTGTTAAAAACTTCTTTGACACACAGGTCTTATATGAGCCTATCAACTGTACTCTAGTTACTCTTATTCCCAAGACCCCTTGCCCTCAAACAATGAAGGAGTTCAGGCCAATAGCCGGTTGTACAGTGCTATACAAGATGATTGCCATAATCTTGGCTAATAGAATTCAACGAGTCATAACCTTTGTAATATGTGAAACACAAGCAGGTTTTATCCCAGGAAGAAAGCTAGCAGATAATGTGATCCTGGCTCATGAGTTGGTCCAAGCCTATTCTAGGAAAGCTATTTCTCCTAGATGCATGATAAAAGTGGATCTACAAAAGGCTTACCACTTTGTGGAATGGGTATTCATTATGCAAGTAATGGAATACTTGGGGTTCCCAAGGAAATTCATCCAATGGATTATGAAGTGTGTTTCTTCTATTAGTTATTTTGTGATAATTAATGGAGAACCTGCTGAACCTTTCTCTGCTGCTAGAGGCTTGAGATAGGGAGACACTATGTCTTCTTATCTCTTTGCAATAACAATGGAATATCTAAGCAGGATCTTAAATGAGCTAAAGGAGGACACGACATTCAAGTTCCACCCCAAATGCCAAAAGTTAGGCATCACTCATTTAAGATTCGCTGATGACCTCCTATTATTTGCAAAAGGAGAACTGAAATATGTTGAACTAATGCACAAAGGCATTATGAAATTTTCCAAGGCTTTAGGGCTCCAAGCAAACCTAGCAAAAAGTTGTATATATTTTAGAGGTGTTTGTGCCTCAGAATAGCATGCTATTCTAAGCAGCCTTGGATACTCTAAGGGTGAGCTCCCTTTTAGGTACTTAGGTAATCCTTTGTCCACTAGAAAACTTTCTGTCATTCAATGGAAGCCCCTGGTCGACAAAATCATTGCTAGAATCACTTCTTGGACAGCAAAAAAGTTGTCCTATGCTGGTAGGATTCAGTTGATTCAATCAGTGTTATTTGGTATACAAGCTTTCTAGGCACAGTTGTTTGTCATTCCATCAAAGAATATGCACCTAATTGCAGCTCATTGCAGAAGTTTCCTATGGTCTGGTGGCAGCACAATAACTAAAAAGGCTTTAATAGCCTGGGATAGAGTGTGTCAGCCTAAAGCAGTTAGTGGCTACAACTTAACCAATCTCCCCACATGGAATAGAGCAGCCATTGCTAAGACTTGCTGGGATCTTGCACATAAACAAGCTAAAATTTGGATCAAATGGATCCATGTTTATTACATCAAGAACTAGCCTATTCTGACATGTCCAATACCCCTTCAAGCATGTTGGATAGTCAAAAGAATCTTATAGGCTAGAGAGGACATGAACCAAGTTCACATCAAGAATGAGGGCAAGAAAAGTGTGATAAGACAGATTTACTATCAGTTATTAGAAGTTCGTAGTTGAGTAAAGTGGAAATATTTAATGTTCAAGAATGCAGCTAGACCCAAAGCAAAATTCACAATGTGGGTAATGCTTCATTGAAGACTCCTAACAACTGATAGACTAAATAAATGGGGATACAAATTTGACAGGTGTGTGCTATGCAAGGCAGCTTCAGAAACCAGGGATCACCTCTTTGGTCAAGGTGATTTCACTCTAGCTTTGTGGACAAGATTGTGTAGATAGCTTTAAAGAGCAGTTGCTCATCCACAAACATGGGATCAGCATATAGAATGGACTATTAGACAGGCAAAGGGGAAGACAAAACAGGCTCAAGTGTTCAGAATACTCTATGCAAAAATAACTCATGCAATTTGGGAGGAAATGAACCAAAGGAAGTTTGAACAGAAGGAGGTTAGCTGGGAAAAACGAGCTAAACACATTGCAGTAGTCATTTCAGCTAGAGCACTGTTGCTCCCAACGCACACGCAAGTATAGGTGGTCGACAAGTAATAAAGTGAAAGTAGAGTATCGTTCCCACAAGGACCATTCAGACTGACGCTTAACAAACAATTTCTAACAACTATTCAGGGATCTTTTTCCATTAGTGAGAGTTTTAGTAACTAAAGAGCAGTTTTTAAAATGATGTAAATTCAGTCAAACAATGGAGCAAACGTTGGTTGTAAACAATATTAAGGAGACAGTCCAGGGTCAGAGTTACGAACAATCCAGTTGAGTTTTCCAATTGATTCCACTTCTCAAATCCCGGATTACTAACTAACAGATTAAATGTACCCGTGAAAACCTTTCGATTCTTCACGGTCTATGCAGGCTACTCCACTCCCTATATGTCTATGAGTTGAATCACGTGCACGCATTAACGAATTCTGTAAATAGTTAAGCTAGGCGAGCAAGTATATGTCTATCCTACTCACAAATTGGTTCCCTGATGCCCAGGTTCACAATCTAGCCCTACTCTTTCTTATTGCGTTCATAAATTCCCTCTTTCGAGTTCAATCTAAAAATCATAGATAATGCACAATTACCGGGCCCTGATAATTAAACAAGTGAAATCAAGAAAGAATAAGCAATCCGTTATGGGATTCAATATATAGAATTCAATCTTCAAACATCAACTTTCACGAAATACTTTAACCCTAGAACGTAAGATTTAGCCACGCATACTCATAATCACAAGGCAATGAATTGATGAAATAATGATGAAATAGATTAATAGATGAAAGAATAGAAATTAAACCCTTGTTCAATGAAGTATGGTGCTCTGAATCGCTCCAAAATCTGAACTTCTCTTCAAAAATGAAGTAAAATAGTATTTATAGTGTTTACAAAAGCCTAGTAATAAGTTACGCCTAAACCTAGATGAAATAGGACTCCAAAACTCGCTCCAGGGGCGCTGTAGCTGGCGCCCCGCGCCCCGAACGCGCTGACCCAAGCAGAACCCATCGAAACTTGCATGCCATGGCCCCGCGCCGCGGAAGCAAACGCGCCAGAAGCTGGGCGCTTCCTTGGCGCGCCGCGCCACCTAGGGCGCCAAGCCAATTTCCAGTTGTCTCCGTCCGCAGCTTGCTTCGTTCCGTGCCTTCGTGTGCTCGATCCAATCCTCAATCCAAATTCAATCTTTTTTTGCTCGATCATGCTCTTTAAAGCTCCAATTGCACTTCATAACAACCTACAATCATACGACACAAAATTAGTACAAAATAACATTCATCAACTAGAAAACGCGCGAATAAAGTATTCAAATGTGAGGAAATATTAAGGAAATATAGGCATAAAATGCCAAACATCAAGCATCCCAGCACCTAAAGGACTATCTCCATGAGTATCAATTTTGAAGTTAGTGTGTAGATAGTTTTGGAATAGAATTAGTCCGTATGTTTGTTTGTTTCAGCTAGGATGGATTTATCTAGTATGCTTGAGTAGATAGAAGTATCTCTCTTTTGACAGACGACTGTGTTATAGTCATGCTGGGGTTTTATATGGACAAAATTGGTGATTAATAAAACTCTTAAATACCCAAAAAAAAAAAGGTGTATCCGGCATTTGCTAATGAACAAAGACATATTAGGTTGGGTTTATGTTCAGATGGGTTCACTACATTTGATGTCTTTTCTATACTGTATTCTTGTTGGCCCGTATTTGTCACGCCGTACAATATTCCACCATGTATGACAAGTCCATATCTGTTTCTGAATTGCATTATTCCGGGTCCATGTAACCCGAAAGCATCGATTGATTTATTTTTGTATCCTTTGATTGATGAGTTAAAGTTAATGTGGCATGAAAGAATTTGTTGATGACAATGAGACGAGCGAAGAAGAAGAACTACTGGTGAAATTGACACGAGCGACGATGATTGATATGTTGATAATTTTATGTTGTTACTTTGCTACTTCATTTATTACTCTTACTTAATAAATGTATTCCATATATTTTTATATTGTGCTACTTTATTGTGCTTATATTACAGAGATGGCATCTACGGGGAAGGCTACTAAATCTAAGGGGAAAATAAAGTTAAAAGGTCTTCTTCTGCTTCTGTCAATACTTTCCCTCCTTTACCTCATATGCTTCCTACTTGTCTGTCGTCTACATATTCTCCTGGTTTTTTTACTACAGCCTCTATGGTTTAACCTGGCATGCATTCTATGCCTAGATCCGACCCTCCCTAACAGTTTATTCCTACGCCAGGCATGCCAATTTCTTCCCCGGGTTATGATATGACCTCATCCTTGTCTTCTCCATCTTCTAGTCTATCACCATCCCCGTCATCATCTACTCCTATTCCATCTAGATTCCAGTCTGTCGACCCTACATCATCACCGTCCATTGACGCTTCTGTACCGTCGAGTGCACAGAATGCAGACATTGGTGAGCTTGGCACATTCGATGAACATGGAAGGTTGAGGATTGCTCCCGAAGGAGATCGTAGGTAAGTATTATATTTGTTAGTTTTTAATTATTTAATATATTCATAATTTTTAATTATCGAATATATTAATTAACACTAGTGAACTTTATGTAGTTTTGCTCCCTCAGACAAGGCTACAAAATTGGTCATGGAATGCATGAAACATACAGGACTGTGGACATCCTGGGGTAAGGTACCCATGGATAAAAAGATTGAGATGTTTAACATTTTTAAGGTATTAACTATGTATTATTTATTAATAATTTAGCTAAATATCACTTTTTTTAATCTAATATTATTAATTATTTCAGAAAAAGTTTGTGTGGCATCCATGCTATGATGCTCAAATGGTCGAAATTTGGTCGAAATAACTTTTAATCCAACTCAGTGGGAAATGTTCTTATTTAAAATAACTTTTATTATTAACTTCCGATCGATTTCCCACCAATTTTGGTGGGAAGGCCCAACCAATTTGGTTGAAATTTGTTTTGCACCAGCTATTTTATACTGCACCTCTTCAATCGAAAATCGGTAGGAAACTCGTGATTTCCAATCGATTTCCGACCGTTTTGGCAGTCGAAAAACAGTCAATTTCTGGTAGTGTTTTCAGTTAATTCTTTACGTAGACGTTTAAATGCGGTTGTTTTAGCCTTTAAAACCGTTAACTTTGCTTCTATCTTCGCAGTCTTATATCCTTCCATATTCTTCTTTTCTTCCTCGTCACTGCTCTCCATTAACTCGAAGTATGCATCCTTGTTGACATCTACTTTCTCTTGGACATCTTTATTCCACCACCAATATGATTTTATGGAGCGTTAAAAGAAAGCCAAATGTAGTTGTCTTGTTCGCTTGCTCGGGGAAGCCGGAATAGGAGAGCACTAATAATGGGGTACACTTACTACTTACTTTCTTTGTCCCAATTTATGTTATGTTTTCACTTGATCACGAGAGTCAAACAAGTTCTTCTTTTACCGTAATTCTTCATATACCTTTTACATAGTTCGAGTGGTTAATTGCTTGTGACTTATATTAAGTTCTAAAAAAAATATAAGTTTTATTTTAAAAAACTTAAAAATGTCATGTATGAATCCACTGTCGCCAAAACTTAAAAATTAATTTTTAAAATTTGAAAACCTTCACAAATGTTGGGATAGAATTAAGATATACTTATGCAAGGCTTTATAAAAAAAAAATGGAATGAGATAACGTCTGTTTTTAACCACTATGGGGATTAATTAAATTTTTTTTATGACAATAATGTTCGTGAAGTAATTAATCACTCCAATAGTACAATCTTTACATAATTAACCATTGTAGTGGCGGATGTAGAAGGTTAATTACGGGTTCGGTTGAACCCAGTAGCTTTTGCATAGATTCTGTATGTGTATTAAAAATTTCATTTAATATGTGTAAATAGTCAATCCAGAACCCAGTGAGAAAGCATTATTATTTCTAGAACCCATAAGTTTAAAATCTTGAATCCGCCTCTGCATAGAATAATTAGCACATTATTAATTACTCCACAACAATAACTTCATTGTTATCGTCAGTTATAACATGAATAATCTCTCCATTACTATCCTCATAAATAACTAGGACCCCTTCAGTGTCTACCATAATTTTTTTTTTTTTAATAAAAAATATAAGAGCCTTCATTGTAACAGTGTAGGGGTCCCCTGAGGACTTAATTTAAAGAGGGTGGTTTGGGGGTGTATTTCCCAAAAATGTATCAGGTTTTACAATTAAATTTATATTTAGTTGAGTCTAAGGCGACCGTTTTATATCTCAATTTGATCGATTGATAAGCAATTTACGATTACAAGTGATCGATTTTACGAGCCAAATTCGAAGACAGCAGAAATATCAATCTCAAAAGATGCAGTTACGATGTCAGTTTCAGGCAAACAATACGAAGACGTAAATAAGCGGAGGCGATGGAACAAAATAACTAGCACTTTGTAATGATGTGATTTCGATCAAATTCCTTATCGAGTGCAAATTACGAGTTGATGTTAATCACAGACGAATGCTTAAAGTCTTAACAGATTCGATGACAAAGTTAGAAACGGTAACAAGTGAAGAAGATGGGAATATGCTTAATCAAATAATGCGATCGAAGAGCAATGATCAATTCGCTGGATGTGATCGATACTAGTAAGCAAATTGATAAGTTATCTTAATCAGAACAGCAATAATAAATTACTGCGATCGAATGCGATAAATCAGATATAATTAAAGTAACAAGCAAACAACGATAGATGAACTAATAAGTAAATAAAGCGATAAAAGCTTATTGTATTCGTCGAATCGAAGGATGGTGCTCCAATGGAAGAGGTGGATCTCCTTCCACGTTTGAACCAAGCCGCGATCGGAATTGGAATACAGTGGTTGTCTTAAGCACAGTAACTTGTGAATAGTACAATGATAAAAAATGGCTTGTTTAATGAGAGGAGAGTAGCTTGAAGAACAAAAGTAATATTGTTCAGATGAACGTGTCTTCAAATGGAGGAGGAAGACTCTATTTATAGGCTGATGATAAGCACTTTCCAATCCTAGAAGGACTCTCCCTTTCCCACGTCTCTCCTTCTGCAGCTGTCCGCGTCCCTTGAAACACGTTTAGTTTGTTCCGATAAAAGTGGGATAAGGCCAATTAAGTTTATCTGCTAAAACCAACGTCTTCGTAACTTTCCGATCAAGTTGTTAAATCGAAAACACATCAACCAGCAAATGTCCTCGGAAGCTGCAGCAAAACCGAACACATCATCTTTGTGTGAAGAACGAAAATCGACCAATACAGATAGTCCCCCCACTTGTGAAGTCCTGTGATCGTAACACTTTGCAAGTGGCCTGAAATTTAAAGAGGGAAAACACGTGGAGCGTCCGTGTCCCTTCATTTTGAAACGCCAAACTGTCGCTTCAACTTCAAATCATTGCACGTGTCAGAGATCGTGCGGATGACAGTTTTCGTCGGTTCCCAAGATCATGATGGCCTTTTCTCTATAAATATTGGTTTCAACTTATTTCTACGAACTTTACATCTTCTAGACTTGAAATTCTCCAAATTTCTTCAAAAATTCTTCAAAGTTCTTCAAGACACTTCAAAGCAGATTCAGCACTCTTGCACTGATCAGTTTTAGTTAACCGTTTCAATTTGTTATATAATGTCTTCTCAAAATATAACTGATGCTGGAACCACTCCTTCTGCCTCTGTTGCCGCCACGACACCGCCGCAGGCCGCTGTTGGACCTTCAGCAGATAAGAAGGGGAAGAAGAGGGAGAGGAAGCCCAAAGACTTTGGGCCAGAAAAGCTCTATACCGATATTCTCTCGAAGAAGTTTACTTACGACGATGATTGTAAGGTTAGCACTCAGAACGATGTTCAGCTGGCCAAAAAGAAAAACATTCCCGTAGACTCAGTTTTTTGTGCCGTCACTGAGGAGTCGATACCACGAATCAGGGAGGATTGTGGTTGGAAAGAGGGTGAGATCGACGTGGTATGCCCTCCGAGGAGATCGACTCTGACTACCTTTTACGGCGGCCATTCTGCCGTTCTGACATACCCATTTACGATAGGGTTTACTTTGCCAATTGACCCAATAATTGAGGAATTTTGCCGGCTGTACGAGGTTTGTTTGGCGCAGATTTCCCCGATGGTATGGCGCTTGGTCGCCATGTATCGGTGGATTGGAAAGAAAGTGGGGGTGGAAGTAACACTTAGGCATATCCTCCACCTTTACTCCCCCCGAGTTTATAAGGCGGGCATCATTACCGTGCAGAAGCGGGGTAGCCGGGCCCTAATTTTTGAAGACGACGACGATCTCAGGGCGTGGGATCAACGCTTCATTTATATCCCAATGGAGCAACTTGTGGCTCCGGGAGCTGAACGTCTTCCAGTTGGGTGGAACCGAACACGTAAGTTTTCAATTTCGCTTGGCTTTATGTTTTTCCATGTCTTTACTCTTTCCTGCGTATGCAGCCAGCAAAGTTCTGTTCGAGTTAGTTCCCGACATCATTGACTGGTTGAAAAAGGTTTTGAAAGAAACCACCAACGATCAGAGGGCGTGGAAGCCGATCGCGGCTCTTTTGAAAGTGAAAGCAAAAAATCATGATAAGCTCAGTTTTGCCTTCAGCCAAGCTGCATTCTTTGTTTTATTTTAACAGATTACCTTCAACAGGTATCACCGGTGCTGGTACTGGGCCGATTGAAGATTTGATCGGTGAGGAAGAAGTTGAGGAGGTCGGGGAGGAGAACGTGAGTGGAACTCCTCCGAAAAATAAAAAGAAAACCTCTTATCAAGACCTTAGGGCAAGGTACCTTGTTAAGAACGCTCCACAAGGAGCTGGTTCATCGGCTGATCCTAAGCCGATCGAGCAGATCGTTAAAGGAGCTGTCTCAGCGGTTGAGGCGGTGACAGCCGTGGAGGGAGGCACTCTCGCTCGGATTCCCTCTGGGGAAGATGGTGAGGAATCGGGGTCCGAGCAACCGTTGGAGCGGCCGAAAAGGCCAATGAAGGAAAAAATGCTCGAGGTGGCTAAGCAGCTCAAAGCGGCCGAGGAATATTACCGGGTTCATATGGACAGCTTTGGTGGTGATGGGCGATCAACCCTTCCCCCGATCGCGGAGGACTTGATCGATGTTACCTCCGGCTCGGGAGAAAAAGAGACTGCCATCGTCCCAGCCCATGGGATGTTAACTGTTGGGGGCGTCGATGGTGCCCCTTCAGGCGATGTGCCGAGGGAGATGGATCCCAAAAAGGGTAAGCTTCCCCTTGATCGTTCTACGGCAACGACGAGGTCGAGGCATACGGAGAGTTCCGGTTCGTCCTTCTTCGCATCGGACCATAAAGAGCCCATCGTTCGCCTTCCTCGATACGAGGAAGCTGCTGCCTTCGCAGCTTACAAAAGGGCCAAGGCTGCGGGGGAAGCTAACACCAGATCGTTGGCTATTAGCGTCCCCGGGGAGGTTGATCTGCTCAGGTGCCCAAAGCATCTTGCCAATTACATTTTTGATGTGATGGGGCCGATGGAAAAGGCTCGACTAAATTGTTACAGCGATGTGAGCTTGTCTTCTCAGATCGCTTTTAGTGCCTTTCGGGTAACTTTCTCTCTTGATTTCTACTGCTTGAACCTTTTCTGCTTACCTTTCTTACGGGATTTTGTTTGTTTTCAGAACACAATCATGGCCATCGAGTCAGCTGATCGGATTCGGCAGCTTGAAGCTGAGATAGCTCATTTGAACGAAAGAGTTGCTCTTCTTGCCTCCGCCGGTGATGGATGGCATAACAACTTAAAGGTTTTGAAGGTGAAATATTCTAAACTTGAGGCCGAATCGGCTAAGAAGGCCACCGCTCATGCTCTTCGAGAGTCGGAATTGGAGTCTCAAGTTCAGGCTTTGAACGATCAGCTTGGTCGTCTTGAAACCAGCATGGGTGACAAATGTGTCGAGCTGGAGGCTGAACTGAAGGCCAAAGAGTCAGAACTCATTCGTTTGAATGAGGAACTTCGTACTCTCAAAGGGGTTAACGACGATCTGGCTGCTCAGAACGACGCTTTGTCGGAGAGGAACTTGCTTCTTCAAAAGGAGTTGACTACCCAAAGGCACTCAATGGAGAATGATTTCGAAGGAAGAAGGGAGCTCATTTTAGCGGAATCGAGGCGAGACTTGCTGAGGGAAATGTCTGAGCGTCAAGTCAATGTGGCTAAGGAACTCGAAGAAGCTATACAAGTTTTGTAGATGACTCGTGAGGCACTTGGCCTCTCTCCAGATTCTTCCGATGAGGGATCAGATGGAGATGAGTGAACTTTTCTTTTTAAACTTTTTTTTTGATCCTTAACTATGATGAGGTCGTTTGACCATTATGTAAATACCCTTAGTTGTGATGAGGTCGTCCGACCATGATGTGGATATTTTCTGTTAATAAAAAGTTTTTCATTTCTCTTATCATTTTATCGCTTTCCGAAGATAGTTCAAGTTATTCGTTCAAAAATTTTGATATTCAACGATAGTCGTCGAAAGAGATGATTGGGGCCCAATGTCTCAGTGCGTAGTGAAGAATGACGTCTCACTTTCACGTAATGCACTCTTCGAACATTTTTTTATAAGTTCGGAATGAAAAAAGAATTATTTAACAATGGAAAACTTTGGAATCGTAAAATTTGCTAACATTTGATCCGATCACATGAGTTGATTAAGTGTGAGAAGCTGCAAATATAACCCAAGTGTTGCATAATATTGAAGTGAGCCGCTAATGGGCCTTTAATACACTTTGGATGGCATGATTCGATCGATTACAAGATGCGGCCGTTTAAAGGCAAAGACTTTTGATCACTATCGGATCGTTTACATAAGTCAGTTAAACAGAACCCTTGATTTCGGATAAAAGCGTCGAGGTTTTAGATTCTCTGATGACATTGAAACATCCAGTTCGATTTGGAGTACGAACGAGTCCCCAGTTTAAGTGAATTTTTGAAATTTTCGTCGAGTTTTGAACGAGTCCCCAGTCCGAGTGAACGTTGGGACTTTTGTCGAGTTTCGAACGAGTCCCCGGTGTTGAGTCCCCGGTGTTGTCTTCGATTGATTCCGTTTCACCTTTCGATGGAAAGTCCCCAGTTCTAGGGCAGTCCCCAGTATCTGCCGATGACCCTCATGCTAACTCCACCCCCCCTAGTGTTTGGGTGCGAAGGGTGAGTAGCCGAACACTGGTCCTCGATTTCGATACCTGAAACGGAGTCATTGGAAGAAAAACCAAGGAAACCGTTATAGATGAAGACCACGTTAGAATGTTCGTCAGACTTATCGACCCCGATGGGAGCATTTTGAGCTCAAGTGTTCGTGGGTGATGTTTGTCATCATTCGATTCCAACTATGCCTATCATCTAAAAGTGTTAGTATCAAATAATCAAATAATCAAATAAACAGCTTCTTCCGATGGAGAGAAAATGAAAATTGCGAAGTAAAAGTAAAGGGTGAAGGTTGATACCGCAGAACCTCAAAAGTAGTATTTCTTCAATTGTGTGATATTCCAATTGAAGTCCACCGGTTTGGAGTCCATTGTTTCCAGTTGGTATGAGCCTTTTCCGATCACTGCCTTGACCCGGAAGGGTCCTTCCCAATTTGCTCCTAATTTGCCTTCGTTGGGCTCATCCTTCTTTGGTCTTTTGATCTTCAGCACATAATCACCTACATTAAAAGATCGATACCTGATTTTTTTGTTGAGGTAGTTTTCTGCCCTTTGCTTCTGTGCTTGTATTCGAACAAATGCCATGTCCCTTTTTGCTTCGACCAAGTTCAGATCTATCAGCATGGCCTCTTTGTTAGCTTCTTCGGTGGAGTGGGAAAACCGAAGACTGGGCTCTCCCACTTCCACCGGTATCAGTGCTTCTGCTCTGTAGACAAGTGAGAACGGTGTCTCCCCGGTACTATGCTTCACCGTCGTCCGATGAGCCCACAGTGCTCCGGGGAGTTCGTTCGGCCAATTGCCCTTTGAATCATCCATCCTTTTCTTCAAGTACTCAAGTATTGTTTTGTTGGAAGACTCAGCCTGTCCATTTGCACTGGGGTGATAAGGTGTTGATGCAATTCACTTGATCCCCCACTTTTCGAAGAAGGCTGTGATTCGTCTCCCCACGAACTTCTTACCATTGTCGCATGTGATCTCTTGCGGGATCCCAAAACGACAAATGATATTTTGGTGAATGAACTTGATAACTTCCTGTTCACGAATTTTAGCCAAAGCAAAAGCTTCCACCCATTTAGAAAAATAATCCGTAAGAATTAAGATAAATTTTACCCCACCGGGCGCTGTTGGAAGCGGCCCGACCAAGTCCATTCCCCACTTCATGAATGGCCACGGTGACGTGACCGAATGAAGTGGTTCTGCCTGTTGATGTATGAGGTTGCCAAATCGTTGACACTTGTCACATTTGCGGATGAATTCCTTGGCATCATCTGCAATCGTTGGCCAATAGTATCCAGCTCTTATGATCTTCCGAACCAATGATTTGCCGCCGGAATGATTGCCGCACTCGCCTTCGTGAACCTCTTTCAGCACATAGTTTGTTCCATCTGGCCCTACACATTTTGCCAAAGGGCCACCAAACATTCGCCTATAGAGTTGATTTTCTAGGAGGCAATATCTTGCCGCTTTGGCTTTAAGTGATCGGGCAGACTTTTTGTCGCTGGGAAGGGTGCCTGCCTACAAATAAGACAAATATTTGTTTCTCCAATCCCAAGTATGATTAACGTTGTTTACCTCTTTGATGCTCCGACAAAGTGGGGATTTGAACAGGTGAACCACTGTTTCATCGAGTTTTTCATCGATGGCCGCTGCGGAACCAAGGTTGGCTAAAGCGTCTGCTTCGATGTTCTCCTCCCTCGGTATCTGAGCTATTTTCCACTACTGAAAAGAAGTTAGAAATTTTGTACCTTTTCGTGCAGTTGTTGCATCCTCGGATCTCGAACGCAGAAATCGCCTTGGATTTGATTTACCACCAACTGAGAATCACTTTTGATATCTATTCGTTCGACTTTCAAGTCCCTTGCGATCTTTAAACCTGCAGCGAGGGCCTCATATTCGGCCTCGTTGTTAGTCTTTGCATGTAATTTGATCGCGTACCTGAGTTTCTCACCGGTAGGTGCTATCAATAGGATTCCCAGGCAAGTTCCTTTTACGTTTGAAGCTCCATCGGTATACATTACCCAGACTCCGGGGTCTGGATCTCTCATCATCAACTCTTCCTTCTTTGCTTCCGGTAAGATGTTAGCGCTAAAGTCTGCTACAAAATCAGCTAAAACTTGATATTTTATGGCGCTACGAGGCTGGTAAGTGATGTCGTACATTTCATTAATCGACCAGAGAGATCTGGCCGATGTAAAATATTTTGCAATGGAAATCTAGTTATAACAGATATTGGATGACATTGGAAATAAGGTCTTAGCTTTCGTGCAGCAGTTACTAGTGCAAGTGCTAGTTTCTCTAGGTGTGGGTACCTTTTTTCTGCATCTAACAATGTTTTACTAACATAATAGATAGGAAATTGGTTACCTCCATCCTCGCGAACGAGGACAGCACTTATACCGACATCGGAAATAGCCAAGTAGATCAGCAGCATTTCTCTTTCGATCGGTTTTGACAGAAGCGGTGGATTGGAAAGATATTGCTTCAGTTCTCTGAGAGCCTTTTTTCATTCTGGTGTCCACTCGAAGCTTTTGTTCTTCCTCAGCACCGAGAAGAACTTGTGACATCGTTCAGATGACCTCGAGATGAACCTGCTGATATAGGCTACTCGACCAGTCAGCTGTTGAACTTCTTTTTCCGTTGTCAGGTTCTCGGGTATGCTTTCGATCGCCTTGATTTTGTCTGGATTCGCCTCGATTCCTCTTTGCGATACGATGAACCCCAAGAACTTACCGAATCCAACCCCGAACGCGCATTTCTCCGGGTTCAATCTCATGTTGAACCGCCTTAGTATCGTAAAAGTCTCCTCCAAATGACTCAAATGATTTCCCTTCTCAAGAGATTTGACCAACATGTCATCGATATACACTTTCATGGTTTTCCCGATCAAATCTTTGAACATAGTAGTGACCAAACGCTGATAAGTAGCACCAGCATTCTTAAGACCGAAGGGCATGACTGTATAGCAGTAAGTCCCCATGTCTGTGACGAATGACGTCTTCTCCTGATCTAATGGGTCCATCGAAATTTGATTATAGCCTGAATAGGCGTCCAAAAAAGTCAACATTTCGTGCCCTGCTGTTGAATCGATCAGTCTATCGATATGAGGCAGTGGGAACGAATCTTTTGGGCAAGCTTTGTTGAGGTCGGTATAATCGACGCATACCCTCCACTTGCCATTTTTCTTTGGTACTACAACGGTATTTGCAAGCCATTCTGGATACTTTACCTCTTTAATGAACCTATTTGCTAGCAGCTTTTCTACTTCGTCGTTGATCACCTTCCTTCGGAATCCTCCGTTCGGCCGTTTCTTTTGCTTCACCGGCCGATGTTTTGGGTCGACATTTAATTTGTGTGTGGCGAATTTTGGATCAATTCCCACCATATCTGCGTGGGACCAAGCAAAACGATCAGAGTTGTCCTTGAGGAAGGATATGATTTTTGCTTTTACTTCGGTATCTAGTTCGGCTCCAACATAGACTTTCCGATCAGGCTTGTCATCGAATAACATTACTTCTTCTAATTCTTCTATCGTAGAGTCTCCAGCTTTTTGTTTATACGGCTCTCTCACACATGGTGGAACCTGTGCGAAGTCGCCTTTGACTTTAGATTCCGGTAGCTGCGTTAAGGCGCACGACGAAACCGAAGTGAAGCTTCCGGCCACGGGTCCCACTAGCTTACATGGTGAAACCTGTGCGAAGTCGCCTTCGACTTCGGATTCCGGTAGCTGCGTTGAGGCGCACGACGGAATCGAAGTGAAGCTTCCGGCCACGGGTTCCACTAACTGTGATTGCTACAATCGAAAGCCTTCCTTGACAGCTACTGAGTAACATTCTCGTGAAGCCTGTTGCTCGCCTCTGATTTCAAGAATTCCCCATGGGGTAGGGAATTTCACAACTTGATGTAGGGTCGATGGGACCGCTCCCATAGCGTGGATCCACGGTCGACCCAAGATCACGTTGTATGCCATTTCGCCTTTCATCACTTGAAACGATGCTTCACTCTCCACACCTTCTGAATAGGTCTTAATTGTAATTTCTCCAACGGTCACTTCGCTCGAGTTGTTGAAACCCGACAACACCGTTGAGCGAGGCACGATCTTATCACTCAACTGCAATTGCTCAACTACTCTTGTATGTATGATATTAACCGAACTGCCGGCATCGATTAATACCCTTTTTACATCGGCATCATCGATCCTCATCGTAACCACAAGTGCATCGTGATGGGGATGAATCTTTCCATCGAAGTCGGAATCCCCGAACACGATCTCATCGTTCATATCGTCTCGTGTTCGCTTGTCTCGTGTGAATGAGACCTTTGCATATTTCTTTGTAGTGTAGGTTACCCCACAAACACCATCTCCTCCGGTAATCACATTTACCGTCTTCCTTGGAGCAGGAGGTTTTGGTGGCTCATCGTCTTTCTTCTTATTAAAATTGTTTCGTCCTCTTTCAGTCAAAAATTCGACCAAATGCCCCTTTTGCAGCAGGCTGGCCACTTCGTATCTCAATGCCTTGCACTCTTCCGTTGTATGGCCGAAGTCATGATGAAATGCACACCATAGATTCTCATCCCTTGTGTTTGGATTTGATTTTATGCGACCTGGGAATTTTACCACCTTATAACCTATCCCCTTCAAGTGGTTCACCAAGTTTGGTGTCGATATGTAAAAATTGTACTCCGTCACTTTTGGAGGCAGTGGTCGATCTTTCGGAGCCGAGGATGTGTTCGACTGTCCCTTCTTCGACTGATTTTTTGAGCTACCAGCTTCGTGGTTGTCGCTCCCCATTCGAGGGAAACTGTAGGGCTCCCATCGCTGATCCCTGTAGTTTCGCCTATCGTTCTCTACTCTCCTTGTTGGCCGATCATAATGATAATTATTTCGGGCTAGCTGCAATTCCTCCTCTTCAGTCCTAATCCTTGGCTCGCACTCACGATACAATGCATCGAAAGTCCATGCATCGATTTCCCTGAGACGATCCTTCAACTTCTATGCCTCTATCGAATCAGTGCGCAAGTTATTAGCAAAGGTCAAACAAGCCCACCTTTCTTCGAGATTCGGGATATGAATCTTCTCATTATTGAATCGTTTCACAAATTGTTTGATAGTTTCCCCGGGCCGCTGCCTTACGTTCAAGATGTCTTCCACCCTTGGTGCTATCTTCTTCGCTCCAGTATGTGATCGAATGAATTTCGCTGACATGTCGTCGAAACTCAATATTTCATTTTCGGGCAGCTGTAAATACCATTTCAGTGCCGCTCCTTTCAATGTTTCACAAAACTTCTTGAGGCTGACCGAATTGATCTCCTCCGAAGTCAAGTCGTTTGCCTGAACTGCGACCGAAAATATATCAATGTGATCCCTTGGATCTGTAGTTCCATCGTATCTCAAACTTTCTGGCAATTTGAAAGTTTTAGGTATGGGCAGTGGGGCTGCACTTGCTGGAACGGACGCTTTGAAATCGATTTTTTAGCGACTTCGTCTGTTAACTTCGGAACACCTGGCAGCTTCTCCATAAATGACTTTATCTCACTGAACTTCTTATCCACTGTGTCATTCAACAAGGTCTGCATCGTAGCCATCATTCTCACTTCTGTCGTAACCGAGGCTGTAGCTCCCATAGCTGCAGCGGCCGTACCCGATCCTCCAGATCCGACCCCCGCTGCAAGTCCCCCTGTTACGGCGCCCTGAGGAACCGACGTCGGAATGCTTGCTGGGGGTGTGATCGGGGAAGTGGGTGCTTTATTTCCGATAGAATTAGATAGTGCCTTCAACTGTTCTTGTATCATTTCGAACTGAGCATCATGCCTTCTCAAATACGCCATTAGTGCTGCGTTTGCATCTCCTGACTCAGTTTCGACTGCGGGCTCCTTACCCGATCGCCGCCTTTGGGGCGCGTTCAACTGTGAACCAGTAGGAATGTCGTCATGAGTTGGATCCTGCTCGGTGTTGGTAGACTCATCGACCGCTTCAGCGTTGGTCGGAACATGAACCCTGTCATTGGGATTGAGCTGTTGTTGACCGTTCAGAGCGTCGATGTTACGTTCATCTGCCATTTCAAGACAAGAAAGCAAACGTAAGTAGTATCAAGCGATTCAAATTTCGGAATAAATCGATTGCCTAGACCCCACGGTGGGCGCCAAACTGTATTTTCCAAAAATGTATCAGGTTTAACAATTAAATTTATATTTAGTTGAGTCTAAGGCGACCGTTTTATATCTCAATTTGATCGATTGATAAGCAATTTACGATTACAAGTGATCGATTTTAGGAGCCAAATTCGAAGACAGCAGAAATATCGATCTCAAAAGATGCAGTTACGATGTCAGTTTCAGGCAAACAATACGAAGACGTAAATAAGCGGAGGCGATGGAACAAAATAACTAGCACTTTGTAATGATGTGATTTCGATCAAATTCCTTATCGAGTGCAAATTACGAATTGATGTTAACCACGGACGAATGCTTAACGTCTTAACAGATTCGATGACAAAGTTAGAAACGATAACAAGTGAAGAAGATGGGAATATGCTTAATCAAATAATGTGATCGGAGAGCAATGATCAATTCGCTGGATGTGATCGATACTAGTAAGCAAATTGATAAGTTATCTTAATCAGAACAGCAATAATAAATTAGTGCGATCGAATGCGATAAATCAGATATAATTAAAGTAACAAGCAAACAACGATAGATGAACTAATAAGTAAATAAAGCGATAAAAGCTTATTGTATTCGTCGAATCGAAGGATGGTGCTCCAATGGAAGAGGTGGATCTCCTTCCACGTTTGAACCAAGTCGCGATCGGAATTGGAATACAGTGGTTGTCTTAAGCACAGTATCTTGTGAATAGTACAATGATAAAAAATGGCTTGTTTAATGAGAGGAGAGTAGCTTGAAGAACAAAAGTAATATTGTTCAGATGAACGTGTCTTCAAATGGAGGAGGAAGACTCTATTTATAGGCTGATGATAAGCACTTTCCAACCCTAGAAGGACTCTCCCTTTCCTACGTCTCTCCTTTTGCAGCTGTCCACGTCCCTTGAAACACGTTGAGTTTGTTCCGATAAAAGTGGGATAAGGCTAATTAAGTTTATCTGCTAAAACCAACGTCTTCGTAACTTTCCGATCAAGTTGTTAAATCGAAAACACATCAACCAGCAAATGTCCTCGGAAGCTGCAGCAAAATCGAACACATCATCTTTGTGTGAAGAACGAAAATCGACCAATACAGGGGGGGTCTTATTTTGTTCCAAATCTACCAAGCACATATATGTTATGTTTCCCCAAGAGTTCTCTCGATGGCATGCTTAGACTGTTAGACACCATGTACAACCAAAATTCAGCTGACCACAAAGGTTTTGGTAATCCTAGTATGAGTCATAGAATCTCTTTCTCTAATGACTTTGTAGATTCAACTAGTACCTCTTCTAGTACTACTAATATGTCTCAACTTCAACAAATGTTAAAAAATGGAAGGGCCTGTAGAGATACTCCAGTTTCTTCTGACTTTAAATTTTCTGTCATCAATTATTCTATGATGAGTGCTGATGAACTCTTCTTTAAGGGAACATTATTGCCTTTTAAAGAAAATTCTCAAAAGACTACTCTAAGAGATGAATTACTCAACGAAGATGAGGATGATAATGATTTTTCTTTGAGGCCACCTAAAAGTTCTACTAGATGGAAGGGACTTTTAGGACTTAGAAAATCTCATATTGGGTCTAAGAAAGTTGATAAGAACAATGAAGGGTGTGCTGAAAAGAGGTCTAGCTTGGGTCATGATGAGGAGCTGGTTCATGGTAGCAAGAATTCACAGGTACGATTTAATTAATTTCGTCTCAATTTCAAACTAGTTGGGATAATTATACATATTTTTTATATTAATTTTTATTTTACATAAGAGGTAGATTAAACATTTTAATTTATAATAGGTTCAGCCTCTAACTAGCGTAGCTAAGTATATGCTGAAGGAGTTCGGTTGAATCAACTTCTCGTGAAGTTAAAAAATACAAATACGGTATCAATAATCTTTTAATACATATAAATCGTTGAACCTCTTGATAGTTAATCACTGTATCCACGTATTGATGTTTATAGTTTCTTAGTCCCTTCTTTAGAATTTCTGGCTTTGTCGCTGGGTTCAACCTTTCTAGTAATTGGCACTACGTACACATATTATTTTTTGGATTATGGATTAGGATTTTTGTTTTTAGCTATTTTCGCAACGTATATATCTATAAATAGTATCGAATTATTAAGTTGAATTGAGCTCATAGGAGTAGTATATAAGCTCCACCTCCCCTGTATCATGTTCAATAATTCATTCCATAGATAACATGAGAAATTTCTGATTTGCTGTGTTTTTATTTTGCAGGAACCATACAATGGTGCTGGTGGTGGAACCAGCTGTAGAGATCCGGAGTTTCGTTTTAATTAGTACTGTTTCAAGAGGCAGTAATAGATTCTTGAAGGTGTTCGAGAGGTGGCCAATATTGGCTTCTAATTTTAGTTGAAATTTGGAAAGATTGGAGTAATTAGATTCTGATTTATGTGCTATTAGCCTTCGATTTTTAACTTGTCGAAGTACTTAGTTAATTTTGTACAAGCTGGGAACTTTTGATATAGTCATTTGAAAAAAATTGCAGCTCAAGTTTACCATTGCCAATTTGCCACAACAGATTGTTGAACACCAAGCTGATTCCTAAATCATTTTGTCCGAGTTTAAGTGTGTGCATTGAAAGCGAATGATTTCTTCATACAATCAAGTTAAGATCACATTTTACAATTTGCATACAAAAATACCCGCCAAACATCTGATTGTCAATGTAAATCCTCGAAACAAGTACTCCTAATTTAAATTCTTTATTTTTATACTCCCTCCGTCCCACTTTGTTTGTCGTAGTTCGGATTTCGAGTGCCAAACGAATTTATCTTTGACCGTAATCTTTATATATATCTTTTAAATATTTTGAGTTGTAATTTATTGTGACTTATATTACTTTTCATGTAGTTTTCAAATATGTGAATTTTATTTAAGAAAAATTAAAGATTTTATATTCTAATTTACGGTCAAATTTAAAAAGTTTGACTCTCGAAACAGTAACTATGACAAACAAAATAGAACAGAGGGAGTAGATAATAGCAGGAGTATATCCGCTCAACGTATTCATGCCCTAATTCATCTCAGATATGACAGCTATGAAGCTTTGCGGCTAATAGAAGTGATAGCTTCAGGCTTCAACGTTGAATAGGGGTCCCCACTATTCTCCCCCGGCCCCTCCAACGAATTGTTCAGTTCAGTCAATTTTAATAAGTTAATAAAATATTGAACCCAACTACACCCTATAAATGGGCTTAAGCAGTTGCAATATTTACAACTCAATATTATAAGTTTCGAGGTCGAATTCACAAAAATAAAAAATATGATTCTTAGCAGTTAATCTAGCCAAATCATCTACTCAATTAACTTTAAAAGTATATTTTTAATGTTGGTTTTGTTCTATCTACTAGTACTTGACAAGAAAGTAAATAACAAGTCATTAAAGGGTGATTTTGATTGAAGAGATATAAAACTAGGGCTGATTTTCCAACTCCTAACTTGTGCTAAAGTTTTGGATTAATAATTTTCCTTGAGTCTTCCTATTAAACAAGTGCTCTAAGTTTACAACTATCCACTTCCGTTAAGTAATTATAACTTTCAATAATCAATATATTATTTTAATTAACTAATGAAGATAAGGAGGACTACACTTATGGTTCACAGTCAGGATCAACAGTCATAACTCATTTGTTTTACAACCTAAGCAATGCCTCTGTTTTAGGCTGAAAGACTACTATGTGTTTAACCTTAACTCCTAAATTTATTTCTGGTATTCACGAGAATAAAGTGGATAATTAATTGGAGATCTTACCGATCAATAACATGAAATTCATAAACAATATGGATAGGAAGAATTACCAAGGTTCATTCATATAACACAATAATCATAGTCACACAAGTATGTGGAGTGGTTCAATCAACCCTAGAATGGGTAATGTAGTCACACATAGTCATTTCTAAGATAAGAATTAACTATAAGCATGTAAATATCACAAGAGACAGATGGATGTATGAAGTGAAGCCTTGAATCTTGATCTTCTTTCTTCCTTGTCTTCATTGGATGTTAATTATACCAAAAGTCTGCTTCTTATACAAGAAGTTCTGTCCAAAAGCGTTATAGGATGTATTTACAGTGTAGGAAGCGATCTTGGATGCAAATACCCTTTCAAACTCCATGTAAAAGTCGCTTTGGGCAATTTTTGGGGGCACATGGTGTGCTGCACAACGTGGAGAACGGTGTGCCTGTGTATTTATGAAGATTTCTGATATTTTCAAGCTTCAGTTTTTTCAGGAATGCCACATGGCATGCAAGGGCCACAAGGCGTGTTGCACACCGTGTATATTCATTTTTACTGCAGTTTTATCTCTTGTTCGTCTAGCCTTCATTTGCATGACCCTCGGGCTTCTACTCAGACTTCAAAATCCTTGATTTCCATCAAATGTGCTCCGCGAACGCTTCATATCATCAATTTAATTCCTATAAAATAAAACACATCAAATGAGAGGAATTTCATTCAAAGTACTATAAAATAGCGCATGTCAAAGAATAAACACGAGGTGAAAACAATCTAGAATATGACTATATCTAGCCTTGTATTAAATTACAAATTTTATGATATGTTTATGATTATACTCCCTCTTTTTCAGTTTATATGAACCTATTTTTCTTTTTATTCCGTTCAAAAAACAATGACACCTTTCTAAATTTGAAAATAATTTAATTCTAAATTTACCGTTGCACCCTTAATAAAATAAATTATAGCCACACAAATACCAATGCTTATGTTAGACCACAAATTTTAAAAATCTTTCTTTATATATTAAACTTTGTACCAAGTCAAACATATTCATATAAATTAAAATGGAGGGAATATATATTTGTATACAATCAAATAAGTCTACATCAATTGAACCAAAAGAGTAGTAGTTACTGTTTAAAACAAATGAAGTGGTCCTAAACAAGTCAATATATTTGTGTGGCTATAACTTTTTTGAAACGTAATTTTAAACATGTTATAATGTTTTTGTGATCATAAATTTTTTAAGGTTTTTAATTTAAAAATGGCTGTGTGGCTATAAAAAAATATTTATTGTGAGTTAAAAGAATTAAAGTTTGAGCTGATATATTTCTGAATAAAAGAATTCATTTTCTAGAAAAACATTAAAAAGGAAATCGTAAACAAAAACGAGGGAGTAACATTGTGATTGAGTACACAAGATGAGTGGTAAGGTGCATGGGAAACCAAAATCATTCAATTCAAGCTCGTAGAATTGGTACAAAAGCGACAGGTTACACACACTTAATTGGGAGAAGCAGATTCATAACTGCCAGGAAAGTGAACTTTAGATAGTTTACACACAATTCAACGAAAAAGAACAAACTTGGAAAGTGATACTCGTGATCCTATAGCTTCTTTTGGCCCCGTTTGTTTATAGTTTTTGAGAATATTTTTTGGGAGTTTTTGGAAGAAAAACTGTTTGTTTATGTTATTTGAGCAAACTTCTCCCAAAAACTCCCAAAAACTCAAAAACTGCTCAAAGCCTCTTTTTGGGTCAAAAACAAACATTTACATACAAATTTAATTTTCATAAGAGCTCAAAGGCTCTTGATGTTTGGTATTTTATGCCTATATTTTCTTAATATTTCCTCACGTTTGAGTACTTTATTCGCACGTTTTCTAGTTAATGAATGTGATTTTGCACTGATTTTATGTCGTATGAGTGTAGGGTGTTATGAAGTGCAATTGAAGCTTTAAAGAGCATAATCGAGCAAGAAAAGATTGAATTTGGATTGAGGATTGGATCGAGCACACGAAGGCACGGAACGAAGCAAGCTGCGAACGACGAATGCAGGAATTTTGCCTGGCGCGGTTACTGGAGCGGGGCGCCCCAAAAGCGCCTAGCTTCTGGCGCGTTTTTCAGCGCGGGGCGAGGCTATTGCGCGTAGATTGGGATCTGCTTGGGTGCGCGCGTTCGGAGGCGCGGGGCGCCGGCTATAGCGCCCCTGGAGCGTTTTTGGACTTCCTATTTCATCTAGGCTTAGGCGTAACTTATTGCTAGGCTTTTGTAAACACTATAAGTACTTTGTTACTTCGTTTTTCATGGGGGTTCAGACTTTGGAGCAATTGGAGAGCTCATAACATCTTGAACAAGGGTTTTTCTTTCCTCCATTAATTTATTATATCATTATTTCATTATTTTATCAAATCATTGTCTTGTGATTATGAGTATGCGTGGCTAAATCTATCGTTCTAGGGTTAGAGTGTTTCATGAAGGTTGAGGTTTGAATGTTGATTTCTATGAATTGAATTCCAATTATAGATTGTTTATTCTTTCTTGATCATAATTGTTTGATTATAACGGCCAAATAACTGAACACTACCTACGGTTCTTATATTGAACTCGACAGAGGGAATTTATGAACGCACATAACAAAGAATAGGGCTTGATTGTGAACCTGGGCATCGGGGAATCAATTTGTGGGTAGGATAGACATATACCTATTCACCTTGCTTAGCTAAATACAGAGTAGTTAATGCGTGCACGTGATTCAACCCATAGATATATAGGGATTGGAGTAGCCTGCATAGACCGTGAAGAATCGAAAGGTTTTCACGAGTACAATTAACCTGTTAGTTAGCAATCTTGGGACTTAAGAACTGGAATCAACAGGATAACTCAACTGGATTGATCGCAGCTCTAACCCTGGACCGTCTCCTTATTACTGATAACAACCAAAGTTTGCTCCATTGTTTGAATTCACTTCCACCATTTAATTACTGTTCTTTAGTTAATAAAATCTTCACTATTTGAAAAAGATCCCTGAGTAGTTGTTAAGAAATTGTTCGTTAGGAGTCCAGTCTGAATAGTCCTCGAGGGAACGATACTCTACTTATCACTTTATTACTTGTCGACCACGTATACTTGCGTGTGCGTTGAGAGCAACAAGTTTTTGGCGCCGTTGCCAGGGACTAAACAATTGACTGTTTTCTTTTCAGACGATTTACTATGTTCTATTCAGGTTTAATTTTTGTTTTGAGTTTTGTGCTGTTTCAGGTATTAGGTCCTGCTTGATCTTTACCTACAGGAATGGCAGCAGAACGAGCTTTAGCTGTGCGAGATGTTGCTCTCCCCAGCTTGGAGGGAGTAGCCTCGAGCATAGTTAAACCAGAAATTACTGGAAACTTTAAGATTAAGTCCGGCATGATACAACTGTTACGTGCGACTGGACAATTTGCTGGATTACTTAGCGAGGATCCACAACAACATATCCAGAATTTCTTGGAGATCAGTGATACTTATACACCGACGGGCGTTCCTATTGATTATGTTCGCTTGACATTGTTCCCGTTTTCACTGATTGGGGCAGCAAAGAGGTAGTTAAAGGCTGAAAAGCCTGGGTCTATCACCACTTGGGATGATTTGGCTAAGAAATTCTTAGCTAAGTTTTATCCATGCCAAGACAGCCCGGGTGAGGAGTGCAATTATGTCCTTCAGACAGACAGAAGGAGAGTCTTTGTATTCAGCCTGGGAGCGGTTTAAAGCTTTACTGAGAGATTGTCCACACCATAACCAATCAAATGAGGTTCTTGCACATACTTTTGTGGAGGGGTTGACTGCGCATACTAAGATCGTGGTAGATGCTGCTGCTGGAGGCCAAGTACTAGCCTTAAACTTTGACCAGATCTATGAATTACTAGACAAGTTTTCGCAGAGCAATCCTGATTGGCAGGGAGATGGTAGAGCTACTATGCAGAAATCTGCTGGGGTACTTCAGTTAGATGCAGTTTCAGGGCTGAGGGCGAAGATGGATGCTATTTCCAATCAAATTAGCAAGCTAGCTCTGCCAAAGACTCAGCAACCAGTGGCTCCAGTGCAACAACTCCAGAGTTTTTGTGAGGTTTGTGGTCAAGACCATGCTACAGAGGTTTGCTCCTCTAATCCAGAGTCAGTTTATTACGTGGGTAATCAAAACAGGCAGCACGGTCAAAATCAGTTTGGTAATGCTTATTATCAAGGCAATATGAGAGCCCCAAATAATTACCAACCACTTCCAGCTCCACCACAGCAGGTTAGCAACTCAGTTGAAGATATGCTAAAGCAGATAATGGCAGGCCAGCAGAGAGTGATAGCTGACACTGCAGCTAATGCACATGCCATACAAGATCTTGTCAATGCTCAAAAGACCCTTGAGCACCAGTTGGGGCAGTTGGTGGGAGCAGTAAGTACTGTTGAAAAAGAGCCTGAACAATGTCTTGCAGTGACTATAATTGAAGGTGGAGAGCTGATGGCCAAGTCTGAGGAGAGAGCTGAAATAGAAAAAGTTGAAAAAGTGGAGAAGGTAAAGAAGAAAGAAGAGAAAAAGGAGGCACCTCTGCCGCCTCCACCATTCCCGCAGAGACTTATACCATCGAAGGATTTGGCCCAGTATCAAAAATTTGTGAGTATGTTGAAAGAGCTTCAAGTTAACATTCCTTTGACTGTTGTGTTTGATTTGATGCCATCTTTTGTGAAGTTCTTAAAAAAAAATTTAGTCAAGAAGAAAAAGCCTCAAGAGATAGATACAATTGAGTTAGTCGAGGAGTGTAGCACAATCTTGAACAGCTACCTCCAAAACTTCAAGATCCTGGGAGGTTTACTATTTGTTGCATTATTGGAGGGCATAATATCACTGGTGCATTGTGTGATCTGGGTGCGAGCATAAATCTCATGCCTCTATCTGTTTGCAAAAGGTTAGGGCTAGAAGCAATCAAGCCTTCTTCAGTTACTCTTAAGATGGCGGATGGATCACTCACTCACCCCGATGGTTGCTGATTTTGTAGTCCTAGATTATGAAGAGGACCTAGAAGCTCCAATCATTTTGGGGAGACCATTCTTAGTCACCTCGAAGGCAATTATTGACATGGAGCTGGGAGCGATGACTGTTAGAGCGCATGGAGAAAAAGTTACTTTCAAGGTTTATAATGAGAAGGAGCACATAACTAAGGTTGAAGAGTGCTCTATGATCGAATGTGGAAGTAAACCAATTGAAGTGAGGATGGGTTCTCTCAAAGAAAGGAAGAAAGCAAAGGTTCGTCGTAAGAAGAGAAGACATAAATGCTGGAAGTAAGTTGAAAGTGTCGTCGTGCCACGACGTTAACTAAGGCGCTTCTTGGGAGGCAACCCGAGTTTGTACTTGTAGTATTTTATTTATAGTGTCACGTAGTTTTTGTTTTTCTTTGGATTGCAGGTTCATGTAATGTTGAGTTTAAGTATGGGGTGTCCTCACCCCTGCCTAATATTGATGACCTGTTGGGGGAAGTCTGAGTACCTCATACTATATGGAAGCTTGGAGGATGCTAGCACCAAGGACTAGAGCCTTCAGGGAAGTTCTTTTACCCCTTGTACTTTATTTTTTGTCGCACTGAGGACATTGCTTAGTTTTAAGTGTGGGGTGGGGAACTCTCCTTTATTTTTGAGGTTAGGGATGCATGTACCGTTAGGATTTTTCCTTTGTCACTTGACTTTATTTTTATTTGTTTCTTGCTTTAATATATGAAAAAAAAATTAGAAAACCAATGAAAAATTTCAAAAAGATTTTCTTTTTAGTCTTTGTTAGTGGTACATGTCATCCACCCCGTGGTTTTTCTTATGACCTCGGTTCTTTTCCACAGGGAGGCCTTTGAACCGGGTAGTTTTTATTTTTATTAGGATTAGAGTAGTTAGTTATAGGTGGCCCCAGACGAAGAAATAGGTAGAATGCTAGGTGCCTTTGATTTGTTTGATACCGGTGGACTTGAACTTGTTGCATGTGCTATTTGTGGTGTCTTTTGGTTTTAAATTTGTGATGCATGACTAGAAAAAAAATGGAATGACCCCCTTGAGATGCTTGAGTCCACTCACTTGACTTTGTTGTGAACCTTTGTGCATTAGTGCTTAATTTTCCACAAGTGCACCCTATTTGTTTGATTGAGAGTTGTGATGGAGCCATTTTGTGTGGACTGTGTGCAATGTGTGTTGTGAGGCATATTCTTATTTTACTCCATGTTTGCATATTGGTGTCTAGAACTTGCCCTGTGTGTGTGCAAAGCGAAATCCTAGGTTTACTCTAGTCGGAAAATGATACAGGCCTTCTCTTGATTTGCCTACCCTTTTGTATACACCTTGGACTTGATTGTTGTGATCCATATTGACTTTTTGTTGGCACCCATACCGCAAGCTTACCCACTTGTTCTAAATTGCTTTCTTTTGGCCCTTTACTCCTTAAACACTTTAATTGATAATGTTATATTATTGTGGAGTTTGTGGTTGAAATATTGGGAGGTTTTTGAGTGGAACCAATGAGGGGAATATTTGATAAAATTGTGAAACAATTGGAGGAGCATTGGCAAGGTTTGGAAAGAAGTGAATATAAAAAAAAAACTGAAAAGAAAAAAAAAGCTGGAAAAAAAATTGGAAAAAGAAATAAAGAGAAAGAAATGGATATCCATCCTTGCTAGTGTTGTGCTTAAAAGACAAAAATTGCTACTTGTTGAAAAAGGTATGTGTGAGAATTGTTGGTTGGGTGAATTGGGTGGCTTTGATGAGATTTGTGCTTAATTTGTATTATGATGTATTAAAGTGCTTAGGGAGGTAGTCACTATTATCCATATGTATCCTACCAGCCCCTTAGCCTACATTACAATCTTTTTAAAGTCCTAGTTAATCCCGATTGGAGTGAGCCTACATTAGTGGAGTCCTACACTACGGGCAAGCCTATGGTACATCGTGTGTGACATGTGAGTTTTTCATGAGAGTGAGTGAATTCTTTCTATGCTATTGTCCCCGTTCTATTCTTGATATTCATTGTTGTGTGTGATATTTGGGGGACACTCTCTTACTTCATTGTTTGGTGAGGGCACATGGTTTGCATGAGGTAGGTGAAGTCGTGGCTTCTTGGTTGAGTGGATAGGTGTGACTTTGTGGGAGCATGGTTGCAATGAGTCGAGTTGGTGCATTTGAGTGGTCTTGGGGTGGTTGTTCGCATGTTTTGATGTTTGATAAATTATTGGCATGTTTGTTGGACCCATAGTAGTCATGTGTGCAATTGTTCAATGATCGGTATCAACCATAGTCATAGGCAGACCTGTTCTACCTAGGTTGGAAAGTTATTTG
This sequence comes from Petunia x hybrida, assembly GCA_037355625.1. NCBI lineage: Eukaryota > Viridiplantae > Streptophyta > Magnoliopsida > Solanales > Solanaceae > Petunia > Petunia x hybrida. The sequence continues at coordinate 2,213,091 of JBBBVM010000059.1, read as the reverse complement.
TGATTGCTCGAGGGCGAGCAAAGGTTCAAGTGTGGGGTGGTGATGTTTGGCATTTTATGCCTATATTTCCTTAATATTTCCTCACGTTTGAGTACTTTATTAGCACGTTTTCTAGTTAATGAATGTGATTTTGCACTGATTTTATGTCGTATGGGTGTAGGGTGTTATGAAGTGCAATTGAAGCTTTAAAAAGCATAATCGAGCAAGAAAAGATTGAATTTGGATTGAGGATTGGATCGAGCACACGAAGGCACGGAACGAAGCAAGCTGCGAACGACGAATGCAGGAATTTTGCCTGGCGCGGTTACTGGCGCGGGGCGCCCCAAAAGCTCCCAGCTTCTGGCGCATTTTTTAGCGCGGGGCGAGGCTATTGCGCGTGGATTTTGACGGGATCTGCTTGGGTGCGCGCGTTCGGAGGCGCGGGGCGCCAGCTATAGCGCCCCTGGAGCGTTTTTAGACTTCCTATTTCTTCTAGGCTTGGGCGTAACTTATTGCTAGGCTTTTGTAAACACTATAAGTACTTTGTTACTTTGTTTTTCATGGGGGTTCAGACTTTGGAGCAATTGGAGAGCTCATAACATCTTGAACAAGGGTTTTTCTTCCTTCCATTAATTTATTACATCATTATTTCATTATTTTATCAAATCATTGTCTTGTGATTATGAGTATGCGTGGCTAAATCTATCGTTCTAGGGTTAGAGTGTTTCATGAAGGTTGAGGTTTGAATGTTGATTTCCATGAATTGAATTCAAATTATAGATTGTTTATTCTTTCTTGATCATAATTGTTTGATTATAACGGCCCAATAATTGAACACTACCTACGGTTCTTATATTGAACTCGACAGAGGGAATTTATGAACGCACATAAGAAAGAATAGGGCTTGATTGTAAACCTGGGCATTGGGGAATCAATTTGTGGGTAGGATAGATATATACCTATTCACCTTGCTTAGCTAAATACAGAATCGTTAATGCGTGCACGTGATTCAACCCATAGACATATAGGGATTGGAGTAGCATGCATAGACCGTGAAGAATCGAAAGATTTTCACGGGTACAATTAACCTGTTAGTTAGCAATCTTGGGACTTAAGAAGTAGAATCAACAGGATAACTCAACTGGATTGATCGCAGCTCTAACCCTGGACCGTCTCCTTATTACTGATAACAACCAAAGTTTGCTCCATTGTTTGAATTCACTTCCACCTTTTAATTACTGTTCTTTAGTTAATAAAATCCTCACTATTTGAAAAAGATCCCTGAATAGTTGTTAAGAAATTGTTCGTTAGGAGTCCAGTCTGAATAATCCTCGAGGGAACGATACTCTACTTATCACTTTATTACTTGTCGACCACGTATACTTGCATGTGCGTTGGGAGCAACAGCTCTTTTTGCAAAAATTTTGTTCCCAAAAAGTATGTCCAAACACTTTTTATTTTCATATCAAACTTCACCGAAAAAATATTTCCTAAAAACTATTTGGGAATCTATGTCCAAACGCTTGCTTGGTGTCACATTCTGGAACATCCGTGCGACGGTGTGAGAGTAACCCCCCCTCCCCCATACATACCAAAATAAAAAGAAAAACAAAAAAGAGAAACGAAATACTAGATCAAATGGGAGGTGGTTAAAATTTTCATCAGCTTATTCATTTTGGTTTAAGCAATTGATATTTGAAAATCTCACTAATTTGAATTTAAATAGTGTAAGGCCGATTCAAAAAGAAAATATTCTTTATTAGAGGATTTTCGTTCTCATATCTCAAATCTGTTGTAAATTCATTTATTTGTGTTAATGTGGATGACCACTACTCACCATTATTCAATTGTAACCTATGGTTTACTACCCCACTTTCTTCTACTTAATTCCTCCCTACTTTCTCCTACTTAATTCCTCATTTAGGCACCTCTTAATTCTTGTAACTCTTAGGATTACCTGTAACCTCTTATGCATTGGTGTCCTATAAATAGAGGATATTTTATCTATGGAAGACACACTTGAAAACACTTTGAGAATAATACAAGTTCTTCCTTCTCCTCTCATATATTTTTGTCTTGTTCTTGCTCTACTTTACTATTAGTTTTACAACACGTTATCAGCACGATGCTCATTTTTCTCCAAGTTAAGTTTCAATCCTCAAGGTATGATTATCTACCACTTGTCTTATATCTTCTTTGCGCACAATATAATTCATAAGGACATTGCCTATATAAATCGACCATAGTACGTGATGATATCATTGCCAAAAAGGTAAATGGGAAACTTTTCCTGTAGTAATCAATTAAAGTTAGCATATTACTAAAATATCATATTAGATACTATTTCTAGTCACTAACGGTAGCCTTAATATTATTTATCCATATTTAAGTTTGTGATGGATTAATACATTGCTAACAGTTTCATATCTGTTGAAATTTATTGCTAACAGTTCATATCATTTCTAATTTATTTATTTTCTTTGATAGGTTTTCACTATGTCAAATTTAGCAAAGCTTGAATTTGTGGCACTTGCTATATCCGGCAAAAACTATTTGTCATGGGTGCTTGATGCGGAGATACATCTTGATGCCAAAGGTTTTGGCGATACTATCAAAGAAGGAAATGAGACATCAAGCCAAGATAAGGCTAAAGCAATGATTTTCCTTCGCCATCATCTTGATGAAGGATTGAAAATAGAATATTTAACTGTGAAAGATCCACTTGAATTGTGGACTAATTTGAAAGAACGGTATGATCATCTGAAAGCCATGGTACTACCAAGGGCTTGGGATGAATGGATTCATTTACAGTTAAAAGATTTTAAAACTGTAACTGAATATAATTATGTTGTTTTCAAAATCAGTTCTCAGCTAAAATTATATGGAGAAACTATTGATGATGATATGTTGTTTTAAAAGACACTCTCCACTTTTCATGCATCAAACATGGTGTTACAGCAGCAATACCGTGAAAAGGGATTTAAAAAATATTCTTAGTTGATCTCATGCCTTATGGTGGCTGAGAAACACAATTCCCTGTTGATCAAAAATCATGAAGCCCGTCCCACTGGATCTGCACCGTTCTCTAAGGTGAATGTGGGAGCACATGGTCCATTCCTTGAGGCGAATATTGTAGCAACAAATAATGTGCCTAAAAGAAGGCAAAATAATTACCGTTGTGAAGGCCATGGTCGTGGGCGCGGCAAGGGGCAAAATAATACTCGTCGTCACGGAGAGAATAAATATGAAAATAATAAGGGTTCTCAAGCTAATCCTTCAAAAGGCAAGAATAATAATATTTGCCATCGATGTGGTGGGAAAGGTCATTGGGCGAAAATTTACCGTACGCTGGAACATCTTGGCAAGCTTTATCAAGCTTCATTCAAAAGAAATGAAAATAATGTGGAGTCACATTTGACCTTTCAAAATAATGACAATCGGATACATCTGGCACATTTTGCTGACAAGCATGATGAGACTGAGGCGTATCTTGCTGTAAAAAATGATGATGTTTCTAAGGGCCTCCCAAATATTACTCATTTAGAAGCTGGAGACTTCTTTGAGAATCGTAACTAAAGAACTGATATTGTAACTGGGGAATAAAAAAATAATAATAATAATAATAAGAAAGAATAATGTTGTCTTTGTTTTATGTTTTAATGTTTTGAAAAAAAATGATATCTTTATTTATGTTTCAATGTTTAGAAGTACTTTTCTTGTATTTTATTATTTTTAGTATTTCTTACTATGTAATCTATCTTTTGATGAAGAAAATGGAATATCCTCAATCTTCAGTTGGATTCAAGTTCAATAATAAAGATATATGTCTCCTGGATAGTGCTACAACGCACACAATTTTAAAGGATAAGAAATATTTTTCTTATTTGATTAATAAAAGTCCAATGTTAGTACAATATGTGGTAGTACAACGTTGATTGAAGGCTATGGCAAGGCCAATTTATTATTACCGGGAGGAACAAGTTTGGCTATTGATGAAGCCCTGTATTGTAGTAAGTCTCAAAGAAACTTGTAAAGTTTCAAGGATATCCGTCAAAATGGTTATTGAAACGACCTCGGTCAGTCGTTTCGGAAGTTAGGACTCCGATTGGCGTGCCGATAATTTTAAAATATTCGTAATGTCCATTAGAACCTGTCTGTAAAATTTGAGCTAAATCAGACCTCGTTTGGTAGGCATCGGAAGAAGGTTTCAGTTTTTATTGGCGATAAATATTAAAAAGAGATTTTCGAGCTCGGTTTTTGCCGAATGAGCTCCGATTCGAAATCCGAAAGCGCCGTTAGGTTCGTATGATTATTTGTGATTTTTGTAAACTTTTGAAAGTGAATTTCGATGTTGTTCGGCTAGTTTCCGCTAAAATGCCGAAAGTTAAATAATTTGACTTTTTCTATTTAAATTCGCATCTTGAGTTTCGGGAGTCCGGTTTGAGATCCGCCTTTGCGAGTATGTTACATATATTTTGTATAACTTGTATACAAAAGTTGGAATTATTTCGAATATCGTAGGGTACCATTTTAATTGTCGCCGCGAAAACGAAAAGAAAATAAAATAAAATAAAAAAAACAAAAAAAAAGGAAAAGGTCGGTTGGTCCTTAGCTTAAATGCTAAGGACAAAGTTAATAGATACAGAAACAGTGGCATTCACAATATGAAATACAGAGAAAACAAAATGACGGGGAGGAAGAAAAAATGCCAGAAAATGAGAAAAGGGGCCGGGAAAAAGTAGAATTTTCACCCTGAAACATTCAGGTAATGATCCTAATATATTATTTGAGTTTATTACGTGTGTTTGAATATATTTTTACAGTAAAATTGGGATATTAGCCATTGTTTTAATAAGTTCAATTAATAGTTTAAAGGGTCAAATGGACCCCGATAACGAAATTGATTATATATTCGTACTCAGTGAGTTATGGGTAACATATAAATGTAATTTATTTAGGGTTTGGTCATGTGACCTTAAACCCCGTATATAGGCCTGGCCTGTGTATTGCGTATGCGAATAGGGTATCAGGTTCCTACCTCGATTGCCCTAAGAAGTGAGGAATGAAGCCTTTAGTCTAATGTGATATATTTTTCTGCTTATTGAACACAGTGGGATCATTTGGCAATGGAACCAAAGGACAAACGGTTATTGAGTGGATGTACTAACTTTGTAACAAGGTAAGTGTTTATATCCATTTCTTTGGAGGCACCTGGCCTCGTGGATTTTCTACCACGTGTTCCTTACGTGTGTAGCTGCCGATAGGCGTACTCATTACGCCTTAGCTTTGAATTTATATTCTATATTATATATTATGTCCTGTTATTGGTATTGCATTGAGAATCTGAGTATTGTACTTTGGTTGTGAGTTGGTATATACTTTCCAACTGTCGATGAGAGTCCCACGCTGGTGATGGGTTATTATTGCATCATGTTGCATTCGTATGCACATTGCATCATATTGAGGGTAGGAGGATTCCGCCCTCGGAGCAGGAGGATTCTGCTCCATTGCATCATATTGAGGGTAGGAGGATTCCGCCCTCGGAGCAGGAGGATTCCGCTCCATTGCATCATATTGAGGGTAGGAGAATTCCGCCCTCGGAGCAGGAGGATTCCGCTCCATAGCATCATATTGAGGGTAGGAGGATTCCGCCCTCGGAGCAGGAGGATTCCGCTCCATTGCATCATATTGAGGGTAGGAGGATTCCGCCCCCGGAGCAGGAGGATTCCGCTCCATCTATTTGGCACATGTGACACCATTGCATCATACTGCATTCATCCCATTTCATTGCACCGCGTGCTGACTATTGTGTGACTATCGTGTTGTGTTTTATATATGCGGTATGTATACCGTATCTCAGTTTGCCTATATATTTCTGGCTCGTATCTCGGGTTGCACGCCGCAACGGTATGAATATATGGATCGGGTTGCACGCCGCAACGGTATAAATATATGGGTCGGGTTGCACGCCTCGGGAATATGAATATATGGATCGGGTTGCACGCCTCGACAATATAAATATATGGATCGGGTTGCACGCCTCGGGAATATGAATATATGGATCGGGTTGCATGCCTCGACAATATGAATATATGGATCGGGTTGCACGCCGCAGTAGGATGTATTTCTGATTGTTAATATGTTCGGGATACCTCTATGTTCTGGCTATCTTACGTTCCTGGTTTTAATGAGTTTGTGATTCCATACGTGTTTCTAGTTATTATCTGGCTCTGCCTTTTCATAATTTAAATAAAAGGAATTTTGTTTATCTGTTTCTTTTCTCCCTGGCTAGTTATCCTATTCTTTGAGGTGGCTAGTCTGCCCCACTTATTGAGTCCTTTTGACTCACCGTTGTTTGTTATTTGTTTCTTGTCTATCTATTTCGTTTCGGCAGGTTCGCTCCAGGATTGAGTTCGCCACGTTGTGAAGGAGCGAAGACGACTTCAGCTGTCAGGGTGAGCCAGCTTTTATTCCGGATGGCCACCAGTTTATTGGTTATTATTTCAGTTGCATTTTGCTCCCTTCAGGAGGTATTTGTCTTCTTTTGTACTCTTAGATGTCTAGTCTGGATAACCCTAAACCTAGTATGTTGGGTAGGCAGCTGTAATTTTTTTTGTGTAGCTTAGAGGTATCAGTATGTCAGTGTTTTTTTTAAAGTCTTATTCTTATTTATGAATTGAATTGTATTTATTTTCCTAATTTAATTGGTAAGGGTTCGCCCGACGGGTCTAGGGGAGGATGTCGGGTGCCCGCACGGCCTAGCCGGATTTCGGGTCGTGTCAGTTGGTATCAGAGCCATGTTTAGAGTCTATCCAGACTAAGACAGTGTCTAGTAGAGTCTCGCTGATGGGTACGTAGACGTCCGTACTTATCTACGAGAGGCTATGATGGCATTTAGGAAGTTTCACTTCCTTCTTTTCTGATCGTGCGTCGGTCTGGGATGAAAAAGTATTTTCGTTAATTTATTCGTGGTAATTGCGAACCCTAGCACGATAAATCAGCAGACAGTATGAGTTCAAGATGAAGCAGTCTAGCCTGGGGTTAGCACTGACGAAGTCCGAGTGTTTTGATTGTGCTGACGATCTAGTTACGGAGGTCCCAGCTGTACAAGCCCGCGATGGGCAAGGGAGCAGGGCCTTGTAGTTCCCTTGGCTCTCTACGATGCTTTTACGAGAATCTTGGCGACGCAGATACCGCAAGAACCTATTATTCGCTAGGCAGCTTATCAGGTTGCCGCAGATGTAGATGTTCGGTCTTAGGGAGCTCCTATTCCAGTTTTTAATATTGCCGCAGTAAAGTATGTTCCGGAGGTAGCATGTGTTGTACCTCTAATTATTCTGGCTGGTTAGCCAGCCGAGGTAACAGCTCGGTCCGAGTGCCCAAAGTGGTTGCATTATTTTACGCGGTTGAATCTTCCGATATTCTCAAGCCATGCATCATATAATCCTTGTATAAATTTTTTTTTTAAAAAAAATAAATAAAATGATGTCAGCATATCCTTCTGGCTCTTGATTATATCGAACGGTATGGTGCTGATTATTCTTCTTTCCAGTTTCAGGGGTCCGGCCTTGAATTGGTTGGCCGCTCTCTTATTAGCTAACTTGGTTCGATTTTTCTTCTAGATTTGTGGAAAGGTTCATTTCGAGTAGCGAGCGAGATGAAAAGTGTTACCAGTTTGAGTGGATTGGACAGGGTAGCCTGTCGGTTAGCCTGTTGGTGTTTCAGAATATGAGATTGAATTCTATAAAATGGCTGAATATGCATTTGGACTAGTCTATGAGCCTTTCGAGAAATTCAAAGATTTATTGATGACCTTTCTTTTTCCTTGAGATCCCAGATGGCTCGAGAGATTGAGGTCGGGAATTCATTTGATATTTTTATTGATATTGTTCGGAGGTACGAGGCATACCATAAGTTAGAGCGGGAAAGAAAGAGATCCCGTGGCTCTAGTGGGCAACCATGGTACCTCATTTAGAGGTAAGAGTTCTGGTTATTTTTGGGAGGTCACCTTCCATATTATCTCAGCTTGTAGAGCGTGTTTCTCAGAGTGCGGGAGTAGTTCATCAAGATTAGACCCAGTTTTTCTCTTTATAGCTATCGACAATATGTCCAGCTTCCATTTTCAATGAAAAGCTGTTATCACTGTCATGAGTCTGGTTATCCTTTGAGGAGTCTTTCCTTACTCCAGCAAGTAGACAATCGTCCTTCTTCTTGCCCTCAGACACCTGCACAGTCGCAGGAATTTTATTTAGATGTTAATCAATCAGAGAAATGTCACCAACCAGTAGAGGTCGAGAGCGCAGTGGTAGTGGTTCTTCTAGAAGTAACTATCAGTGTAGCGGCTTAGTTCAGCCGCAAAGGCAGTTTTATGAACTGCCAGTCTGGCAGGATGCTGAGGCATCCGATGTAGCAGACCCGAGTATTTCTTCTTCTCTTAAATGTGAATAAGATTTGACTCTTCCGATCGATCTGGAGATTGTCTATCATATCATTTTTCGACGGTTTCCTTGGATATTGTCGTAATTAAGAATCGGTTGTGGTGGAGGAGTGAGTTTCTGATACGATTTATTCCTGGCATTTATGAGACCCTACTAGTTTATCTGGTTTAAATGCGAGAGTTTTGTGAATGAGTATCGGTATTGTTTGCTTGGCATTTTGTTATGCCTCATTCTGTTATAATGTCAAGTCAGTCTACCTCTCTTTGGAACTCAGTGTCGGTAGGATGATGGGATTCTTATTTGTCACCATCAGAAAGTGTCATTGTTTCTTCCGGTGTAAAGTGGTTAGTAAGTAATACTCGATCTATGTGTCTCCTCTTGGTTCGTGACGCTAGTAGAGTCATGTTATTCTACAAGTTTGTCTCGGTATAAAAGGGTATTCTGGTAAATTGTCAGAGTTTTCCTTCTTATTGGGAGGTTAAATAGATATGGATGTTTTCCCATAAAGTTTATTTAATGTCTATCTCTTCAATTACGATTCTTTGGCTCGCTTGACTCGGAAGTAGTCTAGCTTTGGTAGCCAAGCAAATAAGAAGATGAACTTCCTAAAGCTCTAATTATTTCTATCCTCGATCCATTTCCATTTCTTCTTCGTCCGACACTAGTGAGCTTGGGCGATTGGTAGCCGCTTGTAGCGTTCCCTGTGTTGAGCCAGAGTACGTGTTATTGTAGCCAGGTAAGCATATTATTGTTTTGGATATCAGTTTATCCGGGTATCCATTCCCATGTATAGTATAGCGCTGGTTCTGTTTTGGCGGATTATCCAGTTTCAGGGGAAACTCTGCCGAAATTTTTATATAGAAGTACCATCCATCAGGCGGTGGTGTTTACGGCAAAGGTATGGAGTTGTGAACTCGAGAGTTGCAGCTGGTTGGCAACTCGAAAGGGTAGTTGGTAACTTAGGTCTGCCTACATTCAGCTTTTAACTAAATCTTCTTTCGTCCAGCAGACTATGCGGGGATGAATATTCCTATTCAAATAGCTGTATGAGTTTATGCTTTAAGTGGAGGAGTCTTCCTCCAATTGATACCGAATAATAATATTAAATCTCTAAGGCGTTGCTGAAGCGTAAGCTAATTCTTAATTCCATCGACCTGTTCTATATGGAAAGGTATATCGAAGAGGTGATTATCGGCTGAATCATGTTAATCCATCCAAAGTTCCGTGTATGTTTGTTTCGAAAATGTAGAACTCTCCTCTCGTGATCGAGGAAGGATCATCTTAGTTAGAATAATCCGGGCAATGGTATTATCATATTATCCAAATATGTTTTAACCAAGAGTTTGATGTGCGTGTTATAATTCTGATTCTGTAATTATGAGATAATATTCTTGGAGTAGCTTATAAAGGTCGTGCAAGTTCTTTTATTATCTGTACGGATTTATCTTTAGATTTAGGCTCGTTCGAGGACGAACGAGCGTTTAAGTGGAGGAGAATGAAACGACCTCGGTCAGTCGTTTCGGAAGTTAGGACTCCGATTGGCGTGCCGATAATTTTAAAATATTCGTAATGTCCATTAGAACCTGTCTGTAAAATTTGAGCTAAATCAGACCTCGTTTGGTAGGCATCGGAAGAAGGTTTCAGTTTTTATTGGCGATAAATATTAAAAAGAGATTTTCGAGCTCGGTTTTTGCCGAATGAGCTCCGATTCGAAATCCGAAAGCGCCGTTAGGTTCGTATGATTATTTGTGATTTTTGTAAACTTTTGAAAGTGAATTTCGATGTTGTTCGGCTAGTTTCCGCTAAAATGCCGAAAGTTAAATAATTTGACTTTTTCTATTTAAATTCGCATCTTGAGTTTCGGGAGTCCGGTTTGAGATCCGCCTTTGCGAGTATGTTACATATATTTTGTATAACTTGTATACAAAAGTTGGAATTATTTCGAATATCGTAGGGTACCATTTTAATTGTCGCCGCGAAAACGAAAAGAAAATAAAATAAAATAAAAAAACAAAAAAAAAAAAAAGGAAAAGGTCGGTTGGTCCTTAGCTTAAATGCTAAGGACGAAGTTAATAGATACAGAAACAGTGGCATTCACAATATGAAATACAGAGAAAACAAAATGACGGGGAGGAAGAAAAAATGCCAGAAAATGAGAAAAGGGGCCGGGAAAAAGTAGAATTTTCACCCTGAAACATTCAGGTAATGATCCTAATATATTATTTGAGTTTATTACGTGTGTTTGAATATATTTTTACAGTAAAATTGGGATATTAGCCATTGTTTTAATAAGTTCAATTAATAGTTTAAAGGGTCAAATGGACCCCGATAACGAAATTGATTATATATTCGTACTCAGTGAGTTATGGGTAACATATAAATGTAATTTATTTAGGGTTTGGTCATGTGACCTTAAACCCCGTATATAGGCCTGGCCTGTGTATTGCGTATGCGAATAGGGTATCAGGTTCCTACCTCGATTGCCCTAAGAAGTGAGGAATGAAGCCTTTAGTCTAATGTGATATATTTTTCTGCTTATTGAACACAGTGGGATCATTTGGCAATGGAACCAAAGGACAAACGGTTATTGAGTGGATGTACTAACTTTGTAACAAGGTAAGTGTTTATATCCATTTCTTTGGAGGCACCTGGCCTCGTGGATTTTCTACCACGTGTTCCTTACGTGTGTAGCTACCGATAGGCGTACTCATTACGCCTTAGCTTTGAATTTATATTCTATATTATATATTATGTCCTGTTATTGGTATTGCATTGAGAATCTGAGTATTGTACTTTGGTTGTGAGTTGGTATATACTTTCCAACTGTCGATGAGAGTCCCACGCTGGTGATGGGTTATTATTGCATCATGTTGCATTCGTATGCACATTGCATCATATTGAGGGTAGGAGGATTCCGCCCTCGGAGCAGGAGGATTCTGCTCCATTGCATCATATTGAGGGTAGGAGGATTCCGCCCTCGGAGCAGGAGGATTCCGCTCCATTGCATCATATTGAGGGTAGGAGAATTCCGCCCTCGGAGCAGGAGGATTCCGCTCCATTGCATCATATTGAGGGTAGGAGGATTCCGCCCTCGGAGCAGGAGGATTCCGCTCCATTGCATCATATTGAGGGTAGGAGGATTCCGCCCCCGGAGCAGGAGGATTCCGCTCCATCTATTTGGCACATGTGACACCATTGCATCATACTGCATTCATCCCATTTCATTGCACCGCGTGCTGACTATTGTGTGACTATCGTGTTGTGTTTTATATATGCGGTATGTATACCGTATCTCAGTTTGCCTATATATTTCTGGCTCGTATCTCGGGTTGCACGCCGCAACGGTATGAATATATGGATCGGGTTGCATGCCGCAACGGTATAAATATATGGGTCGGGTTGCACGCCTCGGGAATATGAATATATGGATCGGGTTGCACGCCTCGACAATATAAATATATGGATCGGGTTGCACGCCTCGGGAATATGAATATATGGATCGGGTTGCATGCCTCGACAATATGAATATATGGATCGGGTTGCACGCCGCAGTAGGATGTATTTCTGATTGTTAATATGTTCGGGATACCTCTATGTTCTGGCTATCTTACGTTCCTGGTTTTAATGAGTTTGTGATTCCATACGTGTTTCTAGTTATTATCTGGCTTTGCCTTTTCATAATTTAAATAAAAGGAATTTTGTTTATCTGTTTCTTTTCTCCCTTGCTAGTTATCCTATTCTTTGAGGTGGCTAGTCTGCCCCACTTATTGAGTCCTTTTGACTCACCCTTGTTTGTTATTTGTTTCTTGTCTATCTATTTCGTTTCGGCAGGTTCGCTCCAGGATTGAGTTCGCCACGTTGTGAAGGAGCGAAGACGACTTCAGCTGTCAGGGTGAGCCAGCTTTTATTCCGGATGGCCACCAGTTTATTGGTTATTATTTCAGTTGCATTTTGCTCCCTTCAGGAGGTATTTGTCTTCTTTTTTACTCTTAGATGTCTAGTCTGGATAACCCTAAACCTAGTATGTTGGGTAGGCAGCTGTAATTTCTTTTGTGCAGCTTAGAGGTATCAGTATGTCAGTGTTTTTTTTAAAGTCTTATTCTTATTTATGAATTGAATTGTATTTATTTTCCTAATTTAATTGGTAAGGGTTCGCCCGACGGGTCTAGGGGAGGATGTCGGGTGCCCGCACGGCCTAGCCGGATTTCGGGTCGTGTCAGTTATCATATTGAGACTAAAACTGATGGAAAGATTGAATATCTTTATATTACTACAATAAAGTCGGGTGAGAAATATATTTTGAAAAGCCCCCACTCTCTCCTCTTGTTTGTACTACACAAACATTGGTTAAGTTGAATCACATACCATAGTAAACAATGAGTTTACTAAATCAAATGATTTTATTATTTGGCATAACTGGTTGGGCCATCTCGGTTATAATATAATGCGCAATATAATTGAGAATTCAAATGGGCATACATTTAAGAACCAAAAGATTTTTCAATTTAAAGAATTCTCTTGTGCTGCCTATTCTCAAGGAAAACTAATTACTAGAGCATCAAAAGTTGGGATCAAGATCCCTGCATTTCTGGAACGTATACACGGTGATATATGTGGGCCCATACACCGTCCATGTGGACCATTAAGATATTTTATGATTTTAATAGATGCATCTACAAGATGGTCACATGTGTGCTTATTATCAACCCGCAATATGGCATTTGCGAGGTTACTTGCTCAAATAATAAGATTGAGAGCACAATTTCCAGATTATGCTATTAAGACAATTAGTCTTGATAATGCTGGTGAGTTTACATCTCAAGTATTTAATGATAATTGTATGTCAACTGGGATTACAGTTGAACATCCAGTTGCTCATGTTCATACTCAAAATGGTCTAGCTGAATCATTTATCAAAAGCCTCAAATTAATGGCTAGACCAATGCTTATGAGAACAAAATTACCCATTTCGGTATGGGGAGATGCTATTTTGAATGCTGCGGCTCTTGTTTGGATTAGGCCGACAAGTTATCATAAACTCGCCCCATTACAATTGGCTTTTGGTCAGGAGCCAAATATTTCTCATCTTAGAATTTTTGGATGTGCGAAACATGTATCAATTGCTCCACCACAACGCACAAAGATGGGACCTCAAAGAAGGTTGGGGATATATGTTGGGTATGAATCTCCATCTATTATTAAATATCTTGAGCCCATGATGGGAGATTTATTCACCGCAAAAAAGATATTGACTGGAATGCGTTAACACTACCTCATTTATATCCTCGTACAAATCAATGTGAACAAGAAGTTCAAAAGATTGTGTATTTGCAAAATATTGCAAATCAACTACCAGATGCATTCACTGACCTACCAAGGCTTACTAAATCTCATATTCTAGCTGCGAATACTCTTGCTCCAGTTGATGTTCCAGTAGGACAATTTATAAGTGCAAGTGAGTCTAAGGCACGCTTGAAGTGTGGTAGACCACCCGGTTTCAAAGATAAAAATCCTCGAAAAAGGAAAGGAGCAATTGATCAAAAAGATCATAATATGGAGGTAATTGCTCAGGAAGAGCATACAGACATAACAATTGATAAGTCCTCTTCAGGAGAGGCTCAGGTACCTGAAAATAATGAAATCGAAGAGATCTCAATGAACTATGTCTCTACCGAAAAAATATGGAACCAGAATGATATTGTTGTCGACAACACTTTTGCATATAATGTTGCTGTTGAGGTAATGCAACATAATGAGGATCTGAACCAAAGTCTGTCGATGAATGTAGACAGAGAAATGATTGGCCAAAATAGAAAGATACAATTCAACCTGAATTGACTTCACTTGAAAAACGTGAAGTTTTCGGACCAATTGTCCGAACACCTGAAGGTGTAAAGCCAGGTGTAAAGCCAGTGGGATACAAATGGATATTTGTGTGAAAACAAAATGAGAAAATGAAGTCGTTAGATATAAAGCACGACTTGTGACACAAGGATTTTCGCAAAGACCTGACATTGATTATATGGAGACATATTCTCCCGTAGTGGATGAAATCACCTTTAGGTATCTCATAAATCTGGAAGTATGAGAAAGACTAGATATGCATCTAATGGATGTTGTCACAGCCTATTTATATGGTTCATTAGACAACAAAATTTTTATGAAAATCCCCGAAGGATTCAAAATGTCTGAGGCATTTAAAGGCTCCCGAGAAGCTTGTTCAATAAAGCTTCAAAAATCCTTGTATGGGTTGAAACAATCGGGACACATGTGGTATAATCGCCTTAGCGTATACCTGTTGAAACAAGAATACAAAAATAATCCAGTTTGTCTTTGTGTTTTTATAAAAAGGTTTGGATCTGGATATGTCATAATAGCTGTGTATGTTGATGATTTGAATATTGTTGGGACTCCTGAAGAGCTCCCAAAGGCAATTGAGTGCTTAAAGAATTAATTTGAAATGAAAAACCTTGGAAAGACAAAATTTTGGCTTGGTCTACAAATTGAGCAATTGCCTACATGAATATTAGTTCATCAATCTATATATACAGAAAAGGTCCTGAAAAGATTTTACATGGATAAATCACATCCATTGAGCACCCCAATGGTTGTAAGATCACTTGATGTGGATAAAGATCCATTTAGTCCTTGTGAAATTGATGAAGAGTTTCTTAGTGATGAAGTACCATATCTTAGTGCAATTGGTGCACTGATGTACCTTGCCAACAATACTCGGTCAGATATAGCTTTTGCTATAAGCTTATTGGCAAGGTTTAGTTCTTCTCCAACTCAAAGACATTGGGATGGTATTAAGCATATACTTAGATACCTCCAAGGCACTATTGATAAAGGTTTGTTCTATTCGAATGAATCCAAGTCACAATTGATTGGTTATGCTGATGCTGGTTATTTATCTGATCCACATAAAGGCCGGTCCCAAAGGGGCTATTTGTTTACATGTGGAGGTATAACCATTTTATGGCATTCAGTGAAATAAACTATTGCTGGTACTTCTTCAAATCATGCAGAGATACCGGCTATTCATGAAGCAAGTCGGGAATGCATCATTTGGTTGAGATTAATGGCTCAACATATTTAGCACATTTGTGGTTTCCCTTTGAAGAAGATTCAAGCAATATTATATGAAGACAATAGTGCATGCATTCAGCAGCTGAAAGAAGGATATATTAAAGGAGACAGAATAAAACATATTTCACCAAAAAAAAATTTCACTCATAATATTCAGAATATTGGTGAAATAGATGTTCAACAAATAAGGTCAAGTGATAATCTGGCGGACTTGTTTACTAAGGCATTGCCAACCTCAACATTTGAAAAGCTTGTTTACAAGATTGGAATGTGTCGTCTCCGAGATGTCAAGGAACGTCTTCATCAGGGGGAGTAAAATACGCGATGTACTCTTTTTCCCTTAACAAGTATTTGTCCCACTCGGATTACTTGTAAGATTTTTAATGAGGCAGCTCTAAAGGCATATTACAGAAAGTGTGTACTCTTTTTCCTTCACTGGATTTTTCCCCACCGAGTTTTTCCTAGTAAGGTTTTAACGAGGCGCATTACCTTCCAAATGGTCATCCAAGGGGGAGTGTTGTAAATTCATTTATTTGTGTTAATGTGGATGACCACTACTCACCATTATTCAATTGTAACCTATGGTTTACTATCTCACTTTCTCCTACTTAATTCCTCATTTAGGCACCTCTTAATTCTTGTAGCTCTTAGTATTACTTGTAACCTCCTATGTATTGGTGTCCTATAAATAGAGGACATTTTGTCTATAGAAGACACACTTGAAAATTCTTTGAGAATAATACAAGTTCTTCCTTCTCCTCTCATATATCTTTGTCTTGTTCTTGCTCTACTTTACTATTAGTTTTACAAAAAAAATCTTATATCTCTAGTTTTTAGGAGAGATAAGTCCTATCCACCAATTATTGCCTTATTCTACTCATTATGTTTCACAGCTTTATGGTCTAAACCTCACATTGCTCAACGTGTGTCTTAATTAACTTTGATTTAGTCGATACGAGTCTCTTTGTGACTCGATTTTATGCTTTGACTTGTAAAAGTATTTTGTTCAAATGATGTTGTCAGTGTAACAGCCTAATAGATAACTCTGGTTAACAAAACTCTAGAAAATTATTTAGCATTTCGTTATCTCTATTAAAACATGAACTTTGTTTTTCAATGATTCTCCCAACTTAACTAATCGTAAGTCTCACCAGCACGTGCGAATACTACTCTGACTATTCAGACTCATGACATGACAAAAGTGAAACCACTTAAACTAAACGCACAGTGAAATCAAAAAACCGTGCTTTGGACTGGCTGGTCAAACCCCTCCCCTCTTTTCTACCAAATGCCATCTAATAACCCCACAAGTTTGTCGTGTTGCTGAATAAGTTTTCTTGCAACAAAAAGAATCACTTTCATCACTGGTACTTATTTGTTTGTCCATTGCCATTGTGTTTCTTATCTTTTCAATCATGCACTAATAGTACTTACTCATTTGTTTGTCCATTGCCATTGTGTTTTTGTTTTTTCCTATCATGCACAAATATTATTTACCCACATTTAACATGAATAGGTTGAGTTATGAACCACCTCTTTTCTTTTCTCATTATGTTTGAACTTGATATTTGACGTTATACGCCTATACTTCCTTAATATTTCCTTACATTTTTAGTACTTAACTCGTTCCTTTTGTGGTATTATTGAGATTTTTGCACTCATCGTCTTTGTGCTTCTAGGTAGTGAATGGTTGCAAACAAGGAAAGAATGAATGAAGTTGGAGCTTAAATACAAGAATAGGCGAAAAGCTAGAAACGTGTGTTTAAGCTTTCTTTAAAGCTTGACTTTACCCATAGCTTCGACTTTTCCTAGAGCGTTTTTCAAAGCAGCGCCTCAACTACAACTTTGACTATCTGACTTCATGTTTTTCTAATTAATTTAGGCTTTTGTCTAACTTATCCTAATACCTTGTAAACACTATAAATACATTATAGCTTGGTCTTTTAAGAGTGTTGGACGTGGAGGAGAGCAGAGGAGCCCTAGATCTTCTAAACGAGTTCTTTCTCTATTACTCTTGTTCTTCTCCTTCATTTTATAGTTTGTTTATTCTAGTGTTGTGGGATCTCCATGAATGTTGAATTTTGGATGTTAATCTGATTTTATTGATTCATCATATTGGGTTATTAATTTTTTCTTGTGCTTAATTGTTTAATTATCTGGCCAATAGTTGAACTCTATCTATGGCTCTTGATTTGAACTCGACAAAGGGGTTTCACGAGCGCAATAAGAAAGAATAAGGCTTGATGTGGAACCTCGGCATCAGGGATTGGGTTTGCAGATAAGATAGACATATATCTATTCGCCTTGCTTAATCACTATATAGAAAATTTAAATGTGTTCTTGTTAGCACTAAAACCATAGACACATGGGCATTAGGTTAGCTTTAATAGGCGAGTAGGTCCTCGACAGAGTCCTGTGAGAAATATTAATCATGTGATTAGTAACCGGGATAAATTAATTGAGTCAAATTAGCTGAGAAATTCAACAGGATTGGTAGATTTCCCATAACCCTAGAATATTTTCTCTTATTGAATCCAACATTTTGTATTTAATCTCATTAATTTGCTGTTTTAGTTTAATAAGTTATGTTTAGTTTAGAATAAATTCATACTTATCAAAACTTTCTTGTTTAGATAATTAGGAATTGTTTGATTTAGTCTATAGTTAATCACAAGTCTCTATGGGAATGATACTTGATCTTATCACTTTATTACTTGTCGACCACGTATATTTGTGTATGTGTGTTAAGGAGCAACAAGTTTTTGGCGCCATTGCTGGGGACTTAGATATTAACTATTTTTTTCTAGATTAGACTTTTACTTTTTATCTATTTTAGTTTTTAAATTTAGATTATTTTATTATTGTGTTACTTTTCTAATCATGGCGTCTTATAATGAAAATTGATCGAATGGCGAGAATTCTTGTTTTGCTGATCCTTGTCTACTTTGTGGAGGACCCCACTTGTGGGAAAATTATCCAAGTCTTCCAATACTACGGAATGAGTTGTGTGACCCTTCTAAATCCTACGATTGGATCCTTTGTAAAAGGTGTGGTGGTAATTGGAATAATTTTCCTAAGTGTTATTCTTCACTAAATAACTATTATAATATTGCTAACCCTTTTTTTGAGTTTGATAGGAGCAATGAATTTGAGGATGGAACACGTGATGCTCATATTATGGATATGATGAGACAATTTTTGGAGCAAAATGTTGAACACCAAAAAGAAATAGATGAAATTGCAAGTAAATATAAGGTTGAAGCTCCAATAGAAGAATGTGTTGATAATGTTGAGAAGAGATCTGAAGTTGAAAATGGTGATCAATTTAACGAGATTGATCAAGAAAGAGAAGAAGAAAACCCGCTTGATTGCACGAATAAGATTGGGAAACTAATAAGAGACACCATGGAACAAAGTAAAACTTGTGGAAGAAAATTTCAAGAATGCGGGAAGATATCAATAAAGGGATGAAGTAGATGTCTCAACGGTAGGTCTTCTTCAAGCTTTAATTGATCAACAAGCTGCAGATATAGTTGACATACAAGAAGAGCCTCCAAAGGAAGAAGTCCAACTTGAGGAGCAAAAAGTATAATTTCAACTATTTGCCCATGTAGCATGTGATGATGCCAAAGTTGAAAAGACTGCATTAGAGTCAGCTGAGAAAATAGAAAATATCATATTTGAGAATTCTAGTGTTTGTGCAAGTGAGGGTGCAAAAAATAATGCAATTTTGGAGTTTGATCGCATAAGACCCCATTCTAATCCCTTTTCTATGTTGTGTTTGGATGGTGACATGAGAATCAAGCCATCCAAGCCTGTTAAGAAGCGTAGGAATGAGGAACAATGTGTCTATATTTTAAAATTTGCTATACCGAGAAGTCAAAATGACATTCCTCACTTAAAAGCCAAAAAGTGTAAAATGCGACATTGTTTAGTTGGTTCTTTGGTATTTTTGATACCACCCCAATACCATAGTCATATGGTTGAGGCAAAATTGGGGATTCAATTCATAATTTCGAAGTGGAAGAAAAAGTGGTGAAGTTTTCTTCATCATGTTGCGACGTTAAATCAAGCGCTTATTGGGAGGCAACCCAATTTTCTTGCTTTACTTGTAATTTTTATTATTGTTACTCTTTATTATGGTTGTATATTACTTGTATATTGATGACCTGTTTGGGGGAAATTTGAGCACCCCATTCTATATGGAAGCTCAGAGGATGCTAGCGCCAAGGCCATGTCAGTTTGACCTCGAGGAGTTTTTCTTACCCACCTGCAGTATTAATTCACTTACTTGTTCACATTGAGGATAGTGCTTGGTTTTAAATGTGGGGTGGGGGGAACTTCCGTTCTTTTTAAGGTCATGGATGACTTTACCTTAGGAGTTTGTGTTAGCGTGTATATTTATATATATATATATATATATATAAAATTAGAAAACCAATGATAAATTTCAAAAAGATTTTTTTTTAGTTTTAGTTTGTGGTACATGTCATCCGCCTCGTGGTTTTTCTTATGGCTTTGGTTCTTTTCCGTGGATAAACCTTTGAACCGGGTAATTTTTTATTTTTATGAGTATTGTAGTATTAGTTAGTAGCATGTGTTAGGAAAAATGATAGAATGCTAGGTGCCTTTTAGTTTGTTTGATACTGGTGAATTTAGACTTGAGCATGTGCTATTTGTGAATCCCTTTTGGTCTTAAAATGTTGATGCATGCCTAAAAATTTTGGAATGACCTTCTTGAAATGCTTAAGTTCAACTACTTGACTCTTTTGTGAACCATTATGCTTTATTGCTTAATTTTAAAAGTTGTACTTTATTTGCTTGTACCAAGAGTAGGAATGAAATCGTCTTGAGTGAACTATGTGCCATGTGTGATGTGAGGCACTAGTTGTATTCCTTGCATGTCATATTGATGTCAAGAACTTTTCCCGTGTGTGTTCAAAGCAAAATCCTTGGTTTGCTCTATTCGGGAGATGATGTAGGCGTTTTTTTATAAACCTTTTTAGCCTTGACTATCCTACCCTTAAATATTTATCCTTAGCAAGCCCTTTGAGCCTATTGACCTTTTTATTAGCGCCCACATTACAAGCCTTACCTCTTTTGTTCTTAATTGTCCTCTTTTTGAACCATTACTCCTTAGAGCACTATAATTGTAAGATATTTGAGGTCATAGAGTCGTGGCTGGAAAAATTGAGTAGCTTTTGAGTGGAACCAATGGAAGAAAAATATGGTGCATTGTGAGAAAAACTCATTGGCAAGGGTTAAAAAAAATTGAAACAAAAGCAAAAGAAAGTGAAAAAGAAGAAAAGAAAAAAATAAAGAAAACAAAGAAAAAAAATCTCAATCCTTGTCAGTGTTGTGCAAAAAAATAAAAATGCTGAAAGTTGAGATGAAATTTTAAGGTGTATGTTTGGGCGATCGCTTGGTTGGTTTTGAAAAGAATTGCGAAAAAATTGAAAGTGATGTATTAAAGTCCTTAGGGACGTAGTCACTATTTTATCCATATATATCATACTTTTCCTTTAGCCTACGTTACAAACCTTAAAGTCCTAGTTAATCCTGAATTGGAGTATGCCTATATTAGTGGAGTCCTACACTATGGGCAAGCCTATGGTACGTCATATATGGCACATGAACTTCTTTAAGAGAGCGAGTGAATTCTTTCTATATTATGTCCCAAATATATTCTTAAAATTTATTCTTTGTATGATTTTTGGGACGCTCTCTTGATTCATTATTTTTTCGTGAGAGCACATAGTTTGCGAGAGATAGGTGAAGTTATTAGACTTCTTGGTTGAGTGAATGAGTGTGATTTTGTGAAAACTTGGTATCATTGAGTCGGTTTTTGAAATTGAGATGTCTTGAATTGGTCGTTCATGTGTATTTAAAATGGTTTAGATTTTGGTGGGCATGTTGAGGGTCACTTGCTATGTATTTCTGCTCTTGTCGAATGGTCAGTATCAACCATCACCATAGGTAGAATTGTTATATCGAGTATTGAAAAGTTGTTTTTGGTGATTGCTCGAGGGCGAGCAAATGTTCAACTATGGGGTGGTGATATTTGGCATTATACGCCTATATTTTCTTAATATTTCCTTATATATTTAGAACTTAACTCATTCTTTTTGTTGTATAATTGAGATTTTTGCACTCACTTGTCGTCTTCGTGCTTCTAGTTAGTGAATGGTTGGAAACAAAGAAAGAACGAATGAAGTTGGAGCTTAAATTCAAGAATTGACAAAAAGCTAGAAAAGTGTATTGAAGCTTTCTTTAAAGCTTGACTTTGCCCATAGCTTCGACTTTGTCTAGAGCGTTTTTCAAAGCGGCGCCTCAATCATAACTTTGAATATCCGACTTCATGTTTTTCTAATTAGCTTAGACTTTTGTCTAACTTATCCTAACACCCTGTAAACACTATAAATACATTGTAGCTTAGTCTTTTAGGGGGGTTGGACGTGGAGGAGAGCAGGGAAGCCATAGATTTCTTCAAAACGAGTTCTCTCTCTTACTCTTATTCTTCTCCTTAATTCTATAGTTTATTTATTCTAGTATTGTGGGATCTCGATGAATGATGAATTTCGGATGTTAATTTGATTTGATTGATTTATCATATTGGGTTATTTATTCTTTCTTGTGCTTAATTGTTTGATTACCTAGCTAATAGTTGAACTCTATCTATGGCTCATGATTCGACCACGACAGAGGGGATTTCACGAGCGCAGTAAGAAGGAATAAGGCTTGATCTTGAACCTTGGCATCAGGGAATCGATTTGCGGATATGATAGACTTATATCTATTCGCCTTGCTTAATCACTATACATAAAATATAAATGTGTTCTTGTTAGCACTAATACCATCGACATATAGGCATTAGGTTAGCTTGAATAGGCGAGTAGGTCCTCGACAGAGTCCTGTGAGAAATATTAACCCTGTGATTAGTAATCGAGATAAATTAATTGAGTCAAATTAGCTGAATATTTCAACAGAATTGGTAGATTTTCCATAACCCTAGAATTATTTTCTCTCATTGAACCACCATCTTGCATTTAATCTCATTAGTTAACTGTTTTAATTTAATTAGTTATGTTTAGTTTAGAATAAATTCATACTTCTCAAAAATTTCTTGTTTAAATAATTATGAATTGTTTGATTTAGTCAATAGTTTATCACAAGTCTCTGTGTGAATGATTTTTGATCTTATCACTGTATTACTTATCGACCACGTATACTTGTGTGTCTGTTTGGGAGCAACAGAACTTCAGGCTTGAATAGTGAAAATATATAAAACTTGCTTCAGGAAGAACTCGAAGATGTATATTTGTAATTGTTTTTGTCTATTTGAACCACTATTTGATTTATTTTGGTTTTTTTTAAACATCAAAAGCAATTTTAAACCAAGTGTTCTTTCAACCAAAATAAGCTAAGAGTTGCAAAGAATAGTCCAAAATGGTACTCCCTCTGTCCCTGTTTAAGTGTGTGGGTTTGACCGGGTACATTGTTTAAGAAAATAAGGAAGTCTTTTATACCCTGTGGTTTAAAATTAAAGGCGTGTAATGTGGGCCACTGACTGGTCCAAAATTTATTTTAAAATTAAAGAGTTACCAAATATGAAAAGAGACACATTTTTTTGGACGGACTAAAAAGGAACAATAAACAATTAAACTGGGACATGTGAGTATAATTGGTAAAATTTTAATTCTGACCTAGAGATTGCAACTTCACTTTTCATTACCTAGCTTGGTGCAAAGTTTTAATCTAACAAAACATTTTTTTTCCTGCATTGCCAACCCCACTGTTCACCAGTTAGACCATTCAAACAAAGATATGGTATTTACTGAAAATCAAACTAAAAGACTCAAGATTCATGATGCAATATGAAATAGCAAAGATAGAATCAAACACCCAAACAAGAAGAATAGTCTAGGAAGAACAGAAATTATAAAAACGAAAGGATTAATACTTACTATAGAAGAAAGATTAATCCAAGAGGGATGGGAAACTTGAACCAACATTGGAAGTCATACTAGGGGTGGCTCTATGAGTTCTAAGTCTAAGAACATAAAGAAGAAGCTAGAGAGCTTCTCTAAGCATACACTTGTTTCTAATAATCTGATTAACTAATGACTGAAGAGGCTAAGTGTGGCTTTTATAGGGTTTATTCCACACGCCTTTATGTTTAAAAAGTAGCCACAAGTTGGTTATTAAAGTAAGACCATGACGGGCCAATAAAGCATCAACGTTCTACAAACAAAAACTAATCTCGTCCTCAACACTTAGCCAATTTTCAGAAGATAGGAGTCTGGGGCGCTCCGCCTCTTCTCCAGACCGCTCCGCTCTTTCAAGTACTGAGGCTGGGAATGTCTAGACATGTCAGGGGCGCTCCACCTTCCTTCAAGGGCACTCCACCCTTCACAGAAACTGCACCCTCGCTCATTCTTTCCTCCAAGCTCTCCTCCAAACCTCAGGCCTTCACGGCTCCTTATCTTGGCTCTTGATGAATGACATCTTCTCTCAGATTGGACTGCATCAATTCTATATTATTTTCGTGTTGGTGTGTATAAGACAATTAGTGAACACGAAAAGTGCAGAGAAAGAGAGGACATGTTTTTTTCATACGGGGAAGTGCTTTCTAGGAACTTTTTGTTTTCAATGCTCGATCTCGAGACTTGTAGTTAAGGGTGTATGTATCTTGTTTATCCTACTACATCACTTAATGACTATTTCTAATAGCTACTTATCGAGAACAAGACATGAGTTGTGAAAATATTTTAAAACTATAAGTTTTCATCAAATATATATTCTATATTATTAGAAATTGGAACATCATTGCACAAAACTCTTTAGAGGAAATAATCTCTTGTGACAGTTGCCATTTGGATAGAAGAAATAATTGTTCAAAGATTTTATGATGAAGTAAAAAAAGTACATGTATAAAGAGTGAGAAAGAAAAATTTGGTCACTTGTAAAGAAACACCTACAAAAATTTCTTTTTATCGCATACTTTTTTCGTACATATTGCGCAGTTCTTAGATTACTCATGTACCCTCATGTATTCAATGGTCCAAACAACCTTCTTCCTCTAACTTCTTTAGCTATTTCCATTACATTAGTCATACTCAAGCAGGCTTTCTTAGTAACAAAGCATCTAGCAATGCCAGTATGCCGGTGAGGACTGACTACTTCAAGACATGTTAAGGTTGGGTCTACTAGGCTTGTTTCTGACACGACCTAAATTTCTGGCTAAGTCGGGCGCAAGTCGTGCGGGCGCCCGACTACTTCTACTAGACCCGTAGGGCGAACCCTATCGACTTACTCAATATATTTCTCATAAAACTAATTGGAATAGGAAATGAAATAGCTTTAATAACATAAAGTAGCTCCAGAAGAAAAATGTATACAAGATGAATATATAAACAAGTTGTCTGAATAATACAGCTAACTAGCCAAAATACACAGGCCTAGAGGTTTTCAGATCAAATATCTAAGAATTCAAAAATATACACATCTCCCAAATGTAGCAAAAGTAAAATAGAACTAAGATAAATATAGCTGGCGGCCTCAACGAACAAACTGGCCCACCACAGACAGCTAAGAACGTCCTCGCTCTTCAATAACACTGTTGGCTGGGTCCTGGAGCGGAATCTACCGAAATGAAAAGACAACACAAGAAACAGATAGGGAGTGAGTCATAAGGACTTAGTAAGCGAGGAGTAGCTAACTCGAGAAATAGTTAAACTAGCCAGGGAAACAGTAAACAACATCAATCAATAGATAAGCAATCCACAGATTGTCAAGCAATAGTCATGTACAGATTCTAAACATGTAATAATGATATGAGGTGAATATTATATGATGCTCTGAGGTCACATGTGTCCAATGAATTGAGCAGAATCCTCCTGCTCCGAGGCGAAATCCTCCTACGCTCGATATGTATACGAGGAGCCGAATCCTGCTGCTCCTAGGACAGACTTCTCCTACTCCCGAATCTCTTTAGAGCTCACATCGGCGATACTTCCAAAAATACCATGTCACCCTCAAACTCTAACTCTCGGCTCCTCCAATTCGAGTATGTAATATACCTGCTCTGATCGGTCTGCAGACGATCCTGAATAACATGAATAACATCCAGAGTCAATCGAACCATCTCTGAACTCACCATCTCGACAACTCGAGACTCGAACCATCCATTGAAGAGTGACATCTACGGCCATACAATGCCTAAAATGGAGCTATCTGAATGGAGGACTGATAGCTTTTATTATAAGAAAACTTTGCTATGGCCAAATGATTATCCTAGTGGCCTCTGAAGTCCAATGCACAAGCTCTCAGTATGTCCTTCAAGATCTGAATAACCCGCTCAAACTGACAATCCATCAGAGGAAGGAATGTCGTGCTAAGCTGCACCTAGGTCCCCAACTCTCTCTAAAAGACTGCCAGAACTGGAAAGTAAACTGGGAACCACGATCAGATATGATAGAGACAACAGCCTAACGACCTTCTCAATCAAAATATGACCTGAATCAGTAGTCTTCACAGGGATGAAGTGAGCTTATTTAGTCAGTCCATCAACAACCATGCGCTAAACCTGCAGGTCTTCGATGTTCGTACTTAACTTGCTGGCAGTTTAAACAACGAGATACATAATCAAACACATTCCTCTTCATTCCCTTCCACCTATATAGCTCTCGGAGGTTCTGATACATCTTAGTAATACCAGGATGAATAGAATAACTCAAGCGATTAGCCTCGTGGAGCAATAGTTGCCTCAGATCTCCGACATGTGGAACACAGAGTCGGCCAATAAATCAAAAAATGCCATCTAAATCAAGCTCGAATGAAGGAACTCCTCCACTTAACACACGACCACGCAACTTCGATAGATAAGGATCCTCGAATTGTCTTACTTTAATCTAACTGACTAAGGAAGACTGCGCTGCAACATATGCCAAGAATCGACTGGAGTCTGGGCGAATAAATCTCACTCCGGAGTCGCGAAGGACTTCAACTCTCTGGTCAAAGGTCTCATGTCAATATAAAGAAAAGCCATGTTGCCATGGACTTCCTGTTTGAGGCATCTGCTACTATATTCGCCTTACCAGGATGATAGCATATTTTAATTCACTCAAGTCACCTCCACTGCCGGCCATTAAGATCCTTCTGAGATAAGACTGTAAGTTCTTGTGATCGGTATACACTTCACAAGGCTTGCTAAAAAGATAATGCCTCCAAATCTTCATAGAAAAGACCACAGCTGCCAACTCTAAATCGTGAGTCGGATAATTTTTCTCATTTACCTTCACCTGTCTGGATGAATAAGCAATCACCTTCCCCTATTGTATAAGAACACATCCAAGACCCATACGAGATGCATCGCAATAGACTATAAATCCACCGGTGCTAGAAGGAATCGATAGCACTAAAGCTAAAGTCAATAAAGCCTTGAGCTTCTGGAAGCCCGCCTCGCATTCATCGGACAATCGGAACTGAATCGTCTTCTGAGTAAGGCGAGTTAAGGGAGCTATAATAGAACAAAACTTTTTAATGAACCGCCGATAGTAACCTACCAAGCCAAGGAAGATACGAATCTCCATCGGAGTGGTAGGACAAGGCCAATTCTGCACCGCCTCAATCCTTTCCGGATCAATCTTGATGCTCTTACTAGATACCACATTGCCCAAGAAAGCTACCTAGCTGAGCCAAAACTCACATTTGGAGATCTTGCATACTAGTTACGATCATGGAAATTCTTAAGAATCACCCTCAAATGATGCTCATGATTCTCATCACTAGTAGAATAAATAAAAATGTCATTGATAAAGACAATGACAAAAGAATCGAGGAAGAACTTGAATATCTGATTCATGAGATCCATAAATATTGCAAGGGCATTTGTCAGCCCAAAAGACATAACTAGGAACTCGTAATGGCCACAACAAGTCGTGAAAGTAGTCTTCGGGGTATCTGACTCTCAAATCTTCAACGGATGATAGTCCGGCCACAAATCAATCTTAGAAAAGAATATGTCAGCCTGCAATTGATTAAACAAATCATCAATATGAGGCAAGGAATACTTGTTCTTGATGGTGACTTAGCTGCCAATAATCAATACACATCCACATAGTCCCATCTTTCTACTTCACAAACATAAAAGGAGCACCCCACAGAGAAACACTTTCCTTAATGAATCCCTTATCAAGCAAGGCTTGCAACTGCTCCTTTAGCTCTTTCACCTCAGACAGAGCCATGTGATAAGGGGGAATAGAAATGAGCTGAGTCCCTAGCACTACATCAATTCCAGACTCGACATTCCGATCAGGAGAAAGTCCCAAAAGATCATTTGGAAACACATCAGAGTACTCTGTCACCACAGGAACTGAGTCGAGGGATGGAATCTCCATAGTGGTATCTCAAACCATGGCAAGATGTGCTGAACAACCTTTATCTATCATCCGCTTAGCCTTAAGTAAAGAAATAACACGCCCCGTGAGTGGAAAATGAGAGCCCTGCCACACTACCGTTGATAAACCAGGAAGAGACAACCGAATAGACTTGGCATGACAATCCAAGGTGGCATAACACGACGCCGAACAATCCATGCTAATAATGATATTGAAATCAAACATATCTAATACCAAAAGGTCCAACTGGGTCTCACGACCCCAAAAGGACACGGTACAAGATGGATAAACTCGATCCACCAATATAATGTCTTTGATAGGAGTAGAAACACAGAAAGGATCACAGAGATGCATGAAATAAATATGGAAACCCGAAGCAAAATAAGGTGACATTAATGATGAGGTGGATATCAATCAAGGAGTATGCATCTCGACCACAAACTGATGCTAAACCTCCAAAACAGCTGGAGATAGTTTGGCATCCTGTCTGGGTGGCAATACATATAGTTATCTTTGCGACTGACCTGAGCTGCTACTCTGAGAACTACCTCCAAAGGGACCACCAGAACCACGCCTATAGCCTTTGCCGGAAAGTGGTGCACCTCTAGCTGGCTGAGGCAATAAAGGAACAACCTGGGGCTGCATAAATACCGAAGGGCGAGGGAAAGGACTGTTACCACCTTGTTGATGAAGATAAGGGCAATCCTTCTTATGATGCCCTGGATCTTGATAAATGAAACACCCCGAACAATACCTACGCTGCTCAAACTAAAGCTGATCACGAGGTCAAGACTGGAATGGAAATCGACCTTGAAGAGGAACATACGTGTTTTGAAAACTACGCGCTGGAGGCTGAACTGCCTAATAGGTGGTGTCCTCTACTGCTGATAGCGCTCTGACTCTTCCTGCTCTAGTCTATAATACGCCTCATACCTCCACACGATATCAACATCAATATCAAATGAAGCCCCCGCCTCAATTGCTCAAGCCATCTAGGACCACAAAGAAGGAGAAA
This sequence comes from Petunia x hybrida, assembly GCA_037355625.1. Lineage (NCBI taxonomy): Eukaryota > Viridiplantae > Streptophyta > Magnoliopsida > Solanales > Solanaceae > Petunia > Petunia x hybrida. Next base: position 2,184,172 of record JBBBVM010000059.1, on the reverse strand, counting down.
GCCCATCAATAAATCTTCAGAACTTCTCCGAAGGCTCACGAGTAAGATCTGGAGCATATCTGGCTATCTTAGAGAACTCAATCTCATACTCTAAAACCGACTGGTATCTCTGTCCGATCCGTTTAGACTGGCGATGCTTTTCATCAAGCTCACTACGAGGGAGAAACTTCCCCATAAACCAGCGAGAAAAATCGCACCAAGTATGCTTAGGCAAGCCATGCCTAGCTGATAGAAGAGCATTCTACCAGTCTAAAGTTGGACCCTTAAACTGAAAGACAGTATAATTAACATCATACTACTCGAGATAACCAAGAGCCTCTAGGAACGCTAGTATCGATATAGAAATTCATGAGTATTATCAGATGCATGGCGTGAGAATGTCGGAGGATTAAGCCTGGTAAAATAATACAGCATTTCTGGGCTCTCGGACCGAAATGCTACCGGGGCTGGCTAACCACCCTGAACAATCGGAGGCACAACACCTACTGCCACTACAATATGACCAACTGGAGAGACATTTGGAACTAGAATAGGGTCCCCTGAGCCTGAGCACCAACATCTGCAGCAGCCTATGAGCTGCCTAAGGAATATGAGGTCCCTGGAGCATCTGCGTCGCCAAGAATCTCATAAAAGCATCATGGAGAGCTGGGGGGGACTGCAAAGCCCTGCCCCCTTGCCCACCAGGAGCTCGCACAACTGAGGCCTCAGCAACTAGATCATCAACACGATCCACTACTCTCACAGCCTGGGCAGCTCTACCTCTGCCCTGACCACGACCTCTACCAAGGCTTCTATCGCGGCCAACACCTCCTACTCGCGGAGCAGTAGGTATAGGGGCTACCTCTGGCTTCTCCGCTTCATGCTGACCAGTTGCGCACATTCTCACCATTTACTGCGAATGAATTAATAAAGATATTTAACTTTAGACAAGAAGACCCTCGCACGATAAGAACAAAAAGAAAGGGAACTGCATAAATGCAACCATAGCCTCTCGTAGATAGGTACGGATGTCTCCAGTCAATCAGCGAGACTCTACTAGACACTATCATTATCTGGAAAAGACTCTAAACCGAGCGCTGATACCAACTGACACGACTTGGATTTCTTATTAGGTCACCCGACTACCTCACCTAAACCCGTTGGGTGAACCCTACCGACATACTCATTATATTTCACATAGAACTAACTGGAAAATGAAATGAAATAACTCTAATAGCATAAAATAGATCCAGAATATATATATATATATATATATATATATATATAAAACTACCCAAAATACACAAGTCTAGGAGGTTCCAGATAAGACATCTAGGAATCTAAAAATATACACATCTCCCAAAGGGAACAAACGTAAGATAGAACTAAGAGAACTATAGCTGGTGACCTTAACGAACAAGCTGGCTCACCACAGATAGCGTAGAACGTCCTCGCTCCTCAGTCGCGCTGCTGGCTGGGTCGTGGATCATAATCTCCCGAAACGAGAAGACAACACAAAAAACAGATAGCGAGTGAGTCATAAGGACTCGGTAAGCAAGGAGTAGCTAATTAACTCGATAAAACATGATGCTATGGGTTCACATGTGCCCAATTAATGGAACGAAATCCTCCTACTCCAGGCGGAATCCTCCTACCCTCAATATGTATGCAAGGAGCGTAATCTTTTTGCTCCTAGGGTGGAATCCTCCTGCCCTCAGATGACGTAAAAACCTTGAATCAGAAGAAACATAATCATAAAATACATAAAAAGGTTGTGGTGTAGTTAGTACACCTTGTCGAAAACTATCCGAACGACCTTAAATTTTACTTTTGAAAGTTCCCACAAGTCACCAATGACCATACGAACCTAACAAAACTTTCGAATTTCGAATCAGAGCTTCTTTACTCAAATCGAGCTCGAAAACCTCTTTTGAGGTTTACCGACAGCCGAAACTGAAACCTTCCTCTAAGACCTACCAAACGAGGTCCGATTCAGCTTAAATTTTATAGACATCCTTATGGACCTTACATGACTGTCGGTACGCCAATCAGAGGCTTAACTCTTGAAATGACTAGCTAAGGTTGTTTTAGCTTCCCTCGAGATTCAGTGAGAGAATTGGACAGGATCTCAAAAACCTGTAGGTAAGCTACTGGGCACTCGAAAATGGAAGAATTGGAGACTGCCTCTCATCTAGGGTTGGAGGTGGATTCACTATAGTGGCTAGCGTGAGTATTTGAGTGTTTAAACGGCGTTTTGGAGGGCGTACAAAAAGCTCCTCGGAGTGACCTATCAGGGCGTAGGTACCGAAAGGTATAAGCCCCACAATTTGGGGCATATTAGGGTTCAGGCGTTGGACGAGTGTTGGGCGTAAGACCTAAATTTACGCCAACAATTTTTAAAATTAAAATAACCGTTGCTTAATAAGTTCTCAATTTAAAGCATTCACTCAAATATCAACTTGCTAATGAGATTCTCAAAAGTTTTTGTAAACTATCAAATATATTTTTATTCTTAGCCCTATTTTAGTTTATTCTCTTTGACTTATACAGTTCTATAGAATGAGTCGAAGAATATGTTCCTTTTCTGCAAACTATAATGCAAAATTTTGCAAACTTACTAAGATGAAATAATAATGCAAATATTTTTCACTAATGTTATATATTTATTTAATTTCTATGTTATTTTACACTTATTTATGTGATTTTATGTTTAAATATTTATTCTAATAATAAATTTTTATAAATATTAAATACTCCATTTATTTCAATTTATGTAAACCTATTTGACTTGGTACAATAGTCTTTGTGTAGCTATAAATCATCTCATTAAGGGTACAATAGTAAACTTAGCGTTAAATTGTTTCCAAATTTAAGAAGCAGTTTTTTTTTTTTTTTGGAAACAAACTAAATAATTATGTTTGCATAAACTGCAACAAAGTGAGTATTAAAGATTAGTGGGGCTTAAATCGGTGCGTGGGGCTTAAATCGGTGCCTCGAGACTTACGCCTAGCCTCGTATCAGGTAAAATGTCTAGCCTCGCGTCCACGCCTTTTAAAATATTATAGTCTCCCACACAACTGAGCGTTCGATTCTACAAAAGTTGTTAGGTTACCGCTACATCCTTTTTCGATAAACTAGAAGTTCTTTATATTTTAATGATCTTTTATGTAAGAAGATAATATCAGAGTAATTAAAAAGTTGTTTGTAGCTTTTTAAAAGAATTTTTACACAAATATACAAATTTTCACCCTTAATTACATAAAAATAGCAACATTACACAAATTACAATGCATAACAATATTTTTTCTAGCAATATTTGGAAATTTTCAATCAAATAAAACACTGAATAATAAAATTCCAAGGTAACATGCTGGTGCCTAGCTCCGCAACAAATTCACACAACACTACCAGTACTCTCACAACCTTCATCTCCAGCAACCTACAACCGCCCACCTCCGCCATCAACACCATCTCCACCAGCAGGAATATAAAAAATGGCGGAGCATGTGATATCGAAAGTAGATGATAACCCTCCCAAACAATAATTTATTTGCGTCTTCTACTATAAATTTCATGTGTTACTGTTAAAGGAAAAAGTTCAAAGGGGTTAAAAAATTGCAATTTGCCGATGAGTACTCGTCGGAGAAGGAAGTACGGAGGTCAAGCAAAGTTTGGGGAATTAAGTGAAGGAACTCTTTCATGGGTAAAACTTCTGGGATATGATTAAAGAAGGTTCTACATAGAGAAAGAGAGAAATGTAATGAAATGCAAATTTGGACGAGGGGTTACAAAGAGAAAAAATGTATAAAAGGGAATTATTAAGGATTAAAGTTTCCGCATAGAAGCTTTGTTATGAACCTTAGATCTGGTTTTATTGTACCAATGCTTATGTCGTCATTAGTAAAAGGAAGCTGCTGCAACCTAAAACAAACGTAAGTTGAAACAACAAGCTCTTATTTGTTTGTGAAGAAAAATAATTACTACTCAAAGAGAATTAAGTCAGTATTGGTAGCTAGATTTTGGCACAAATAAATTTCATTTTTTCTATCACGGGTTTTTCTTATTATAAAGTCGGTAAAAGTGCTGAAACGATGTTAAAACAGTTTGAAACAGTGGAGATACAGTGCTGAAACGATGCAGAAACGGTTTGAAACAACACAGATACAGTTGAAACGGTGCAGAAACAGCTGAGATACGGTGCTGCAGAAACAGTTGAAACGGTGCAGAAACAGTTGAGATACGGTGCAGAAACAGTTGAGATACGGTGCTGCAGAAACAGTTTAAACAGTGCAGAAACAGTTGAGATACGGTGCTGCAGAAACAGTTGAAACGGTGCAGAAACAGTTGAGATAAGGTGCTGCAGAAACAGTTGAAACGGTGCAGAAATATTTGAGATACGGTGGTGCAGAAACGGTTAAAACGGTGCAGAAACAGCTGAGATACGGTGCTGCAGAAACGGTTAAAACGGTGCAGAAACGGTTGAGATACGGTGAGATACAACGAGATACATCGAGGATGGGATAAGAAAAAGTGAAATTAGGGGAAATGATAGGAATAAAAGTGAAATTGGGGGAAATAGTGGTAGGAAAAGTGAAATAGGGAGAAATGGGAGGAGCAAAAGTGATAGTGGGGGGAAATAGGAGGAAGAATGTAAGGTTTTGGTGTGTTATGGGAAAATATTGCTATGTTTTCGCTATATTTGTAATTAACTTGTGTTTTCCTCTATATAGGGTTATTTTTCTAAAATATTGCTATGTTTGGTAATTAAGCTCTAAAACTTGTACTTTTATGTAAAAATTTCATGTTTAAATAGAGCCCAATAAAGATAAAATAAAAAAATTACTTTAAATAATTACTATCAAATAAGGAGGTGTTCCACTATTTTTAGGAAAAAATTTAAAAGAAAAGTACGCCACTAAAATGGGTGACTAGTAGTTTCCATTATGGGGAGCAAAAGAAGAACTAAAAATAAAAGAAACGGCTAAGTTGGCTTCTTAAAACTCCAGTAACATATGTAAAGTTTTTGAACTCCTGTATAATATAAGGAATTCAGTTGCTCTTGGTGGTCTCTATTTGCAAATAGATGAAAGTACGGAACTATTACAACCAAATTTCTTCTATGTCAACAACCAATGTAACACCATTCTTGAAATTCGAAATAAACCAGTTACTTCAACTCTGCACCAAATCAAAATCAATACACCAAGTAAAACAATCCCATCAACAAATTACCATACATGGTCAACATCAAAATCCATTCATTATCACTAAATTGATTCAACTCTACAGTGAATATGACAACATAAAATGTGCCCACCACCTGTTTGTTAAATTGTCTCAAAGAAATGTTTTTGCATGGACAGCCATAATATCAATTTTTTCACGTAACTGCTTATTTCAAGAATGTATAAGTAGTTATAAGGAAATGAAATTAGATGGTATTTTACCTGATGGTTATGTGTTTCCTTTAGTGGTAAGGGTATGTGCTAAATTTGCAAGATTGGAACTTGGGGTGCAAATACATAAAGATGTAATAGTATGTGGGGCAGAATGTAATTTGCAAGTTGGGGATTCTTTAATTGATATGTACTCAAAATGTGGTGATATTCAATGTGGTAAAAGGGTTTTTGATTTTATGCAAGAAAAAGATTTGCTTTCGTGGAATTCAATTATATCGGGTTATGTATGTAATGGTTTTCTTGATTTAGCTGTACAGATGTTTGGGCTTATGAGTGTTGAAGGGGTTCAGCCAGATATAGTCACTTTGAATACAGTAATGGATGCGTATTGTCGCATGGGTCGATGTGATGAAGCTAGGAAAATATTTGTGATGATCAAAGAACCTAGTGTGATATCGTGGACGACGTTGATCTCAGGCTGTTCGAGAATCGGGGAGCATGGTAATGCATTGAGTATATTTAGGGAGATGGTGAGTACAAGAGAAGTTTGTCCTGACTTAGATTGTCTCTCTAGTGTGCTTGCGTCGTGCCAGCTTATCGGGTATTTAAGGAGTGCCAAGGAGATTCATGCACATGGGATTAAATTTGAATCGCCTTTTGCTTTTTACAGATCTTCTGGTCCTGCTTTACTGACGTTATATGCTAAATGTGGGAGGATTCAGGAAGCAAGACATGTTTTTGAGTTGATGGATAAGACGGATGTTGTTGCTTGGAATTCAATGATTCATGGTTTTGTTGAATTAGGGATGGGAAACTTGGCTGTGGAACATTTCAAGAGAATGCTTTCTATGGTAATTAAGATTAATGAGACAACACTTTCGATTGTTTTGCCAGTTTGTGACCTTAAAAATGGGAAACAGATTCATGCATATGTATGGCGGAGCAGTTTGTGGGATGTCACTCCTGTTTGTAATGCACTTATTCACATGTACTCAAAATGTGGGTGCCTTGCAAATGCTTTTTCTGTGTTTACTAACATGTCTAATAAAGATTTAGTGACATGGAATACAATAATAAGCGGATTGGGAATGCATGGTTTGGGCCAAGATGCCCTGCATCTCTTGGAAAAGATGAGTCATTCTGGTATTCAACCGAATTCTTTGACATTCACTTCAATTCTTTCAGCATGCAGTCATTCAGGACTGGTCGACGAGGGGCTAGATATTTTCCACAGGATGGTGGAGGAATTTGGATTGAACCCGAGAATGGAACATTTTACTTGTGTTGTTGATTTACTAACACGAGCTGGTCGGCTTCAAGATGCCATAGATTTTATAGGGAAAATGTGTGATAAACCGGATAAGCATATATGGGGTTCTGTACTTGCTGCTGCGTTAGCACATCAAAAAGTTAGCATTGGAGTTCTTGCTTCGGAGAATTTAGTTGAATTGGAGCCGGAAAATCCAGGACACTATGTAACATTGTCAAATTTGTATACTAAAGCTGGAAGAATAAGTGATGCTCTTGCAGTGAGAAAGGTAATGGAGACCAAGGGGTTGGTAAAGAATTTTGGTTGTAGCTGGGTTGCGGAAGCAAATTGAAAATAATAAACGTGAAGTAGAATATTTGCCCATATAATCACTAGATTCAAAATCCTAAGTTGAAGTATTAGCATTTGAGTACAATTTCAGAATTTAACATCTTACGTCTTGAAATTGCTTCATGTCCTTCATCCAGGCTAAATATTTCCTTATTCTAGAAATGTGTATATGTATTTTGCTCTGAACGATTCACTATGTTTAGCATAGTCATTTTCAGTTGTCTGGCAGGTTGTAGAATCAAAAAGTAACTGGTAAATATACTTTGACAGAAATACAGATGTAATTGAATTCAGTTACTTCTTTGTAACTAAAACTGTAAAGTAGTAGTAAGTTATGGAGTAGTATTCTTTTTGCTCGTAGGGATCTTATTTTCTTTTCAACGTAGCGTTCCTATTGTTTGAACCATTGATCTCCAGATTGAATGATCCTTATCTTCTGCTTCACTATTCTCCAAATTGAAGTGTATAGGTGAAGTATCAAATTTAGGCAGTGTTATAAGCTAGTTCTTCCCGTTGTCTGTTTGCCCTTTTCATCTCTCCACTCCTGTAATTTAAAATACTCATCAAAAGGTGGAAATAGAAGTAGTTGCAATAGTTTATATCAAAGTTTTGATCTTTTCTGATCAAATGTATTTTTCATAAATTGATTATCTATTCACACTCCGTTTGGATGGTTGTTACCTATCGTTTCATAATGTGTTGTGTTGTATTGTATCGTATGGTACTGTATCGCATAATGTTGTACAATATTTGGATAGACTGTACTGTTTACTGTGGTTTAATAATTGAAAATAAAGTAAAGAGTAAAATGAGAATATTAAATAATAAGTGACGGCATGATAGGCAAGAAAATAGGTAAAGACGCAATCCCACCAAATCGGTCGTTACATAAAGTGACAGTTGGTTACATAACAATGGATTTAACGATACCATACAATATTAATTAAAGAAACAACCAAAACAAACCTCGTACCCATGAAAATATTACAATACCATACCATGGGTACCCATGGAAATATTACAATACCATACCATGGGTTACAACCATCCAAACAGGCTGTTAGTGAACTTCATTGGTTTTCATGTTCTTCTTAGTTCCTTCTTTGGGTCCATGCGATATATGTCCAAATTATGACGGGCCTATTTGCAAAAATATGACACCATAAGTAATGATTTGCCTTTTTTCCCGCGCTAACAGGGTTCTGCAAAAATGCTTCCTTTAAAATTTAATAAAAAAAATCCGAACGAAAATATCCCGGTTAACGATGATCCATCCTACTCATTGGCCGCATCAAATTCCAATGTCGTGGATCCATCAAAATATTTACCAAACAATCCTCGCCCACCAGCTTTTTATCGGTGAAAATAGTGGAATTTTGGGTTACAAGTATTGTTCTACCGTTGTTCAATTCCAGCTCGAAGGGCTTTTACAAATATTTTCTCCCCATTTGGGTTGGTGGAATATTTGTGATCATTATCACTTGATAATAATGATTCCTCTTTCTCTCTATCGAAGGGTTACGAGATTCTCATTCATCTCATGCCATGGATTTTTTTTTTAATGTTTAGATCTAGTATTCTTTTGTCGGAATTTGTACGGATCTGATTTTTAAGATTTTATGTTGATCAACCTAGAAACACTGTATAAAAGTTTTGTTCATGTGTATACCATTTTATACATGTATTATACGTTTGCATAAATGTGTATAAATCTGAATTCGTGTGAAAGTAAATGTAAAGTTGTACAAATTTTTTATTTTTTTTTTTGTATTATTATGGATGTGTGAATAAATATTTAATTTTCGGTATATTTTTTTGTATTTCTCTCTTGGCAAAACACATCGACAGCTCCTTAAAGTTGTCCACGATTTTTACTTAGCCACTTCATCTTAAGTCTGTTCTATTTGAACACGCGAACTACGTCTCAAATGTGTCATTTAGACACAACTTAGTGATGTGGCATAGTTCGTAAATTACACTGCTTAAGCATACGTGAATGGGTACGAAAGAAAAGTGTCAACTCAAAAAAAAAAAAAAAAAACAAACAAACAAACAAACAAACACAAAAGAAAAACCCACAATTTTTCTCATTTTCTAGTCCGCCATTTTCAATGGACAGCAACTAAGCCATCAACAACTTCCAACAACAAAAAATTCAATGTATTTAGCAAAATTTTTTGTTCTTGAAATGCAAAGTCAACCACAACAACCAAGACTGTTGGCACTGCTCCATCGCGAGCTCCACCGCAAGTTTTGTGTGAATTCGACTGTTCTAGATTATTAAACAATCTATTTACCATCACAAAATCACCGTCACTTCTCGCCCCAACATCTTTCCTTGTCTCGCCACCACTAACAAGCAAAAAAATTCATGCGCTGCCCTCCATAAGTGCTGGTCTTACCAATTTGCCCCCACTTTTCAATGTTTTAAGTAAATGCCCTCCACATCATCCCTTACTATGCGAAAGGACTATTTTACCCCTGACTAAACCTATTTCATATTCTACGATTTCCTTCTCTCTTTCCTCCTTCATTTCCTTCTTTCTTCTCTGTGTCCTGGAGATTTAGGGAATCTGTAAAAATTATATTTATTTTATGACTTTTTTTAGTTTGTGTTATAATGTAATTTTTATTTTGCCTAATCCTTTATTTGTATTTATTTTTTTCTGTATTTCTTTTTGCTAATTATTATTTATATACTTATCTGTAAGTTTTTTCATTTTGATTGATTCGAATTAAATTTGACGTTCATATGGTTTTTTTTTTTTTTTGTTTTTTATACTTGATTAAGATGATTTTAAGGTTCTTAAATTGGCAATAGCAATTAGATACTGTTGTTGCTCATTGCACAAGGCTTAAATCTAGGGTATTGCGAATTTAAAGTCTTGGCTATTGACATTAGTTGCAAAGACTTTCTCTGCAAGTAACCTTTATTACACAGAGATTAAACCAAGACTTGAAGAGACTTTCTCTGTAAGTTGCCTACTGCATAGAGGTTAAAGTCTTGGCTATTGCCAATACTTGCAGAGACTTTGTCTGCAGGTGCCAATTACATCAGATGGTAAAGTATTGGCAATTGCTAATACTTTCAGAGACTTTCCCTGCAAGTTGCCCCCTTCCACCCGACCTTAAAGTGTTGGCTATTGCCAAAAGTTGTAGAGAATTTGGTAACATCACTTGGGTGGTGTTATCATTGATAAAAGAATTTGGTTTCTCGATTTGTCCAGTGATAAGTTGACCCTTAATGACGATGTTCGCAACTTTTATTCAATCTTGTTTTTATTTTTTTTTGTGTTAGATTCCACTTTAATTTCCTAGTTAAGGTGCCCATTACACCAGAGCTTGAACTCTTGCCAATAGCCAAGACTTGCAACGACTTTCTCTCAAATTACCTGATTCAACAAGGCTTGAAGTCTTGGCAATTGCCAAGAAGTCTGTGCAAGGTGCCCATGGCACCAGAGCTTGAACTCTTGGCAATAGCCAAGACTTGAAGAGACTTTATCTGCAAATTACCCACTGCAACAGGGCTTGAAGTCTTGGCAATTACCAAGAAGTCCGTGCAAGGTGCCCATTGCACCAGAGCTTGAACTCTTTGCAATAGCCAAGACTTGCAGAGACTTTCTCTGCAAATTGGCCACTACAACAAGGCTTGAAGTCTTGGCAATTTCCAGGAAGTCTTTGTAAAGTGCCCATTGCACCAGATCTTAAACTCTTGGTAATAGCCAAGACTTGCAGAGAAAGTCTCTGCAAGTTGGCCACTACAATAAGGCTTGAAGTCTTGGCAATTGCAAGGAAGTCTGTGTAAGGTGCCATTGCACTAGAGCTTAAACTCTTGGTTTAGCCAAGACTTGCAGAGACAAGTTGTCCACTGCAACAGGGCTTAAAGTTTTTGCAATTGCCAAAAAGTCAGTGCAAGGTGCCCATTGCCAAGAAGTCTTGTGGATGTTTGTCTGTATTATCTAAAAAAGGTTTCTGTATCATCCTTTTGACGGTCAATTAAAATATGCCAGCACTTTGATCATTGGTTTATGCAAGCGTGCAATGCTTTTAAGGAGAATGAGAGAATCTGTAAAAGTTATGGTTTTTTAGGGTTTGTAGATAGCGTGAATGGAGAAAAGGAAAGGGATGGACTGGGCGGGTGTTTTTATTAGTTGTTAGGGGTATTTTTATCAGAAAAATATTTCATTAAACTAATGGAGGGCATTTATGCTGAACCACTGTTAGCAAGGGCATTTGTGCAAACCAATGACTCTCGTGTCATATTTATGAAAATCAGCCCTAACAAGAGCACTGCCTCATCATCCTCTGTTGTAACTTCAACCTCTTTAAGTTGAGTTGGATGTTTTGAAGAATGAAAAATGAAGTACTTAGTAACTTGGAGAAGAACTTATTTCTTGATGAGAAGAGCACGGCTGATCGAAAAGATTTTGTTGAATACAAATCAATGCAGAACTAGGAGTAGTGGCGCGTAGACTTATGCGTGTCCTAGTCAGCTAAAAGAAATTATGTTGGGGCTGTCTCCTTGAAGGGTGAACAAGAGTTAGTGCTGAACAAGGAGAGTATCACAGGAAAATCTTGACTTGCCATATTTACAAGGTTTCCTAGTAAAATATTACTAGGTGTTGACACCTAATTTTGTCCCGGAGTTATTGAAATTGATAATTTACTATGGAAAGGTTTTTAATTAAGGCTAAAATTGAAAATAAAAGAGATAAAGCAATTAATTTTGATCAAAAGAGCCTTTCCCTCTCTCCCGTATGAGCTCAATCAATCTCCATCGTTCATTTTGAATCGAGATTCGATCCGAACCGTGAATCTTTCCAACGGGTATTTTCATCCGAAACAAGAGTGAAAGTGGGACAATCTCGAAGGGAATGGACCATTTTCACCCTCATTTCGAAGGGAAAAGGTCGAAATCAGGGGTTGCTCTTGGAATTTCAAAGGCAGTCAAAACTCTAAATCCAAGTATATATTGCTATTTCTCGTTCATTTCTGGGGTTTTTTTTTTGGTCTCTAAGAAATGGCAGAAAATAGAGAGAGGCAGAGCTTATATGCATTTGGCAGTTTTAATCTTGAAAAGGAAAATACATAGCGCATTTTTAGTTTCTGTTTGGATTCAAATATAGCTTTTGCTTTCGTGTCGTCGCTTCGCTCATTCGAGTCATCGAGTCGTTTCGAGCTGTGTCGCTTCAGTTTAAGCCCCGTTCACTGCACCTAAAGAGGTTAGATTCAAAGCCTTTTACTGTTTGGTTTTTTATACATTAAATGTCTATGTATTTTTTTGGATTCTGTTTCATTGAAATTGATTTGAATATGGTACCAGCTGATACTATAGTATGAAGACGCTTCAAGTTAACCGTTATTCGCATAGAGTTTAAATCTTTCAGCGTGTTTCCGTAAAGTTCTGTTTTTGATAGTTTGAATGTATGTTCAATGGTAAAACTGGCCGAGATAATAGTTTTCAAACTTTGTTTGAGCATAAGTCTGACTCTTTTACACTTTGGTTGTAAAAATCATATCTTTAGACTATCTAGCTGGTTTTGTGTTTAAAATGATACCTTGAAAGAACCAGTTCTGTTTTGAAATGGATATGGCTTGTTAAAATACATAGAAGGATCCCTGGTTGTCTGAAGTAGGAGGAGTAGGTTAAGGGCCTGTAGTGGGTTATTTTCTAAGCCGGGGCTGATCTTTCCCCTCTTTCTCCCGTTTGTTCTTGTGCCTTTGGGCTTGAAGGGTTGAGGTCTAGGTTCAAGGTCAGATCATGTGTTGCCTTGGGATCAACTTATGCTCATGTCATTTTGTTTGGTTAATTAAAAGAGGTTCAGTTTAAGGGCCTAAGCCGGGAGCTGCTTCTGTATTTTCTTTAGGGAGTAGGAGCTGTTCTCTCTTCTTCCTGAATCAGTTTTCAATCCAGCTTTGTTCTTAGAGTCTATCCATATAAAATTCCTTTCTATGTTCCCTTCTAGTTAAATCCCAATATGTTGCATTGTGAAAAGAGTTTGCTTGCCTGATTTAGTTGAATAAAATGATCTTAGGACATAGAATTGTATTCCTTTAGTTCTTGTGCTGAATTGTTTAAAAAGTGTGTAATCTTTGGTTAACTAAATATATGAAATCTTATGCTAAGTTGTAAGCTCCAGCTTGATAGTTCTAATATATTTTATGGGCAATGGTACCTTGGCTGCAAGAAGATGCGGTCTGTAAGTTTAGATGTGTCTTATAGGCCAAAATATTTCATAAGTTGGAGTTTTGTTCTGCGATTCTGTTATATCTAGGATTGGTCTTTGGTTTCCTTTATACTAATGGTCTGGTTATAAGCTCGTAGTAATTATTTATGTAATGAAACAAGTTTAGGTGATAAGAGATGAGTTTGAATTAATCCTTGCATCTTTAGAGTCTGTTCATTAGCTAGCCTAGTCTTTTACTGTTAAAATGGTTTACTAAAGCAAAGCCTAGTCTTTTACTGTTAAAATGGTTTACTAAAGCAAAACTTGCTTGCATTTATAACATGATTTAATTTAATTCGTCGTCTTTGCTCCTTTTGCACGATGGTCATTTACTTAGTAACTTGTTTTGATTCTTCTTTGGATATATACTAATCTTTATTTCCTTATCTCCTTTTCTTGACGTGAACACTCCTTGGGACGAGTTGAAATAAAACTCACAATTGGGATGGCATGCATCTGGAAGTTATTTGACCCGCCCCGCATTTTCGGGACTTGATATCCCCGAAAATGTAAAAAAGAAAGAAAAAGAAAAAATAAAAAACTCTAAATTCAAGGCTCAGTGATTGAGTTGCCAAATCCGGGTTCTATCTTCTAAACTCCCTCTTTCCCGTCGCCATTAGAAAAACATGTTTTAGGAGCTCTGTAGAAAAGAAATGGTATTTGAATTGTGAATAATTATTGTAAATGACTTAAATTGTTTTATATGAATGCTTTGTATCATTTCTATGCGAATCGTCAATTAATTTATGGATGTTTAGAATAATTTGTTAATTAATGAGTGCAAAATCAAATTCGACTAAAAAAAAATTGTACCCTCGTCATAATTCGCATTCGAATTGCTTCTTTATTTATTATATTAAATATTCAATTATTTATTTATCTAATCTAATTTATTTATTTAGTTAATCAATTAAATTTTAATCCTTTATTTATTATGTACTTAATCTAATTTATTTAATTTCAATTAATCATTTATTTAATCAATTAAATATTTATGTAATTAATCAATTATTATTCATTTACTCCTTTATTTAATTAAAATTGATAAGTATTCATTTATTTAACTAAGTTATTTATTTATCTATTTATTCAATAAATTAATTAATCCTTTATTATTATCTAATTATTAATCTAGTTTGTTTATTTATTTATCTAACTTCATTTAACCTTTATTTATTTAATTAATTAACCAATTGATCATTATTTAATTATCCATTTAATTGATCTTAAATTTGGTCATTTATCTATATAAGTATCGGCATAACTAAAATCTTATCTTATTTTTATTATTTCTATTGTGCTTATTTAAAATTAATTTTATATACTTATTATCCTTAACAAATTCGTGAAAACCGCCGGATTAACCGCATTTAGCGGATTTTCGAAAGTGCTCCCGTTAGGGACCTTCTTTCGAATTTAATAGAACCACTTACCTAGAATCTCTGAATTTAATTTCTTTTAAATAAAGAATAAATTGCACTCTTTAGTTAACTTAGGTTCCTAATAATCCTTAAATTAGGTGGCGACTCCAAAGAAGCCCTTTGGAGTCCCATTTTGTTGAAATCAAATCTCGGTGCATACTTGTGTGCATTTTTGGGAGGGTTCAACACTAGGGTTACGAAACCCATACAAAAGCAAGTAATTGAGGCAGTCGATCTCAGTTATTCACTGCGAGAGTTGAGAGCAAACACAAGGCGATTCATTACCTCTTAAAATGACTTAACTGTTGAAGAGAACCAGTGAAGAACTAAAAGCGCAAGCAGTGAATCAGTTTAGGTTCTTTAATGTAGTTGTCATAGTTTCATGCTTTGATTGTATTACCTATCTGCTTATGTTAGAAGCCATTGTAATAAGTGAACTTTGAGTGATTACTTTGTAAAGCTAGAGGTTAGCTTTGTTGAGTGATTAGGGTCTAGAGTGTAGCCCTTTGATTACAGAGTTTGTAATCTAAAACTTGCTCTTTGTGTTAGTGAAGTGGTTTAAAAAATCCCAGAGTGCGGGTCGTGTTTTTCTCCCTTGAGCAAGGATTTTTCAACGTAAAAATACCGTGTCTTTTAGTTTATTGTTTACCCTTTTTGTTTGTGTTTTTCCGTGGACCCTTTTTGTTTGTGTTTTTCCGTGGAGGCAACAGCACAAGAACAAGGTTTTTGTGATTAAGATTCAGGTTCTTTGGCGAAAATCGGAGGAAACTATTCAACCTCCCCCTCTAGTGACTATAGGAGGTGCTTAGAGTATAGCAAGTGGTATCAGAGCAGGTCTTCTCGTTTTTGGTTAACACCTTGAGAAGGATCAAATCATGAGTGCACCACCTACTATTACTAAAGGACAATCGGTTCTGAGGCCTCCACAGTTCAATGGGCAATACTACGCTTGGTGGAAGAACAGAATGGATAATTACATTTGTGCAGAAGATTATCAACTATGGATAATAGTTTCTGAAGGAAATCCGCTTCAGACCAAAGTTGTCGGTGAAGGAGTTGCTGCTCATACTGAACCAAAGAAAAGATCTGAGTATAATGATGCTGATTACAAGATTCTGCGGACTAGGTCCAGAGGAGTTCAACAGGGTTTCATCTTATAATACTGCTAAAGAAATTTGGGATGCTTTCGAAGTTGCTCATGAAGAAACCACTAAAGTTAAGGACTCAAAAAGAAGAATGCTAGAAAGACAATTTGAGCTGTTCACAATGGGTGAAAAGGAGTCAATATAGGATATGATGACAAGGCTGACCATCATCACAAATGAGATGAGATCTCTAGATATGGAACTCCCAGAAGTTGAAATGGTTAATAAAGTGCTGAATGTTCTTCTTGGCGCTTGGGAACCAAAGATGACTGCTATATTGAGTCAAAACCACTGAAATATATCAAGTTAGAGGAACTAGTGGGTAGTTTGAAGACTCATGAGATGATGAAGGAGTTGAAGAACAAATCAGTGACTAAGAATGAAAAGACCCTCGCACTTGAGGCAATTGAGGAACCTGAAGAGTATGTGGACTTACAATCAGTTGAAGCAACTATGGTCAGTGCTCTCAGACAGAAGTTCAATCTAGGTAAGTTCAAGGGTTCAAGAAAAACACCAACGATAATGCTGGGAGGAAAGACATAGTTGATAGTCCAGACTACTCAAGGTACTTTAAATGCTTCAAGAAGGATCATGTTATTGTGGATTGTCCAATTTGGAAAGTTGAGTGGATAAAAAACAGAGCCACAAAGGAGAAGGAGAATGATTCTTCCAAAGACAACGATAAGGACAAAAGGAAAGTTAGGCGTCCACCTAACTTCAGAGCAGAAAGAAGGAAGAGGAAGGAAGCCTTTTATGCAACCTGGGGACCAACTGATAGTGAGTCTGATAGAGAAAAAGAATAAGAGGATGAATCCCCACTAGCATTGACGGGACTGACAGGTGAAGACTCAGATGGGACCGGTTCACCTAAAATAAGAGAAGGAAGAAATCCGTTCAGACCTCCCTTATTTGATGGAATCAATTATAAAAGATGGAAGAAGCAAATGAAAGTATTTCTTCAGGCCATGGAGTATAGCCTCTGGTTGATTGTAAAATGAGGACCCCACGTCCCTGTGAAGAGAGTTGCAGATTGATCCTTGATTCCAAAATTGGTTAGAAGAACTGGACCCACAAGACTTGGATTGGCTTCAAGCAAACGCCAAAGCTATGCTGTATCTCAAGAATGGAATGACGTTTGACGTACTAGCTAAGGTGATGGAATGCAAATCTGCCAAGGAAATCAGGGAGAAACTGAAGGAGTTCTACAACGGAGATAGTAAGAAGAAGGAAACTTCTCTCATGGCAGCCGATGGAGAGGAAGCGACTCATTCAGCTGAGGTATGTCTCTCTGAATTGAAAGAAAACTTGCATACATACTCACCTGACAATCTGATACTGATAACTGCCACCTTAATTGAGGGTCATGAAAAGGTAAAGTCTGAGAAAGATAAACTATCTGATGCTTTGTTTAACTTAAAAACTAGATGTAAGAACCTTGAAGAAGCAAATGCTGAATTTGAAGAAATTAATGCTTCTCTAAAGGGACAGACTCTTGTATCTAATTCTAAGATCTCAGGACTTGAACTTGAACTAAATAAGATGAAAAATTCAAATAGTAAGCAGGTAAATAGTGAGGTTCAAACTTTTCTCGAGAATGAGCTTAAAAGAACAAATAAGATTCTTTGTCAGGAAACTGAAAAGAATAGAGTTCTTAGAGAAAAGATTGAAAAGGCTGACTATGAACTCACTAGATTAACTAAGTGGAAAAAATCTTCAGAGAAAATGAATTGGATTCTTGAAAACCAAGTCCAAGGAAAGAAAGGTTTAGGTTATAGGAAACCACTGCCTCCCTATAATCCACAAAGAAAATATGTAGGTCTGCCTTGCAACATGCTTTGTACCTTCTGTGGCAACACATGTCACTTGAAAGAAAACTGCATAAAAATGAGCAAGACTAAATCTAAAAACAAAAAAATTGCTTTACCTGATTGGGCTAAGAAGGACTTAATTGATCTATTCTCTCATAAGAAAAGACCCAAGCTTGTCTGGGTTCCTAAATCTAACCCTTGATTTATTTTGCAGGCTGGAGTGAGAGTGAACAACCAAATCTGGATTCTAGATAGTGGGTGTTCAAGGCATATGACAGGAGACAGAAGAAATTTTTCTTCACTCGCAGCATTTCAAGGAGGCAATGTAGCCTTCAGAGGAGGAAATAGTGGTCAGATTGTTGGCATAGGAAAAGTTGGGAGATCTTTGGATCATGCTATTGAAAATTTATATCGTGTTGATAGTCTCAGACACAATCTACTAAGTATTTCTCAACTATGTGATAGAAGAAATGAAGTTAGTTTTTCATTTGTGGGGTGTATTGTGAAGAACCTACAAAGTGGAGAAGTGGTCATGGAAGGAAAAAGAGTGAACAATGTTTACAAGGCATCACTGCGATCACTTCCTGAGAACAATTTAACTTGTTTGAATGTTCAAGAGAGTGATTCACAGCTGTGGCACAAAAGGTTAGGGCATGCTAGTCTTTCACAGCTTAACAAGCTAGCATTAAAGGAACTGGTTCGTGGATTACCTATAAAGAAGTTTGAAGAGATTAAGATGTGTGATGCCTGTGTTAGAGGGAAACATGTGAGATCATCCTTCAAGCCAAAGAAAGTGGTGAGCACTTCAAAACCACTCGAGCTGATTCATATGGACCTATGTGGACCGATGAGAGTCAGAAGCAGAGGGGGAAAGAGGTTCGTGTTCGTGATAGTTGATGATTACTCGAGGTATACATGGACTCTGTTTCTTACATCCAAAGATGAAGCATTTGACAGTTTCAAAGAATGGGCTGGGATTGTGCAGAAAAGATTAAGCTTGGAATTGATAAGCATCAGATCAGATTATGGCACAGAATTTGAAAATGCAAAATTCTCTGAGTACCGTACTAAATAAAATATTGATCACAACTTCTCAGCACCAAGAACACCACAACAAAATGGAGTTTAAGAGAAGAAGAACAGATCTTTGGAAGATATGGCAAGAACTACGTTGTTATCAAGTGGTCTTGCAAGAAACTTCTGGGCTGAAGCAGTGAATATAGCATGTTACTTGTTGAACAGGTGTTCCATAAGAGCTATCCTTAACAAAACCCCTTATGAACTTCTCAGAGGAAGAAAGCCAAATATTGATCACTTGAGGCCATTCGGTTTCTAGTGCTTCGTACACAATAATGGTAAGGAGCTCTGGGTAAATTTGACTCAAGAAGTGATGAAGCAATCTTCCTGGGATATTCCACTCAGAGTAAAGCTAATAAAGTGTACAACAAAAGAACTCAGACAGTTGAGGAAAGCATGCATGTGGTGTTTGATGAGTCAGATAAAGCAGTTGCAAAAAAGGAAGGAGATGATCAGGCTATAGGTCTTGCATGAGAAGATCCTGCTGAATGCTTAGAGAATCCTGAAGGAAAGAAAGAGCCAGGTGATGAAAATGGAGAATCGACTCAGGGGGAACAAGGAGTCAATATGTCAGGGGGAACGGTTGATCAGGATGATGAACCAACTGAGGAAGAAGGACCTACTCAAAATGCTGCTGCAGGTTCTTCCCACCAAATACAGCCAAGACCCTGGAAGTATAACTTGGAAAATTTGTTTCTGAGTTGGCTGCTGGGATTATGACTAGGTCTGCTTTGAAGAACTTCTGTGCGTTCTTTGCTTTCCTATCCTCTATGGAACCAAAGAATATGAAGGAAGCTCTTGAGGATCTAGAATGGGTAATAGTAATGCAGAAGGAGCTGCATCAATTCGAGAGGAGCAAGGTGTGGCATCTGGTTCTGAGACCTAAGGACAGATCAATCATTGGAACCAAATGGGTGTTCAAAAACAAACTGGATGAACATGGCATAGTTACTAGGAACAAAGCGTGGTTGGTAGTTCAAGGTTATAGCCAAGAGGAAGGAATTGGCTATGATGAGACCTTTGCACTAGTGGCTAGGATGGAAGCCATAAGAATATTGATTGCCTTTGCTACATACATTGTATCTACACTATATTAGATGAATGTAAAGAGTGCATTCTTAAATGGTTATCTGAATGAGGAAGTATATGTGATACAACCACCTGGGTTCTTGAACAGTGATTTTCCTGATCATGTATACAAACTTGATAAGGCTCTCTATGGTCTGAAACAAGAAACCAGAGCTTGGTATGAGAGGTTATCAGGTTTCTTGCTCAAAAATGATTTTTCAAGAGGAAAATTGACAACACACTGTTCTTGAAGAAGAAAGGAAAGGACTTATTGGTAGTCCAAGTTTATGTTGATGATATCATATTTGGAGCTACTGATGAGGACTTGTATAAGAGATTTGCTTTGTTGATGGGTAGTGAGTTCGAAATGAGCAATGGGAAAACTAATTTTTTTTAGGGTTGCAGATCAAACAAACTCTTGAAGGAACCATGATCCATCAACAGAAGTATGTTAAGGAGCTGCTGAAGAAATTTGATAAGGAAGGAGCTAAAGAAATGACTACTCACATTGCTCCTACAACTAAGTTGGATATGGACGAATTGGGTCCTTCCACAAATGAGACTAAGTATAGAGGAATCATAGGTTCTCTCCTCTATCTCACAGCTAGTCGACCATATATTGTTTACAGTGTAGGACTGTGTGCTAGATTCCAATCCAAGCCAAATGAATCACATCTAACTGTTGTGAAAAAAATACTGAGATACTTGAAAGGAACTCAGGACTTATGTCTATGGTACCCCAGGGGTGGTACATTTGAGTTGATTGGTTTTGTAGATGCTGACTATGGAGGACATCTGGTGGATAGAAGAGCACTTTAGGAATGACACACTTCCTAGGTCATTGTTTTGTTTCTTGGGCTACAAAGAAGTAGAACTCAGTAGCTCTCTATACTGCAGAAGCTGAGTATGTGGCAGCTGCATCTTGTTGTTCACAGTTGCTGTGGATCAAACAACAGTTAGAGGACTTTGGAATCAAATGTGGAGTTGTGCCTATTTTCTGTAACAATACAAGTGCTGTGAATATTGCCAAGAATTTAGTCCAGCATAAGAGAACCAAGCACATTGATATTAGACATCATTTCCTAAGGGATAATGTTGAAAAAGGTCTAACTACTATGAATTCATGCAGGACTAAAGAGCAAATTGCTGGCATCTTCACCAAGGCCTTGAACAAAGTTCAATTTGAGAGGAACAGGTTGGAGCTAGGGATGACCAAAATACATGGATGACCCAGCACCTGATTCCCAAGGTTTGGCTAGTTAAGTATTTATTATTCTGCTTGTGAATATTATTTTTATAGTCCAGACTAAAATTATATTTTGTAAGTATACATGTTTTACTAAATCTACAGTGCAATATCTAATGAGTTCCCAATGAAGAACCAACTGAATACGTAGAAGGAACCACTTTCGGCATGAGGAACCATGTCCAGGTACATCTATGTAGCTATTTATGTTAAGTACTATGATTGATAATGAATTGTTCTTGAACGTGCATCTTGAAAACCTTCCATAATTGTGTAACTGCCTTATTTTATAGAAAATTCCTTTTCAATTATACATTCAAAATTTAAACATACTCCACTCAAACTAGGAGACTTAATGATAATTCTCCTATAACAGTCACATCAGCACTTTTCTCGGTTTTCCAAGAACTCAAAAAGGTGTTCTGCTTTTATTGTCATCATTATTCCCACTTTCTAGATTACCATAACTTCTCCTCCTTGTCTCTCTCTTTCTCAAAATTCATTCGAAGCAAGAAAATTCTCTTTCTAAGAATCTCGCTCTCTTTTACAAAAAAAATAAAAATATGGAAATCCTCTTCATCAAAAAACCTCTTCAATAAATCACGAAAATGTCTCAAGCTCAGTCTTGTTCCGCTTCACCGACAAAAATATCAGAGACCCAAACCTCCAAGAAACCCTCTCTCAAACCTCCACCCACTACCTTGGCTGAAAGAATCGTCAGGGCATGATCGAAGATTCATAAGAAGGTTGGAAAAAAGATTTCTAGGAAGACAACATCAAAACCATATGCTCCGGTGACTGCATCTGTAGTTTCTGACATACAATCAGTTGAGGTAAGGCCTGACTCAACCCATACTAGTCCTATTGCTTTAGACCTCATATTTAGCCCTTAGAAGCTTAATACTGAAATTCTAGTAACTGGTATGGATGAAATTGCAAAAACGGTCGAGTCTGGTAGTGCAACTGATAAGGGGAAAAATGTAGAGGTGCAAGAGGGGAATGTTGTGGGAGAAACTATTGAATATAGACCTAGAACTCATGTTTCTAGTGTAGTTGAAGGAATTTCTAAGGTAGATGCTGTGAAAAACATGTTGGAAAAATTGAGAGAGGAGGAATCAGTTGAGTCTCAAAAGGGCCCAGTCGATGAACCTAGTTCAGAGACTGCTCCCTTAGAGAAAGTACATGCGGAGGCTATTTTGGTTGGTCCACTTGGTGGAGGACTAAGTTCTTCTGAAATTGTCAAGGAACCTGAGAAAGAATCTGGTTCTTCCACAGTTCTTGATGCAATTGATGATGCAGAACTGGATTGGACTGATTCAAAGGAAAAGAAAGAAAAGAAGACTCAGATAGAAGATGAAAGTGCTGAGGAGGTGGAGAAAATTCAAAATAAAAATATTAAAAGAAAATTTGGTGAAGAAGATGAAAAATTGTTGAAGGAAGAAGAGGATGAAGAAGTAGTGTTTGTAAGTGAAACAAAGGCTGTGAAAGAAAAGAAGATAAGGCTACTAAAAGGAGAAAGAGTAGTGTCTCAGAGAGGATTAATTGATGAAAGTGATGATGAGGACTCTCAGACTGGTGGTGAGAGTGTGAATGAGCCTGCTGTTTCTGCAGCCCCTAGGAAGGTAGCTACAAGGTCTGCACTGAAGCAGCAGCTTAAGAATTTGGAAAAACATTCTCTAAAGCAGAAACAAACATGGGTTGAGGAAAAACAGGTGACTGATGATAAGGAGGATAGTGATGAGGATGGGGACTATGTGGAACTAAGTGATTTAGACTTTGACAGTGAAGATGACACAAAGAAAAAGAAGAAAGAAAACCAGGATGAAGTAAACAGGGTGGCCTTTTTTGCTAGGCATTAGGTGCTAGCTGGTAGCATTTGGTGTGATCTAGAGGAGCCTGAGATGAAGTCCTTTGTCAGGAAGGTGAAGGACCAAGGGTGGATGAAGCTTTTCACAAGGGAGTACAGGTGTCTATATGTTGATGAAGTGAGGGAGTTTTATGTGAACTGCAGTATAGCCGGGAGGAGAGTATTCTCTGTGGTGAAGGGTGTAGAGCTGGAGTTTGGTAGAGAGGAGCTGGGAGTCATACTTGATGTGCCTATTGAAGGTTATTGTAGGTATGTCAGGTTAAAATGGCCAAAGAGAACTAATAAGGTTACTCCTCTGGATGTTCTGAATAAATTTACTGGTAATCCTAGGCTTAGGAAAGAAAGGAAAGTTGACAAGAAACTGATGGAACCAACTCATCAGCTGGTATTTGAGTTTGTACATAGGTTCTTGCTGCCTAGAGGGGAGAGGAACAGTGAAGCGTGTGCTCTTGATAGGACCTACATGGACTTGCTAGACAGAGGGATCAAAATTAACCTGCCTGGGCTGATAATTAGGCACATAAAAAAGATTGCAGGCACAGAAAACAAGCCACATTCTCTTGTGCGTTCCTATATATTGCAGTAGGTGTTTGAACATTTTGGGTGCCCCTTACAAATGGAAAGAAGCTCACACATCATCAGATGTTTGGGAAGAATATCCTGAGGACTTGTGATTTATTCAAGGAAAAGAGAGCCTCCAAGCGTTCAGTGCAAGTCAAGACACAAGAAGCTGATGAAAGTGAGGAGTTTGGGTCAAAGGGAGCTGTTGAAGCAGTGTAGGAATTGGAGCAGCACCTGTTGGAGCTAAATAAGGAAAATGCAGAGTTGAAGAAACAGCTAAAGGTGAAGGATCAAGAAATTGATCGCCTGACTATTGAGTGCAACAAGCATGAGGCTGAGCTGGTGGTAAAAAGGGCCGAAAATTCAAAAAAATCTTCAAGCACTTGTCAAGCACTTTAACTTGAGGAGCTGAAGCCTACTCATTCATCTGCCCTCTTCCTGCCCCAAACCCTTCCTTACTTCCTCCCCTATGCCTTTCATTTTTTGCACATTTAAGACAATTCATCTTTTGGTCTGTACCTAATTTGGGCTACATATGTGTGTGCTCTGAATGATTGGTTTTAAATTGCTTTTGCTGTTCTTGTGGTTTCATTTATGGTATTACTCATTCTGGTTGGGCCCTTAAATTATTCATTGTGTTCTTAGTTAACTTGTTGCCTTGTGCTATAGTCTGGACTGTACTATCTTGTTCTTGCAGGATTTTAGAATCTTTTCGATGATGCCAAAAGGGGGAAGAAGGATATGTTGTTGGGATGTTTGTGACCTGACTCATCTATTTTGAAATTCTTTCAAAGTGTATTTTTGTTTTTTTGTCTTGGTGTTTATATGTACAGGTTCTTAGGCAATATTTGTTTGTCATCATCAAAAAGGGAGAATTTTTTGAGTAGGATGTTTTGAAGAATGACAAAAAAAGAACATAGTAACTTGGAGAAGAACTTAGTCCTTGATGAGAAGAGCACGACTGATCGAAAAGATTTTGTGGAATGCAAATCCTTGCAGAACTAGGAGTAGTGGCACATAGACTTATGCGCATCCTAGTCAGCTAAAAGAAGTTGTGCTGGGGCTGTCTCGTTGAAGTGTGAACAAGAGTTAGTGTCGAACAAGAAGAGTATCACAGAAAAATCTAGATTTGCCATATTACAAGGTTTCCTAGTGAGATACTACTAGGGTTACGAAACCGATATAAAAGCAAGAAATTGAGGCAGTCGATCTCAGTTATTCACTACGAGAGTTGAGAGCAAACACAAGGCGATTCATTACCTCTTAAAGTGACTTAAATGTTGAAGACAACCAGTGAAAACTAAGAGCGCAAGCAGTGAATCAGTTTAGGTTCTTTATTGTAGTTGTCATAGTTTTCATGCTTTGATTGTATTACCTATCTGCTTATGTTAGAAGCCATTGTAATAGGTGAACTTTGAGTGATTACTTTGTAAAACTAGATGTTAGCTTTTTTGAGTGATTAGTGTCTACATTGAGCCCCTTGGTTGCAGAGTTTGTAATCTAAAGCTTGCTTTTTGTGCTAGTGAAGTGGTTTCAAAAATTCCAGAGTGTCGGTCGTGGTTTTTCTCCTTTGAGCAAGGAGTTTTCCACGTAAAAATACCGTGTCTTTTAGTTTACTGTTTACCCTTTTGTTTGTGTTTTTCCATGGAGGCAACAATACAAGAATATGGTTTTTGTGATTAAGAGTCGGGTTCTTCGACAAAAATTGAGGACACTATTCAACTCCCCTCTAATGTCCATAGGAGGTGCTTAGAGTATAACACTTTATGTATATGTTCAATAAAAGTAGCAGCTTGACCAGGGTGCTTTTGATAAGACTCTAAATACCAATAATCCTTTTTATCAACTTTCTCACAACTACTACTTGTATAAACTGAATGTCCAACAACCATAACAAGATTCTTAAACCTTGAAAGTGGATATGAATCCAATCCAACATCAACTTTTTCATAATTATCCCTAAAAAATTTCTCGAAAACAATAATATAATGAGATTAATTATAACCTTTATTGACAAAGATATTATAAAAAGCCTAGCTGGATGAAGCTTATAAAAACTGCAAATTCTTTTTCCTAATTATTTAAACATCTTGGAAGGGTAAAAATTTGAACTTTTTGATTTTCTCGATCTTTTAAAAGTCCCTGATTCTAAGTCAAAATCACCCCTTGAATATGTACGGAAAGATTTTAGTACCAGACCCAAATAAATAGTTTATCTTCATAGATTCTATAATTCAAAAACATCTCAACCATCCCTAGATCCAGATTTTATTTTCACTTATTTTCACGTGATAGGGAGAGAATTGGAAGCGGAAAAGAAATTAGGAACTTGGTTTGTTGTATCAATGGCGGTAAGGCCGGCCTAACAAATTTGGTGGCCTACAACGAAACTTTAATGAGACGCCTTAATTAAGTGAAAAAAGAACTTCTTGAACGTTCGTTTAGCGCGAACGCACACTCTATATATATATATATGAAATCTTATTTTCTAGTATTTGAGAGGCAAAGTTGTTAATATTTTTTAATAAACGATGTTCTTAAATAATTTCTTTTCGATTGTTAATATATAACTAATCCATTTAATCATTGTTGATTGTTAATCTTAGGTTAGAAATTATAAAACGAAGAAGATATACCTTAGTGAAAAGATAAATGATAACAAAATTTTCAATGAAAAAAGACAAAAAGTTCGAATATAGAACTTGATTCAAAAATCTAATGTTCCAACTTTACATCAGAACAAAATTTCAAAACTTTAATATGCTATAGCAATATTGAATCTAAAAGAGTGAATAAGGAATATAAAATTTACCATGTCCAATACACTATAGGTATGTTAATTAACAAAAGTAATACTTAATATAGAAGCGAAATTTGGATTATTTACTCCAAGTCAATATAAATGACCTAAAAAATTTATGTTCACAAGTATGGTAAAGATTCTAAATAAATTATTTTTATTACTTGATGTTTTTGAAGATTACATAAATTAGAACTCCGTAAATTGGGTATCCTTCAAAAAATATTTTTGTAACATTTCTTCAATATTTTCAAATAAAAAAGGTATCAACTTAGGAAATTGGAGCTCTAAGACTTGGGGGGCCTAAAGCAAAGGCTTTAGTTGCCTCCCCTTTGGGCCGGCCCTGAATGGCGGAGGAATAATGGTGTTGGTGTGAGAGGGGTAGAAGGGGACGAAGATGGAGGAGTTTCTTTTTCATTTTGCTTTGCCATGTCCATTTTTTTGTAATATCTTTGCTTATATGGCAATAAAGGCCATATATATCTTCTTTATTGGTTATTTGGCCACATAAGCACGAGTGTGCTATACACGTTTGTATTTTGTTGATTGTTTGAGCAAGAGGTGTCCAAATAATACATTTCAGAAGTGGTTGGAGTGTCCAACTGGAACAGCCTTAAGTTAGAGTGTCAAAGCGAAAATTCTGGACAACTTTAAGGGGCTGTCGATGTGTTTTGCCTTCTCTCTGAGCACCTACAAAGAGAGAAGGCAAAACACATCGACAGCCCCTTAAAGTTGTCCAGACTTTTCGCTTTGACACTCTAACTTAAGGCTGTTCCAGTTGGACACTCCAACCACTTCTGAAATGTATCATTTGGACACCTCTTGCTCAAACAATCAACAAAATACAAACGTGTGTAGCACACTCGTGCTTATGTGGCCAAATAACCAATGAAAAAGATATATGTAACCTTTATTGCCAAATAAGCAAAGAAATAAAATGTGTGTATATAATTTTTTGTTATATTTGTTTGTATAAACTTATAAAAAATGATGATATCAATAAAACAAGCAAAAAAAGAACTCGGGTAAAATAAAAAAGTAACTTCGGCGACGAAATAAAAAAATTTCAGTAATAATCCGGTGATATGAAATTTTCATGCTACCGGCAGGAGGGTATCAGCGAGAGGAGCAGCGGGGGAAAGGGAATAAGGACTCTTTTATTGAAAAATATGCCAAATTTCGAAATAGACAATGTGTTGTACACACGTAATAAAAAAAATTAGGTCCTTTATTTGTAGTTTCTTATTTTCAAGTCCTATTTCTGAAAAAAGCGTAGTGTGGTTTCTGGAAAAGCCCAACCAACTCAAAAAAATTTCATAGTGTGCCCTCTATAAGGAGTGGTTTTGCAAAAATGCCTGTGCTAAGCAATATTTTAGCAAAATACCCTTTTTAGCCCGGAGCCAAGACTTCAAGGCAAAAATCTTGTAAGTCTTGGCAATTGCCAATACTTCAATGGCAAGTACTGTTTTGCCAATACTTCAAGTTATATGGCGTGAATGGATGGAAAGACTGGAAAAGACAAACCAAGTGCGCTAAGTGTTGCTTTTTGCCAACACTTTAAGGGTAAGTGCTGGCAAATAGAGAGGGATCAAAAGCAAGTCCTTACGACTAAGTGAGACAATTATAGCCTTTTGCCAACACTTGAAGGAGTAAGTGTTGAAAAACAGAGAGGTATTAAGGCAAGTCTTGGCCCCAACCTAAAAACATGACAATGGTGTTTCTGTCAGAATTTTTTTTATTAAACCTTAATGGGGGCATTTTTGCAAAACCACTATTAGCGCGGGCAAAAAGGCAAACCCATATGCAAATAGCCCAACGAATTTTGAGTAATTTATAGAGATAGGGCAGTTCTGGTGCCGTGTCACATATTTGGCACCCATTAGAATATCTTACAAATTTGGTCTTCGTAAAATAGTTCCTAGCCATCACCGGATCTTTCTCTTTACAAGTCCTAGTCATCGCGAGGAGCTTTCCTTTGGCGGTTTGCACTTCCTGAGAGGGCCAATATTGTAAGACTTTTCTAATGGAGGTTAAAAGTGTAATAGCAGTGCATGATTTGTCTATTTCGTGGAACAACTTGATTAAACTTCCATCCCAACTTATTGATTCCTAATTAGTAAAGTACCCCTATAACATTTCCTAAGAAGTGAAATCACTCAATATGCTTTCAGACAATATTTGGTCAGAAGTTTGAATAAAAAGTTTCTTTAATTTCTTTTTTATAATAAAGGGTACCAATTCTTTCATTAACTACGAATCAAAATACAACGGTTCATAGACTCGCATCAGAAGTGCTTTGTCGATCATTGTTCAGAAAACTAAAAGGTACTGCATAACGTTTAAAAATTTTGGCTCATAAGAGCTCCCAAGCATTGCAAGATGATTCGCCAGTTGAATATAAAGCGGTTGTGTTTGAACTAGTAGCGACTTCGAATTCAACTTGAGGGTTCCTCAACCAGTAGCACAAATTGCATTAACATCTTCAGCAAAACAAAAGGGCCTATTGATCTTATTAATTTCACATATTTAGGCTATTTGACTAACTAGAGTTGCTTAGTTTGCTGGGCTGTCAACTCTCAAATCCTGCTTGTGCTTATCCAGGCCCCTATTCCATTCCCAAGTACATGCATATATAAAGAGGAATTAATCAGTGTAATTTTTTTCTTTTTTGAATTTTAACTTGTTATAACGAATAATTTGCCTTATTTTCCGGGTTATCAATCTCATTTCTTATGGATGGTGACATGTAATTTCAACCATCATTTAGGTGTCTTAACATCTGTGTGTTTATGAAAGCTTTTCTTTAGGGTAATTAAATGTGAAGTTTAAAGTTAAGTGTTTCCAAATATAAACAAATATAGTATTCATTTTAGAAAGAACTAATAAGGAAATTAATAGTGTCACGTAGAATGAATTCAAATAGGAGGAGTAATACATTTATACGCATTAAAAAAAATTAAGCACAATAATTGATGCATGAAAGTGTTGGATGTCCATGTCCTTAAAACTCCAGCACTGCGTGTACATGAAGAGCTGCATAACTAAATCTAGCTGGCTATTAAACAGATGATCTAATGACCAATCCCAGGACTATGACCATCTACATGTCCTGGTGATGGGGGCATAGACAATACTGGTGGAGTTGGTGTAGCAGGTGCAGGCTCATTAACTAATGCAGTTTTATAAACTTGCGAGTTTCCACTATGCTCTTTCATCTTTTCAGGTTCTGCTTTAGATGTCGTTGAGTGAACATGAGGTTTCAAGAAATAATTTCTATTGTCGAACTTGATGTTTCTTCCCTCAACAGATAGAGTAATGTGGGAGAAGATCATTGCAACGAGAAGGAAAGCAAGAATGAACTTTGTTTGAGCCATGAAGGATATAAGAATGAGAGGGATAGATAAATGAAATTGATGTGATGTGCTTAATTAACATTTCGTCCACAGTATTTACAGGAAAGAGAGGTGGAGTTGGGTGTGGGGGGGGGGGGGGGGGAAGGGGTGGTACAAGCAATACAAGGGTTATTGAGTCCTCACTAGTTGGAGATTCCATATGTATTTACAAAAATATTTAACTTATATAAATGGATACCTATAAAAAGTTTTCAATAGTGCTACTATATTTTTGCAGCTCAACAACCTATTAATAAAATTATGATAACATTTAAGTCAGGCATATTTTTCACAGTACTAATGTTACTTTTATCGACTAGTTTATCGTTTAGGGATCTGTTAGCATAGATGTTTCTTTTAGTAAGCCATGAATCTTTTACATCCCTTAATTGTAGCACTATAAGCTACGATGTACTATAACTTTCTTATAGCGTAAGGAAAGCATGGAGGTATTTTATTAACCCACAAGTTGATATTCAAGCTCGCCGAATTTCGAGGTTGAGATGTTTGTGTTATGCAATAAAAACAAAAATGTTATTATGTATAAATTTACTTTAATTTATATATGCACCCCACTTGTTATGTCTATACCCTCTTTGCTGTCCTTTTTAATTTGATCAGTTAAGCATGCTGATCACTTTCCAACTGGGAATCTTACATGTACTTTGCGGCTTACCTACTTAATGTTAACTAACTAGCCTTCTTGCAGTACTTGAGAGGCTAAACTGACTCTGTTATAATGGTATAGTTTGACACTATTCACATGGTATATCCTAGTTGCTGCTTAGAATTTCCTGATGATAATTAACCACCCACTGTTTTGCACGAGATCAAGTAATTTAACCTTAAGAATCACAATTGATATGACAATTCTAATTAGAGGAAGATCGGCTAAAAATGTTTTTTTTAAACTATGGCCATTGCTAACAAGAGATCGATAAAACCAATGGGTGAGTGCGGACATGGTAATCATTGAGCAAACAGCAATAATATGCTTAAAACCCTGCTGATGCTGCACTACGAGAGAAGCTACCATATATACTCAGTTGAAATACGAACAAGCTACTTAGCTAGCGTTTGGATATAGATTTGGTTGAAATTTGGGAATTTGAGTTTTTGAAGTTGAGTTGAAAAATAATTTTTGGAACTTGAAGTTGTGTTTGGACATAGAATTTATTTGAAAAAAAGTTGAAGTTTTGTGAGTAGTTTTTCAAATTTCCCAAAAACTGCCCAAAAACAGCCTTTGAGCACTTTTTGAGTTTTTGGGACTTTTTGGGAGAAGTTTTGATGAAATAGCATAAACAAACAGTTTTTTTCCCAAAAACTCCCAAAAAATATCCCCAAAAACTATAAACAAACGGGGGCTTAGTTTTAGTGCGCAATTGGTTTAAAAGTACGCCCACGGAAATTACTAGATAGTCAACTCGTTGGGAAATAAGAATATTGGAAACTTATATAATTGGGATCATATAGTTTAGGTTACACAATATACACTAATCTGTGTAAAGAATTTTTACATTTTGCCGCCTTTACTCTTACTGTCGCAAGTAACGTGCAGTCTTATTTGTAAGATTACACATCTCAATTTTTGTGAGGCTTACCTGTAAATATTTTTTTTTTTTGGATAACCTGATGGAGTAAAATTGAACTTTACTTAATTTTGTTAGAATTGGTGGATAACCAAAGGCACTACCCTTCCGATGATCAATACTCTTTTGTTTTGCAAGCAACATGGTCTCATATGCCAGCCTAGACACATATTTGGAAAGACTATCTCAATTTCCTCAGCCAGGAAAATGAAACCACTATTAAGGATAAATAGACAGACGGACACGATCACATACAACATTGCAACTACACGCCTCAGTTCAAAGCGGTTGAATATTCTGTTCTGATTGCAAATTTTAGGAACAGATGATCAGTGCATAAGATATTACTGGTAGAACCTATCACATTTCATTCCAGATCCACCTTTTTCGTTCTACTTAGAATGATCAACATATTTGATTCACTATGTCGTTTCATTAAATGTTTCCTAAGAGTTCGATTCAAGAGGACTTCATGACGAATTGTTATGTCGTTGGAAGTATGAATGAAGAAGCTACCTGTAGATGTTAAAAGAACTCAGTACTAAGATTCTCCTATATATGCAAGTAGTAATAATTAATATATATTCGACAAAAAAAAGTAGTAATAATTAATAAGTGTACATAGTTGACCAATCGTATCGATTCCAAATGCTAAGGAAACACACATGAACGCTTTCCTGAATATTCAACAAAGCCTCAACCATCAGAAGCATAATGTATATATCATTAAAAATCTAAGACCTTTTTATTCAAAATCATCATGCTTGAGATCCTGTCTCCCTCCCTTTTATACTAATTTCTAGTATAGTAATCAATCGAGCTACCAACAGCGCTCATGCAGCACAACCTAGCAAAAGCTAAAAACCTAGTGCTCTTTGTTAATTTTATATAAAATAGTACTAATATACTATTTTTAAAATCCTTCACAATTTCAGGGGGCTAAGGCTAAAGACAGAGGCTTTCCAGGACTTTAGGAGCCACTATGCAATGTGTGGAAGAATCTCGTTTTCCAATTTTAGTTTAATGGAATAGATGGAGGAATTGGAAAGAGTCGGTGAAAGATCATGGACCACATAAGTTCATCATTTAGTTCAATATTTGAAAATAGTATTTAACCAAAAAATCGACTTAGTAGATTAAGCAATTTAATTTATTTAGCTAGGCCACAAGTAATATAATAGTATCAAGACTTGTATAGAAATAGCAAAAAGAATGTAATAATATTAGAGCAATAAAACATAAGTAAATAGAACAACTTATTTGTGTGCCCGAACACAATTTTCGATCACAGAGTTTAACATAAATAAGGCAAAGTATGTAACGAGAGAACACTTTGTGGCTGTTTGGCCATAGATTTGAAAAAATATTTGAAAAAAAGAGTTTGAAGTTGGGTTGAAAAATGGTAGTTGGAAGTTGAAGTTGTGTTTGCACATACATTTCACTTGAAAAAAAGGTAGAGTTTTGTGAGAGAAGGAAAAACTTTTTTTGAAAAATTTTGAAAAAGTGCTCTAAACCACTTTTTGGTTTTTCAACAACTGTTTTCCAAAAAAAATTGAAAAAATCACAAGATTTCATGGACAAACATATTTTTAAAAAACTTTAAAAAAAAAATAAATTTTTTTTGATGGACAAACAGGTCCTTTGTATTGCTTTGAGAATAGTGTAATCTGATGGTTTACACGAGGAAATGGGGGGGGGGGGGGGGGGGGAAGGTTATATAGCAATTGTGAACCTTAATAGCGTACATTTAATGAGAATCTTCATAGATAGTTTTTTTCTCTTTTTTCCAATTGTTCGCACATGAACAATTATAATCTTTTTCAAAAAAAGATACCACTTTTTCAATTTATTTTTTTTCAAAAAAGTTAATTTTTCCACTCACAAAACTCTATGTTGAAGCTGAGTTTTGAAGAGTAACAAACAAAGAACCTGACAGTGGACTAGTTTCATAGTGAAAGACACAACTGATCGAAAAGATGCCGAGTCATATTTCTAGCTCTAGTCGAAAACGAAGAGTAACGCTTAAAAGAACAGACTAACAATCCTCGTTGATTTAGGAGAAAGTGGCATGCATATGAAAATACAATCCTTGCAAACTAAGGAGTAGTGTCTTGAAGACTAAGCAACCGCCGTGTACTAATTAAGGAAGAAGAATTAGAGTTAATTTCAAAAACAAAAACTTTAATGATGGGCTTTCTCCTAACCTATTTTGGAGAAGGTTCCTAGTTGAAGACTGCTAGGGTTTTCAACTCCATAAATACTTTGTTGGCAGATTGCAGAGATTTTCATTTACCACGAGAAAGCAAATGCAAGGCAAGAAAAATCGTTGATCGTTTGTGAGTGAACAAGGTAGAGCTACAATTGAAGAACCAAGTGCTGAAGAAGTTCATCGTTAGGTTCTTAGGCAGTTTTAGATCTCTGTTGTTGGAATCAAGTCGTTCCCTATTTGCTTATTCTAGAAGAGTTGTAGTAGGTGCTTATTTGTAAGGATTTTCTTTTGTAAGCTAGAGTTTAGCTTTGGAGGTTAAGGTACTAGAGTTTAGTCCATTGGTTGTAGTCTTGTAATCTAAAACTTGCTTATCGTTGTAAGTGGAAAAGTTTCTCAATTCCCACAGATTGGATCGTGGTTTCTCTCCCTTCAGCAAAGAGTTTTTCATGTAAAAATACTTGTGCAAGCTTTACTTCCGCATTATTTTGTTTCACAGTATTTAGGAGAAACTGTGCGAGAACCTGGTTCTTGGAGATACGAGCAACGTTCTTAGGTAGGCGAAAATCGAAAAATACTATTCACCCACCTACTCTAGCGTCTAGTGAAGGTGCACTAAGTGCAACAGTCAACCATTTTCTAAGTAAGCTATATGTCCAAACAGAAATCCAACTTCAAATACAATTTTCAACTCACCTAATTTCATTATTATATGCCCAAAATTTCATGTTCTTGATTTTAATATTGCACAAGAATTTTAATATGCTACATACCTAAATTATTCTAGTTATTACAAACTATAAAAGAACATTAGCAGAATGAAAATGCTATTGCAGCAATGAGACTATTGTCAACATTAGTTCAGCCAGCGAGAATCCTCGATTAGTGTTGCATGAGTATGAAATTTGCTATACATGATTAAAGCTCTTAAAAAAGAGTCGGTTCACCAAACATGTACTCCTTCTGTTCAATTTTATATACTAGCACTCTTTATTTTTAACTTCTTGTTCTATAAAAAAAATATGTACTACTTAAAATTTTCTATATTTAGGAAATTTGTAATTTTAGACATTCTATTTTATTGTAAATGATATGCTTTTATAGACATAAAAATGTAAATACATATGTTTAAGATTACAACTTCGACATGTACTTTTAGTATGTGCCAAAACTCTCTCCTTGTTTCTTAAAACCAGTATCCAGTCATATACTGCCACTAAAATAAAGAAATATCGTAAAAGAATTATTGAAGTGTGATGTTTTGATGATTGACAGATAGAAAAACTGATTCAGGACCAGTTCAAGTTATAAAGACTTTACTGTGTGAAAAGATATTGAGTCATATTCCTAGTCTTATTCAAATTAGGAAGGAAACACGTAAAGGAACAGACTAGCAATCCCAATTGAAGTAGGAGAGTTATACGCGTGATTAATTGGAGTTCTATTCGGCTAATGATTAGATTCTTGAAGAAAAGGCAACGACCACGAATTAAAATAAGCAAAAGGAGTAAAGTTCAAAAAGAGAACTTTAGTAAGGGGCTTTCTTCCTGGTTTAGGAAATGTTTCCTAGTTAAGGTATACTTTTACTTGTGCTCTACAAATACCACTACAACAAAACACATCTATAGCTACGAATTTTTAGTTATAAATATGATTATCGTGGCTAATGCCTAGCATTAGTCACAAAAATTAATGTTCCATAGCTATTTACAATTTCGTAAAATTTCATAGCCACAAAAATGAAATTGTCTAAAAAACGACAGAAAATAGAGAGAGGCAGAGCTTATAAGCATTTGGCAGTTTTAATCTTGAAAAGGAAATACATAGAGCATTTTTAGTTTCTATTTGGATTCAAACATAGCTTTTGCTTTCGTGCCGTCGCTTCGCTCATTCGAGTCATCGAGTCGTTTCGAGCTGTGTCGCTTCAGTTTAAGCCCCGTTCACTGCACCTAAAGAGGTTAGATTCAAAGCCTTTTACTGTTTGGTTTTTTATACATTAAATGTCTATGTACTTTTTTGGATTCTGTTTCATTGAAATTGGTTTGAATATGGTACCAGCTGATACTATAGTATGAAGACGCTTCAAGTTAACTGTTATTCGCATAGAGTTTAAATCTTTCAGCATGTTTCCGTAAAGTTCTGTTTTTGATAGTTTAAATGTATGTTTAATGATAAAACTGGCCGAGATAATAGTTTTCGAACTTTGTTTGAGCATAAGTCTGACTCTTTTACACTTTGGTTGTAAAAATCATATCTTTAGACTAT
This sequence comes from Petunia x hybrida, assembly GCA_037355625.1. NCBI lineage: Eukaryota > Viridiplantae > Streptophyta > Magnoliopsida > Solanales > Solanaceae > Petunia > Petunia x hybrida. The sequence goes on along the minus strand of JBBBVM010000059.1, from coordinate 2,148,522 downwards.
CTAGCTGGTTTTGTGTTTAAAATGATACCTTGAAAGAACCAGTTCTGTTTTGAAATGGATAAGGCTTGTTAGAATACATAGCTGTCTAGCCAAAATGATAATGTATATAGTTTAGCCATTTGCATTCATCTATCTTAAAGTGTGAATCATTTTATGTGTATTGAGCTGTTGTCTGGTAGCTGGAGAAGCTGTTGGTTGGTTCTGTGAGGTTATGTAAGGTTGCAGGGTTGTTTATGGAGGTGTAGTGAAGCTGCAGGTTAGTCTTGGGTGTTTCCAGATGTTTGAAGTGGTCCGGGTTGTTTATAGGAAGTTCAGGTGTGAGAGGGGGTGGGAGAAAGCAGGTGAAAGGTTGCTTGAAGCGGGTATTTGTTGGCTGCAGGTTCAGAGGTTGGGGTGCTCTGTTTGCAGCAGGTGAAAGGGTGAGGTTTTGCAGGTCTAGTGTGTGCTAGTAATGGAGAATAGGTAGCAGGTAGTATGAAGGAGGTTCAGGTGGGTTTATGAGGTGGTATAGGCTGTGAAAGAAGCTGCAGGTTGTTGGGAGTTTGGTGGTCTTGCAGTTTTAGTCTGGTAGCTATTTTAGGCTGGAAAGTAAGCTGTTGTTGTTGCTGCAGGTCCTGGGGATGAGTTTCTGGTAGTAGTAAAAAGGAGTTAGGAAGTTATTATCTGTTTTGCTTCTTGTTGTTGCAGCTTAGTTTGGGTTGGTTCAGGTAAGTGTAAAGGGTCTCGAGTTTGTCAGCTAGTGTGAAGAGTTGGAAAGGGTAGTTGTTTGTCCAGGGTCTTAAATAGATTTTCATAGGAGGGTGTTTGGCTTAGTTCAAGTGTTTGAAGTGAGCCATTAGTGCAGTAGGGTGTAGTTGTCAGTGAGGAGGGATGTCTGGATGTTTAGCTGCTGCTTCAAAGGTGCCTGGTTCTGCCTGTTTGCTTGTTAGCAGGGAGAAGGAGTAAGGGAGCAAGGGCTATTTGATTTTGATTAATATAGGCTCTGGTTCTCGTCTGCAGGTCTCTGAATTGTTTTGTTTTGTGTCAGTGAGGATCCAGGGAGTCATAGAAGGATCCCTGGTTGTCTGAAGTAGGAGGAGTAGGTTAAGGGCCTGTAGTGGGTTATTTTCTAAGCCGGGGCTGATCTTTCCCCTCTTTCTCCCGTTTGTTCTTGTGCCTTTGGGCTAGAAGGGTTGAGGTCTAGGTTCAAGGTCAGATCATGTCTTCTCTTGGGATCAACTTATGCTCATGTCATTTTTTTTGGTTAATTAAAAGAGGTTCAGTTTAAGGGCCTAAGCTGGGAGCTGCTTCTGTATTTTCTTTAGGGAGTAGGAGCTGTTCTCTCTTCTTCCTGAATCAGTTTTCAATCCAGCTTTGTTCTTAGAGTCTATCCATATAAAATTCCTTTATCTGTTCCCTTCTAGTTAAATCCCAATATGTTGCAATGTGAAAAGAGTTTGCTTTCCTGATTTAGTTGAATAAAATGATCTTAGGACATAGAATTGTATTCCTTTAGTTCTTGTGCTGAATTGTTTAAAAAGTGTGTAATCTTTGGTTAACTAAATATATGAAATCTTATGCTAAGTTGTAAGCGCCAGCTTGATAGTTCTAATATATTTTATGGGCAATGGTACCTTGGCTGCAAGAAGATGCGGTCTGTAAGTTTAGATGTGTCTTATAGGCCAAAATATTTCATAAGTTGGAGTTTTGTTCTGCGATTCTGTTATATCTTGGATTGGTCTTTGGTTTCCTTTATACTAATGGTCTGGTTATAAGCTCGTAGTAATTATTTATGTAATGAAACAAGTTTAGGTGATAAGAGATGATTTTGAATTAATCCTTGCATCTTTAGAGTCTGTTCATTAGCTAGCCTAGTCTTTTACTGTTAAAATGGTTTACTAAAGGAAAGCCTAGTCTTTTACTGTTAAAATGGTTTACTAAAGCAAAACTTGCTTGCATTTATAACATGAATTAATTTAATCCGTCGTCTTTGCTCCTTTTGCACGATGGTTGTTTACTTAGTAACTTGTTTTGATTCTTCTCTGGATATATACTAATCTTTATTTCCTTATCGCCTTTTCTTGACATGAACACTCCTTGGGACGAGTTGAAATAAAACTCACAATTGGGATGGCATGCATTTGGAAGTTATTTGACCCGCCCCGCATTTTCGGGACTTGATATCCCCGAAAATGTAAAAAAAAAAAAAAAAAAAAAAAATGAAAAACTCTAAATTCAAGGCTCAGTGATTGAGTTGCCAAATCCGGGTTCTATCTTCTAAACTTCCTCTTTCCCGTCCCCTTTAGAAAAACATGTTTTAGGAGCCCTGTAGAAAAGAAATGGTATTTGAATTGTGAATAATTATTGTAAATGACTTAAATTATTTTATATGAATGCTTTGTATCATTTCTTTGCAAATCGCCAATTAATTTATGGATGTTTAGAATCATTTGTTAATTAATGAGTGCAAAATCAAATTCGACTAAAAAAAATCGTACCCTCGTCATAATTCGCATTCGAATTGCTTCTTTATTTATTATATTAAATATTCAATTATTTATTTATCTAATCTAATTTATTTATTTAGTTAATCAATTAAATTTTAATCCTTTATTTATTATGTACTTAATCTAATTTATTTAATTTCAATTAATTATTTATTTAATCAATTAAATATTTATTTAATTAATCAATTATTATTCATTTACTCCTTTATTTAATTAAAATTGATAAGTATTCATTTATTTAATTAAGTTATTTATTTGCTTATTTATTTATCTATTTATTCAATGAATTAATTAATCTTTTATTATTATCTAATTATTAATCTAGTTTGTTTATTTATTTATCTAACTTCATTTAACCTTTATTTATTTAATTAATTAACCAATTGATCATTATTTAATTATCCATTTAATTGATCTTAAATTTTGTCATTTATCTATATAAGTATCGGCATAACTAAAATCTTATCTTATTTTATTATTTCTATTGTCCTTATTTAAAATTAATTTTATATACTTATTATCCTTAAAAAAATTCGTGAAAACCGCCGGATTAACCGCATTTAGCGGATTTTCGAAAGTGCTCCCGTTAGGGACCTTCTTTCGAATTTAATAGAACCACTTACCTAGAATCTCTGAATTTAATTTCTTTTAAATAAAGAATAAATTGCACTATTTAGTTAACTTAGGTTCCTAATAATCCTTAAATTAGGTGGCGACTCCAAAGAAGCCCTTTGAAGTCCCATTTGTTGAAATCAAATCCCGGTGCATACTTGTGTGCATTTTTGGGAGGGTTCAACACCTGGGTTACGAAACCCATACAAAAGCAAGTAATTGAGGCAGTCGATCTCAGTTATTCACTGCGAGAGTTGAGAGCAAACACAAGGCGATTCATTACCTCTTTAAATGACTTAACTGTTGAAGAGAACCAGTGAAGAACTAAAAGCGCAAGCAGTGAATCAGTTTAGGTTCTTTAATGTAGTTGTCATAGTTTCATGCTTTGATTGTATTACCTATCTGCTTATGTTAGAAGCCATTGTAATAAGTGAACTTTGAGTGATTACTTTGTAAAGCTAGAGGTTAGCTTTGTTGAGTGATTAGGGTCTAGAGTGTAGCCCTTTGATTACAGAGTTTGTAATCTAAAACTTGCTCTTTGTGTTAGTGAAGTGGTTTAAAAAATCCCAGAGTGCGGGTCGTGTTTTTTTCCCTTGAGCAAGGATTTTTCCACGTAAAAACCCCGTGTCTTTAGTTTATTGTTTACCCTTTTTGTTTGAGTTTTTCTGTGGAGGCAACAGCACAAGAACAGGGTTCTTGTGATTAAGATTCAGGTTCTTTGGCGAAAATCAGAGGACACTATTCAACCTCCCCCTCTAGTGACTATAGGAGGTGCTTAGAGTATAGCAAGTGGTATCAGAGCAGGTCTTCTCGTTTTTGGTTAACACCTTGAGAAGGATCAAATCATGAGTGCACCACCTACTATTACTAAAGGACTATCGGTTCTGAGGCCTCCACAGTTCAATGGGCAATACTACGCTTGGTGGAAGAACAGAATGGATAATTACATTTGTGCAGAAGATTATCAACTATGGATAATAGTTTCTGAAGGAAGATCCGCTTCAGACCAAAGTTGTCGGTGAAGGAGGTGCTGCTCATACTGAACCAAAGAAAAGATCTGAGTATAATGATGCTGATTACAAGATTCTGCGGACTAGGTCCAGAGGAGTTCAATAGGGTTTCATCTTATAATACTGCTAAAAGATATTTGGGATGCCTTGGAAGTTGCTCATGAGAAGAAACCACTAAAGTCAAGGACTCAAAAAGAAGAATGCTAGAAAGACAATTTGAGCTGTTCACAATGGGTGAAAAGGAGTCAATATAGGATATGATGACAAGGCTGACCATCATCACAATGAGATGAGATCTCTAGATATGGAACTCCCAGAAGTTGAAATGGTTAATAAAGTGCTGACTGTTTCTTCTTGGCGCTTGGGAACCAAAGATGACTGCTATATTGAGTCAAAAACCACTGAAATATATCAAGTTAGGGAACTAGTGGGTAGTTTGAAGACTCATGAGATGATGAAGGAGTCAAAGAACAAATCAGTGACTAAGAATGAAAAGACTCTCGCACTTGAGGCAACTGAGGAACCTGAAGAGTATGTGGACTTACAAATCAGTTGAAGCAACTATGGTCCAGTGCTCTCAGACAGAAGTTCAATCTAGGTAAGTTCAAGGGGTTCAAGAAAAACACCAAAGATAATGCTGGGAGGAAGGACATAGTTGATAGTCCAGACTACTCAAGGTGCTTTAAGTGCTTCAAGAGGATCATGTTTATTGTGGATTGTCCCATTTGGAAAGTTGAGTGGATAAAAAACAGAGCCACAAAGGAGAATGAGAATGATTCTTCCAAAGACAGCGATAAGGACAAAAGGAAGGTAGACATCCACCTAACTTCAGAGCAGAAAGAACTAAGAGGAAGGAAGCCTTTTATGCAACCTGGGGACCAACTGATAGTGAGTCTGATAGAGAAAAAGAATAAGAGGATGAATCCCCACTAGCATTGACGGGACTGACAGGTGAAGACTCAGATGGGACTGGTTTCACCTAAAATAAGAGAAGGAAGAAATCCGTTCAGACCTCCCTTATTTGATGGAATCAATTATTAAAGATGGAAGAAGCAAATGAAAGTATTTCTTCAGGCCATGGAGTAAAGCCTCTGGTTTGATTGTAAAATGAGGACCCCATGTCCCTGTGAAGAGAGTTGCAAATTGATCCTTGATTCCAAAATTGGTTAGAAGAACTGGACCCACAAGACTTGGATTGGCTTCAAGCAAACGCCAAAGCTATGGTGTATCTCAAGAATGGAATGACGTTTGATGTACTAGCTAAGGTGATGGATTGCAAATCTGCCAGGAAATCAGGGAGAAACTGAAGGTGTTTCTACAACGGAGATAGTAATAAGAAGGAAAACTTCTCTCATTGGCAGCCGATGGAGAGGAAGCGACTCATTCAGCTGAGGTACGTCTCTCTGAATTGAAAGAAAACTTGCATACATACTCACCTGACAATCTGATAACTGATAACTGCCACCATTAAATTGAGGGTCATGAAAGGTAAAGTCTGAGAAAGATAAACTATCTGATGCTTTGTTTAACTTAAAAACTAGATGTAAGAACCTTGAAGAAGCAAATGCTGAATTTGAAGAAATTATTGCTTCTCTAAAGGGACAGACTCTTGTATCTAATTCTAAGATCTCAGAACTTGAACTTGAACTAAATAAGATGAAAAATTCAAATGGTAAGCAGGTAATAGTGAGGTTCAAACTTTTCTCGAGAATGAGCTTAAAAGAACAAATAAGATTCTTTGTCAGGAAACTGAAAAGAATAGAGTTCTTAGAGAAAAGATTGAAAAGGCTGACTATGAACTCACTAGATTAACTAAGTGGAAAAATCTTCAGAGAAAATGAATTGGATTCTGAAAACCAAGTCCAATGAAAGAAAGGTTTAGGTTATAGGAAACCACTGCCCCCCTATAATCCCAAAAGAAAATATGTAGGTCTGCCTTGCAACATGCTTTGTACCTTCTGTGGCAACACATGTCACTTGAAAGAAACTGCATAAAAATGAGCAAGACTAAATCTAAAAACAAAAAAAAATTGCTTTACCTGATTGGGCTAAGAAGGACTTAATTGATCTATTCTCTCATAAGAAAAGACCCAAGCTTGTCTGGGTTCCTAAATCTAACCCTTGATTTATTTTGCAGGCTGGAGTGAGAGTGAACAACCGAATCTGGATTCTAGATAGTGGGTGTTCAAGGCATATGACAGGAGACAGAAGAAATTTTTCCTCACTCGCAGCATTTCAAGGAGGCAATGTAGCCTTCAGAGGAGGAAATAGTGGTCAGATTGTTGGCATAGGAAAAGTTGGGAGATCTTTGGATCATGCTATTGAAAATTTATATCGTGTTGATAGTCTCAGACACAATCTACTAAGTATTTCTCAACTATGTGATAGAGGAAATAAAGTTAGTTTTTCATTTGTGGGGTGTATTGTGAAGAACCTACAAAGTGGAGAAGTGGTTATGGAAGGAAAAAGAGTGAACAATGTTTACAAGGCATCACTGGGATCACTTCCTCAGAACAATTTAACTTGTTTGAATGTTCAAGAGAGTGATTCACAGCTGTGGCACAAAAGGTTAGGCATGCTAGTCTTTCACAGCTTAACAAGCTAGCATTAAAGGAACTGGTTCGTGGATTACCTATAAAGAAGTTTGAAGAGATTAAGATGTGTGATGCCTGTGTTAGGGGGAAACATGTGAGATCATCCTTCAAGCCAAAGAAAGTGGTGAGCACTTCAAAACCACTCGAGCTGATTCATATGGACCTATGTGGACCGATGAGAGTCAGAAGCAGAGGGGGAAAGAGGTTCGTGTTCGTGATAGTTGATGATTACTCGAGGTATACATGGACTCTGTTTCTTACATCCAAAGATGAAGCATTTGACAGTTTCAAAGAATGGGCTGGGATTGTGCAGAAAAGATTAAGCTTGGAATTGATAAGCATCAGATCAGATTATGGCACAGAATTTGAAAATGCAAAATTCTCTGAGTACCGTACTAAATAAAATATTGATCACAACTTCTCAGCACCACACCACAAAATGGAGTTTAAGAGAAGAAGAACAGATCTTTGGAAGATATGGCAAGAACTACGTTGTTATCAAGTGGTCTTGCAAGAAACTTCTGGGCTGAAGCAGTGAATATAGCATGTTACTTGTTGAACAGGTGTTCCATAAGAGCTATCCTTAACAAAACCCCTTATGAACTTCTCAGAGGAAGAAAGCCAAATATTGATCACTTGAGGCCATTCGGTTTCTAGTGCTTCGTACACAATAATGGTAAGGAGCTCTGGGTAAATTTGACTCAAGAAGTGATGAAGCAATCTTCCTGGGATATTCCACTCAGAGTAAAGCTAATAAAGTGTACAACAAAAGAACTCAGACAGTTGAGGAAAGCATGCATGTGGTGTTTGATGAGTCAGATAAAGCAGTTGCAAAAAAGGAAGGAGATGATCAGGATAGGTCTTGCATGAGAAGATCCTGCTGAATGCTTAGAGAATCCTGAAGGAAAGAAAGAGCCAGGTGATGAAAATGGAGAATCGACTCAGGGGGAACAAGGAGTCAATATGTCAGGGGGAACGGTTGATCAGGATGATGAACCAACTGAGGAAGAAGGACCTACTCAAAATGCTGCTGCAGGTTCTTCCCACCAAATACAGCCAAGACCCTGGAAGTATAACTTGGAAAATTTTTCTGAGTTGGCTGCTGGGATTATGACTAGGTCTGCTTTGAAGAACTTCTGTGCGTTCTTTGCTTTCCTATCCTCTATGGAACCAAAGAATATGAAGGAAGCTCTTGAGGATCTAGAATGGGTAATAGTAATGCAGAAGGAGCTGCATCAATTCGAGAGGAGCAAGGTGTGGCATCTGGTTCTGAGACCTAAGGACAGATCAATCATTGGAACCAAATGGGTGTTCAAAAACAAACTGGATGAACATGGCATAGTTACTAGGAACAAAGCGTGGTTGGTAGTTCAAGGTTATAGCCAAGAGGAAGGAATTGGCTATGATGAGACCTTTGCACTAGTGGGCTAGGAGGAAGCCATAAGAATATTGATTGCCTTTGCTACATACATTGTATCTACACTATATTAGATGAATGTAAAGAGTGCATTCTTAAATGGTTATCTGAATGAGGAAGTATATGTGATACAACCACCTGGGTTCTTGAACAGTGATTTTCCTGATCATGTATACAAACTTGATAAGGCTCTCTATGGTCTGAAACAAGAAACCAGAGCTTGGTATGAGAGGTTATCAGGTTTCTTGCTCAAAAATGATTTTTCAAGAGGAAAATTGACAACACACTGTTCTTGAAGAAGAAAGGAAAGGACTTATTGGTAGTCCAAGTTTATGTTGATGATATCATATTTGGAGCTACTGATGAGGACTTGTATAAGAGATTTGCTTTGTTGATGGGTAGTGAGTTCGAAATGAGCAATGGGAAAACTAATTTTTTTTAGGGTTGCAGATCAAACAAACTCTTGAAGGAACCATGATCCATCAACAGAAGTATGTTAAGGAGCTGCTGAAGAAATTTGATAAGGAAGGAGCTAAAGAAATGACTACTCACATTGCTCCTACAACTAAGTTGGATATGGACGAATTGGGTCCTTCCACAAATGAGACTAAGTATAGAGGAATCATAGGTTCTCTCCTCTATCTCACAGCTAGTCGACCATATATTGTTTACAGTGTAGGACTGTGTGCTAGATTCCAATCCAAGCCAAATGAATCACATCTAACTGTTGTGAAAAAAATACTGAGATACTTGAAAGGAACTCAGGACTTATGTCTATGGTACCCCAGGGGTGGTACATTTGAGTTGATTGGTTTTGTAGATGCTGACTATGGAGGACATCTGGTGGATAGAAGAGCACTTTAGGAATGACACACTTCCTAGGTCATTGTTTTGTTTCTTGGGCTACAAAGAAGTAGAACTCAGTAGCTCTCTATACTGCAGAAGCTGAGTATGTGGCAGCTGCATCTTGTTGTTCACAGTTGCTGTGGATCAAACAACAGTTAGAGGACTTTGGAATCAAATGTGGAGTTGTGCCTATTTTCTGTAACAATACAAGTGCTGTGAATATTGCCAAGAATTTAGTCCAGCATAAGAGAACCAAGCACATTGATATTAGACATCATTTCCTAAGGGATAATGTTGAAAAAGGTCTAACTACTATGAATTCATGCAGGACTAAAGAGCAAATTGCTGGCATCTTCACCAAGGCCTTGAACAAAGTTCAATTTGAGAGGAACAGTTGGAGCTAGGGATGACCAAAATACATGGATGACCCAGCACCTGATTCCCAAGGTTTGGCTAGTTAAGTATTTATTATTCTGCTTGTGAATATTATTTTTATAGTCCAGACTAAAATTATATTTTGTAAGTATACATGTTTTACTAAATCTACAGTGCAATATCTAATGAGTTCCCAATGAAGAACCAACTGAATACGTAGAAGGAACCACTTTCGGCATGAGGAACCATGTCCAGGTACATCTATGTAGCTATTTATGTTAAGTACTATGATTGATAATGAATTGTTCTTGAACGTGCATCTTGAAAACCTTCCATAATTGTGTAACTGCCTTATTTTATAGAAAATTCCTTTTCAATTATACATTCAAAATTTAAACATACTCCACTCAAACTAGGAGACTTAATGATAATTCTCCTATAACAGTCACATCAGCACTTCTTCTCGGTTTTCCAAGAACTCAAAAAGGTGTTCTGCTTTTATTGTCATCATTATTCCCACTTTCTAGATTACCATAACTTCTCCTCCTTGTCTCTCTCTTTCTCAAAATTCATTCGAAGCAAGAAAATTCTCTTTCTAAGAATCTCGCTCTCTTTTACAAAAAAATAAAAATATGGAAATCCTCTTCATCAAAAAACCTCTTCAATAAATCACGAAAATGTCTCAAGCTCAGTCTTGTTCCGCTTCACCGACAAAAATATCAGAGACCCAAACCTCCAAGAAACCCTCTCTCAAACCTCCACCCACTACCTTGGCTGAAAGAATCGTCAGGGCATGATCGAAGATTCATAAGAAGGTTGGAAAAAAGATTTCTAGGAAGACAACATCAAAACCATATGCTCCGGTGACTGCATCTGTAGTTTCTGACATACAATCAGTTGAGGTAAGGCCTGACTCAACCCATACTAGTCCTATTGCTTTAGACCTCATATTTAGCCCTTAGAAGCTTAATACTGAAATTCTAGTAACTGGTATGGATGAAATTGCAAAAAACGGTCGAGTCTGGTAGTGCAACTGATAAGGGGAAAAATGTAGAGGTGCAAGAGGGGAATGTTGTGGGAGAAACTATTGAATATAGACCTAGAACTCATGTTTCTAGTGTAGTTGAAGGAATTTCTAAGGTAGATGCTGTGAAAAACATGTTGGAAAAATTGAGAGAGGAGGAATCAGTTGAGTCTCAAAAGGGCCCAGTCGATGAACCTAGTTCAGAGACTGCTCCCTTAGAGAAAGTACATGCGGAGGCTATTTTGGTTGGTCCACTTGGTGGAGGACTAAGTTCTTCTGAAATTGTCAAGGAACCTGAGAAAGAATCTGGTTCTTCCACAGTTCTTGATGCAATTGATGATGCAGAACTGGATTGGACTGATTCAAAGGAAAAGAAAGAAAAGAAGACTCAGATAGAAGATGAAAGTGCTGAGGAGGTGGAGAAAATTCAAAATAAAAATATTAAAAGAAAATTTGGTGAAGAAGATGAAAATTGTTGAAGGAAGAAGAGGATGAAGAAGTAGTGTTTGTAAGTGAAACAAAGGCTGTGAAAGAAAAGAAGATAAGGCTACTAAAAGGAGAAAGAGTAGTGTCTCAGAGAGGATTAATTGATGAAGTGATGATGAGGACTCTCAGACTGGTGGTGAGAGTGTGAATGAGCCTGCTGTTTCTGCAGCCCCTAGGAAGGTAGCTACAAGGTCTGCACTGAAGCAGCAGCTTAAGAATTTGGAAAAACATTCTCTAAAGCAGAAACAAACATGGGTTGAGGAAAAACAGGTGACTGATGATAAGGAGGATAGTGATGAGGATGGGGACTATGTGGAACTAAGTGATTTAGACTTTGACAGTGAAGATGACACAAAGAAAAAGAAGAAAGAAAACCAGGATGAAGTAAACAGGGTGGCCTTTTTTGCTAGGCATTAGGTGCTAGCTGGTAGCATTTGGTGTGATCTAGAGGAGCCTGAGATGAAGTCCTTTGTCAGGAAGGTGAAGGACCAAGGGTGGATGAAGCTTTTCACAAGGGAGTACAGGTGTCTATATGTTGATGAAGTGAGGGAGTTTTATGTGAACTGCAGTATAGCCGGGAGGAGAGTATTCTCTGTGGTGAAGGGTGTAGAGCTGGAGTTTGGTAGAGAGGAGCTGGGAGTCATACTTGATGTGCCTATTGAAGGTTATTGTAGGTATGTCAGGTTAAAATGGCCAAAGAGAACTAATAAGGTTACTCCTCTGGATGTTCTGAATAAATTTACTGGTAATCCTAGGCTTAGGAAAGAAAGGAAAGTTGACAAGAAACTGATGGAACCAACTCATCAGCTGGTATTTGAGTTTGTACATAGGTTCTTGCTGCCTAGAGGGGAGAGGAACAGTGAAGCGTGTGCTCTTGATAGGACCTACATGGACTTGCTAGACAGAGGGATCAAAATTAACCTGCCTGGGCTGATAATTAGGCACATAAAAAAGATTGCAGGCACAGAAAACAAGCCACATTCTCTTGTGCGTTCCTATATATTGCAGTAGGTGTTTGAACATTTTGGGTGCCCCTTACAAATGGAAAGAAGCTCACACATCATCAGATGTTTGGGAAGAATATCCTGAGGACTTGTGATTTATTCAAGGAAAAGAGAGCCTCCAAGCGTTCAGTGCAAGTCAAGACACAAGAAGCTGATGAAAGTGAGGAGTTTGGGTCAAAGGGAGCTGTTGAAGCAGTGTAGGAATTGGAGCAGCACCTGTTGGAGCTAAATAAGGAAAATGCAGAGTTGAAGAAACAGCTAAAGGTGAAGGATCAAGAAATTGATCGCCTGACTATTGAGTGCAACAAGCATGAGGCTGAGCTGGTGGTAAAAAGGGCCGAAAATTCAAAAAAATCTTCAAGCACTTGTCAAGCACTTTAACTTGAGGAGCTGAAGCCTACTCATTCATCTGCCCTCTTCCTGCCCCAAACCCTTCCTTACTTCCTCCCCTATGCCTTTCATTTTTTGCACATTTAAGACAATTCATCTTTTGGTCTGTACCTAATTTGGGCTACATATGTGTGTGCTCTGAATGATTGGTTTTAAATTGCTTTTGCTGTTCTTGTGGTTTCATTTATGGTATTACTCATTCTGGTTGGGCCCTTAAATTATTCATTGTGTTCTTAGTTAACTTGTTGCCTTGTGCTATAGTCTGGACTGTACTATCTTGTTCTTGCAGGATTTTAGAATCTTTTCGATGATGCCAAAAGGGGGAAGAAGGATATGTTGTTGGGATGTTTGTGACCTGACTCATCTATTTTGAAATTCTTTCAAAGTGTATTTTTGTTTTTTTGTCTTGGTGTTTATATGTACAGGTTCTTAGGCAATATTTGTTTGTCATCATCAAAAAGGGAGAATTTTTTGAGTAGGATGTTTTGAAGAATGACAAAAAAAGAACATAGTAACTTGGAGAAGAACTTAGTCCTTGATGAGAAGAGCACGACTGATCGAAAAGATTTTGTGGAATGCAAATCCTTGCAGAACTAGGAGTAGTGGCACATAGACTTATGCGCATCCTAGTCAGCTAAAAGAAGTTGTGCTGGGGCTGTCTCGTTGAAGTGTGAACAAGAGTTAGTGTCGAACAAGAAGAGTATCACAGAAAAATCTAGATTTGCCATATTACAAGGTTTCCTAGTGAGATACTACTAGGGTTACGAAACCGATATAAAAGCAAGAAATTGAGGCAGTCGATCTCAGTTATTCACTACGAGAGTTGAGAGCAAACACAAGGCGATTCATTACCTCTTAAAGTGACTTAAATGTTGAAGACAACCAGTGAAAACTAAGAGCGCAAGCAGTGAATCAGTTTAGGTTCTTTATTGTAGTTGTCATAGTTTTCATGCTTTGATTGTATTACCTATCTGCTTATGTTAGAAGCCATTGTAATAGGTGAACTTTGAGTGATTACTTTGTAAAACTAGATGTTAGCTTTTTTGAGTGATTAGTGTCTACATTGAGCCCCTTGGTTGCAGAGTTTGTAATCTAAAGCTTGCTTTTTGTGCTAGTGAAGTGGTTTCAAAAATTCCAGAGTGTCGGTCGTGGTTTTTCTCCTTTGAGCAAGGAGTTTTCCACGTAAAAATACCGTGTCTTTTAGTTTACTGTTTACCCTTTTGTTTGTGTTTTTCCATGGAGGCAACAATACAAGAATATGGTTTTTGTGATTAAGAGTCGGGTTCTTCGACAAAAATTGAGGACACTATTCAACTCCCCTCTAATGTCCATAGGAGGTGCTTAGAGTATAACACTTTATGTATATGTTCAATAAAAGTAGCAGCTTGACCAGGGTGCTTTTGATAAGACTCTAAATACCAATAATCCTTTTTATCAACTTTCTCACAACTACTACTTGTATAAACTGAATGTCCAACAACCATAACAAGATTCTTAAACCTTGAAAGTGGATATGAATCCAATCCAACATCAACTTTTTCATAATTATCCCTAAAAAATTTCTCGAAAACAAATAATATAATGAGATTAATTATAACCTTTATTGACAAAGATATTATAAAAAGCCTAGCTGGATGAAGCTTATAAAAACTGCAAATTCTTTTTCCTAATTATTTAAACATCTTGGAAGGGTAAAAATTTGAACTTTTTGATTTTCTCGATCTTTTAAAAGTCCCTGATTCTAAGTCAAAATCACCCCTTGAATATGTACGGAAAGATTTTAGTACCAGACCCAAATAAATAGTTTATCTTCATAGATTCTATAATTCAAAAACATCTCAACCATCCCTAGATCCAGATTTTATTTTCACTTATTTTCACGTGATAGGGAGAGAATTGGAAGCGGAAAAGAAATTAGGAACTTGGTTTGTTGTATCAATGGCGGTAAGGCCGGCCTAACAAATTTGGTGGCCTACAACGAAACTTTAATGAGACGCCTTAATTAAGTGAAAAAGAACTTCTTGAACGTTCGTTTAGCGCGAACGCACACTCTATATATATATATATGAAATCTTATTTTCTAGTATTTGAGAGGCAAAGTTGTTAATATTTTTTAATAAACGATGTTCTTAAATAATTTCTTTTCGATTGTTAATATATAACTAATCCATTTAATCATTGTTGATTGTTAATCTTAGGTTAGAAATTATAAAACGAAGAAGATATACCTTAGTGAAAAGATAAATGATAACAAAATTTTCAATGAAAAAAGACAAAAAGTTCGAATATAGAACTTGATTCAAAAATCTAATGTTCCAACTTTACATCAGAACAAAATTTCAAAACTTTAATATGCTATAGCAATATTGAATCTAAAAGAGTGAATAAGGAATATAAAATTTACCATGTCCAATACACTATAGGTATGTTAATTAACAAAAGTAATACTTAATATAGAAGCGAAATTTGGATTATTTACTCCAAGTCAATATAAATGACCTAAAAAATTTATGTTCACAAGTATGGTAAAGATTCTAAATAAATTATTTTTATTACTTGATGTTTTTGAAGATTACATAAATTAGAACTCCGTAAATTGGGTATCCTTCAAAAAATATTTTTGTAACATTTCTTCAATATTTTCAAATAAAAAAGGTATCAACTTAGGAAATTGGAGCTCTAAGACTTGGGGGGCCTAAAGCAAAGGCTTTAGTTGCCTCCCCTTTGGGCCGGCCCTGAATGGCGGAGGAATAATGGTGTTGGTGTGAGAGGGGTAGAAGGGGACGAAGATGGAGGAGTTTCTTTTTCATTTTGCTTTTGCCATGTCCATTTTTTTGTAATATCTTTGCTTATATGGCAATAAAGGCCATATATATCTTCTTTATTGGTTATTTGGCCACATAAGCACGAGTGTGCTATACACGTTTGTATTTTGTTGATTGTTTGAGCAAGAGGTGTCCAAATAATACATTTCAGAAGTGGTTGGAGTGTCCAACTGGAACAGCCTTAAGTTAGAGTGTCAAAGCGAAAATTCTGGACAACTTTAAGGGGCTGTCGATGTGTTTTGCCTTCTCTCTGAGCACCTACAAAGAGAGAAGGCAAAACACATCGACAGCCCCTTAAAGTTGTCCAGACTTTTCGCTTTGACACTCTAACTTAAGGCTGTTCCAGTTGGACACTCCAACCACTTCTGAAATGTATCATTTGGACACCTCTTGCTCAAACAATCAACAAAATACAAACGTGTGTAGCACACTCGTGCTTATGTGGCCAAATAACCAATGAAAAAGATATATGTAACCTTTATTGCCAAATAAGCAAAGAAATAAAATGTGTGTATATAATTTTTTGTTATATTTGTTTGTATAAACTTATAAAAAATGATGATATCAATAAAACAAGCAAAAAAAGAACTCGGGTAAAATAAAAAAGTAACTTCGGCGACGAAATAAAAAAATTTCAGTAATAATCCGGTGATATGAAATTTTCATGCTACCGGCAGGAGGGTATCAGCGAGAGGAGCAGCGGGGGAAAGGGAATAAGGACTCTTTTATTGAAAAATATGCCAAATTTCGAAATAGACAATGTGTTGTACACACGTAATAAAAAAAATTAGGTCCTTTATTTGTAGTTTCTTATTTTCAAGTCCTATTTCTGAAAAAAGCGTAGTGTGGTTTCTGGAAAAGCCCAACCAACTCAAAAAAATTTCATAGTGTGCCCTCTATAAGGAGTGGTTTTGCAAAAATGCCTGTGCTAAGCAATATTTTAGCAAAATACCCTTTTTAGCCCGGAGCCAAGACTTCAAGGCAAAAATCTTGTAAGTCTTGGCAATTGCCAATACTTCAATGGCAAGTACTGTTTTGCCAATACTTCAAGTTATATGGCGTGAATGGATGGAAAGACTGGAAAAGACAAACCAAGTGCGCTAAGTGTTGCTTTTTGCCAACACTTTAAGGGTAAGTGCTGGCAAATAGAGAGGGATCAAAAGCAAGTCCTTACGACTAAGTGAGACAATTATAGCCTTTTGCCAACACTTGAAGGAGTAAGTGTTGAAAAACAGAGAGGTATTAAGGCAAGTCTTGGCCCCAACCTAAAAACATGACAATGGTGTTTCTGTCAGAATTTTTTTTTATTAAACCTTAATGGGGGCATTTTTGCAAAACCACTATTAGCGCGGGCAAAAAGGCAAACCCATATGCAAATAGCCCAACGAATTTTGAGTAATTTATAGAGATAGGGCAGTTCTGGTGCCGTGTCACATATTTGGCACCCATTAGAATATCTTACAAATTTGGTCTTCGTAAAATAGTTCCTAGCCATCACCGGATCTTTCTCTTTACAAGTCCTAGTCATCGCGAGGAGCTTTCCTTTGGCGGTTTGCACTTCCTGAGAGGGCCAATATTGTAAGACTTTTCTAATGGAGGTTAAAAGTGTAATAGCAGTGCATGATTTGTCTATTTCGTGGAACAACTTGATTAAACTTCCATCCCAACTTATTGATTCCTAATTAGTAAAGTACCCCTATAACATTTCCTAAGAAGTGAAATCACTCAATATGCTTTCAGACAATATTTGGTCAGAAGTTTGAATAAAAAGTTTCTTTAATTTCTTTTTTATAATAAAGGGTACCAATTCTTTCATTAACTACGAATCAAAATACAACGGTTCATAGACTCGCATCAGAAGTGCTTTGTCGATCATTGTTCAGAAAACTAAAAGGTACTGCATAACGTTTAAAAATTTTGGCTCATAAGAGCTCCCAAGCATTGCAAGATGATTCGCCAGTTGAATATAAAGCGGTTGTGTTTGAACTAGTAGCGACTTCGAATTCAACTTGAGGGTTCCTCAACCAGTAGCACAAATTGCATTAACATCTTCAGCAAAACAAAAGGGCCTATTGATCTTATTAATTTCACATATTTAGGCTATTTGACTAACTAGAGTTGCTTAGTTTGCTGGGCTGTCAACTCTCAAATCCCTGCTTGTGCTTATCCAGGCCCCTATTCCATTCCCAAGTACATGCATATATAAAGAGGAATTAATCAGTGTAAATTTTTTTCTTTTTTGAATTTTAACTTGTTATAACGAATAATTTGCCTTATTTTCCGGGTTATCAATCTCATTTCTTATGGATGGTGACATGTAATTTCAACCATCATTTAGGTGTCTTAACATCTGTGTGTTTATGAAAGCTTTTCTTTAGGGTAATTAAATGTGAAGTTTAAAGTTAAGTGTTTCCAAATATAAACAAATATAGTATTCATTTTAGAAAGAACTAATAAGGAAATTAATAGTGTCACGTAGAATGAATTCAAATAGGAGGAGTAATACATTTATACGCATTAAAAAAAATTAAGCACAATAATTGATGCATGAAAGTGTTGGATGTCCATGTCCTTAAAACTCCAGCACTGCGTGTACATGAAGAGCTGCATAACTAAATCTAGCTGGCTATTAAACAGATGATCTAATGACCAATCCCAGGACTATGACCATCTACATGTCCTGGTGATGGGGGCATAGACAATACTGGTGGAGTTGGTGTAGCAGGTGCAGGCTCATTAACTAATGCAGTTTTATAAACTTGCGAGTTTCCACTATGCTCTTTCATCTTTTCAGGTTCTGCTTTAGATGTCGTTGAGTGAACATGAGGTTTCAAGAAATAATTTCTATTGTCGAACTTGATGTTTCTTCCCTCAACAGATAGAGTAATGTGGGAGAAGATCATTGCAACGAGAAGGAAAGCAAGAATGAACTTTGTTTGAGCCATGAAGGATATAAGAATGAGAGGGATAGATAAATGAAATTGATGTGATGTGCTTAATTAACATTTCGTCCACAGTATTTACAGGAAAGAGAGGTGGAGTTGGGTGTGGGGGGGGGGGGGGGGGAAGGGGTGGTACAAGCAATACAAGGGTTATTGAGTCCTCACTAGTTGGAGATTCCATATGTATTTACAAAAATATTTAACTTATATAAATGGATACCTATAAAAAGTTTTCAATAGTGCTACTATATTTTTGCAGCTCAACAACCTATTAATAAAATTATGATAACATTTAAGTCAGGCATATTTTTCACAGTACTAATGTTACTTTTATCGACTAGTTATCGTTTAGGGATCTGTTAGCATAGATGTTTCTTTTAGTAAGCCATGAATCTTTTACATCCCTTAATTGTAGCACTATAAGCTACGATGTACTATAACTTTCTTATAGCGTAAGGAAAGCATGGAGGTATTTTATTAACCCACAAGTTGATATTCAAGCTCGCCGAATTTCGAGGTTGAGATGTTTGTGTTATGCAATAAAAACAAAAATGTTATTATGTATAAATTTACTTTAATTTATATATGCACCCCACTTGTTATGTCTATACCCTCTTTTGCTGTCCTTTTTAATTTGATCAGTTAAGCATGCTGATCACTTTCCAACTGGGGAATCTTACATGTACTTTGCGGCTTACCTACTTAATGTTAACTAACTAGCCTTCTTGCAGTACTTGAGAGGCTAAACTGACTCTGTTATAATGGTATAGTTTGACACTATTCACATGGTATATCCTAGTTGCTGCTTAGAATTTCCTGATGATAATTAACCACCCACTGTTTTGCACGAGATCAAGTAATTTAACCTTAAGAATCACAATTGATATGACAATTCTAATTAGAGGAAGATCGGCTAAAAATGTTTTTTTTAAACTATGGCCATTGCTAACAAGAGATCGATAAAACCAATGGGTGAGTGCGGACATGGTAATCATTGAGCAAACAGCAATAATATGCTTAAAACCCTGCTGATGCTGCACTACGAGAGAAGCTACCATATATACTCAGTTGAAATACGAACAAGCTACTTAGCTAGCGTTTGGATATAGATTTGGTTGAAATTTGGGAATTTGAGTTTTTGAAGTTGAGTTGAAAAATAATTTTTGGAACTTGAAGTTGTGTTTGGACATAGAATTTATTTGAAAAAAAGTTGAAGTTTTGTGAGTAGTTTTTCAAATTTCCCAAAAACTGCCCAAAAACAGCCTTTGAGCACTTTTTGAGTTTTTGGGACTTTTTGGGAGAAGTTTTGATGAAATAGCATAAACAAACAGTTTTTTTCCCAAAAACTCCCAAAAAATATCCCCAAAAACTATAAACAAACGGGGGCTTAGTTTTAGTGCGCAATTGGTTTAAAAGTACGCCCACGGAAATTACTAGATAGTCAACTCGTTGGGAAATAAGAATATTGGAAACTTATATAATTGGGATCATATAGTTTAGGTTACACAATATACACTAATCTGTGTAAAGAATTTTTACATTTTGCCGCCTTTACTCTTACTGTCGCAAGTAACGTGCAGTCTTATTTGTAAGATTACACATCTCAATTTTGTGAGGCTTACCTGTAAATATTTTTTTTTTTTGGATAACCTGATGGAGTAAAATTGAACTTTACTTAATTTTGTTAGAATTGGTGGATAACCAAAGGCACTACCCTTCCGATGATCAATACTCTTTTGTTTTGCAAGCAACATGGTCTCATATGCCAGCCTAGACACATATTTGGAAAGACTATCTCAATTTCCTCAGCCAGGAAAATGAAACCACTATTAAGGATAAATAGACAGACGGACACGATCACATACAACATTGCAACTACACGCCTCAGTTCAAAGCGGTTGAATATTCTGTTCTGATTGCAAATTTTAGGAACAGATGATCAGTGCATAAGATATTACTGGTAGAACCTATCACATTTCATTCCAGATCCACCTTTTTCGTTCTACTTAGAATGATCAACATATTTGATTCACTATGTCGTTTCATTAAATGTTTCCTAAGAGTTCGATTCAAGAGGACTTCATGACGAATTGTTATGTCGTTGGAAGTATGAATGAAGAAGCTACCTGTAGATGTTAAAAGAACTCAGTACTAAGATTCTCCTATATATGCAAGTAGTAATAATTAATATATATTCGACAAAAAAAAGTAGTAATAATTAATAAGTGTACATAGTTGACCAATCGTATCGATTCCAAATGCTAAGGAAACACACATGAACGCTTTCCTGAATATTCAACAAAGCCTCAACCATCAGAAGCATAATGTATATATCATTAAAAATCTAAGACCTTTTTATTCAAAATCATCATGCTTGAGATCCTGTCTCCCTCCCTTTTATACTAATTTCTAGTATAGTAATCAATCGAGCTACCAACAGCGCTCATGCAGCACAACCTAGCAAAAGCTAAAAACCTAGTGCTCTTTGTTAATTTTATATAAAATAGTACTAATATACTATTTTTAAAATCCTTCACAATTTCAGGGGGCTAAGGCTAAAGACAGAGGCTTTCCAGGACTTTAGGAGCCACTATGCAATGTGTGGAAGAATCTCGTTTTCCAATTTTAGTTTAATGGAATAGATGGAGGAATTGGAAAGAGTCGGTGAAAGATCATGGACCACATAAGTTCATCATTTAGTTCAATATTTGAAAATAGTATTTAACCAAAAAATCGACTTAGTAGATTAAGCAATTTAATTTATTTAGCTAGGCCACAAGTAATATAATAGTATCAAGACTTGTATAGAAATAGCAAAAAGAATGTAATAATATTAGAGCAATAAAACATAAGTAAATAGAACAACTTATTTGTGTGCCCGAACACAATTTTCGATCACAGAGTTTAACATAAATAAGGCAAAGTATGTAAACGAGAGAACACTTTGTGGCTGTTTGGCCATAGATTTGAAAAAATATTTGAAAAAAAGAGTTTTGAAGTTGGGTTGAAAAATGGTAGTTGGAAGTTGAAGTTGTGTTTGCACATACATTTCACTTGAAAAAAAGGTAGAGTTTTGTGAGAGAAGGAAAAACTTTTTTTGAAAAATTTTGAAAAAGTGCTCTAAACCACTTTTTGGTTTTTCAACAACTGTTTTCCAAAAAAAATTGAAAAAATCACAAGATTTCATGGACAAACATATTTTTAAAAAACTTTAAAAAAAAAATAAATTTTTTTTGATGGACAAACAGGTCCTTTGTATTGCTTTGAGAATAGTGTAATCTGATGGTTTACACGAGGAAATGGGGGGGGGGGGGGAAGGTTATATAGCAATTGTGAACCTTAATAGCGTACATTTAATGAGAATCTTCATAGATAGTTTTTTTCTCTTTTTTCCAATTGTTCGCACATGAACAATTATAATCTTTTTCAAAAAAAGATACCACTTTTTCAATTTATTTTTTTTCAAAAAGTTAATTTTTCCACTCACAAAACTCTATGTTGAAGCTGAGTTTTGAAGAGTAACAAACAAAGAACCTGACAGTGGACTAGTTTCATAGTGAAAGACACAACTGATCGAAAAGATGCCGAGTCATATTTCTAGCTCTAGTCGAAAACGAAGAGTAACGCTTAAAAGAACAGACTAACAATCCTCGTTGATTTAGGAGAAAGTGGCATGCATATGAAAATACAATCCTTGCAAACTAAGGAGTAGTGTCTTGAAGACTAAGCAACCGCCGTGTACTAATTAAGGAAGAAGAATTAGAGTTAATTTCAAAAACAAAAACTTTAATGATGGGCTTTCTCCTAACCTATTTTGGAGAAGGTTCCTAGTTGAAGACTGCTAGGGTTTCAACTCCATAAATACTTTGTTGGCAGATTGCAGAGATTTTCATTTACCACGAGAAAGCAAATGCAAGGCAAGAAAAATCGTTGATCGTTTGTGAGTGAACAAGGTAGAGCTACAATTGAAGAACCAAGTGCTGAAGAAGTTCATCGTTAGGTTCTTAGGCAGTTTTAGATCTCTGTTGTTGGAATCAAGTCGTTCCCTATTTGCTTATTCTAGAAGAGTTGTAGTAGGTGCTTATTTGTAAGGATTTTCTTTTGTAAGCTAGAGTTTAGCTTTGGAGGTTAAGGTACTAGAGTTTAGTCCATTGGTTGTAGTCTTGTAATCTAAAACTTGCTTATCGTTGTAAGTGGAAAAGTTTCTCAATTCCCACAGATTGGATCGTGGTTTCTCTCCCTTCAGCAAAGAGTTTTTCATGTAAAAATACTTGTGCAAGCTTTACTTCCGCATTATTTTGTTTCACAGTATTTAGGAGAAACTGTGCGAGAACCTGGTTCTTGGAGATACGAGCAACGTTCTTAGGTAGGCGAAAATCGAAAAATACTATTCACCCACCTACTCTAGCGTCTAGTGAAGGTGCACTAAGTGCAACAGTCAACCATTTTCTAAGTAAGCTATATGTCCAAACAGAAATCCAACTTCAAATACAATTTTCAACTCACCTAATTTCATTATTATATGCCCAAAATTTCATGTTCTTGATTTTAATATTGCACAAGAATTTTAATATGCTACATACCTAAATTATTCTAGTTATTACAAACTATAAAAGAACATTAGCAGAATGAAAATGCTATTGCAGCAATGAGACTATTGTCAACATTAGTTCAGCCAGCGAGAATCCTCGATTAGTGTTGCATGAGTATGAAATTTGCTATACATGATTAAAGCTCTTAAAAAAGAGTCGGTTCACCAAACATGTACTCCTTCTGTTCAATTTTATATACTAGCACTCTTTATTTTTAACTTCTTGTTCTATAAAAAAAATATGTACTACTTAAAATTTTCTATATTTAGGAAATTTGTAATTTTAGACATTCTATTTTATTGTAAATGATATGCTTTTATAGACATAAAAATGTAAATACATATGTTTAAGATTACAACTTCGACATGTACTTTTAGTATGTGCCAAAACTCTCTCCTTGTTTCTTAAAACCAGTATCCAGTCATATACTGCCACTAAAATAAAGAAATATCGTAAAAGAATTATTGAAGTGTGATGTTTTGATGATTGACAGATAGAAAAACTGATTCAGGACCAGTTCAAGTTATAAAGACTTTACTGTGTGAAAAGATATTGAGTCATATTCCTAGTCTTATTCAAATTAGGAAGGAAACACGTAAAGGAACAGACTAGCAATCCCAATTGAAGTAGGAGAGTTATACGCGTGATTAATTGGAGTTCTATTCGGCTAATGATTAGATTCTTGAAGAAAAGGCAACGACCACGAATTAAAATAAGCAAAAGGAGTAAAGTTCAAAAAGAGAACTTTAGTAAGGGGCTTTCTTCCTGGTTTAGGAAATGTTTCCTAGTTAAGGTATACTTTTACTTGTGCTCTACAAATACCACTACAACAAAACACATCTATAGCTACGAATTTTTAGTTATAAATATGATTATCGTGGCTAATGCCTAGCATTAGTCACAAAAATTAATGTTCCATAGCTATTTACAATTTCGTAAAATTTCATAGCCACAAAAATGAAATTGTCTAAAAAACGACAGAAAATAGAGAGAGGCAGAGCTTATAAGCATTTGGCAGTTTTAATCTTGAAAAGGAAAATACATAGAGCATTTTTAGTTTCTATTTGGATTCAAACATAGCTTTTGCTTTCGTGCCGTCGCTTCGCTCATTCGAGTCATCGAGTCGTTTCGAGCTGTGTCGCTTCAGTTTAAGCCCCGTTCACTGCACCTAAAGAGGTTAGATTCAAAGCCTTTTACTGTTTGGTTTTTTATACATTAAATGTCTATGTACTTTTTTGGATTCTGTTTCATTGAAATTGGTTTGAATATGGTACCAGCTGATACTATAGTATGAAGACGCTTCAAGTTAACTGTTATTCGCATAGAGTTTAAATCTTTCAGCATGTTTCCGTAAAGTTCTGTTTTTGATAGTTTAAATGTATGTTTAATGATAAAACTGGCCGAGATAATAGTTTTCGAACTTTGTTTGAGCATAAGTCTGACTCTTTTACACTTTGGTTGTAAAAATCATATCTTTAGACTATCTAGCTGGTTTTGTGTTTAAAATGATACCTTGAAAGAACCAGTTCTGTTTTGAAATGGATAAGGCTTGTTAGAATACATAGCTGTCTAGCCAAAATGATAATGTATATAGTTTAGCCATTTGCATTCATCTATCTTAAAGTGTGAATCATTTTATGTGTATTGAGCTGTTGTCTGGTAGCTGGAGAAGCTGTTGGTTGGTTCTGTGAGGTTATGTAAGGTTGCAGGGTTGTTTATGGAGGTGTAGTGAAGCTGCAGGTTAGTCTTGGGTGTTTCCAGATGTTTGAAGTGGTCCGGGTTGTTTATAGGAAGTTCAGGTGTGAGAGGGGGTGGGAGAAAGCAGGTGAAAGGTTGCTTGAAGCGGGTATTTGTTGGCTGCAGGTTCAGAGGTTGGGGTGCTCTGTTTGCAGCAGGTGAAAGGGTGAGGTTTTGCAGGTCTAGTGTGTGCTAGTAATGGAGAATAGGTAGCAGGTAGTATGAAGGAGGTTCAGGTGGGTTTATGAGGTGGTATAGGCTGTGAAAGAAGCTGCAGGTTGTTGGGAGTTTGGTGGTCTTGCAGTTTTAGTCTGGTAGCTATTTTAGGCTGGAAAGTAAGCTGTTGTTGTTGCTGCAGGTCCTGGGGATGAGTTTCTGGTAGTAGTAAAAAGGAGTTAGGAAGTTATTATCTGTTTTGCTTCTTGTTGTTGCAGCTTAGTTTGGGTTGGTTCAGGTAAGTGTAAAGGGTCTCGAGTTTGTCAGCTAGTGTGAAGAGTTGGAAAGGGTAGTTGTTTGTCCAGGGTCTTAAATAGATTTTCATAGGAGGGTGTTTGGCTTAGTTCAAGTGTTTGAAGTGAGCCATTAGTGCAGTAGGGTGTAGTTGTCAGTGAGGAGGGATGTCTGGATGTTTAGCTGCTGCTTCAAAGGTGCCTGGTTCTGCCTGTTTGCTTGTTAGCAGGGAGAAGGAGTAAGGGAGCAAGGGCTATTTGATTTTGATTAATATAGGCTCTGGTTCTCGTCTGCAGGTCTCTGAATTGTTTTGTTTTGTGTCAGTGAGGATCCAGGGAGTCATAGAAGGATCCCTGGTTGTCTGAAGTAGGAGGAGTAGGTTAAGGGCCTGTAGTGGGTTATTTTCTAAGCCGGGGCTGATCTTTCCCCTCTTTCTCCCGTTTGTTCTTGTGCCTTTGGGCTAGAAGGGTTGAGGTCTAGGTTCAAGGTCAGATCATGTCTTCTCTTGGGATCAACTTATGCTCATGTCATTTTTTTTGGTTAATTAAAAGAGGTTCAGTTTAAGGGCCTAAGCTGGGAGCTGCTTCTGTATTTTCTTTAGGGAGTAGGAGCTGTTCTCTCTTCTTCCTGAATCAGTTTTCAATCCAGCTTTGTTCTTAGAGTCTATCCATATAAAATTCCTTTATCTGTTCCCTTCTAGTTAAATCCCAATATGTTGCAATGTGAAAAGAGTTTGCTTTCCTGATTTAGTTGAATAAAATGATCTTAGGACATAGAATTGTATTCCTTTAGTTCTTGTGCTGAATTGTTTAAAAAGTGTGTAATCTTTGGTTAACTAAATATATGAAATCTTATGCTAAGTTGTAAGCGCCAGCTTGATAGTTCTAATATATTTTATGGGCAATGGTACCTTGGCTGCAAGAAGATGCGGTCTGTAAGTTTAGATGTGTCTTATAGGCCAAAATATTTCATAAGTTGGAGTTTTGTTCTGCGATTCTGTTATATCTTGGATTGGTCTTTGGTTTCCTTTATACTAATGGTCTGGTTATAAGCTCGTAGTAATTATTTATGTAATGAAACAAGTTTAGGTGATAAGAGATGATTTTGAATTAATCCTTGCATCTTTAGAGTCTGTTCATTAGCTAGCCTAGTCTTTTACTGTTAAAATGGTTTACTAAAGGAAAGCCTAGTCTTTTACTGTTAAAATGGTTTACTAAAGCAAAACTTGCTTGCATTTATAACATGAATTAATTTAATCCGTCGTCTTTGCTCCTTTTGCACGATGGTTGTTTACTTAGTAACTTGTTTTGATTCTTCTCTGGATATATACTAATCTTTATTTCCTTATCGCCTTTTCTTGACATGAACACTCCTTGGGACGAGTTGAAATAAAACTCACAATTGGGATGGCATGCATTTGGAAGTTATTTGACCCGCCCCGCATTTTCGGGACTTGATATCCCCGAAAATGTAAAAAAAAAAAAAAAAAAAAAAATGAAAAACTCTAAATTCAAGGCTCAGTGATTGAGTTGCCAAATCCGGGTTCTATCTTCTAAACTTCCTCTTTCCCGTCCCCTTTAGAAAAACATGTTTTAGGAGCCCTGTAGAAAAGAAATGGTATTTGAATTGTGAATAATTATTGTAAATGACTTAAATTATTTTATATGAATGCTTTGTATCATTTCTTTGCAAATCGCCAATTAATTTATGGATGTTTAGAATCATTTGTTAATTAATGAGTGCAAAATCAAATTCGACTAAAAAAAATCGTACCCTCGTCATAATTCGCATTCGAATTGCTTCTTTATTTATTATATTAAATATTCAATTATTTATTTATCTAATCTAATTTATTTATTTAGTTAATCAATTAAATTTTAATCCTTTATTTATTATGTACTTAATCTAATTTATTTAATTTCAATTAATTATTTATTTAATCAATTAAATATTTATTTAATTAATCAATTATTATTCATTTACTCCTTTATTTAATTAAAATTGATAAGTATTCATTTATTTAATTAAGTTATTTATTTGCTTATTTATTTATCTATTTATTCAATGAATTAATTAATCTTTTATTATTATCTAATTATTAATCTAGTTTGTTTATTTATTTATCTAACTTCATTTAACCTTTATTTATTTAATTAATTAACCAATTGATCATTATTTAATTATCCATTTAATTGATCTTAAATTTTGTCATTTATCTATATAAGTATCGGCATAACTAAAATCTTATCTTATTTTTATTATTTCTATTGTCCTTATTTAAAATTAATTTTATATACTTATTATCCTTAAAAAAATTCGTGAAAACCGCCGGATTAACCGCATTTAGCGGATTTTCGAAAGTGCTCCCGTTAGGGACCTTCTTTCGAATTTAATAGAACCACTTACCTAGAATCTCTGAATTTAATTTCTTTTAAATAAAGAATAAATTGCACTATTTAGTTAACTTAGGTTCCTAATAATCCTTAAATTAGGTGGCGACTCCAAAGAAGCCCTTTGAAGTCCCATTTTGTTGAAATCAAATCCCGGTGCATACTTGTGTGCATTTTTGGGAGGGTTCAACACCTGGGTTACGAAACCCATACAAAAGCAAGTAATTGAGGCAGTCGATCTCAGTTATTCACTGCGAGAGTTGAGAGCAAACACAAGGCGATTCATTACCTCTTTAAATGACTTAACTGTTGAAGAGAACCAGTGAAGAACTAAAAGCGCAAGCAGTGAATCAGTTTAGGTTCTTTAATGTAGTTGTCATAGTTTCATGCTTTGATTGTATTACCTATCTGCTTATGTTAGAAGCCATTGTAATAAGTGAACTTTGAGTGATTACTTTGTAAAGCTAGAGGTTAGCTTTGTTGAGTGATTAGGGTCTAGAGTGTAGCCCTTTGATTACAGAGTTTGTAATCTAAAACTTGCTCTTTGTGTTAGTGAAGTGGTTTAAAAAATCCCAGAGTGCGGGTCGTGTTTTTTTCCCTTGAGCAAGGATTTTTCCACGTAAAAACACCGTGTCTTTTAGTTTATTGTTTACCCTTTTTGTTTGAGTTTTTCTGTGGAGGCAACAGCACAAGAACAGGGTTCTTGTGATTAAGATTCAGGTTCTTTGGCGAAAATCAGAGGACACTATTCAACCTCCCCCTCTAGTGACTATAGGAGGTGCTTAGAGTATAGCAAGTGGTATCAGAGCAGGTCTTCTCGTTTTTGGTTAACACCTTGAGAAGGATCAAATCATGAGTGCACCACCTACTATTACTAAAGGACTATCGGTTCTGAGGCCTCCACAGTTCAATGGGCAATACTACGCTTGGTGGAAGAACAGAATGGATAATTACATTTGTGCAGAAGATTATCAACTATGGATAATAGTTTCTGAAGGAAATCCGCTTCAGACCAAAGTTGTCGGTGAAGGAGGTGCTGCTCATACTGAACCAAAGAAAAGATCTGAGTATAATGATGCTGATTACAAGATTCTGCGGACTAGGTCCAGAGGAGTTCAATAGGGTTTCATCTTATAATACTGCTAAAGATATTTGGGATGCCTTGGAAGTTGCTCATGAAGAAACCACTAAAGTCAAGGACTCAAAAAGAAGAATGCTAGAAAGACAATTTGAGCTGTTCACAATGGGTGAAAAGGAGTCAATATAGGATATGATGACAAGGCTGACCATCATCACAAATGAGATGAGATCTCTAGATATGGAACTCCCAGAAGTTGAAATGGTTAATAAAGTGCTGAATGTTCTTCTTGGCGCTTGGGAACCAAAGATGACTGCTATATTGAGTCAAAACCACTGAAATATATCAAGTTAGAGGAACTAGTGGGTAGTTTGAAGACTCATGAGATGATGAAGGAGTCAAAGAACAAATCAGTGACTAAGAATGAAAAGACTCTCGCACTTGAGGCAACTGAGGAACCTGAAGAGTATGTGGACTTACAATCAGTTGAAGCAACTATGGTCAGTGCTCTCAGACAGAAGTTCAATCTAGGTAAGTTCAAGGGGTTCAAGAAAAACACCAAAGATAATGCTGGGAGGAAGGACATAGTTGATAGTCCAGACTACTCAAGGTGCTTTAAATGCTTCAAGAAGGATCATGTTATTGTGGATTGTCCAATTTGGAAAGTTGAGTGGATAAAAAACAGAGCCACAAAGGAGAATGAGAATGATTCTTCCAAAGACAGCGATAAGGACAAAAGGAAAGGTAGACATCCACCTAACTTCAGAGCAGAAAGAACTAAGAGGAAGGAAGCCTTTTATGCAACCTGGGGACCAACTGATAGTGAGTCTGATAGAGAAAAAGAATAAGAGGATGAATCCCCACTAGCATTGACGGGACTGACAGGTGAAGACTCAGATGGGACTGGTTCACCTAAAATAAGAGAAGGAAGAAATCCGTTCAGACCTCCCTTATTTGATGGAATCAATTATTAAAGATGGAAGAAGCAAATGAAAGTATTTCTTCAGGCCATGGAGTACAGCCTCTGGTTGATTGTAAAATGAGGACCCCATGTCCCTGTGAAGAGAGTTGCAAATTGATCCTTGATTCCAAAATTGGTTAGAAGAACTGGACCCACAAGACTTGGATTGGCTTCAAGCAAACGCCAAAGCTATGGTGTATCTCAAGAATGGAATGACGTTTGATGTACTAGCTAAGGTGATGGATTGCAAATCTGCCAAGGAAATCAGGGAGAAACTGAAGGTGTTCTACAACGGAGATAGTAATAAGAAGGAAACTTCTCTCATGGCAGCCGATGGAGAGGAAGCGACTCATTCAGCTGAGGTACGTCTCTCTGAATTGAAAGAAAACTTGCATACATACTCACCTGACAATCTGATACTGATAACTGCCACCTTAATTGAGGGTCATGAAAAGGTAAAGTCTGAGAAAGATAAACTATCTGATGCTTTGTTTAACTTAAAAACTAGATGTAAGAACCTTGAAGAAGCAAATGCTGAATTTGAAGAAATTATTGCTTCTCTAAAGGGACAGACTCTTGTATCTAATTCTAAGATCTCAGAACTTGAACTTGAACTAAATAAGATGAAAAATTCAAATGGTAAGCAGGTAAATAGTGAGGTTCAAACTTTTCTCGAGAATGAGCTTAAAAGAACAAATAAGATTCTTTGTCAGGAAACTGAAAAGAATAGAGTTCTTAGAGAAAAGATTGAAAAGGCTGACTATGAACTCACTAGATTAACTAAGTGGAAAAAATCTTCAGAGAAAATGAATTGGATTCTTGAAAACCAAGTCCAATGAAAGAAAGGTTTAGGTTATAGGAAACCACTGCCCCCCTATAATCCCAAAAGAAAATATGTAGGTCTGCCTTGCAACATGCTTTGTACCTTCTGTGGCAACACATGTCACTTGAAAGAAAACTGCATAAAAATGAGCAAGACTAAATCTAAAAACAAAAAAAAATTGCTTTACCTGATTGGGCTAAGAAGGACTTAATTGATCTATTCTCTCATAAGAAAAGACCCAAGCTTGTCTGGGTTCCTAAATCTAACCCTTGATTTATTTTGCAGGCTGGAGTGAGAGTGAACAACCGAATCTGGATTCTAGATAGTGGGTGTTCAAGGCATATGACAGGAGACAGAAGAAATTTTTCCTCACTCGCAGCATTTCAAGGAGGCAATGTAGCCTTCAGAGGAGGAAATAGTGGTCAGATTGTTGGCATAGGAAAAGTTGGGAGATCTTTGGATCATGCTATTGAAAATTTATATCGTGTTGATAGTCTCAGACACAATCTACTAAGTATTTCTCAACTATGTGATAGAGGAAATAAAGTTAGTTTTTCATTTGTGGGGTGTATTGTGAAGAACCTACAAAGTGGAGAAGTGGTTATGGAAGGAAAAAGAGTGAACAATGTTTACAAGGCATCACTGGGATCACTTCCTCAGAACAATTTAACTTTGTTTGAATGTTCAAGAGAGTGATTCACAGCTGTGGCACAAAAGGTTAAGGCATGCTAGTCTTTCACAGCTTAACAAGCTAGCATCAAAGGAACTGGTTCGTGGATTACCTATAAAGAAGTTTGAAGAGATTAAGATGTGTGATGCCTGTGTTAGGGGGAAACATGTGAGATCATCCTTCAAGCCAAAGAAAGTAGTGAGCACTTCAAAACCACTCGAGCTGATTCATATGGACCTATGTGTACCGATGAGAGTCAAAAGCAGAGGGGGAAAGAGGTTCGTGCTCGTGATAGTTGATGATTACTCGCGGTATACATGGACTCTGTTTCTCACATCCAAAGATGAAGGATTTGACAGTTTCAAAGAATGGGCTGGGATTGTGCAGAAAAGATTAAGCTTGGCATTGATAAGCATCAGATCAGATTATGGCACAGAATTTGAAAATGCAAAATTCTCTGAGTACTGTACTAAATAAAATATTGATCACAACTTCTCAGCACCAAGAACACCACAACAAAATGGAGTTTAAGAGAAGAAGAACAGATCTTTGGAAGATATGGCAAGAACTACGTTGTTATCAAGTGGTCTTGCAAGAAACTTCTGGGCTGAAGCAGTGAATATAGCATGTTACTTGTTGAACAGGTGTTCCATAAGAGCTATCCTTAACAAAACCCCTTATGAACTTCTCAGAGGAAGAAAGCCAAATATTGATCACTTGAGGCCATTCGGTTTCTAGTGCTTCGTACACAATAATGGTAAGGAGCTCTGGGTAAATTTGACTCAAGAAGTGATGAAGCAATCTTCCTGGGATATTCCACTCAGAGTAAAGCTAATAAAGTGTACAACAAAAGAACTCAGACAGTTGAGGAAAGCATGCATGTGGTGTTTGATGAGTCAGATAAAGCAGTTGCAAAAAAGGAAGGAGATGATCAGGATATAGGTCTTGCATGAGAAGATCCTGCTGAATGCTTGGAGAATCCTGAAGGAAAGAAAGAGCCAGGTGATGAAAATGGAGAATCGACTCAGGGGGAACAAGGAGTCAATATGTCAGGGGGAACGGTTGATCAGGATGATGAACCAACTGAGGAAGAAGAACCTACTCAAAATGCTGCTGCAGGTTCTTCCCACCAAATACAGCCAAGACCCTGGAAGTATAACTTGGAAAATTTATTTCTGAGTTGGCTGCTGGGATTATGACTAGGTCTGCTTTGAAGAACTTCTGTGCGTTCTTTGCTTTCCTATCCTCAATGGAACCAAAGAATATGAAGGAAGCTCTTGAGGATCTAGAATGGGTAATAGTAATGCAGAAGGAGCTGCATCAATTCGAGAGAAGCAAGGTGTGGCATCTGGTTCTGAGACCTAAGGATAGATCAATCATTGGAACCAAATGAGTGTTCAAAAACAAACTGGATGAACATGGCATAGTTACTAGGAACAAAGCGAGGTTGGTAGTTCAAGGTTACAGCCAAGAGGAAGGAATTGGCTATGATGAGACCTTTGCACCAGTGGCTAGGATGGAAGCCATAAGAATATTGATTGCCTTTGCTACATACATTGTATCTACACTATATTAGATGGATGTAAAGAGTGCATTCTTAAATGGTTATTTTAATGAGGAAGCATATGTGATACAACCACCTGGGTTCTTGAACAGTGATTTTCCTGATTATGTATATATACAAACTTGATAAGGCTCTCTATGGTCTGAAACAAGAAACCAGAACTTGGTATGAGAGGTTATTAGGTTTCTTGCTCAAAAATGATTTTTTAAGAGGAAAATTGACAACACACTGTTCTTGAAGAAGAAAGGAAAGGACTTATTGGTAGTCCAAGTTTATGTTGATGATATCATATTTGGAGCTACTGATGAGGACTTGTATAAGAGATTTGCTTAGTTGATGGGTAGTGAGTTCGAAATGAGCAATGGGAAAACTAATTTTTTTTAGGGTTGCAGATCGAACAAACTCCAGAAGGAATCATGATCCATCAACAGAAGTATGTTAAGGAGCTGCTGAAGAAATTTGATATGGAAGGAGCTAAAGAAATGACTACTCACATTGCTCCTACAACTAAGTTGGATATGGACGAATTGGGTCCTTCCACAAATGAGACTAAGTATAGAGGAATCATAGGTTCTCTCCTCTATCTCACAGCTAGTCGACAATATATTGTTTACAGTGTAGGACTGTGTGCTAGATTCCAATCCAAGCCAAAGGAATCACATCTAACTGTTGTGAAAAGAATACTGAGATACTTGAAAGGAACTCAGGACTTATGTCTATGGTACCCCAGGGGTGGTACATTTGAGTTGATTGGTTTTGTAGATGCTGACTATGGAGGACATCTGGTGGATAGAAAGAGCACTTTAGGAATGACACACTTCCTAGGTCCTTGTTTTGTTTCTTGGGCTACAAAGAAGTAGAACTCAGTAGCTCTCTCTACTGCAGAAGCTGAGTATGTGACAGCTGCATCTTGTTGTTCACAGTTGCTGTGGATCAAACAACAGTTAGAGGATTTTGGAATCAAATGTGGAGTTGTGCCTATTTTCTGTAACAATACAAGTGCTGTGAATATTGCCAAGAATTTAGTCCAGCATAAGAGAACCAAGCACATTGATAT
Organism: Petunia x hybrida; assembly: GCA_037355625.1. Taxonomy (NCBI): domain Eukaryota; kingdom Viridiplantae; phylum Streptophyta; class Magnoliopsida; order Solanales; family Solanaceae; genus Petunia; species Petunia x hybrida. The sequence goes on along the minus strand of JBBBVM010000059.1, from coordinate 2,115,189 downwards.
TAGACATCATTTCCTAAGGGATAATGTTGAAAAAGGTCTAACTACTATGAATTCATGCAGGACTAAAGAGCAAATTGCTGGCATCTTCACCAAGGCCTTGAACAGAGGAACAGGTTGGAGCTAAGGATGACCAAAATACATGGATGACCCAGCACCTGATTCCCAAGGTTTGGCTAGTTAAGTATTTATTATTCTGCTTGTGAATATTATTTTTATAATCCAGACTAAAATTATATTTTGTAAGTATACATGTTTTACTAAATCTACAGTGCAATATCTAATGAGTTCCCAATGAAGAACCAACTGAATACGTAGAAGGAACCACTTTCGGCATGAGGAACCATGTCCAGGTACATCTATGTAGCTATTTATGTTAAGTACTATGATTGATAATGAATTGTTCTTGAACGTGCATCTTGAAAACCTTCCATAATTGTGTAACCGCCTTATTTTATAGAAAATTCCTTTTCAATTATACATTAAAAATTTAAACATACTCCACTCAAATTAGGAGACTTAATGATAATTCTCCTATAACAGTCACATCAGCACTTTCTCGGTTTTCCAAGAACTCAAAAAGGTGTTCTGCTTTTATTGTCATCATTATTCCCACTTTCTAGATTACCATAACTTCTCCTCCTTGACTCTCTCTTTCTCAAAATTCATTCGAAGCAAGAAAATTCTCTTTCTAAGAATCTCGCTCTCTTTTACAAAAAAAATAAAAATAAGGAAATCCTTTTCATCAAAAAACCTCTTCAATAAATCACGAAAATGTCTCAAGCTCAGTCTTGTTCCGCTTCACCGACAAAAACATCAGAGACCCAAACCTCCAAGAAACCCTCTCTCAAACCTCCACCCACTACCTTGGCTGAAAGAATCGTCAGGGCATGATCGAAGATTCATAAGAAGGTTGGAAAAAAGATTTCCAGGAAGACAACATCAAAACCATATGCTCCGGTGACTGCATCAAGGCAAGTCTTGGCCCCGACCTAAAAACTTGACAAGGGTGTTTATGTCAGAATTTTTTTTCATTAAACCTTAATGGGGGCATTTTTGCAAAACCACTATTAGCGCGGGCAAAAAGGCAAACCCATATGCAAATAGCCCAACGAATTTTGAGTAATTTATAGAGATAGGGCAGTTCTGGTGCCGTGTCACATATTTGGCACCCCATTAGAATATCTTACAAATTTGGCCTTCGTAAAAAAGTTCCTAGCCATCACCAGATCTTTCTCTTTACAAGTCCTAGTCATCGCGAGGAGCTTTCCTTTGGCGGTTTGCACTTCCTGAGAGGGCCAATATTGTAAGACTTTTCTAATAGAGGTTAAAAGTGTAATAGCAGTGCCAATATTGTAAGACTTTTCTAATAGAGGTTAAAAGTGTAATAGCAGTGCATGATTTGTCTATTTCGTGGAACAACTTGATTAAACTTCCATCCCAACTTATTGATTCCTAATTAGTAAAGTACTCCTATAACATTTCCTAAGAAGTGAAATCACTCAATATGCTTTCAGACAATATTTGGTCAGAAGTTGAATAAAAAGTTTCTTTAATTTCTTTTTTATAATAAAGGGTACCAATTCTTTCATTAACTACGAATCAAAATACAACGGTTCATAGACTCGCATCAGAAGTGCTTTGTCGATCATTGTTCAGAAAACTAAAAGGTACTGCATAACGTTTAAAAATTTTGGCTCATAAGAGCTCCCAAGCATTGCAAGATGATTCGCCAGTTGAATATAAAGCGGTTGTGTTTGAACTAGTAGCGACTTCGAATTCAACTTGAGGGTTCCTCAACCAGTAGCATAAATTGCATTAACATCTTCAGCAAAACAAAAGGGCCTATTGATCTTATTAATTTCACATATTTAGGCTATTTGACTAACTAGAGTTGCTTAGTTTGCTGGGCTGTCAACTCTCAAATCCCTGCTTGTGCTTATCCAGGCCCCTATTCCATTCCCAAGCACATGCATATATAAAGAGGAATTAATCAGTGTAAATTTTTTTCTTTTTTGAATTTTAACTTGTTATAACGAATAATTTGCCTTATTTTCCGGGTTATCAATCTCATTTCTTATGGATGGTGACATGTAATTTCAACCATCATTTAGGTGTCTTAACATCTGTGTGTTTATGAAAGCTTTTCTTTAGGGTAATTAAATGTGAAGTTTAAAGTTAAGTGTTTCCAAATATAAACAAATATAGTATTCATTTTAGAAAGAACTAATAAGGAAATTAATAGTGTCACGTAGAATGAATTCAAATAGGAGGAGTAATACATTTATACGCATTAAAAAAAATTAAGCACAATAATTGATGCATGAAAGTGTTGGATGTCCATGTCCTTAAAACTCCAGCACTGCGTGTACATGAAGAGCTGCATAACTAAATCTAGCTGGCTATTAAACAGATGATCTAATGACCAATCCCAGGACTATGACCATCTACATGTCCTGGTGATGGGGGCATAGACAATACTGGTGGAGTTGGTGTAGCAGGTGCAGGCTCATTAACTAATGCAGTTTTATAAACTTGCGAGTTTCCACTATGCTCTTTCATCTTTTCAGGTTCTGCTTTAGATGTCGTTGAGTGAACATGAGGTTTCAAGAAATAATTTCTATTGTCGAACTTGATGTTTCTTCCCTCAACAGATAGAGTAATGTGGGAGAAGATCATTGCAACGAGAAGGAAAGCAAGAATGAACTTTGTTTGAGCCATGAAGGATATAAGAATGAGAGGGATAGATAAATGAAATTGATGTGATGTGCTTAATTAACATTTCGTCCACAGTATTTATAGGAAAGAGAGGTGGAGTTGGGTGTTGGGGGGGGGGGGGGAAGGGGTGGTACAAGCAATACAAGGGTTATTGAGTCCTCACTAGTTGGAGATTCCATATGTATTTACAAAAATATTTAACTTTTATAAATGGATACCTATAAAAAGTTTTCAATAGTGCTACTATATTTTTTCAGCTCAACAACCTATTAATAAAATTATGATAACATTTAAGTCAGGCATATTTTTCACAGTACTAATGTTACTTTTATCGACTAGTTATCGTTTAGGGATCTGTTAGTATAGATGTTTCTTTTAGTAAGCCATGAATCTTTTACATCCCTTAATTGTAGCACTTTAAGCTACGATGTACTATAACTTTCTTATAGCGTAAGGAAAGCATGGAGGTATTTTATTAACCCACAAGTTGATATTCAAGCTCGCCGAATTTCGAGGTTGAGATGTTTGTGTTATGCAATAAAAACAAAAATGTTATTATGTATAAATTTACTTTAATTTATATATGCACCCCACTTGTTATGTCTATACCCTCTTTTGCTGTCCTTTTTAATTTGATCAGTTAAGCATGCTGATCACTTTCCAACTGGGGAATCTTACATGTACTTTGCGGCTTACCTACTTAATGTTAACTAACTAGCCTTCTTGCAGTACTTGAGAGGCTAAACTGACTCTGTTATAATGGTATAGTTTGACACTATTCACATGGTATATCCTAGTTGCTGCTTAGAATTTCCTGATGATAATTAACCACCCACTGTTTTGCACGAGATCAAGTAATTTAACCTTAAGAATCACAATTGATATGACAATTCTAATTAGAGGAAGATCGGCTAAAAATGTTTTTTTTAAACTATGGCCATTGCTAACAAGAGATCGATAAAACCAATGGGTGAGTGCGGACATGGTAATCATTGAGCAAACAGCAATAATATGCTTAAAACCCTGCTGATGCTGCACTACGAGAGAAGCTACCATATATACTCAGTTGAAATACGAACAAGCTACTTAGTTTTAGTGCGCAATTGGTTTAAAAGTACGCCCACGGAAATAAGAATATTGGAAACTTATATAATTGGGATCATATAGTTTAGGTTACACAATATACACTAATCTGTGTAAAGAATTTTTACATTTTGCCGCCTTTACTCTTACTGTCGCAAGTAACGTGCAGTCTTATTTGTAAGATTACACATCTCAATTTTTGTGAGGCTTACCTGTAAATATTTTTTCTTTGGATAACCTGATGGAGTAAAATTCAACTTTACTTAATTTTGTTAGAATTGGTGGATAACCAAAGGCACTACCCTTCCGATGATCAATACTCTTTTGTTTTGCAAGCAACATGGTCTCATATACCAGCCTAGACACATATTTGGAAAGACTATCTCAATTTCCTCAGCCAGGAAAATGAAACCACTATTAAGGATGAATAGACAGACGGACACGATCACAGATACAACATTGCAACCACACGCCTCAGTTCAAAGCGGTTGAATATTCTGTTCTGATTGCAAATTTTAGGAACAGATGATCAGTGCATAAGATATTACTGGTAGAACCTATCACATTTCATTCCAGATCCACCTTTATCGTTCTACTTAGAATGATCAACATATTTGATTCACTATGTCGTTTCATTAAATGTTTCCTAAGAGTTCGATTCAAGAGGACTTCATGACGAATTGTTATGTCGTTGGAAGTATGAATGAAGAAACTACCTGTAGATGTTAAAAGAACTCAGTACTAAGATTCTCCTATATATGCAAGTACTAATAATTAATATATATTCGACCAAAAAAAACGTACTAATAGTTAATAAGTGTACATAGTTGACCAATCGTATCGATTCCAAATGCTAAGGAAACACACATGATCGCTTTCCTGAATATTCAACAAAGCCTCAACCATCCAACTCGAATAGGGCAAAGAGAAAATAAATACACAAAGCAGAAGCATAATATATATATATATATATATAAAATTTAAAATCTAAGACCTTTTTATTCAAAATCATGCTTGAGATACTATATTTCTCCCTCCCTTTTATACTAATTTCTAGTATAGTATCAATCGAGCTACCAACAGAGCTCATGCACCACAGCCTAGCAAAAGCTGAAAACCTAGTGCTCTTTGTTAATTTTATATAAAATAGTACTAATATACTATTTTTAAAATCCTTCACAATTTCAGGGGGCAAAGGCTAAAGAGAGAGGCTTTCCAGGACTTTAGGAGCCACTATGCAATGTGTGGAAGAATCTCGTTTTCCAATTTTGGTTTAATGGAATAGATGGAGGAATTGGAAAGAGTCGGTGAAAGATCATGGATCACATAAGTTCATCATTTAGTTCAATATTTGAAAATAGTATTTAACCAAAAAATCGATTTAGTAGATTAAGCAATTTAATTTATTTAGCTAGGCTACAAGTAATATAATACAGTCAAACCTCGCTATAGTGGCAGTGTTTGTCTGGAACTTTCACGGTCGCAATAGTGAAGTGCTGTTATATATATATATATATATATATATATATATATATATATATATATACACACACACACACACACACACACACATATACTGGCGTTTGACATTTACATCTAATTTAGCTGTTACAACCGAAAAGTACGCAAAAAATATATGTCAATTCTAAAATCTCAATAGATTTTCATATTTCATTAATTAAAAAATATAACGGTTAATACATTATTAATAAATCCATAACTAGTTGTACCGTATCGACAAACTATAAAAATTTAAGGAACATATGCATTAAAATTAATTGAAAATTTAAATAAATCAAGTTTAACGCAATTTCTTACTTTTAACATACTTTTGAGCAGCTTCTACTTGTTTAGCCGCATCAATGTACTTATTTTTCTTGCTAAGGATGTCTCCGACAACTTGATGACTACCAATCGAAAATTTTTGCTTCAATTGTTCATGTGTGACTTTTGGATTGTCTTCTTTGTATTGGCATATTGTTGTCTTTGTTTTTAGAGAAATAGCTTAACGTTAATTAGAACCCTTATTACACATAAATAAAGAATCACTACAAAAAAACTTCTTAATAGCAGTGGTTATAAATAGGTTTACCAGTGGTTTTCACTGCTGCAAAAACATAATACCATCAGTTTTATAGCCACAGCCTAAGTAGGTGTACTAAAACTATTTCCCGGCGGTTTTTATAAGGGATAATTACACTAAAAGACAAGCAAAAGATGAAAATTACCAAAACTGACCCATATTTTCGAATCTTACCCGACCTGTCACCCTTTTTCCGAGATAGCAGTCTGCCGCAAGTTTATACAAGTTTATAATTTATTCATGTGTATAAAATTGTATAAATTTGTATAAGTGTGTGTGTATATGCGAGTGGATAAATCTGTATATTAAAGATGTTTATATGAATTTTTACTTTTTTTGCGTATATTTTTGTATTTCTCTCATTGCTACGCATTTATCAATGTATATTCATGTATAATTTATTTTTTGGGGGGAGATTTATGTGTATGAACTTGTCCAAAGCAATGATTTGGACGCAATAAACAACATAAATTCAGTAAAATATAAAAAAGTAACGACGCCACTGGCGGGAGAGGATGTCTGCCGGCGGCTTAGTGGCTGGGGAGGGGGAGATTTGGTAGCTAGGGTAGTTTTTATGAAAGAGTGCTAAAATTTGTAATTTTAGGGATGGATGCTATGCATGAAAAAAAAATATGACCTCCTATTTGTAATTTTAGGTAGTGGGCTGCCTCGGTAATTGCTGTAAAACCGTTGCTAAATGTAAAACTTTGAACAAAGGTAAAAAAAAGTTGACGTGGCATCATGGTAAACCATTACCAGTAACGTGCAACATCTGCTCACGTGAGAAGCACATCTGACGAATTGTTGTTACGATTAAGCTTATAAAGCAACAAATACCTACCTAAAGTATCGATGTGGGAAAAAAGTAGAACCGCTGCAAAAACTTAAAAACTGCCGCTAGCTATTTCCTAATTACAAATCGCTGCAAAATCAAGTCAAAACCGCTGCTATCTTCTTTTTTAGCAGCAGGTGGAAAAGTCGCTGCAAAATACTTGCAATGGGTCAAGAAACTGCTGCTAAGTGACAGATTTTTTGTAGTGAATATGTGATTGAACAATGTACTTTTAAAGTTAACAAGTCCAAGAAGAACTCATACTATGGTAGTTAATATTTATGGCTACTATTGGATGATTAATTACAAATTACGAAGAAATTATCCAGTTTAACAAAAAAACAAAAAAGTACAAATGTAAAAAAGGAAAAAAAGAAAAAAGAGTGCGAAAAAACGTAGAAACGTGATCTCCTATGTAAAAAGGAAAAAAGTACGAAAGTTATTCCATTGTCAAACTATACATACTTGATACAATTTTTTCATAATTATTTTTATGGTATGAATGTGAAAAAGGAAATATATGGTGCAAATAATTATCATAGATATTTTATATTTTATTTTATACATAATGTATCTCTTACAAAATATAATTACGTAATATTTGAGTATGGCTGTTATAGAGAGGTAATTTTACAAAGAGCGTTCCGCTATAGTGAACGCCATTGCCGTTATAGGCAGAATGCTGTTATAAAGAGGTAAAATATAACATGAAAAATCGGTTTTGGAAAAAATTAGGTTGTTATACTGAAATGCTGTTATAATGAGGAGCCGTTATAATGAGGTTTGACTGTAGTATTAAGACTTGTACAAAAATAGAAAAAAAATGTAATAATATTAGAGCAATAGAACATAAGTAAATAAAAAAACTTATTTGTGTGCCCGAACACAATTTTCGATCACAGAGTTTAACAGTAAATTAGGCAAAGGATTTTTTATACAGAAGTACAATTTTTAGAACTTAATTACCAAACATAGCAATATTTTAGCAAAATTACCCTATATAGAGGAAAACACAAGTTAATTACAAATATAACAACAACATAGCAATATTTTTCCATAACATACCAAACCCTTACATTCTTCCTCCTATTTCCCCACTATCACTTTTGCTCCTCCTATTTCCCCTATTTCAGTTTTTCTCGCACCATTTCCCCCAATTTCACTTTTCCTCCCACCATTTCCCCCAAATTCACTTTTAAACTGTATCAACTCTCGCTTCAAACTGTATCAACTCCATTTCAGACTGTATCAACTCCCGTTTCAGACTGTATCAACTCCGTTTCAGACTGTTTTAAACTGTATCAACTCCCGTTTCACACTGTATCAACTCTGTTTCAGACTGTATCAGACTGTATGAACTCCCGTTTTAGACTGTATCAACTCTGTTTCAGACTGTATCATAGTGTTTCAATGTCCTTTCAGACTGTTTTAAATTGTATCAACTTCCGTTTCAGACTGTATCACCTCTGTTTTCAGACTGTATTAGACTGTTTCAAACTGTATCAAGTCCTGTTTCAGACTGTATCAACTCCGTTTCAGACTGTTTTAAACTGTATCAAGTCCTGTTTCAGACTGTATCAACTCCGTTTCAGACTGTATCATATTATTTTAAACAGTATCAACTCCCATTTCAAACCGTATCGGACTGTTTCAACGGTTGTTTCAGATTGTTTCAATGCCGTTTCAGACCGTATCAGACTGTTTCACCAGCTGTTTCAAATTGTTTTAGAGATATTTCAGTGAAACGGAAGCGGAGTAGCATCAAAATAAACTATTGAAATAAGGACAGAACAAAGTTAAGCAACATTCCAAAAGAATTTCATATGCATCACGTCCAGTAGATATCTCAAAAACATATGCCTCATTAATTACATCTCCATCACCTTTCACTTTTAAACATTCATAAACTGATACAACTTCATTTTAACTGATGCAGGATCTTTAAAACATAAAAGTTTGCCTTATTTTAATATGAACCAACGAAGGTGCCATGTTACTGATCCAGTTACTGATCGCCATAGATTTTCCATTTTTTTGAAGTGGTTTTTGAATCGGATCGAGTTGAACGAATTTTGGGATTTGGGGATTTATTGTATCACCAGTGATATGAAGGGAGTAGATCTGGGGCAGTGAAACTTCATCTTCTTCCACTGTTGGGGGGACACGATATCTGAAAATCGCAGGGAAATCATCAAAAAAGCTGAGTGGGACGGTGAGAGACACCACCGTCGGAGGACAATAGTAGTAGCAACGGATGGGGTGGTTGGTGGCGGTGGCTTGATTCGGCATTGTGTGGCGTTGTGTATTGACGAAGCTCCGGAAGGATTATTGGAGAGGGATGGCAGCATATGTAAGATGAAGATAGAGAAGAAAAGTAGTAGATTTTTAATTAGATTTACAGATGAGTGGTTTGCATTCATTTGCTTAAATTCTATCAAAATGACGTCACATAAGTACAGTAAAAAGTTAAAGACTATGTTTGGGGTTGAGAAATTTTAATGGAAGGGAGTGGTAATGGAAAAATAAAAATGTGCTAAAAAATATTGCTATGTCTTGTAATTTAAAAAATCTTGCTATTTTTTGGTAATTAAGGGTGTAAATTTGTATATTTGTGTAAAAACCCCTTAGGCAAAGTATGTAAAAGAGAGTAACACTTTGTATTGCTTTAAGAATAGTGTAATCAGATGGTTTACACGAGGAAATTGGGGGGGATGGGGGTTATATAGCAATTGTGAACCTTAATAGCGTACATTTAATGAGAATCTTCGTAGATAATTTTTTACTCTTTTCCAATTGTTCGCACATGAACAATTAAGATCTTTTTCAAAAAAAGATACCACTTTTTCATTTTTTTTGCAAAAAGTTAATTTTTCCACTCACAACACTCTATGTTGAAGCTGAGTTTTGAAGAGTAACAAACAAAGAATTTGGCAGTGGACCAATTTCATAGTGGAAGACACAACTGATCGAAAAGATGCTGAGTCATATTCCTAGCTCTAGTCGAAAATGAAGAGGAACACTTAAAGGAACAAACTGACAATCCTCCTTGATTTAGGAGAAAGTGGCATGCATATGAAAATACAATCCTAACAAACAAAGGAGTAGTGACTTGAAGACTAAGCAACCCCCGTGTACTAATTAACAAAGAAGAATTAGAGTTAATTTCAAAAAGGAAACTTTAATGATGGGCTTTCTCCTAACCTATTTTGGAGAAGGTTCCTAATTGAAGACATCTAGGGTTTCAACTCCATAAATACTTTGTTGGTAGATTCCAGAAATTTTCATTTACCACGAGAGAGTAAATGCAAGGCAAGAAAAATCATTGATCGTTTGTGAGTGAACAAGGTAGAGCAACAGTTGAAGAACCAAGTGCTGAAGAAGTTCATCGTTAGATTCTTAGGCAGTTTTAGATCTCTGTTGTTGGAATCAAGTTGTTCCCTATTTGCTTATTCTAGAAGAGTTGTAGTAGGTACTTATTTGTAAGGATTTTCTTTTGTAAGCTAGATTTTAACTTTGGAGGTTAAGATACTAGAGTTTAGTCCATTAGTTGTAGAGTCTTGTAACCTAAAATTTGTTTATCGTTGTTAGTGGAAAAGTTTCTCAATTCCCACAGATTGGGTCGTGGTTTTTCTCCCTTCAGAAAAGAGTTTTCCATGAAAAAATACTTGTGCAAGCTTTACTTCCGCATTATTTTGTTTCACGGTATTTAGGAGAAACTCTGCTAGAACCTGGTTCTTGGAGATACGAGCAACGTTCTTAGGTAGGCGAAAATCAGAAGACACTATTCACCCTCCCACTCTAGTGTCTATTGAAGGTGCACTAAGTGCAACAGTCTACCATTTTCTAAGTAAATTGTATGTCTAAACAGAAATTCTAACTTCAAATACAATTTTCAACTCACCTAATTTCATTATAATATGCCCAAAATTTCATGTTCTTGATTTTAATATTGCACTTTAATTTTAATATGCTACATACCTAAATTATTCTAGTTATTACAAACTATAAAACAACATAAGCAGAATGAAAATGCTATTGCAGCAATGAGATTATTGTCAACATTAGTTCAGCCAGCGAGAATCCTCGATTAGTGTTGCATGTGTATGAAATTTGCTATACATGAGTAAAGCTCTTTAAAAAGAGTCGGTTCACCAAACATGTATTCCTTCTGTTCAATTTTATATACTAGCACTCTTTATTTTTAACTTCTTGTTCTATATAAAAAAAAAGTACTACTACTTAAAATTTTTTTATATTTAGGAAATTTATAACTTTAAACTTTCTATTTTATTGTAAATGATATGCTTTTATAGACATAAAAATGTAAATACATATGTTTAAGATTACAACTTCGACTTGTACTTTTAGTATGTGCCAAAACTCTCTCCTTGTTTCTTAAAACCAGTATCCAGTCATATACTGCCATTAAAATAAAGAATGATAGTAAAAGAATTATTGAAGTGTGATGTTTTGATGATAGACAAATAGAGGAATTGATTCAGGACCAGTTCAAGTTATAAAGACTCTACTGTGTGAAAAGATGTTGAATCATATTCTTAGTCTTATTCAAATTAGGAAGGGAACACGTAAAGGAACAAACTAGCAATCCCAATCGAAGTAGGAGAGTTATTCGCGTGATTAATTGGAGTTCTATTCGGCTAATGATTAGATTCTTGAGAGTTATTCGCGTGATTAATTGGAGTTCTATTCGGCTAATGATTAGATTCTTGAAGAAAAGGCAACAACCACAAATTTAAAAAAAGCAAAAAGAGTAAAGTTCAAAAAGAGAAAACTTTAGTAAGGAGTTTTCTTCCTGGTTTAGGAAATGTTTCCTAGTTAAGGTATACTTTTACTTGTGCTATACAAATATATTAAGTAGTGGCTGCAAAATTATTCATTCGAATCTTGAGAGTGAAAGCAAAGGCTAATTCAATTGATGCACGATCGTGAGTGAACAATGGAAGAGATTCAGTTGAAGAACCAATCATATAAATAATTTATTTGTTAGGTTCTAAGGCTGTGTTAGATCTCAGTTATAGGAATTGAGTTGTAACCTAAATTAGCTTATTCTAAAAGCATTGTGTTAGGTATTTTCTGGGAGAAATTATTGTTATTATAAGCTACAGTTTAGTTTAGAGGGATTAGGTACTGCAATTTAGTTCCTTGATTACTCGAGTTGTAACCTAAAACTTGCACATTGTGTTAGTGGATGTTTCTTAAAATCTCAAAGATTGGGTCATGATTTTTGCTCATTTGAGTAAGAAAATTTTCCACATATAAGTTCCTATCCAAAGTTTAAACTCTGCAAGTTTCATATGTACTGGGTTTGGGTTCAACCTCATGGAGAACCTGGTTTTTTGTGAGATATTCAACTTAAGGGCAAGTTTTATGGTTAAGCATTAATCGCGAAATACACTATTCACCCCCTTCTCTCTCGTGTCTAACTTACGTGCACTAAGTGCAGCACTTGGTATCAGAGTAGGTTCTATTATATAAGATTAATATTTTGAGAAGAAATGAATCACGCGTGCGCCACCTGGAATGACTGAAAAACATCTATCACAAGGCCGCCTTAGTTCAATGGCTAATATTATGGAAGACTTTCTTTATGCTGAAGACTATCAATTATGGAAAATCACTTCTAAAAGACCTCCGATCCCTACCACTACCACCAGGAGAAATAGCTGCACAATGAATTATTCCCAAGAATGAATCTGCATACATAGAGGCTGATTTTCATATGCTTGAAAAGAATACTAATACTAAAAAGATCATCATTTGTGGACCTGGTCTTGATGAGTATAACCGAGTTTCGGCATGCAACATTTCTAAAGATATTTGGGTCGCACTTCAATTGGCCCATGAAGGAACAAACTGTTTGTGCCTAAAAATTGCTTAATAGGTTAAATAGATAAAATTTATAAAGGGTTATCACAAGCAATACAGTAAATACTAAGGAATGTAAATAAAGCAGAAAATAAAGAGATCTTATTCCTTGAGAATAGTTGAATTCTTGGAGAATCGCTTGATGGGGAGTAGGGGTATTTATAGGTATGTTTTACCCTAGCCCTAATTATGGTAAAATATAAAGACTATAGGCGGTGGGCCTGTTTACTCAAGGTGGTTAGACAAATTAATCCTAACTAGGAGACTGTAAAACCTAAGGATGTAGGACGTATGCCGTATGTCTCAAGGCCCGTGCCTACTAAGAGGTCGTGGCTTGTGAAGTAGACGTGTATCCTCAGCGCCCGATGACTTATAAAGAAAATCTAGTCTTTGTCAGCTAGACTCGTATCCCTGTAATCATAGATGGCGTATTTTTACCCACACAGTCAGTCCCCCCACTTGCTAAGTGCTGACGTAAGCGGCCAGGAAGTCGAAGAGGCATGATAGAAAACGTAGAGACCTGCTTAAGCCTGGTTCTTGTCCCCTGTCTTATCGCATGTCTTGCATTGATTATAATACTCAAGTACAGTGACGTGCAACCTAGCGATTGGAGGATTACGCCCATGTCTTCCCAGCGCTGCAACTGCTCTGCCATATCCCATAATTATAAAGATTTATTGCGTAAGCCATGATTATCATGATCCCACATCTGTAAATGATTCAATGCCTTTTGAGACTCTTTTTGCATATATAAATACATCATTTTATCGAAGAGTCTTCATTTACATACTCATTTTCAATTTAGCTTCCTCAAAAAACTTCTGTCACTTTCAAACTTATTTGTCTCTCAATTGTTCAAGAAACAAACTTTTTACCCAGAGCTTTTAGAGTACAGGAATACCTTCCCATGACCTTGCATCATGAAAACGATGGCAAGATACAAGTGCAAACGGCTAAACAAGAAGGGGTAAATGACAACATTTCCATTGAGTGTTACCCTTCTACCATCCAACCTGGTGATATTTTCTGCATCAAGATTGAATGCAATTGGCCGAACATAGTCAACATCATTATTCCTACCACTGAAAAAAGGATCTATACCCATCGTACTGGTTATTTGATTGTTCATACTTTTCCTTTCACTCTTTGTCTCAACAAGCGTATACACTCGGCCGCCGAGGAACTATGTCGTCAATATGACATATGTTTTGGCCAAGTCGGGCCTTCTGTCTGGTGGCTGGTGGATATCCTCGATCATTTGGCTACTATGCGAACATGGACTTCACTTTCTGGCACATTCATGCCTTCACTTCCCTCTTCTTCGTAAGGCAGGTCTGTTGAACTACAAGAGGCGAGGGAGGAAGGGTATCTTCTCCAACAGTGAGGATTCCATGGACCGTGGCTAGTTCCACCGATACGTAGTGGTGTGTGCTCCAAGTATTGTCTCATCCTACCCCTTTCCAAAAGTTTTCAATAGGAAACGTCCAGAAGTCTTCAATAGGAAACGTAAGTCTCCATACTTTGATTCTGTATACTTTGACTACCAACTTTATGCGCGAACCTCCTTCTTTCCAGTAAATCTTGTGACTGCTTTTCCGATTTCCCACGACGCCTTGGCTGCATGGGTCACCACAATTTTTACCAAGAATTCTGCTCGGATGATGAATTTTGTGGCCCTATCCAGTATGAATGGTTAGCGGGCGAAAGACCATGATACGTTATTCTTTCTTATCGGCTGGAACCTTGTTCCGTATATGTTCCTGACCTTCATTCTTCCTTCAGGATTCTCTTGTCGTCCAATGCCCGAGTTGAAGGAAATTCAAATTTCTGCCCCATATATTGCTCCCCTTCCTGACGTATTAGCCTCTATTGATAGAGTCACGGAGAGGGCCGCTAGCTTATGTTCCTAGAAAAAAAGGCCCAATAAGCTGGAGAAAGGCATCGTCATTGATACACCCTAGTTATTTTTGACATTGATGAAGTCCCCTAAGTATCTGAATCTGAGGCTGTGAACCCTCATGTTGCTGCTGTCACTCCAGAATCCAGCCTTTCTATGCGAAAGCACATAAATCTTATTGACGAAGGCCCTGAGCCAGCTGTTGTGGTCTCGGCCCCTGAACCGACTGGTTCCCCTTTCGAGCGTTGTTCTGGGAATGAGGTTGTTGAAGCTGATGACATTGTTGAGGGACCTGTTGACCTCCATTGCAGAGTGGATTATTCTATTCCAGAATCTAGATGCTGCAACTGATCATACCGAAAAACTGATTGGCCCCATCCTAGCAACATTGCCTCTCTCGACACAATTATCATGACCTGTTGTAGGCCGCAGCTGGATATTCCCTTATGGTATGTTTTTTTCTCTCATTGGCCTTCTCGTATTAAGTTAAATCTTTGCTTTCTTCTAAAGATCCTCACGACACTTATTCAGAGGTTGATGACCTGCCATGAAATCATTCGTCGTAGGGATGTTGATGAACTCTTGAAGGAAGAGAATAATGAGCTTCGGGGCTAGGTTGCCAGTTTACCACCTCTTGTTGGCAGCGGTAAAGAAATTAGATGCTAAGGTCCAAGCTACACAGAATGCTCATTGATTCCAGCAGATGTGGGCTGACCAATTTAGTGCTGTGATGGATGCTGAGATCCATAAGTACAAGGAGGAAGTGGCGGCACTGTCATTGTCTCTCTGTGAAGCTAAAGTCGTTGGACAAATGCATCGGGCTCAAGTGATCTATCAGGAAGCAAATGAGGTTGGTTTGAGGCAGCATATAGTTGCATTGGAAGTGAGAGCTAAGTTCGCTAAGAAAGAAGCCTTTGAAGCTAGGAGCCTTTATGCTTTTCTTCATGATGTGAGCGACAGGCTGCGGAACAAAGTTCAATCCTTCGAAAAGGTCCGTAACAAGCTCTGTGATGATTCCTACCTGCTGTCTGAACAGATGAGCGCCTTGCATGCCAAATATATGGGTGGGGTGGACTGTAAAAACATGGCCACCGCGCTCGTCACTCTACGCAAGATCCACGAGAACACTGATCTGGACCTACCTATTGAAATCACGAAAATGACCAGGCTGGTGGCGCAGGCTGATGCTCAATTGGGATCCCAACCTAAAGATTTTTCCGAAGAAGTGAGTGGTGATTGAGATGATGATCTTCCAATTGGTGAGCCTACAGCAGGTGAAACAGGACCTTCGCGGAGGATTTACCGCGGAGGGAAGTCTCCCTGAGAGAATTAATTCCCTCATTTTATGACAATATTTTGAACTCCTGTCCCTTTTTTTGTGCATTTTAATGAATTTGAATGAAGCATGCCCATTGTGAGGCAATTTTAACTTCTATTCATGTCTCTTGCCACTATCTGCTGTTTGCTTGTAACGATTTTAACTTTTTTACCTTAAGCAGTTTAACTAATGGTTTTGGTGGACTTTAGTCTCCATATTATAAAATTATGCCTATGTGGGCATATATGCGCCTAAAGTTGGCGTCTTTTATTAAGTTGGTAATAGGCGTCCTGCTTTATTCTAATGCTTAGAATAAGAGCGTATTATTGAAAGCCTCAACGGGCGTGTACGTCTGCTGATAACCAGTTTGCGCCTATGGGTGGAGGCTTAAACGCGTGTGTGATAGACGTCTTTAAATAGGGCATGGCCCGTGCCCTCAAGGAGACGTCTTTAGCCCGTTGCGATTAACGGGGCATTCTTGCGTTCAAGCTAGAACGACTGTGCTTGTCCACTCGAGAGCTTAAGTCTTCAACAACACTATGCGGGCGGGCATCCCCACCGACATGTTTGTGTAATTGTTGAATTGACTATTTCAACGTACGATAATGCCTGGTAGCTTAACTAGAAGAAATCTAGTTTGAGCGAGAAGTTAACTCTAATCTTATAATAAGGAGTGAGTGTTTTACTTCGACTTAATATGGCTGAGGAATGTGAATAATTGGATCTTTGAAGGATCTTTAACAGAAAACTGACTAAAAAGGAATAGTAGTTTTATTAAGTGATAAAGAGAGGAGCGCTGAGCTCATACTGTTGTGGGTGCATAACTCGTAACATGAATGAAAAGTGAAATGTACTAGGATTAAGTAGCAATTAATACTCAAAAAACTAAAGGAAACAAATTAAAGTAAATAACCAAAAGGAGTTATACCTCAATACGTCCTGCTCCTACTCCCCCAAACATTCAATCAATCAAGTGATTGGAAAAACCATCTTTGTTGATTGAGGTTTCGGGGTCTTCTCTATCATCATGGGGGCTTGCTTCTTCCCTAGTGTCGGGTTTGGCCGCTCCAAGGATAGCCGGTGCATAACATTTCCTTGCCACTCTTGCTCTCCAAGTATCTCTTTGATTTCCCATTCAGTAGGTTATTTGAGCTTTTGGTGCAAGGTGGAAGGTATTGCCTTCATCTGATGAATCCATGGTCTTCCTACGATAGTATTTTAGAGGATGCCTCATTTGATTACCTGGAAATATGTAATATGATATTGATCTAGGTGTATGAACCGGGAGATTTACTTCTCCAACGGACTTCTCACAAGAGTTGTTGAAGCCTGCCAAAGTGTAGGCGCTGGGAGCCATTTGATCTTTGTTCCCCATGTCCCGTACGGTCTCCTACTTGATCAGGTTTGGGATCAGGTTTACGGCCCTGGACGCGTTTAATATCCATGTCTCCTATCCTTGATGTTATGACCAAGGCGTCATGATGAGTAGTATCGCAAGTAGCAAAGTCTTCATCACCAAACAAGATTATTTCATCATTGGCGTGGCCTGTTACGAGCTCTGCCTCATTCTGTTTGAAACCATCGGGTTGCATGGGGCCACCTATTATGATATTGATGGACCTTTTTGGCTAAGGCAGATCTGGGGGACCCTCCGATCTTCTTTTTTTGGGCCTAAGTCTATTTCCAACTCTCTATCAGCAGTTCCTTTAGATATCCCTTGTTGAGCAGGTTTATCACTTTTAGTATTATAGCCCTGGAACTAGCAGTCTCGTGCCCATGATCTCTGTGGAACTTCCAAAAGATGTTTGAATCTCTTTTGCCGGGTTCCGATATCATGTTGTTAGGCCAGCTTACTGTGGTATTTACCATATGATCCTTTACCAATTCCACCGCATTGATGCGTAGTCCCAACCCTTCAAACCTATCAGGGGCTCTCTTTATGCTGAATGGCCATCTGTGACTACAGGAGGTTGCCTTATGGGTGTCTTCACGTTTTTCAATAAGCTTTGGGGGATCGACCCTGTATTCTCTTCTGTTCTGCTTTCCCTTATCCCCTGCTCGTGGCTTCTCTTCTTGCTCCCGCTTCTAAATCTGTTGGTTGATATCTTCAAGAGCTCTACAAGTATTGCCATCGAGCGTCTGGGATGGTTTGCTCAACACTGAGTTTTTCATTATACCGCTAATGCAGGGCATTTTATGTTGTTACTAGGTGTTGTGTCTGACTCCATTGTAGCTCTCTCGTGGCTACTGAACATCGAGAGTTTAGATGCTTAGCGAAGGCTACTACGGCGATGTTGTCAGGCACTAGAGGAAGTTCCATGCGCTTCCTCTTGAATCTTTCCAAATAATCTTTCAACAGCTCCCTGTCATGTTGGTGGATCTCGAAGATTTCCTTCATACATTTTTCTCACTTGCAGGTACCAGAGTGCACCTTCTTGAACAAATCTTGCATCTCGGTGAAGGATTTGATTGACCCCAGAGTTAGCTGAGTGTACCATGTGATGACCCCTTTGTCAGGATTGAACCGAACCTCTTTAGTAGAGCAGATTGGGTTTCTTCTTTTGTGATCTCATTGCTTTGACGGCAGTATAGTATGCAATGGTGTGCTCTTCCGAATCAGTGGTTCTATCATACTTAAGGTTATCTGGTAGGCAGAAGTGCTAAGGTATGTGGACTGGTGCAACGCTCGCCTTGTATGCATGCTTAAAAACTTCTACTTGTCAATGGCCGTAATCTGGGGTGGAGCACCCGACACATTATCGATCCAATCATGAATTACTTTTAACTCCTTGAGGATATCTTGAATGATAGATTCTCCTTCGATACTTTGACTGCTGGCCGTTGTGAAGCTTCCTGGGGTGGTCTCCATGTTAATCCTCTATCTGGGAACAGAATATGGTGAATCATTAACGGGCTCGGGTCTTCGTGGAGATGCTGGCCTCAGGAAAGAGCTAGCGAAGATTTCCTCGAGCTTCTTATCCATATTTTCGACCATGTTGGCCGAGTTCTGCTCTACTCGCTCCTCCTAAGCTTTGAGAAAACTGGTGTGGAAGTCTTTGAGTTTAGAGTTGGTTGTGCGCGATTGATCTTCGTCATGGTAACTATCCATATAGATGAAACCCTTGAGGGTGTCTTTCAGTTGTCCATCGAGATCGCTGGGATCTTTTGATGAGTCGTCTACCGCATCGATGGTATTCTTTGGGACATCATCGTTGCCGATCAACATGGTCGTGCTTCTCCTTGGTAAAAACCTACAATTGCCTAGGCCCCATGGTGGGAGCCAAATTACTCATGCCTAATAATCGCTTAATAGGTTAAACGGATAAAATTTATAAAGGGTCACAAGCAATACAACAAATACTAAGGAAAAGTAAATAAAACAGAACGTAAGGAGATTTTATTCCTTGAGAATAGTCGGATTCTTGGAGAATCGCTTGATGAATAATACAATAAGGGAAATGGGTATTTATAACTATGATTTACCCCAGTCCTAATTATGGTAAAATACAAAGACTATATGCTGTGGGCCTATTTACTCAAGGTGGTGATACAAATTAACTCTAACTAGGAAACTATAAATCCTATGGCGGCGGGATGTATACCTTACGTCCTAAGGCCCGTTCCTCCTGAGTGGCCATGGCTTGTGAAGCAAGCGTGTATCCGCAGAGCCCAGTGACTTATAGAAGGAGTCTAGTCTTCACCAGCTGGACTCGTATCTCCATAATTATAGGTGGCGTATATTTACCCACATACAAACTAGGTTAAGAAGTCTAGAATAGAACCATTGAAGAGGAAGTATGAGTTGTTCTCGATGGCTGAGACTGAACCAATGCATGATATGATGACAAGGTTCACCATCATCACTAATGAGGTAAAGTCATTGGGAAAAACTTTTACTAATGAGGACCTTGTAACAAAAATTCTAAGAATTCTTCCAAACTCATGGGAATCAAAAGTTAGTACAATCACAGAACCAAAGAACTAGATAAAATGTACATGGATGAGTTAGTAGGTAACTTGAAAACTCATGAACTCATGAAGAATTCAGGAATTAAGGGGGAACCTAGAAAAGGGAAGAACCTGGAACTCGAAGCAACTGATGGACCTGAGTCTGAGATAATTAGCAAGAGTTACAAAGGAAAAACGCCAAACACATTTTTGAGCTCAAAGAAAGAAACAACATATGCCTTTTATGCAACTTGGGGAGAATCTGAGAAGGATATTGATCCTGAGGGAGAAAAGGAAGATGACTATCCACTTTTACTAATGGCTATTGATGATGAAGTATTATTTCGAAGAGATCCAAATAATCCTCCCGTGTTTGAAGGAAGAAACTTTAGGTGCTGAAAAAAGATGATGAATATGTACCTAATGGCACATGATTATCAACTTTGGCTAATTACCAAATATAGTCCTTAAAGTTTCTTTCAAAACTGATATATATGGAAATAAAATACCCAATATTATTGAGGAACTGGACCTGGAGGATCTAGTCTTGCTTCAAAAGAATACCAAGGCTATCTCTGAATTGAGATTTGGAATGGTTGCCAAGGTTCTAAGTCAATTTTCAAACTGCACCACTGCGAATGAGATATGGAATAAGATGAAGGATCTTTACTAACAGAAACCTCGAGTAGAAGATATTGCATTGATGGCATTAGGTAAAGAAGAACCTGATATTAATCATGCTGAGGTAAGTCTTGTTGAACTTAAAAAGAACTTTCACACTTATTTTCACAGGAAACTCACTCTACTGATGCTTACTTTAATTAAAGGATATACGAGTTTAAGAGTTGAGAAAGATCAACTTCTTTCAGTTGTGTGTGAGCTAAAAATAGATTGTTAAAAACTTGAAGAAAATAAAAATGACCTTAAGTCTAACATATCTTCACTCAAGGAACAAGTTCTTCAAGGAGAAACAAGTTTCTCAGCTCTCAAACTTGATAATCTGAAATTAAAAGAAGCACAATTTAAAAACACAATTAGTGGAACTTAAATTGAACTTGAAGCTGGATTGAAAAAGAAAAATGATATTCTTTATAAAGAAATAGAAAAGAATCGTATGCTTTAAGAAAAATTTGATAAAGCTAACTGTGAACTTACCAGACTCACTAAGTAGAGCAGATCCTCTGAAGCTATAAATTGAGTAACTGATCATCAAAGCAAAGGTAAAAGAGGACTAGGTATGTGGAGCTACCAGAGAATGTGTTATGAGCACACTTTAGAAATACTAGGCATTATAAATAATAATTTATAGTTATCAAAAAGACAGTATTGAAGAATAAAAAAATGATTTACCTAGTTGGGCTTGAAGAGATATGATTTACCTAGTTGGGCTTGAAGAGAGACAAGCTTGTCTGGGTTCCTAAAATTAACCTCTGAATTATTTTACAGGCTGGAGTAGGAGTGAGCAACCAAGGTTGTATTCTCAATAGTGGTTGTTCAAGGTACATGACAAAAGATAGAATAAACTTTCTCTCACTCGCACCATTTAAAGGAGGTAGTGTGGCTTTTGGAGAAGGCAAGATGGGTGAAATAGTTGGAATTGGCAAAATTGGGAGGTCCATCACTCATGCAATCGACAATGTATATTGTGTGAATGGGTTAAGGCACAACTTGCTCAGTATCTCCAAATTATGTGATAGAGGTTATGAAGTAAGTTTCACCTCTGTGGGTTTTATGGTGAAGAACCTGTAGTCCGGTGAAGTTGTCATGGAAGGGAAGCGAGTGAACAATATGTACAAGGCAACACTAGGTTCTCTTCCTGAGAATAATTTTCTAGGCAGCACTAGTTTCCCAAAAGGTTAGGTCATGCTAGCTTGACATAGTTAAATAAGTTAGCGTCTAAGGAACTGGTTTGTGGGTTGCCAAAGACCAGGTTCAAAGATATTAAGGTATATGATGCATCTGCTAGGGAAAAACATGTAAGAGCAAAACCAAAGGCAAATTCAATTGTTAAGCGATGGTGATCGTACAATGGCTGAGCTATAATTGAAGATCCAGACATAGAAATAGTTTCTTTGTTAGGTTCTAAGACTGTGTTATATCTCTGTTATATGTATTGAGTTGTAACCTAAACCTGCTTATTCTAGAAGCATTGTGTTAGGTATTTTCTTGGAGAAATTGTTGTTATTAAAAGCTAGCATTTAGCTTAGAGGAATTAGGGACTAGAGGTTAGTTCCTTAATTATTCAGGTTGTAACCTAAAACTTGCTCGTTGTGTTCTTATAATTTCAGAGGTTGGGTCATAGTTTTCGCATACTTGAGCAAGAAGCTTTTCCACGTAAAGTTCATGTGCAAACTTTAAATTCCGTAAGTTTCATGTTGAACCTCATCGAGAATCTAGTTTTTTTTTGAGACGTTCAACTTAAGAGCAAGTTTTTTGGCTAAGCAAAAGTTAGGTAAGACACTACTCATCCCCCCCTCCAGTGTCTAACTTTGTGCACCAAGTGCAACAAGAAATTTCATAACATTTTGACGGAGCGTGAACCCTGCCTACTTATTTACCATAAAAAGAGCTTTACATTAAATACTCCTTCTTTTAGAAAATAATAACCTTATAAGCCTAGTATGAAGCCTACATATAAAAGAAGCAAGTAAGACGAAACATTCTAAACTCATATCCCAAGCTTATAGCAACTTTTTGGAATACTTTAATCGTTAATTTTTTAAGGTTTTTAAACCTATTTTCCTATGGTGTGTATCCTTCATATATGTACATGTGGTTTATTTCTTTCACTACTTTCATGCCACCAATTCAATTCACAGAGGGAATGCAATTGAAAACACTGAAGAAGCAAGATATTGGTTTCATTAGACACATAAAGGGAATGAAAAGTATGGAAGGAAGGATACCAACTCAATACAAAGCTCGAAAGGACAAAAAAATTCATTTCATGTGACACATACAACTACTATAGATAAACTCAATAGAGAAACAACTCGAAAGAGATCTCAACAGTTTGGCGCCCACGCAATTGTAGGTATTCTACGAGGAAAAGGCGTAGTCATGTCAGACGACAACGACAAAACTCTAAAGAACACTGTCGATGCAGTGACGAGTCTATACAAGATCCTGGCGAACCCAGCATGCAGCCAAGGGATCACACCAAGGAGCCGGTCCATGTGCTTAGCAACGGCGATCAATCACGCAAAGGTAATTCTGATCTCAGAGGTTTCCTTGTTAATCTTCTCAAAACCCTATCGGAACGGGCATAGCAGAATTTGGTCGACATGGTTGAGGGAATATCTCAAAAGTTGGGAGCAATGCTCACTGGATCATATCAGAGGCCAGCATCTCGGCGAGGACCACTGCCCATGAACAACACACCAACGTGCGCTCCTAATCGTAGACTCAATATGGACGCCGCTTCTAGAGGCTCAAGGACAGTCAATAATCAAGACCTCAAAGGAACACCTGTCATTTAGGATATCTTAAAGGAAATGAAGGCCATCCACGATCGGATCGGTAACGTACTAGGTGCACCACCTCAGGTTATCACCGTAGATGAGAAAAAGTTTTATAAGCATGCATATAAGTAAAGCGTTGTACCGATCCACGTACCAAAGCAATTCTGCTTGTCGGATAACTTGAAGTACGACGGAACTACGAATTTGGAAGAGCATATTGCTGCCTACTATACAGCTGTTAAAAGTAATGAAATCTCAGAGGAAGAAATCCAGTCTGCTCTGGCGAAGAGGTTTGACTCGACCTTGACTAAGGGTGCCCTTGCTTGGTATATTCAGCTACTGATGGGCTCCATTAAGTCATTCACCCAGATGCAAACGTTTTTCAAGAAAGCGCACTCTGGCACCCGTAAGAGGGAAAAGCATATGGAGGACAACTTTGAGATTCGGCAGTATGACGACGAGCTCTTGAAAGGTTTAAGAAAGAATGCTTGGAGCTTCCTCCAGTCCCCGATAATATTGTTGTGGTAGCTTTTGGGAAGAGCCTATATTCCAAAGGGTCGCTAGCTACTATGGAGTTGAAGTGGAGTTTGACTCAACACCCTGTGACAACATGGAACACTTTGCATCAAAGATACACCGAGAAGTTGCTTGGAGCCCGAACAATCTTTAGCCCCCATTGTAGAAGCTCGCCCAATCGCTGAAGACATCATCCGTCAAGGAAACAAGTGGGGATATGCCGAAGAATCAAGAGCTGGACAAAAGGGAAAGAAGAGTAGGAGAGACTACAGGGATGACTTCCCTAAGCCGGTCGAAAAGCGGGAGGATACCATAAAAGCTCCGACGATACCTCACAAAGTCGATTGTGTACCTGATAGGTTTAAAAATCTGGGACTATGCATCAACGTCGTGGAGTTCATACGAGATCATATGAAGGAAGCCCAAGTGCGTTGGCCCAGCAATATGAGGGCCAAACCTGGTAGAAGAAACAAAAACCTGTATTGCAAATTTCACAGGGATCATGGGCATGAGACCGCTGCCTATAGGCCCTTACCCTGGAGGTGATAAGTCTGCTCGATAAAGGTTATTTGAAGAACCTAATTATTGATAGGGGAAAGCAAACCTATGCTAAGAGCGTGATCGAAGAGGGACCCCCAAACCTGCCGGAGCCCAAGAGGTCCATCAACGTGATAATCAGTGGCCCGACGTTGCTTGGTGACTCAAAAGACGGTAAGGTAGCGCCCGATGAAGACCACGCCCGAGAATAGATGATCTTATTAAGTGACAAGGATAGCACTAGTTGCAACACTCCTCACCACGGTGCCTTAGTCATAACGCTCCAAATAGAGGATAGGGATGACAAGCGCGTCCTGATCGACGCTGGCAGCACCGTGAACCTTATTAAATGGGACACTCGACATGCGATGGGAGTTGAAGGCAAAATGACTCAGAGTGTCTACACGCTATAAGACTTTTAACAACTCCTGTGAGAAGTGTGTCGAGGAAATCAGCCTTGCTACACATATTCCAGGAGCGGATTATATTTCTTCTTTTCAGGTTATAAAAAAGGCGTCCCATACGATGCAATCATAGGACGGCCGTGGATTCACTAGGTTAAAGTAGTGCCTTCTACCTGGGGAATAAATGAGATTAATGGAGATTAAGAGGTAGCAAGGGAGTGCTACATAGAAGTATAATTCTTTTTAGCATCTAACCCCCAAGAGGCACCCAAGGCTAGCTTTCCTGAAACCGATGAAGACCCCAAAACCTTAATCCACCACGATTATGATTTTGATTTTTCAGTTAATTAACGTATTTTTGGGGGAGGGGAGGGGGGAGAGAAGGATTAGGGCAATCTAGAAGTATAATTCTTTTCAGCATTTACTTTTATTAAGTTTTTAGTTTGTTTAACATTGGTCGCAGTATTTACATACTCATAAGTTATATTACGATTTTTCACCCACAACAGTTCAGGCCATACGCCCCTATTTATCAATAATACTACTATATACTTACTCAGTTTTATAATTTCAGTTCCATCCACGATCCAAATATTCATAGCCCCAACAAAACTCAAGTTGAAGTAATACACTCACTTTTCGTGACAAAAGTAGGGTATACTCCTCGCTTCGAGGTAGACCACGTCTAAATCAGCCACCGGGCATTATTCGTAAGTTGAACTCGTCGATTTAAAAACTTTGCACCTACATGTCGGCGGGGACGCCCACCCGCATAGTGCTAGAAAGTCTTAAAATACTCGAGTAAACAAGCAACAGCGTTTTGTATCAGAATGCAAAAATGCCCCATTTCCACATGGGCTAAAGTCGTCCCATTGTGGGCGCAAAACATTCTTCTACCACGGACGCAATGCAAGCCGCCAAACACTGTCGCACACAACAGACGTAATTTCCCGAGCAGGCTCACTGATAAATATTCTAGACACTAGAACGTGCAGGACGTCTGAAAGCCGCTTAACCTTTAGGCACACACGCTCATGAAGGCTCGATTTTAGAAAAGATATTACTTAATTGTTTACGGCGGAAACTGAAATTTTCACAAACAAATTCATAAGTAATTCAAGTAAAAAGCATCAAAACCGGGGACTCCCTTCAGCGGCAACACTCCGCTAAGGTCCTGCTTCACCAGCTGCAGATCCCCCGGCCAACGCTTCATCTCCTTTTTTGCCACTAACCTCTTCAGAACCTTCTTCAAGTTTGGATCCCATCTAAGCATCTGCTTTGGCCACAAGCTCGGTCAACGAAGCAATCTCAGCCTCCAGGTCCACACTAGGGTCATCACAAACCTAGAGAAAGGTGGCGAAAGCAGTCATGATGTTAGCACGATCCACTCCAGCTATGTGAAGATCATTTAGGGCATTCATCTGCTCCTCCTTGAGATTAGCATCATTGCAAAGTTTGTCGTGAACCCTCTCTAGAGACGCCACTTTTCTTTTCAGCCTATCATTCTCATCTTGAAGGAAGACAGAAAGACCCCTAGCATCAGATACACTCTTCTCAGCAGCTTCGATCCTCTCATCTATCCTAGAAAGCTTTTTTTTCTAGAGCCTCCATAGCTGCTTCCAGGAGGGCCACATTCTTACGTTGAAGCTGTTTCGAAAGCTTGGCCTCCATAAGAGAAGACTGAAGGGTTTCCACAGCCTGTTTGTGCTTGCGGATCTCATTTCCCAAAGCTCCATCAAGATTGTTACCTCTCAGGGATTCCATTTGATAAGCTATATGCGTAGTATAAAGCTCCTCTCTCAGCCATTCAGCTTCTTCCACGAAAGGCTGTAGGCTAGCAACTTGTCCTAGCAGAGCTTCGTTCTTCTCTCTTCGGTTCTCATTTGAGCCACTTCAATGGAGTATCTCATGATAAACCATCATCCCCTGGACGAATATTAGAACAGATATTTGGCGGAGGGAGAGTAAGGACTCGACTCGTAAGATACTAAAAATTTATAAAGGAAGTTTATGCGAAGAGAGCAACTAGCGGAGACCTCAAGCATTTTCTGACGGCTGTAACCAGCAAGATGCCTTTGTTCATTAGGGCCAATCTACTCAGTGGTGTGGTCGGTCACAACCCTTGGGGTCTTAAATAGGTTAACTCCTATAGCAATGGAAATAACAACCTCACGGGCACCATCCACGCGTTCAGCTACAGCATCCGCATCTATTGCCACCTCCTTACAAGGACATCGTCGGAAAAAGTCGGTTACCTCGGGGGCCGGAGTCAGAATAGTGGTCTCTACATGCATACAAAAGATATTTGCTTATGAGGTTCAAAAGGAAATTGTACCAGCTATGTATGGAATAAAGAACTGACCTGAAGATTGAGGCTCAAAGTGAATAGGAGGTAGCACCACTTTGTATTCCACGACAGCTTCTTCTCCGACCTTAGGAGACTCATCTATTAGGTGTTTGTGTTTTCGCGTAGATGGACCAAATTCAGTAACAACAGAAGAAGGGTCTCTCTGGCTCATGCGCTCGGGGGACTTCGCCCTCACCATCAGAAATCACCAAGGCTTCACTAGAAACCACCACATTGTGAAGCTTGGAAGACCTTTTTCTCTTCGAAGAGTGGGAATTGCTCTCTCTCTCAACAATTCTCCCTCCAGACGCTCGCACATCTGGCAAGAGAGCAATATACAGGGCATCAATTTTTATCTCCTTCAGCAGGGGCATCTCGCGATGAGAGAACCCTAAAACAAAGATGAAGTAATGAAGACAATAGGAGCCGAGGATCAAAAGAGAAATTCGAATGAGATGACTTACCATGGTCCTATGCACGTAACCGTACACGTTGGCCAAAGTTGTGAAAGTCATTATAGTAGGGAGGTTTCTCGCAAAGATCGCGGTAACCCACATGGTTAACTCATGATCAAAAGTCAGTTCAGAGAAGCAACGGACGCGGAATGTACAAAAATAAGTGCACAAAAACTTACATCTCCTGTTGAAGATCTTTATAAAGGGACGAGAGGAAACAATATCCGGCATCCTCACCGCCACATACCGGTGTACCCAGCCGCAGTACTTGGAATCTTCACTATTGGGAACGACGCCTTTCTTCTCCTTTTTGATAAACATCAGCATACCCGCCTTGCGGAGACGGGGAGAGCAGAAAGCAAGAAGGTGCCAAAAAGAAAAACTTCACCCTGGCATGGTTCTCCAAGTGATCTAATTCAGCCACCAATCGCCATACAGAGGGGCCTACTTGACCTAGGCAGATATTGTACTGGCGGCATATCTCCTCAACGATCGAATTAACACGCTCGTTGAGATGCAGAGTGAAAGGATATGTATGGACCATCGAGTAACCGGCACGATGGGAGGAAATTCTCTCTTCGGCAGAAGGAACAATGATGTCTATTACATCAGGCCACTTACAATCAAGACTAATACGAGTTATGTCATCAACTCAATCGAAAGGTTACTATTTTCACCTTCTTGCTTAGGTTTCTGACCTTGTATTCGGCCATCACCTTCAAAGTTAAAGATTGTCGGAAGATAGTCTAAGGCTTTTAAGTTTGCGGGGAGGAAATTTTGTCCTTGGGACATGGCTGAGGATAGAATTATTGTTAAGGTTGGAAGAACGTTTTTCTTTTGAAGGAAAGCTCTCAAAATTATTTGAAGATCGATTAGAAGACTCTACAACTACGATGTATATATATACGCCTAAGAGGATTCTTGGATGAGAAGCTGAACAATCTTTGTCACGTGGGATCGTAATTATGAAAGATTGCAATTATTGTAGTTTACGTGATATCTATCCCTATAATTACGGGATATGAACAGAACATTGGTGGCATTAGGAAAAGATGTAAAAAAACCCCTCCAATCATGGAGGCACACGTCATTGTACTAAATAATTTGCATTCAATGCAATGCATGTGAAGAGACAGGGGACAGGTATCGATACAGTCACACTTTTACGTCTTCTATCACGCTTCTTTAACTTCCTGACTGCTTGCATCAACACTCAATAAGTGGGAGGACTGGCTGTGTGGGAAAAAAATACGCCACCTATTATTACGGGGATACGAGTCCAGCTGGCGAGACTAGACTTATCCTACAAGTCACCGGGCATAGAGGATACACGCCTATTCTATGAATTACGACCGTTCAGGCGGTATGGGCGTATGACGCAATGGCATGCATCCCGCGGCCTTAGGGTTACTGTATTCTAGTTAGGGTTTCATATATACCACCGCCTTGAGTTTATAGGCCCATGACCTCATTAGTCTTTTTATTTTACCATAACTAGGATTGGATAATCTCTACTATAAATACCCCTCCTTACATTGTATTGTACATCAAGCCATTTACCACTAAATCCGGCTATTCCCAAGGAATAAAATTCTTTACTTTCTTGTCTATTATTTTCCTCTCTATTTACTTACTTTTCCATCGTATTTTACTGTATTGCTTGTGACTCATTCATAAATTTAAGTGTTTAACCTAGACGTCCAATTTTAGGCATAAACACTTTCCTCTTGTAAAGCCATATAGTGCCTTGTCAAGTTTATGCACATGATTAGGGAATTCACTATTCACAAAACCAGGTGGCTGAATCACATACACTTCTTCATTCAGATAGTCATTTAAGAATGCACTCTTCATATCCATCTGATGCAGTGTGAATTCAAAATAACTTGCAAACGCAATCAGGATCCACATAGCTTCTAGCAACTGGTATAAAGGTCTCATCATAGTCGATTTCTTCTTCCTAACTATACCCATGAGCCACCAACCTAGCTTTATTCCTAGTAACTATACCATGCTCATCCAACTTATTTCTGAATACCCACTTAGTTCCAATAATTGATATGTCCTTTGGCCTAGGAACCAAATGCCACACCTTACTTCTCTCAAACTGGTGCAGTTCCTCCTGCATGGCAATTATCCAATTTGGATCATCTAAGGCTTCCTTCACATTCTTTGGTTCTATAGTTGAAAGAATGCAAAGAATGCATATAAATTATTTAGTGCAGATCTAGTGATAATGCTAGTGCTTAGCTCTGACAAGACATTTTCCAATGGATGAGAACTTTGATGCTTCCAAGGTCTTGGCTGTATCTACTGTGAAGGTCCTGCATCAAAATTCTGAATGGGTTTCAGCTTCTCAATCATATTCATCTTCACGATCATCTGTTCCTCTGGCCATATTGACTCCCTGTTTCCCCTGAGTCGATACACCTTCCTCACCCTGCAGTTCTTCTTTCTCTTCTGGGTTCTTTGTAATTTCAGTAGGTTCTTCTCGAGCGAGGCCTATGGCTTGATCTTCACCTTCTCCTTCAGTGGCTATTCTATCCGAATTCATCAAATGCCATATGCATGCTTTCTTCAACATTTTGTTTTCTTTTGTTAAAAACTTTATAGGCTTTGCTTTCTATAGAGTAACCTAGAAAGATTGCTTCATCGCTCCCTACATCAAATTTTCCTAGAGGTCTCTTCCTATTATTGTGAACAAAGCAGTTGCACCCAAAAGGTCTTAGATGTGCAATGTTTGGTTTCCTGCCTCTGAGTAACTCATATGGAGTCTTGTCAAGAATTGCTCTGATTGATTACCTGTTTAACAGATAGCAAGCCGTATTTATTACTTTAGCCCAAAAACTTCTTGCTAATCCACTAGATAGTAACATAGTTCTTGCCATATCCTCCAAGGATCTGTTCTTCCTTTCAACTACCTCATTTTGATATGGGGTTTTTTGTGCTGAGAAGTTGTGATCAATACTATATTTGAGACAGTATTCAGCAAATTTGGCATTTTTGAATTCCGTGCCATAATCATATCTATTGCTAACAAGTTCTAGTCTCAGCTTCTTCTGCACTATCCCATCCCAATCTTTGAAGTTGTCAAATGCCTCATCTTTTAGGTGAGCAACAAGGTCCATGCGTATCTTGAGTAGTTATCAACGATCACCAGCACAAACCTCTTCCCTCATTTGCTTCTTACTCTTATCGGGCCACATAGATCCATATGCACTAGTTCAAGTGGTTTTGAAATAATAACCACTTTCTTCGACTTGAATGAATATCACACATGATTACCCCTGACACAAGCATCACACATCTTGATATTCTCAAACTTCTTTGAGGGCAATCCCCGAACCAGGTCCATGGATGCCAGCTTGTTCAGCTGTGATAAGCTTGAATGTCCCAATCACTTGTGCGATAACTGTGAGTCACTTTCTTGTACACCCAAACAAGTCAGACTATTTTCTGGAAGAGAACCCAATGATGTCTTATACACATTGTTCTACTTGTTTCCCGTCCATAAGCACTTTCCCACTTTGTAGGTTCTTCACAATGCAACCTACAGATAAGAAGCTAACCTGGTTTCCTCTGTCACACAGTTGGGAGATGCTCAGCTGGTTGTGTCTCAATCCATCTACACAATACACATTTTCAATAGCATGATCCAGTGATCTCCCAACTTTCCCAATACTAACTATTTGACTCTTACAAAAGCCACACTACTCCCTTGAAATGTTGCGAGTGAGAAAAAAATCATTCTCTCTTTTGTCATGTGCCTTGAACAACCACTATCAAGAATCCATCTTGGATTATTCACTCCCACTTCAGCCTGCAAAATAGATTAGGGGTTAGCTTTAAAAACCTAGATAAGTTTGGGTCATTTTTTATGTGAAAATGGATGAATTAAATCCTTTCCAGCCCATCCAGGCAAAGAAAACTTTTTGTTCTTTGTTTTAGCTATTCTAACTGCCATGCAATCTTCCTTATAGTGTCCAGTGTTTCCACAAAATGTACATAGCATATTACAAGGGAGCCCTACATATTTTCTTTTAGGATTATAGGCTGGCATTGGCTTCTTGTAACCTAAGCCCTTCTTGCCCTTGCTTTGATTTTCAAGAACCATGTTCATCGTCTCAGAGGACTTATTCTATTTGGTGAGTCTTGTGAGTTCATAATCAGTTTTTTCAAACTTTTCTTGAAGAACTCGGTTCTTCTCAGTCTCCTGACAAAGAACCACGTCTTTCTTTTTAAGTTCAGCTTCAAGCTTAGTTAGAATCTTGCTGATTACTTGTTTTCCACTAGTTTCTCTTACTCTAGTAGCATCAAGTTCAAGTTTTGAGAATTTATTTTTAAGAGCAAGAACCTGTCCATTACAAGAGGAATTAGTTTCTTCAAGTTCAGCATCAGCTTTTCCAGGTACTTGCACTTTGATTTTAGTTCAGACGCAACCATAGATAGTTGGTCTTTCTCAGCCTTCAATTTTTCATATCCCTCAATTAACATAATAGTGACTAATGAGAGAATTTTAGGAGATTATGTGTGAAGCTTTTCTTTAAGGTTAGAGAGACTTACCTCAGCTGCATGAGCCGACTCCTCATCGTCAGTGGCCATGAGAGCCGGCTCTTTTATTTTAGGATTTTCATTGTAGAGTTCCTTTAGCTTCTTCCATATCTCATTTGTTGTAGAGCAGCCTGATAATGTGACCAACATATCAAAGCTCATCCCACACTTTAATGCCAATACAACCTTAGCACTTGCTTGGAGCCTGTCTAAATCATGTGAGTCAAGTTCTTCCACTAGCTTTGGCACTAGGGAATCCATTTGATGTTCTTTTCAAGGGAACATGAGGTCCTCTTTTCAGGATCACCTAGAGACTATAGTCCATTGCTTGAAGAAACAGTTTTATCTCCCTCTTCCGTTCTTTATAATGAATTCCTTCAAACAGAGGTGGTCTTGATGGACCCCTTCCCTCAATGATTTCATCAGCCAATCCCACCAGTGCTAATAGCCACTCATCGTCGGGTTCTTTTTCTGCATCCAATTACTATCAGAGGGTTCCCAAGTTGCCCAGAAGACTTCCTTCTTT
Source organism: Petunia x hybrida (assembly GCA_037355625.1). Taxonomy (NCBI): domain Eukaryota; kingdom Viridiplantae; phylum Streptophyta; class Magnoliopsida; order Solanales; family Solanaceae; genus Petunia; species Petunia x hybrida. The sequence continues at coordinate 2,082,630 of JBBBVM010000059.1, read as the reverse complement.
TTCCTTCTCTCTGCCTTGATATTTGGTAGAAGCCTCGTCTTTTTCTTGTTCTTGTCCTTACCCTTGTCCTTTTCTTTCTCCTTTGAAGCTCTATTTTTTAACCATTCAATATCCTATAATGGACAATCCTTGATAGTGTGATCCATCTTGAAGCATTTGAAACATCCTGAGTAGTCTGGACTGCCAACAATGTTCTTGTCAGTGTTGTCCTTAGTTTTCTTCTGGAAGCCTTTGAAATTGCCAAGGTTGAACTGTTGTCTGAGCGTGCCAACCATAGCTATCTCAACCTCATGAATTCAATCTCGCCTTCATCAGTGACCTCTAATGCCAAAGTTTTTTCCTTCGTAGGTGCAGATTTGTTCCTTGATTCCTTCATCATTTCATGAGTTTTTAAGCTTCCAATTAGTTCTTCTAGTTTAATTGACTTCAACGGCTTAGATTCAATGATGGAATTCACCTTTGGTTCCCATGAATCTGGAAGAGTTTTGAGAACCTTGTCCACCATCTCTATCTCTGGAAGGTCCATATCCAAGGACCTCATCTTATTTGTAATGATAGTCAGTGTAGTCATCATGTCTTGGATTGATTCCTTCTCTCCCACATTGAAGAGCTCAAATTTCCTCTTAAGCATGCTTTGCTTTGAGTCCTTGACTGGACTTGACCATTCATGTGCAACTTCTAAGGCATCCCAGATTTCCTTGGTGGTTTTGTATGATGAGACTCTATTAAATTCCTTAAGACAAACTGCACAGATGACAAGCCTTTTAGCTTTATGATTTTTCTCGATCTTGTAGTCAATTTTATTGTATTCAGACTTGTCCTTTAGTTTAGTTTAAGCAATAACTCATTCGACAACAGACATGGTTTGAATCAAAGGGCCCTCAGAGACAATCAGCCATAACTGATAGTCCTCAGCACAGATAAAATTCTCCATCATGTTCTTCCATCACGCATAGTATTGTCCATTGAATTACGCTGGCCTAAGAACCGTCTGTCCTTCAGTGATAGTAGGTATATCGCTCATGATTAGATCACTCTCTAGGTGTTAGCCTAACAATGAGAAGACCCGGTCTGATACCACATGTTGTTAGCACTACACCTATTCAGGACACTAGAAGGGGGGAGGGGTTGAATAGTGTCCTTCGATTTTTCGCTAAAGAACTTCGTTCATCACTACAAGAACCTGGTTCTTGTTTACGTTCTTCGCATTAATAAAGCTACTGCAGATCCAAAACAGAAAGTAACGAACACACAGTTTTTACATGGAAAACCCCTTGCTTAAGGGAGAAAACCATGACCCATACTCTGGGATTTTGTAAACTCTTTCATTAACACAACGAGCAAGTTTTAGGTTACAACTATAACTACAGAGTTGCACTCTAGATCCTACAAACTCTCAAAGCTAAACTCTAGCTTTTACAAGTTGTTTCTCACAAGATTCACCTAATACAATATTTTTTTAGACAAAGCAAATAGGTAACAATTCGTACATAGTTTAACACGACAACAATAATAAAGAACCTAAACTAATGACTGGATCAGCACAGGGTTCTTCAATGGTTGTCTGCTTTTGTCCACTCACTCAGGTTCAATAGTTGTATTGCCTTTTAATTCTCTCAACTCTCATAGTGAATGAATAAATATGTGGCAACCTCAATTACTTGATTTTATAGAGTATATGAAACCCTAGTAGGTTATCACGAGGAATCTTCTCACTTATGTTAAGAGAAAATATCCTATGATATACTCCTTGTATAACTCGATCTCATTCATACCTCACCGAGGCAGCCGAAGCACGACTCTTTTGCAGACTAGGATTAATGAACTTGTACGCGTCAAGTTCTCCTAGTCATGCATGGATATGCAAACCACAATCTTTTCGATTGGTCATGCCTTCTCATAAGGATCATGTCCTTTGTTTGTCAATCTTCAAAACTCAAACACCATCCAACATACATTATAGTAATAATGTTTGAATATGTTGAAGAACATAAAATATTTCTTATTTAATTTGAGATCTATATAATTTCATGCAAATAAGCAAGATTTCTTGTGTTCGAATATCATTTGCACTTGAAAAGCATAAAAAAAAATAAAAAGAAAAAGAAAAAAACTTTCATGTGTTAGACCTATGTAAAAGAATCAAACATATACGTGCAGAGGCATGTTGAGACATAACGTATAATTAATTTTTAAAAGTGTGTTCTCTCTAACTACTTAAAATTTTAGATTATTACCAAGCTTTTAGTTAAAAACAATTCCAATACTAATCTTAATCAATTTCAATTCTGTATGTCTTTGAATTGAAAAGAATTACAACAAACACAATAAAATCAGCAAGCTAAGAATTCTTTTGGAATTAAAAAATTATTACTTACAAGTTTCAAAACATTTAAGGTTTGCAGAATCAATGATAGTGATGTTGATATATAATTATAAAACAATAATAAGAAATTACTAAATTATTTAGAAGTAAAAATATTTTGGTTACAATATAACAAGAATTCAGTTGCCCATCATATTGAATCTATTGGAAAGGTCCAACAAAGAGAGCATTATGTCAATGTTTAGCGTCGCCGATCTTCATCCATTTTTACAAAGTTTCTTTCATCATGTTTGTGTGGGTAAAAATACACCACATATAACTATGGGGATACGAGTCCAGCTGGCGGAGACTAAACTTACTCTACAAGTCATCGGGCTGACAATATACAGCTGCCACATAGCCACAGCTGCTCATCAGGCAAGGGCTCAGGGCCGTAAGGCACACATCCCGCCGCCTTAGGTTAACAATCTTCTAGTTAGGGTTTGTTTACTATCTTCGCCTTATGTAATTAGGCCCATGATATATAAAAACAGTAATTTACCATAATTAGGATTGGGGTAAACCAATAACTATATAACCCATCTCCTCCACTGTATTCGGCATCAGCGGTTCACTACGAATCTGCCTATTCCCAAGGAATAAATCATCTATTTTACTGCTTTCATATTATTTCCCTCATATTTACTTTTTTTTGTGACCTTCTATTAAATATATCTATTTAACTTACTCGTCAAATTTATACATAAATAGTTTGGCCCCCACCATGGGGTCCAAGTAATTGTATGTTTTTACGAAGGAAATGCATGACCTGTTTATGCCAAAAATCGATTGTCTAGGTTAAAAAATTAATTTAGAAGGAGGTCACAAGCAATACAGTAAATACGACGGAAAAGTAAGTACGTAAGTAAAAGAGAGAAATAATGAGCAAGAAAAGTAAAGTATTCTTATTCCTTGAGAATATCCAGATTTTGTGGTTAATCGCTTGATCGTACAGAACAATGTAAGGAGGGGTATTTATAATAGTGAATACCCAGTCCTAATTAAGGTAAAATACAAAGACTAATAGGGCCATGGACCTATAAATCAAGGAGGTGGTACATACTAAACCCTAACTAGGAGAATGTAAACCTAAGGCGGTGGGATGTATGCCCTGCATCCTATAGTTGTGTCGCCTGAACAGCCGCTGGCCCAATGAGCGAGCATGTATCCTCTCTATGCACAGTGATTTGTAAGATAAGCCTAGTCTCGCTAGCTGGACTCGCATCCCCGTAATAGTAGGTGGCGTATTTTTGCCCACACAATCAATCCGCCCACTTGTTGAGCTCTGCTGCAAGTAGTCAGGAAGTGAAAGAAGCGTGATAGGAAACGTAAATGTGTGGCTGAACGGATACTCGTCCCCTGCCTCTTCACATGCGTTGTATTAAATGCATATCCCTTAATACAATGACATGTCCCTCTGTGATTGGAGGGGTTTTTCACGTATTTCCCAATGCTGCCACTGCTCTGTTCATATCCCGTAATTATGGTGATACACATCACGTAAACCACTGGAATCATAATTAAGATCCCACGTGACCGTGATCATTCAGCTTCTCATTCAAGTAATCCCCACAGACGTGTATATATATGTCGTAAATGCAGGGATTTACTCATCGACCATTAAAGAATTTCCATAACTTCTTTCCAAAAGATAAACATTCTTTCATTCTTGGCAATAACTTCATTATTTACCATGACACAAGGACCAAATTTCCTCCCTTCAGACTTCGGAGCCCAAGATTACCTCCCTACCTCTCTTAGTTTCCAAGGTGATGGCCGTATGCAAGGCCTGACTCCTAAACAAGAAGGCGAGAATAGTAATCTTTCCATAGAATATTACCCTTCTGCAGTTGTGAGAGACGATCTGATACGTATCAGGCACAAGCCTGTAAGTTGCCAGAGTTTGGCGATATCATCGTTCCTGATGCTGAGGAAATAATTTCTTCTCATCGGGCTGGTTATTCGATGGTCCATACAAACCCTTTCACTATATACCTCAATAAGCGTGTTCATGCGATTGTTGAGGACATATGTCACCGGTACAACATCTGCTTAGGCCAAATCAGCCCTTCTATTTGGCGTCTAATGGCCGTGCTGGATCATTTGGCTAATTATGCTCAAGTTGCATTCTCTTTCGGGCATCTTCTAGCTTTCTACTCTCCCCGTCATCAGAAGGCTAGCATGCTAATGTTTATAAAATGAGGGAAGAAAGGTGTGGCTCCCCACAATGAAGATTCCAAAGACCGTGTGTAGGTCCACAGATACGTCGCTATACGAACAGCCGACATAGTTTCCGCTCTTCTCTTCCCAGAGGTTTTCAACAGAAAGTGTGAGTTTTTGTGAACCCATCCTTATGCCTTGATACTAGCTATTTCTTGGAACTGATTTTCGTTTTCTTTAGTGAATTTTGTGACCGCTATTTCACTGAGCCATAATGATTTGCAAGAAACCATCCTGATTCTTTGACCTTCACAGCCCTGGCTAATGCAAACGGCTGGCGAGCAAAAAACCATGGTAATTTAGTGCTACCAAATTTTTCCTTTCACCTTGAATCTTCCAATGTCTTCACCAGCTCCCATTTTTGCCTCAAGATTTTCCCATCTTGAAATACCCTCGTTGAGAGAGATCAAGATTGCTACCCTATATATTGCTCTTCTGCCTTATGTGCAAGCTTTCGGTGGGAGAATTCTAGAGAGAGCGAGCAGTTCTTGCTCTTCGAAGAGGAAATGACCTTCCAGGTCTACTAGCATGGTAGTTTCCAGTAAATCTCTAGTGATTTCTGATGGTGAGGGTGAAGTCCCCCAAGTGCTCGTGCTTGAAGCTGTTGAGACTACTCCAGTTGTTGCTGTTGAATTTGGCCCGTCTACCCAAAAGCATAGGCACTTGATAGAAGAGACCCCATAACTAAAGAGGAGGCACGCATGGAAGATGAAGTGGTAGCACCATCTGCCTCCTTTGAGCCTCAGCTTCCAGGTTAGACCTCCGTTTCTTGTCGTACTGATGAGTTTTTCCCATGTACTCCATAAGTTGACATTTCTTGTTTATGTTTAGAACCCGTTGTGTTCACTTAGGCTCCTCATACCACTATTTCTTTCCAACACCATCCTGGCAAGGAGGTGGCCGTGGATGTTATGGCTGAAACCCGTGGATGGAGCCCGGAAGGTTGTTATCCCTATTGCCACGGGGAGTTAACCTGTTCAAGACCCCAAGGGTTGTGATAGATCACACTGCTGAGTTTCTCGGCCCCGCTGAGCAAGGACACCTTTCTAGTTATAATTGTCATGAGCTGCTTGAGGTTGCCGCTGGATGCTCTCTTCGGGTAAGCCTTCCTTCATCGTTCTATGAATTGTAACTTTACCTTCATTCGTTGAATGCTCATTCTGCCAATCATCCAAGGGTTGATGGTATATCATGAAATACTCTGCCGCGGGGCTCCAGAATGAAGTCTTTCTGAAGAGCTCAAGGCCTTACATGGGCAAAATGCCAGCTTACACCCCTTTGTGGAGAAAGTTGAAGAGTTAAAAGGAGAGCTCTAGACCATTCGTGAAGCCTATAGGATGGAGGCGTTGAAGAGCAGGAACATAGACAAAGCACTGGCCAGTGAGGTTCTCAAGCGTAAGCAGACTGTGGAGACTCTCAAATCTTCCCTCACGGATGCCAAGGTCTCAGAGCAACTACATCAAAACAATGTGAACTGCCTGGAAGCGATTGTGGAGGACCTGCAATGAAAGCTGTCTAGCGTGGAGGAAAGAATGAATGCTGCCGAGAAAAGTGTCTCAGACACCCAGGGCCTCTCCGCCTTCCTTCAAGATAAAAATGATAGGTTGAAGAGCAGAGTGGCATCTCTCGCGCGAGTTCATGACAAACTCTGCAATGACGCTCATCTGAAGGACTAACGAACGAATGCTCGCCGCATAGCTGAGGTAGATCGTGCCAACATCGCAACTGCTCTTGCCGCTTTCCTCTGGGTTCTGATGATCCTAACTTCGACCTGACTACTGAGATTGCCTCGTACATCGAGCTTGTAGCTCAGACAGATGCTCAGCTTGGGTCCGACCTTAAAAAGGTTCTGAGGAAGTCACTTGAGAAAGAGGAGATGAAACACTAGATGGGAACCTGCACTTGGTGAAGTAGGACCTTTGCGGAGTGTTGCCGCCGAAGGAAGTCACCCGAGAGAGGGATAGAAATCCACCCCCCCATACTAACGATTTTTTTCTTTGCATCTTTGTTTTGAACGATTCCCATATTCTTCGGGTGTAATGCTATAATTTTGGGCCAGTTTTGAGGCGCTTTAACTTGAATTACTTGTTTGCTTGTTTGTGACGCTTTTTCATTTCTGACGCTTTTTAATTTCTGCCGTAAACAATAAGTAACTTAAGTTGTACTTTTGTGGGCGTATGCACCTAAATATTAGATGGCTTCCCGACGTCCTAAATGTTTTGATGTTTAGAATATTTATCAATGAGCCTGCTCGGGGCAATTATGCCTGTTGTGTGCCAATGGTTGGCGGCTTAGGTTGCATCTGTAATAGATAGTTGTTTACGCCCACAATGGCATGACTTTAGCCCGTGTGGTAACCGGCACTTTTGTGTCCGACATCGAACATCTCTGCTTAGGTCCTCGAGTATTTAAGACTTTCTGGCACTATGCGAACAGTTATCCCCGTCGATATGTAGGTGCAATTTTTAAATTAACGAGTTAAACTTACGAACAATGCCTAGTGGCTGAGCTAGACGTAATCTAGCTCTAAGCGAGTAGTGTACCCTACTTTTGTCACAAAAAGTAAGTGTATTACTTTAACTTGTCATTGCCCTGGGCTATGAATATTTGGATCGTAGATGGATGTAGAAAACTAACTACATAAATAGTAGTTTATTAATAGAGGCGCGAAGCCTAGAATGTTGTGGGTGAAAACCCGTAACGATATAAGAGCATGAAAATGCGGTATTTTATGAACAAAACTAAGGAACTGAATAAACCAAATTCTGACAAAGAAAAGTACTTCCAAGTATCCCTACTCATTCTCCCCACTCGAAGACACTTCAATCAACCGTACAATCTGAATTATAGCCTTGGTTGATTGAGGTTCCGGGGTCTTCACTGGCTTCAAAGAGGTCTGTTTCAGGCACCTTTTCAGGGATAGCTTCCCCCAAGATGGCCGTTGTGTAACATTCTCTTGTTGCCACGTGTTCTCTATTGACTTCTTTTAACCCCCACTTGGTAGGGTATTTAAGCTTTTGATGCCAAGTGGATTGTACTGCTTTGACTTGATGGATCCATGGCCGTCCTATGATCATATTGTAGGGGACACCTCCCTTGATTACCTGAAAAGATGAAATATAATCTACTCTTGGGATGTGAACAACAAGGTTAATTTCTCCAACAGACTTTCACAAGAATTAATAAAGCCAGCCAGTGTATAGACACTTGGAGCCATCTTGTCTTTGACTCCCATCGCCTTCAGTGTGTCCCACCCTATGAGGTTGACAACACTACCAATGTTCACCAAGACACACTTGACGTCCGTATCCTTAATTTAGAGTGTTATAACCAAGGCATCGTGGTGAGGAGTACTGCAACTGGTGTTATCCTCGTCACTAAATAGGATCATCTCACCCCGGGAGTGACCCTTACTGATCTTTACCGTGATGTGGTTTGACTCTTTGAGCAACGTCGGTCCGCTGATTATGACATTGATAGACCTCTTTGGATCTGGTGGTCAATCTTGATTTTTGCTATTGGCGTAAGTCTGCTTTCCCTTGTTAATGAGCAAATCCTTGAGATAACCCTTATTTAACAGACCCATGACTTCCAAGATTAGAGCTCTGTATTCGGCCATCTCGTGTACGTGATCCCTATGATAGATTCTTGTTCCTTCTGCCGGCTCGGCCCTCAAATTGCTAGGCCAGCGTACTTGGGTATCCATCATGTGATCCTTCACGAACTCTAAGGCGTTGATGTGCAATCCCAACTCTTCGAACCTATTAGGAACCCAATCCATGCTGCGCGACCCCTTGGTTGGTGGTGTTGAGGTCTTCCCACTATGTTCTCGCTTTAGGAAATCATCTCTATAATCCCTCCTGCTTCGCTTCCCTTTGTCTCTGGATCGAGGTTCCTCCACATATCTCTATTTCTGTCCTTGGGGGATGATGTCTTGGACAATAAGGCAAACTTCCCCGAGGATGGGTTATTCTCCTAGCTCCAGGCAAAGCTTCTCGGTGTATCTCTGATGCAAGGCGTTCCATATTGTCATAGGTTGTTTAGTCAAACTCCACTGCAACTCCCTTGTGGCCAACGATCTCTTCGAGTTCAGAATTTTGCCGAAGGCTACCACAACAATATTATCAGGGACTGGAGGAAGCTCCATGCATTCCCGCTAAAACCTGTCAAGGTAGTCCTTCAGCAGTTTGTCATCATGTTGACGGATCTCGAAGATGTCCTCCATGCACTTCTCCCGCTTGCGGGCACCGGAATGCACTTTCTTGAATAGGTCATGCATCTGAGTGAATGATTCAATAGAGGCTATTGGTAGCTGGGTAAACCAAGCAAAGGCGCCTTTGGTCTGAGGTGAGCCAAACCTCTTCACTAGAGCAGACTGAATTTCTTCATCGGTGATCTTGTTACTCTTTACAACCGTGTAATATGCAGCAATATGCTCATACAGATCAGTTATTCTGTCATACTTCAAGTTATCCAGCATTCAAAAATGCTTAAGTATGTGGACTGATGCAGCGCTTACTTTGTAAGCATGCTTGTAAAATTTATACTCATATACTGTGGTAACTTGGGGTGGAGCACCCGGCACATTACCAATCCGGTCGTGGATGGCTTTATCCCCTTTATGAGGTCCTGAATAACAAGTGCTCCCTTAAGGTCTTGATTATTGATTGTTGATGATCCTCCGGGAGCGGCATCCGTGTTTAGCCTGCGACTAGGAATAGATGTTGGGGAATTGTTCGTGGGCGCTGGTCCTCGCAGCGATGCTAGCCTCCAATACAATCCAGAAAGCATTGCTCCTAGCTTCTAGGATATCCCTTCGACCATATTCCTCGAATTTCGCTCTGCTTGTTCTAACATAGTTTTAAGGAGATTAACAAGGAAACTTCTAAATTTGGGATTACCTTCCAGTGGTCGATCACCTTCCCCATCGCTTGCAACATGGATTGGCTACCGGGAAGGGTCTTTCGGCTGTTCAATGGGAACCTTTGGCTGCATGCTGGGATAGCTGGGATCCTTCACAGATTCGTTTAATGCATCTGTAGTGTTTTCTGGAACATTGCTACTATCATCAGACATGATTGCGCCTTTTTCCTTCGTAGAATACCCATAATTTCCTGCGCCCCACGGTGGGTGCACAAAATTTTATGCCAAAAATTGGTCGCCTAGGTTAAATAATTAATTTAGAATAAGGTCACAAGCAATACAGTAAATATGACGAAAAAGTAAGTAAAATATAGAAATAATGAGCAAGAAAAGTAAAGTATTCTTATTCCTTGAGAATCGCTGGGTTATGTGGTGAATCACTTAATCGTACTACACAATATAAGGTGGGGTATTTATAGTAGTGGATACCTAGTCCTAATTAAGGTAAAATAAAAAGACTAATAGGGCCATGGGCCTATAACTCAAGTCGGTGGTACATACTAAACCCTAACTAGGAGACTGTAAACCTAAGGCGGTGGGATGTATGTTCTGCATCCTATGGCGATGCTGCCTGAACAGTCGTTGGCCCAAGGAGCGGGCATGTATCCTTTGTGCCCAGCGACTTGTAAGATAATCCTAGTCTCACAAGCTGGACTCGTATTCCCATAATAGTAGGTGGCGTATTTTTTCCCACACATGACCATGTCAAACTGCAATAATGATCTGCTATAGAACACAAGTCATGCAGTTGATGATGCCTCAATATATCCCAATGATCCTACCAGGCAAGAGAAGGATACGTCCAAGCGACCAATCCGCATTGGAGAAAGAAGTGACCACGACAAGTCACAATATGGAAGCACAGTTAGGGCCAACAACAAGTTCGAAGAATCTTTCACCAGGTTCCTCAAGGCACAAGATGAGCAGACAGTTCAGAAATCAGTCGGCCAAAATATTAGCCAAATGCCTGGAGGCTCTCTTCGCCAGTTCGATACCAAGGCTAGAATATGCGGATCAAAGCCCGTGGGTAACGTCCAGGAAGGATCGATTTAGAGACCGCTCTAGGGAGTTCAATGGCAGCAAAGAACCTGCCGTCTGAAGAGTCTCCTACCATTCAGGGCATACTCAAAGAGTTGAAGGTGATCCATGATTAGATAGGCAAGCGCACCACCTCAGGTGACCGCCATGGACGAGAAGAAGTTCTTCGAGCACACATAAGAGACAAGCGCTATATCAGTTCTAGTACGTAAGCACTTATGTCTACCGAAAAACCTTAAGTACAACGAATGAGCACATAGCAACATACTATACGGCCATCAAGAACAATGAGATAACAGAAGAAGAAACCTAGTCTGCTTTGGTAAAAAGGTTTGGTTCAAGCCTAACCAAGGGTGTCCTGACATGGTAAAGTTAGTTGCCTTTAGGGTCGATTGAATCTTTCACCCAGATGCAGGATATGTTCAAGAAGGAAAACTCTGGTGCCTAGAAACAAAAGAAAATGGTGGAAGACATCTTTGAGATTCGTCAGCGAGAAGGTAAGTTGCTGAAGGATTACTTGAAAAGGTTCCATAGGGAACATATGACCCTCCCTCCTGTGCCAGATAGCATCGCCACGGTAGCCTTTGACAAGAGTCTGAATTCATGAGGTTCATTGGCCACACGGGAATTACGATGGAGTCTTCAAGAGCACCCGGTAAAAACTTGGGACGCATTATACCAGCGGTATAGTGAAATGCTCCATATTAAGCTAGACGTGACCCAAACACCCAAAGAAAAAACCTAAAGAAGCCGTAAGAGTGAACAAACTAAAGAGCCGAGGGCAGAGGATAGAGGAAAAAGGGGCAGAAAGGATTACAAATCTAACACGCCAAAGCTCATGGAAAAGCATGAGGGCACTTGAAAATGACTTCTCGTAGTCACAAGGGGTCAATCAACATCTAAAGAGCTCCCTATAAATTTGAAGAGCTAGAATTTTGGATCAATGCAATGGAATCGTAAAGGATCATATGAAGAATACCTCGGTCCGTTGGCCCTAGGATATGAGAGCAGAGCCTAGAAGGAGGGATTCAAACCTCTACTACAGATTCCACCAAGATCATAGACATGAGACCATAGGCTGCAGGGCTCTGATACTAGAAGTAATGCACCTTCTCAACAGGGGCTATCTGAAGGTTTTTTTAATAGAAAAAGGCAAGCAAACTTACGCTAAAAAAAGGAATGCGGAGGGACCCTCATAATTGCCAGAGGCAAAAAGGTCTATCAATGTGATCGTAGGAAATCCAATGTTACACATTAATCTTGAAGGAGAGGTAACAATGATTGAAGCGAGTAAGGAAACGAAGGGCTCCATCCACCACAGAATAATATTGTTCAGCGACAAAAATTCCGGTTGCTGTGACTTCCCTCATCATGACGCCTTTGTTATAAATCTATAGATTGAAGATATGGATGTAAAGCGTGTCGTAGTTGACGCCGGTAGAGCCGTTAATTTAATCAAGTGGGAGACCATACATGCCATGGGGATCGTAAATCAAATAGTCTTGAGCTCTTACACCCTAGCATGTTTTAATAATTCATGTGAAAGATTTGTTGGGGAAGCGACTCTTACAGTCTACACACCCAAAGCCGTCCACACCACATCTTTCTTGGTAATGATAGGAGACATTCTTTATAGTGCTATTGTCGGTTGCCCGTAGATTCACTAGATGAAGGCAGTGTCGTCCACCTTGCACCAGAAGCTAAAACACCTAACTGAGTGGGGAATAAAAGAGATCATTGGAGAACAACAGATTGCAATGTAGTGTTATACAACAACTATTCTTAGAGTAGCTAAACCCAGCAAGCACCGAGCAGGAAGGGCTGAGCCCCCGAAAAATAAAAGAAGACTCGGAAACCTCAACCACCCAAGTCGATCTTTACGCGCACTTGGATGATTGAATTTTGGGGGAGAAAAGGAGTGAGACAATTGGAGAATAACACTTTTCGTGTTGTTTACTTTACTCAGTCTAGGACTCTTTTGCTAAATTTAGAATTTTTGCTAATGTTGCGGGTCCTACACTCATAATAAGTTTTTACGGGGTTAGCACCTTATCAAACATTCGGACCCCACATCCTTTATTTAATAAAACTACTATTTCATTAATAGCCAATTTTATTTCGGATCATCTAGATCCACCTATGCTTAGACCTCGGCCATATTTTGAGTTGAAGTTAAATGCTTGCCTAAACCAGATCAATTCTAGTTAAGCCACCAGGCACTATCGTATGTTGAAATCATCAATTCAATATTTGCACCTATATGGGTGGGAACGCCTGCCCACACAGTGTCGTGAAAGACTTAGGATCATGAGTGGACAAGCACAACCGTTCTTTTTGGATGCAAAAATGCTCTGTTACAGCTAGGGGTGGCCACAAAACCGAAAAAAACCAAAATACCGAACCGAACCGAATCGAACCGAACTAGTTCAGAACTTCGGGTTCGGTACTTCGGTTTTTCAGTTCGGGTTTGGTCTAGGAAGTTTTAAAATCTCGGTCTTCGGTTTTTTCTTCGGTTTCGGGCAACCCAAAATTTCGGGTCCCGAAAAAACCGAAGTTTATGAAGTGGTTCACAGAAGAAGCGTGATAGAGAAGAGGGGTTTATTGCTGCTCAGACAAAGTTTAAAGAACTGACTTCGGCAGCTAAATCAGCCAAAGTATGTAGTTCATCTACTTACGAAGCTGATGTAGAATCTTTTACAGATACGGTTTCATGTACCACTGATCATGCATTTGGGGTAAGGGAAACTGCCCCATCAGAAAACTCAATGAGGGTTCAAATTAGAGGTTCTGAATATGGTATTGAGCTTTCTATATCTTCCGCCCTTGATTCACCAGACAGGTATGATGTTGGAGCTCACGAACTTGAGCACGAACTAAAAGCTCCAGAGGATGGCACAGGTGATCATAAGAATACTGAGTGCTCGTACATAGGAGATGATAATAAAACTATTCCTTAGAATGGGTTTTTCATGTCTCTTAATTACTTCTCTCCAACATTACTAAGACTTTTAGTTGGGAACTCATCTCGATAATCCCTGACTCCTCTTCCAAATTCATAACTCCTAAACAAAACTCCAAATGGCTACAACAGTTCAAATACACAAAATTTTGCAAAAATGACAAACCAAACATACTTGTTAAGTAGCACCGACTGAGATCCCATTTTTTTCCATTTTCATTTATTACATCATAGCGGTAATTTATTCATTTATCTCATTGTTTACTACGCACAAATGATATCTATATATTTGACTGATCTAATTTCATTTTGTTATTTGTAGGTTGGCTATAAACTTTGGATTAAACCAAAACACCGAACCGAACCGAACCGAAGTATAAAAATTACGGGTTTTCCTACACTTCAAACCAAACCAAAGTTTCAAAAAACCGAACCGAAGTACCGAACGCCCACCCTTAGTTACAACTGACTAAAGATGTCCCCTTGTGGGAGCGGGCCATGCCCTACTTAAAGATGTCTACTACATACGCACTTAAGCACCACTTGTTGACGCCAAATTCAAAAAGCTGCTTTCTTCAAGTGCAACCAAGTCATCAGTATACACACATTCCCGTTAAGGAATCAAAAATAAGCTAACATTCAAAACATCAGGATAAAGCATAAGATGTCTATTACTAACTGATGTTTGGCATTTTATGCCTATATTTCCTTAATATTTCCTCACGTTTGAGCTTCTTATTTTCCCATTTTATAGTTTATGGATGTGGTTTTACACTAATTTTATGTCGTGTGTATGTAAGTTGTTACGCGGTGCAATTGGAGCTTTAAAGAGCGTGATCGAGCAAGAAAAGATTGGATTTTGATTGGGGATTGGATCGAGCACACGAAGGCACGACACGAGCGAGCAAAGGAGCGAACGGAACAGAAAAATGGCTGGGCGCTGTAGCCTCCGCGGCGCGCCGCCCAACGCGCCAGCCTGGCAGGCGCGGTTGGGGGTGCGGCGCATGGCCAAGGCGGGCTGATTTCGACGGGTTCTGTCCAATGTCACGCATTCCGAGGAGCGGGGCGCCCGTTATAGCGCCCCTTGTGCGCGTCTTTACGTCGTATTTCGTCTAGGCTTGGGTCTAACTTATTACTAGGCTTTTGTAAACTCTATAAATACTCTTTTACTTAGTTTTTCATGGGAGTTCTTGACTTTGGAGCAATATTGAGAGCTACATACTTCATTGAACAAGGGTGATTCCTAATCTTTCATCTATTACATCAATTACTTCATTATTACATCAAATCTTTGCCTTGTGATTATTAATATGTGTCGCTAATTTCATTACGTTCTAGGGTTAGAGTTTTACATGAAGGTTGATTGTTGAAGATTGATTCCCATTAATTGAATCCCATAACGGGTTACTTATTCTTTCTTGGTTTCACTTGTATAATTATTAGAGCTCGATAATTATGCATTATCTATGGTTTTTGGGTTGAACTCGAAAGAGAGAATCTAATTACGTAATAAGAAAGAATAGAACTAGTTTGTGAACCTCGTGCATCGGGGAACCAATTTGCGAGTAGGATAGACATATACTTGCTTGCCTTGTTTAACTCATTACAGGATCGTTAATGCGTGCATGTGATTTAACCCATAGACATATAGAGATTGAAGTAGCTTGCATAGATTGTGAAGAACTGAAAGGTTTTCATAATTACATTTACTCTGTCAGTTAGTAACCCGGGATTTAAGAAGTGGAATCAATTGAATACATCAACTGGATTGTTCGTAACTCTGACCCTGGACCGTCCTCCTTATTATTGTTTACAACCAAAGTTTGCTCCATTGTTTGATTACACTTCACCCATTTAATTACTGTTCTTTAGTTAATACAACCCTCACTATTGGAAAAAGATCCCTGAATAATTGTTAAGAAATTATTTGTTAGGAGTCCAGTCTGAATAGTCCTCGTTGGAACGATACTCTACTTATCACTTTATTACTTGTCGACCACGTATACTTGCGTGTGCGTTGGGAGCAACAAGTTTTTGGCGCCGTTGCCGGGGACTAAACAATTGACTGTTCTTTTCGAACGATTACTTAATTTCTATTCAGGTTTAATTTTTGTTTTGAGTTTTGTGCTGTTTCAGGTATTAGGTCCTGCTTGATCTTTACATACAGGAATGGCAGAAGAACAAGCTTTAGCCATGCGAGATGTTGCTCTCCCCAGCCTGGAGGGAGTAGCCTCGAGCATAGTTAAGCCTGAAATTACTGGACACTTTGAGATTAAGTCCGGCATGATACAACTGTTACATGCGACTGGACAATTTGGTGGATTACTTCATGAAGATCCGCAACAACATATCCAGAATTTTTTGGAGATCAGTGATACTTATACACCAAAGGGAGTGCCTATTAATTATGTTCGCTTGACATTGTTCCCGTTTTCACTGATTGGGGCAGCAAAGAGGTCGTTAAAGGCTGAAAAGTCTGGGTCTATCACCACTTGGAATGATTTGGCTAAGAAGTTCTTGGCTAAGTTTTATCCATCTGCCAAGACAGCCCGGGTGAGGAGTGAAATTATGTCCTTCAGACAGATAGAAGGAGAGTCTTTATATTCAGCCTGGGATCGGTTTAAAGCTTTATTGAGAGATTGTCCACACCACAACCAATCCAATGAGGTTCTTGCACATACTTTTGTGGAGGGGTTGACTGCGCATACTAAGATCGTGGTAGATGCTGCTGCTGGAGGCCAAGTATTAGCCTTAAATTTTTACCAGATCTATGATTTACTAGATAAGTTTTCGCAGAGCAATCCTGATTGGCAGGGTGATGGTAGAGCTATTACGCAGAAAGCTGCAGGGGTACTTCAGTTAGATGCAGTTTCAGAGCTAAAGGCGAGGATGGATGCTATTTCCAATCAAATTAGCAAGCTAGCTCTGCCAAAGACTCAGCAACCAGTGGCTCCAGTGCAACAACTCCAGAGCTTTTGTGAGGTTTGTGGTCAAGACCATGCTACAGAGGTTTGCTCTTCTAATCCAGAGTCAGTTTATTACGTGGGTAATCAAAACAGGCTGCAGGGTCAAAATCAGTTTGGTAATGCTTATTATCAAGGCAATACGAGAGCCCCGAATAATTACCACCCACTCCCAGCTCCACCACAGCAGGTTAGCAGTTCAGTTGAGGAGATACTAAAGCAGATAATGGTGGGCCAGCAGAGAATGATAGCTGACACTGCAGCGCATGCACAGGCCATACAAGATCTTGCCAATGCTCACAAGAACCTGGAGCATCAGTTGGGGCAGTTGGTGGGAGAAATAAGCACTGTTAAAAAAGAGCCTGAATAGTGTCTTGCAGTGACTTTAATTGAAGGTGGAGAGCCGATGGCCAAGTCTGAGGAGAGAGCTGAAATAGAAAAAATTGAAAAAGTGGAGAAGGTAAAGAAGAAAGAAGGGAAAAAGGAAGCACCTCTGCCGCCTCCACCATTCCCGCAGAGGCTTATACAATCGAAGGATCTGGCCCAGTATCAAAAATTTGTGAGTATGTTGAAAGAACTTCATGTTAGTATTCCTTTGACTGATGTGTTTGAATTGATGCCATCCTTTGTGAAGTTTTTAAAAGAGATTTTAGTCAAGAAGAAAAAGCCTCAAGACATAGATACACTTGAGTTAGTTGAGGAGTGTAGCACAATCTTGAGCAAGCTACCTCC
This sequence comes from Petunia x hybrida, assembly GCA_037355625.1. Classification (NCBI taxonomy): domain Eukaryota; kingdom Viridiplantae; phylum Streptophyta; class Magnoliopsida; order Solanales; family Solanaceae; genus Petunia; species Petunia x hybrida. The sequence continues at coordinate 2,065,430 of JBBBVM010000059.1, read as the reverse complement.
AAAACTTCAAGATCCTGGGAAGTTTACTATTCCTTGTACTATTGGAGGGCATAGTATCACTGGTGCCTTGTGTGATTTGGGTGCGAGCATAAATCTCATGCCTCTGTCTGTTTGCAAAAGGTTAGGGCTAGGAGCAATCAAGCCCTCTTCAGTTACTCTTAAGATGGCGGATGGATCACTCACTCACCCTGATGGTAAGTTGGAGGATGTGTTGCTTAAAGTTGGTAAGTTTACATTCTCTGCTGATTTTGTAGTCCTAGATTATGAAGAGGACCGAGAAGCTCCAATCATTTTGGGGAGACCATTCTTAGTTACCTCGAAGGCAATTATTGACATGGAGCTGGGTGAGATGACTGTTAGAGCGCATGGTGAAAAGGTTACTTTCAAGGTGTATAATGAGGAGGAGCACATAGCTAAAATTGAAGAGTGCTCTATGATTAAATGTGTCAAACAAGAACATGGAAGTACACCACATGTGAAGTTGAAGAGGGGTTCTCTCAAAGAAAGGAAGAAAGCAAAGGTTCGTCGTAAGAAGAGAAGACGTAAATGCTGGAAGTGAGCTAAAAGTGTCGTCGTGCCACGACGTTAACTAAGGCGCTTCTCGGGAGGCAACCCGAGTTTGTACTTGTATTATTTTATTTATAGTGTCACGTAGTTTTTATTTTTCCTTGGATTGCAGGTTCATGTAATTTCGAGGCTAAGTGTGGGGTGTCCTCACCCTTGCCTAATATTGATGACCTGATGAGGGAAGTCTGAGTACCTCATACTATATGGAAGCTTGGAGGATGCTAGCACCAAGGACTAGAGCCTTCAGGGAAGTTTTCTTTACCTTGCACTTTCTTATTTTTAGCACTGAGGACATTGCTTAGTTTAAGTGTGGGGTGGGGAACTGCCCTTTATCTATTTTTGAGGTTATGGATGCATGTACCTTAGGACTTTTTCTTTTGTCACTTGACTTTGTTTTGATTTATTTCTTGCTTTAATATATGCAAAAATGAAAAAAATTAGAAAACCAATGAAAAATTTCAAAAAGATTTTCCTTTTAGTTTTATTAGTGGTACATGTCATCCACCCCGTGATTTTTCTTATGGCCTCGGTTCTTTTCCACGGGGAGGCCTTTGAACTGGGTAGTTTTTTATTTTTATTAGGATTAGGATAGTTAGTTGTAGGTGGCCCTAGGCGGAGGAACTAGGTAGAATGCTAGGTGCCTTTGATTTGTTTGATACCGGTGGACTTGAACTTGTTGCATGTGCTATTTGTGGTGTCCTTGGGTTTTAAATTGAGATGCATGCCTAGAAAAAAATGGAATAACCCCCTTGAGATGCTTGAGTCCACTTGCTTGACTTTATTGTGAACCGTTGTGCATTAGTGCTTAATTTTCCACAAGTTGCATTCTAGAAGCTTGGTTGAGAGTTGTTGATGGAACCTTTTTGTGTAGACCATGTGCAATGTGTGTGTGAGGCATGTTCTTGGTTGCTCCATGTTGCATATTAATGTCTAGAACTTGCCCCGTGTGTGTGCAAAGCGAAATCCTAGGTTTGCTCTAGTCGGGAAATGATACAAGGCCTTCTCTTGATTTACCTACCCTTACATATATACCTTGAAAAATTGTTGTTGTGATTTCTTTGACCCTTTTTGTTTGCACCCACACCCCGAGCCTACCCATTTGTTCTAAATTGTCTCTTTTGGCCCTTTACTCCTTAAGCACTTTAGTTAATATGGTGTTGTTGTTTTGGAGTTGTGGTTGGATTTTGGGAGGTTCTTGAGTGGAGCTAATGAAGGGGAATAATTGTGAAAATTGTGAAGTAGTGAAAAGCATTGGCAAGGTTGGAAGATAATGAAAGTGAAAAGAAAAAATAGCAAAGTTGAAAAAAATTGTGGAAAGAAAAAAAAAAGAGAAAAGAATATCCATTCCTTGCTAGTGTTGTGCTTAAAAGAAAAAAATTTGCTACTTGTTGAGAAGGTGTGTGTGAAAGTTGTTGATTGGGTGGCTTTGATGATATTTGTGCTCAAATTAATTGTGATGTATTAAAGTGCTTAGGGAGGTAGTCACTATTATCCATATGTATCCTACCAGCCCCTTAGCCTACATTACAACCTTTTTAAAGTCCTAGTTAATCCCGATTGAAGTGAGCTTACATTAGTGGAGTCCTACACTACGGGCAAGCCTATGGTACATCGGGTGTGACATGTGAGATTTTCATGAGAGTGAGTGAATTCGTTCTATGTTATTGCCCCATTCTATTCTTGATATTCATTGTTGTGTGTGATCTTTGGGGGGCACTCTCTTGCTTCATTTTGGTGAGGGCACGTGGTTCGCATGAAATAGGTAAAGTTGATGGTTCTTGATTGAGTAGATAGGTGTGATTTTGTGGGAGCATGGTTGCAATAAGTTTAGTTTGTGCATTTGAGCTACATTGGGGTGGTTGTTCTCATATTTTTGAGTTTGGTAAATTGTTGGCATGTTGTAGATCCATAGTAGTCATGTGTGCATTGGTTCAATGATCGATATCAACCATAGTCATAGGCAGACCTGTTTTACCTAGGTTGGGAAGTTAGTTGTGACTTGCTCGAGGGCGAGCAAGGGTTCAAGTGTGGGGTGGTGATGTTTGGCATTTTATGCCTATATTTCCTTAATATTTCCTCACGTTTGAGCTTCTTATTTGCCCGTTTTATAGTTTATGGATGTGGTTTTACACTAATTTTATGTCGTGTGTATGTAGGTTGTTACGCGGTGCAATTGGAGCTTTAAAGAGCGTGATCGAGCAAGAAAAGATTGGATTTTGATTGGGGATTAGATCGAGCACACGAAGGCAAGACACGAGCGAGCAAAGGAGCGAACGGAACAGAAAAATGGCTGGGCGCTGTAGCCTCCGCGGTGCGCCGTCCAACGCGCCAGCCTGGCAGGCGCGGTTGGGGGTGCGGCGCATGGCCAAGGCGGGCTGATTTCGACGGGTTCTGTCCAATGTCACGCATTCCGAGGAGCGGGGCGCCCGTTATAGCGCCCCTTGTGCGCGTTTTTACGTCCTATTTCGTCTAGGCTTGGGTCTAACTTATTACTAGGCTTTTGTAAACTCTATAAATACTCTTTTACTTAGTTTTTTATGGGAGTTCTTGACTTTGGAGCAATATTGAGAGCTACATACTTCATTGAACAAGGGTGATTCCTAATCTTTCATCTATTACATCAATTACTTCATTATTACATCAAATCTTTGCCTTGTGATTATGAATATGTGTCGCTAATTTCATTACGTTCTAGGGTTAGAGTTTTACATGAAGGTTAATTGTTGAAGATTGATTCCCATTAATTGAATCTCATAACGGGTTACTTATTCTTTCTTAGTTTCACTTGTATAATTGTTAGAGCTCGATAATTATGCATTATCTATGGTTTTTGGGTTGAACTCGAAAGAGAGAATCTAATTACATAATAAGAAAGAATAGAACTAGTTTGTGAACCTCGTGCATCGGGGAACCAATTTGCGAGTAGGATAGACATATACTTGCTTGCCTTGTTTAACTCATTACAGGATCGTTAATGCGTGCATGTGATTTAACCCATAGACATATAGAGATTGAAGTAGCTTGCATAGATTGTGAAGAACTGAAAGGTTTTCATAATTACATTTACTCTGTCAGTTAGTAACCCGGGATTTAAGAAGTGGAATCAATTGAATACATCAACTGGATTGTTCGTAACTCTGACCCTGGACCGTCCTCCTTATTATTGTTTACAACCAAAGTTTGCTCCATTGTTTGATTACACTTCAACCATTTAATTACTGTTCTTTAGTTAATACAACCCTCACTATTGGAAAAAGATCCCTGAATAATTGTTAAGAAATTATTTGTTAGGAGTCCAGTCTGAATAGTCCTCGTTGGAACGATACTCTACTTATCACTTTATTACTTGTCGACCACGTATACTTGCGTGTGCGTTGGGAGCAACAAGTTTTTGGCGCCGTTGCCGGGGACTAAACAATTGACTGTTCTTTTCGAACGATTACTTAATTTCTATTCAGGTTTAATTTTTGTTTTGAGTTTTGTGCTGTTTCAGGTATTAGGTCCTGCTTGATCTTTACATACAGGAATGGCAGAAGAACAAGCTTTAGCCATGCGAGATGTTGCTCTCCCCAGCCTGGAGGGAGTAGCCTCGAGCATAGTTAAGCCTGAAATTACTGGACACTTTGAGATTAAGTCCGGCATGATACAACTGTTACATGCGACTGGACAATTTGGTGGATTACTTCATGAAGATCCGCAACAACATATCCAGAATTTTTTGGAGATCAGTGATACTTATACACCAAAGGGAGTGCCTATTAATTATGTTCGCTTGACATTGTTCCCGTTTTCACTGATTGGGCAGCAAAGAGGTCGTTAAAGGCTGAAAAGTCTGGGTCTATCACCACTTGGAATGATTTGGCTAAGAAGTTCTTGGCTAAGTTTTATCCATCTGCCAAGACAGCCCGGGTGAGGAGTGAAATTATGTCCTTCAGACAGATAGAAGGAGAGTCTTTATATTCAGCCTGGGAGCGGTTTAAAGCTTTATTGAGAGATTGTCCACACCACAACCAATCCAATGAGGTTCTTGCACATACTTTTGTGGAGGGGTTGACTGCGCATACTAAGATCGTGGTAGATGCTGCTGCTGGAGGCCAAGTATTAGCCTTAAATTTTGACCAGATCTATGATTTACTAGATAAGTTTTCGCACAGCAATCCTGACTGGCAGGGTGATGGTAGAGCTATTACGCAGAAAGCTGCAGGGGTACTTCAGTTAGATGCAGTTTCAGAGCTAAAGGCGAGGATGGATGTTATTTCCAATCAAATTAGCAAGCTAGCTCTGCCAGTTCAGAAGCTTAAGCGGGGGGAGCATCATCTAGATCTACTTGATAAGAGGTAGTCAGCGGGGGACGGAAAAGAAAGACAAGATGGTGAGAAGATGACGAAAATAAGGCCAACCTGGGAAAGGAGCCTCTATATTGGCAACTGGAATATCAACTTCATCCTCCATGCCAATCTCTTCTTCTTCAGCCTCGGAGCTCACTTCGATAAAATGCCTCCACTTGCGAGAGGTAGGGGCCAACTTGAAGAGTCAGCAGAGTCAGGAGTAGTGGAAGGAATGAAGGAATAGATAGCTTGAGGCTCAGATGCCTAGGGGACTCTAACATTCGACAGCACTGAGGGACCGTCAATAACAATGGCCCTTAGGGGTTCGCTCGACCTATTCCTCTTCGAGGGATGCGAGCTACCAGCCCGTTCTGCAACCCTCACTGTAGGGGTTAGCACATCTGGTAAAAGAGCAATGTATGGAGCAGCAATAGGAATTTCGTCCACCTTAGGCATATCACGGTGAGAAAAAACCTATAGAAAAGGTAAAGGCCAGACACGAATAAAGGAGAAACTAGACAACTATGAAAGGACAATGATGTACCATGATTCACCTTCCAGCATTTCAGACCAACTATGGTTGGGAAATTCATGGATTTAGTGGGATTCCTCGTAAAATCATGGTGACCCATTCAACCAGGGCCTCATAGAAAATCGGGGATTTAGTCACAAGGTTCACTAGAAAGAGATGAAAGATCAATAAACGGGACTATAGCAAAAGTGAAGCACGAAATTAAAGCAGCATATGGGAGCTTACAGTTTCTATTGATGATCTCTGGAAATTGGACGTACGAGAAAATTTTTGAAGTTCGCATGGCCACATGCTGATAGCACCAACCACAGTCGTTGTTGTCCTCGCTCTTCGAGACAATACCCTTTGTCCCTCATCTCTTATAATTCAGCATGCCCGATTTGAGAAAACGAGAGGAGTAGAGAGCATGTAAATGCCAGAAAGTTAAATCCGGGCCAGCATGATCAGCCAGGTGATCAACAATAGCGATCAAGCACCAAATAGAATTCCTGACTTAGATCAAGCAGATATTATACTGATGGCGCGCCTCCTCAACAATTGAGTGACCACGAGGTTCAAAGAGGAAACTGAAAGAATTTATATGGATGAAAGAATAGTCGGCGCGATGGATAGAGATTCTCTCCGCTGCAGTTGGGATTATTATTTTCATATTCGACCTCTAACAACAATCGAGTCTAATGTGAGTAAAGCCCTCAGCCTAGACAACATATGGGTAAAATTTAATAGATATGTTATTATTTTCTGCCCTTCTGCTTGGCTATTTGTATTAGAAAATTGTCGTCGTTTTTGTGATCAATAGTTTGAGGGATGTCATCCTCGACTCTGAAGCCCTCAGGAAGGAAGCTTGCTTCATGTTCCATTGTGAAATAAAAGAAGCTTGTTAAACAATGAGTTTTTGATCTAAAAGATAAAAACTCAAGTACAAAGGAAATATGAAACTTCTATCTTGTAACATGGATACGAGTTGCAGACATGGGATCGTGAAAATTATGGACCATGTGGTAGATCCCTATAATTAGAGGATATGACAGGGAAGCTACAACATTGGAAAGACGCGGACGTAATCTGCTAACTGCAAGGCTACAAGTCACTGCACTCAAGTACTATCATTAATATAAGACAGGCAAAAACACAGGGGCTTGTACCGAGCCCGATCAGGCCTTTACGTCTCCTATCACACCTCTGTTACATCCTGTCCTCTTATGACAGTGCTCAGCAAGTGGGGGACTGACTGTGTGGGTAAAAATACACCACCTATAATTACGAGGATACGAGTTCAGCTGGCAGAGACTAGACTTACTCTACAAGTCACCGGGTGCTGAGAAGATATGTCTGCCCTATAGCCACGGCCGCTCATCGGGCATGGGCCCAAGGCCGTATAGTACACATACAACCACCTATGGTTAACAGACTCCTAGTTAGAGTTGTTTTAGTATCATTGTCTTATGTAATTAGACCCACGCCCTAAAACATAGTATTTTACGATAATTAGGATATTGGGGTACCTATAACTATATATACCACTCTCCTCCATTGTATTCAACATCAATCGATTCACTACGAATTCGCCTAATCTCAAGGAATAATACATCTCTTTTACTACTTTCGTATTGTTTCTCTCGTATTTACTTTATTGTCTGTAACTCTCTATGTGATTTATCTATTTAACCTACTCATCTAATTTTAGACATAAACAGTGTTCAAATTCAATTTGGTCGTATGTTCTAATTGTAAAACCAGAGTTATATGAAACAAGATAAAGGTTACTTTTTTGTGTTTGATTTGAAATAAAGGGGATGAATTCCACATTTTATCAGAATAGAAGAAGAAGAAGAAAAGGAGGAGGAGGAGGAGGAGAAAGAGGTATATGGGGAGGACGTGGCTGGGAAGGGATGGAGCAAGGTCAAAAGATAATTAAAAAGATAAAACTCATTTAATTATTTCTAAAGTTACATGATAATATAAATTTATTAATGCACAGTTGGTGTATCAAACTTAAACTCAATATGAGTTATATGTTCACACACTTCAGAACATTAATACGTTATTAATTTAATTACTTTCTCAACATGAACAGTAACTAGTCATTGACTAAATACTCTAAGCTCTGACATAATTTGGAATTTGGGATTTGAAATCAAGTTGATTTGAAGTTGAAATTTTGTTTGGACATACAATTTGAACTTCTTGATTTTCTTAAATTGTATTTTTTTTTTCTCACAAACATGAAAGTCCCATAATTTTTGAAAACTATCAAAACTTCCCCAAACTTATGTAATCTTACCAAATGAGCAAACCATAGTTCATAAGCAAGATATCATGCTATCCTAAAGCGCTACACTAATAAATTATATATCTCAATAATATTTTTATACATGTTAACACAAACTTTCAAATATAAATAATTTTTCAAATATCCACTTTTAAAAAATCAACGATAGTAGCGACTAGCTATTCTTTAATATAATCATTCAACATGGTATGGACACTCTCTTCACGTCGTGCACGAGTCATTTTATACAAACTATAAGATGTGTCTTTTTTAACAAAATATAAACTTATCGGTCAAATTTTATATTTAAAAAAAAATTGAATCAAGATTTGGAATCTTAAATCCTATTTTTTTGGAGAATTTAGAATTTAAAATAATATTTGGAGCGAAATTTGAAATTTGGTGCAGATTTCATATACAAACATTAATGTGAAGTCAAAATTAGAAATATTCCTCCCAAATCTTATGGACAAACGCTAGCTAAATTACATAGCAAGTGGAGGGGACAGTGACTGCCGAGAAATGGGATTTTCCAAATGAGGTGAAGTACAAACAAAAATCGTTAGTATCTGGCTGGCCAACTAAAATAAGAAAATAGGCAAATTAGCAATTAAAACAACCTAAGGCCACTAGAAAAAGCCAATTAAGTACTTTTCATCTTATTACGCCTTAAAACAACCTAAGGCCACATGTGAGCCATTCTTATTTATTTTTCTTTTGTTCTAACTCGATCAGAAGCGAAGTCAAGATTTGAACTTTACAGAATTGAGTTCTAATCATTTTGAAATATTGGGTTCTATGGTAATAATTCAAACAAATTATCAAATAAATTTCTTAAGACAAATATGAGGTTGGACCAAAGGTAGACCGAACACGTGTCCAACACTTTAGCTCCACCTCTGGACCTGGTGTTTGGAATCTGCTTTGATAACTAATTTGGATTCATACGTAGAGGTTTTGATTTGTGGTAAAATCTCACTATCAAAAGTTGATTCTATTCTCAAACCTCGAATTTCAAATTTTGATCAAGAGTGAACGAGAACTTACTACACCGGTGACTGCGCTACCCTTGCCGCAACATTTTTTGTCACATGTGACCCATCAACTATGCAGACTCCATGCTGATCGTTCTTTTTAATAACTTTGCCCTCGGTTAAACAATATACAATGATGCTCGTTAATATTCTATTAAAAAAAACGAACTACTTATTAATTAATTAACTTAAAATCACATGCGAGCCATTGATCACTTTTTTGCTTTCTCGGTCTGGTTCTTTCTGAAAAGCTACTCTTAATAAGAAAATAGTATTGACTAAATTAAGGAAAGGTCACCATCAATAATTACCACAAGTGCCTTCTTTAGAAAGGCCAACTCATGTACTACGGAAAAATGCTTTTAGTATGTTTGACTATATATGCAGTTAAAATAATCAGCCAGAAAAGGAAGAAAAGAGGAATCTTGAAGGATCTATAAGGTTTCGCAGCTATATATGGTAGATTCCTCCAAGAATATGCCGTGCTTATGGAGTAGGAGAGGTCTGACTTTGTAAGTAAAAAAACCATTAACTTAACATTGTCCATGCTAGTAATACTCCTAATACATGAGTCTGATATAGAAGATGACTAAATACAACTATTTGTAATAACAAGTGTATTAGTAACTTTAAAAAGACGCACGTCGCATGTTAATTAAATGCATATTGTAATATAAAAAAATTCACATTGTCAGTATAGAAAATAAGTCGTGAACTCTATTTATTACATTTTATGTTACACGTTATATAATTTTCTTTCTAATACGTTTAAAAGAGAACAACACTTTTCTGTATTTTTATTTTAACTTCTAGATTTTATTTTTAATAATATGATTTTATAACCGTATAACTATCGCAAATCTAAAATAACAAGTTTTAAATTTCGCATCTACAAAATAGGTTTAAAGAAATGAATTATGGGGTTGTTTGTTGACAAGTTAGTTATACATCGATCGTAATGCATGATGCAACTGCAATACATGTATTGTTAGAACAAGGATTACTAATACGAGTATTGTTATGTAGAGGATAAATATTATGGGTATTATTATACATATATAAATATTGCATGGACTTTATACAGAAAATACATAATTCAAAGGTTTTTTAGAGATTACATATTGTGAGGGAAATTTATTCTTTAGATGCGCTTATCCACATATTGTCAACACACATAATATATTTTTTTCAACCTTCTATCTTGTAAGAAAGAATACTACTAAGTTTTGTATAATTTTAACGCGTAATATACTAGTTATACATCGTTTGATTATGATATTAAAGACCGCTTGAGTTATGGAAATATTATATATGGAGATTAACTCGTTATGCAGGATCTATACCAAAAGTTGTATAAAAGAATACCAGTTTTTCTGATATGATTAATTTGGCTTATAAGTTATCAGGATATATGCGTTATCCCCATGTTACTATGTGGTTCTGTCTGAAACTCAAAATGGCGGCTGATTTAAGAGTTGGATCCCTCCATGTACAAGAAATCAGAAGATTGTTTTTGTCCAGACTTGAGGTGCCAATTAGATTTCTTTGCCAAGGAATCTGTAATGTTGAGGCCGTTCATTTACAGTAAAAAAAAAAACTGAGAAATATTGAAGTGGACTGACATAAGAATCACTGGCCATGTGTATACGACTCTTTTTGTTTCGAAATTGTGCAAGGACCAACTTCTCCACTTATTTTACGTGCTAACTGAAATTTTAAGTGCTAGTTGCCTCAAGTAAAAGAATCAAATCCGTAAGTTTGATGCATGTCAAAGAACCCACAGCCTGAATATTAGGGGCAACTTTGTAACCTAAAATGTAGTTCATGTGAACCATGATCATTCTACTCCATTAAAAATATGCGTTTAAGTTATATCCACCGTCAGTGTACAATACTTTTTATACTATAAGGTAATTTCAAATGTATAATTTTAGTAATAATTGTTACTTCCTTTTATATAATTACTAGAATTTACTAAAGTAAAAGAATTTAAAGACAAATTGAATCCTAATTATACACTAACCAAAATTAGTTCCTTTCCACCGTGATGTCTTCCATGGTTTTCTGGTCAAAACCTCAAATAAAGTACACTAAAATTAATTACACAGATTACAGTTCCTATGAAACATTTTGTTGGACTTGATGGTGTCCATGGACATGCCTTCCAGCTTACTTTTGTTTGAGATTTCTTTCCTCTTTTTCATGGACATTTGATTAACTGTCATTTCTAAACATGATTTAGGATCCGTTTGTCTGCTTATGAATCGAAATCACAATAAATCAAACCAAGTTAATTTCACTAGTCAGTGTTATCCTCGGTGAACTACTGGCCAACAAGCTACGACAAACAAAGAAATTCATCCAAGGCACATTCTTCGGCAGAAACCCCTCAAAAATATAAAGAGAAGGAACATAGCGTGTTAAGAAGAAAGAGAGAGAAATATATAGAGGAAACCATAGAGTGAAAAAATGGATAGATGAATATAAGAGACGTGCAATACACAGAGTTTGGAGGGGAGATGGAAAGAGAAAAAGGAAAAAAATAGTGTTTGAAATTTTAGAAAGAAAATAAATTAATAAAAAAAGAGCAGGTCAATGCTATCTGCTGGGTAAGAAGAATGATACACCGACAGTGTGAAGAACTTAAACTCTAAATATATTATATACATTTTTTTCAAAATATCTTATATGATGTTTGTGAACTCATACTCTAAAAGCTTGAATGGTTCATTTGATCAAATGTTTATTCATTTACACACCATAACATGAATCAATTCCCACTAAATATTCTTTAATATTTTTATTTTTTTGGGGCATGAGTGATTGAAACTTGTAGCACTAAATAAATTATAAAAAAACCTTGGCCACTAGTCTACTATCATTGATTGTGTATATATATATATATGTTTAAAACTTAACCTATCACCATATAAAGTAAAATTTGACCTATATACACAATATAACTTTTTGAGAAAGATTGTTCCGGGCCACCACTAGGACACTATAGCTTCGGCTTGCCGGTAGTGAACCCATCGTGTTAAAGTTCTACATCCGCCTCCTTTGAATATATTGAAAGTTTGAAATATCAGGATGCTCAAAGTGATTCTGAGTATGTGTCGGATTCATTCTCCTCGTTAAAAGGCAGCGGAAAACCTAGCCTTTATTTGCGGGGCACCATCACCCACTAATGTGTGTGTGTGTGACTAATACCTTTAAAATATGTTGCACATGGTGCACCTATTCAAGACACTAGAAGCGGGGAGTTGAATATTGTGCTCCAATTTTTTTGAAGAACTTTGCTCGTCTATACAAGAACCTGGTTGTTGCCTAGTTCCTTCAGCCAGTAAAGTAAACCACAAACACGAGAGCAGTAACTAAAGAACACATGAATTTTATGTGGAAAACACCTTGCTCAATGAAGAGTAAACCACGACCCAAGCTCTAGGATTTTATAAACAACTTTACTAACACAACGAGCAAGTTTTAGATTACAGGCTCTATAACCAAGACGCTATACTCTAGACCCTATAACTCACAAAGCTATACTCTAGCTTTTACAAATTTTTCTTCACAAGAATCACATGTTACAGCGCTTCTATGAATAAGCAAGTAGGTTACAATCTATACATAAAACTTGACTACAAAAACGAAGAACCTTCAACACTCTGCTTCAGCATAGGGTTCTTCAATTGCAGTCTTCTTAGTTCACTCACACACGATCAACATGATTGCCTTTTGTTTGCTCTATTCTTTCGCAGTGAATGAATGAATATGGCTCACCTCAATAACTCCGTTATATAGGGTGTAGAAAACCCTAGCAGTTTACAACTAGGAATCTTCTCAATTATAAAAAGAGAAGAACTCCTAAGATATACTACTTGTATAACACTGCATCTCATTCATATTGCTTGGAGACGGCCAAGACACAATCTCTTATGCTGAGTAGGACTATGAATATGTACGTGATAAGCCTTTCCTAGTCCTGCGTGGATTTGCAATTCACCATCTTTTCGATTAGTCGTGTCTTCTTATAAGAACCAGGTCCTCGATCAGGTCCTTTGTTTGTCAATCTTCAAAACTTACTCATCATTTAATAAATTCTCCGTTTTTGATGATGACAAACAAATATTGCCAAGTATCCTATCACTCCACACCAAGACAGAAATAAAAAAAAGGACAATTAAAAAAAAAATTAAAATATATGAGTTTGGTCACAAACACTCCAATATTTCCTTCTTCCCCCTTTTGGCATCATCGAGAAGATCCTAAGCACCTGCAAAAACAAATCAATATAGTCAAATCTATAGCCAAAGGCTACAAGTCAACTAGGTTAAAACACAAGTAAATATCCAAGGGCCCAATAGGAATTAAGGTAAGCACACAAGAATAGAGAATAGGAACAAGTATTTTAAAACTAATCATTCAGGGTCCATATCAGTAGAACCCAATTAAGTACATGCCATCAAAAAAATTTGTCTTAACATAACATCACTAATAAGGACATGAAGAAAATCCTAAGTACCTTGATAAGGGATTGGGAGGACAGGTTCTACGGCTGAATGTTGAAGTGTTTCACAAGTGACACAATATTGTGTGAAATTTCATGGCGTTCCATCACAAGCTCCGCCTCGTGTTTGTTGCACTCTATGGTCAAACGATTAATTTCTTGACCCTTCAGCTTCAAGTCCCTTTTGAGTTCCTCATTCTCAGCTTGTAGCTCCTCCACCTGCTGCTCCAATTCCTTCATATTTTCCTTATCTTCACTGTCTCCACTGTCCTCAACCTCAATATCCTTCTCAACTTTGACCCTCATTGGACATTTGGATGCCCTCTTTGGCTGGATGAAATCACATATTTTCAATATATTTATCCCAAATAGTTCATTGTGTGTAGGCTTCTTCCCACCCTCCAGAGAAATTCCAAAGTGCTCAAAAACCTGCTGCAAGAGATAGGAATGGATCAAGGCATGTGACTTCTTGGTCTTTGCAACCCTCCCAAAATGTCTAATAATCAGCCCAGGCTAGTTTATAAGCATACATATGTCCAGCAGGTCCATGTATGTCAAATCCAAGGCAATGGCTTCGTTGTTTCTTTCAGCATGAGGCAACAAGAACCTGTGCACGAACTCAAAGAGCAGTTAGTGACTAGGTTATATTTCCTTCTTCAAGACTTTTTTCGCGCACTAAAGTTTTGAATTGGCAGTCAATTTCCTCGTCATAACAACAGGATTGATATCATATGTCCTCTTAGGCCATTCCAACTTCTTATAGCTGCAATAACCTTCAGCAGGTACACCCAAGATCACTCCTAATTCAACTCTTCCGAACTTAATTCCTACTCCAGTTACAATGGAAAACACCATTCTTTTAACAACAGAGCAGTTTATAAAGAACTCCCTAACTGCCTCTACATACAAACCACTATTCCCATTTGAAAATAGCTTTGTCTACCCCCTAAATATCTAGCTTCTCAACTAACCTTTTTATTTGAACCTCCTCCATGTCAGACAATATACTCCCAGCAAGTGCAGTCTTACCAGAAAAAAACTCACCCCTATCTATGGAATCCTTCTTCTTATCAGCAGAACTTTCCCAGAGTCAGGATCATCAAGGTCCTCAAACTTTTCAGCAGGTTCTGCACTTTCCTCCTGTATGAGGTCCCCTTTAGGGAAGGAGAGGGTTCTTCGGCTGCCTTTTGAGCTCTCCTCTTTGCAGCATATTTCTCCAGCTTCTCTTCTTGTAATTTCAGGGCAGACCTTGTGGTTAGCTTACTACCTCCTTTAGCCACCACAAGCTGTTCTTTTTCCTTAGACGCAGACACATCACCTTCGTGTCCGTCCTTTCACTACTTTTATCCACTAGTTGCCTTGTTTTCACAGTTTGTCCCCCTTTCACTAACTTTCTCTTCTTCCCCTTACAGGTTTCTCCACTACCTGTTTTTTTCACTCATAAACACAACCTCATCCTCTTCAAATTTTTCTTCATCCTCAACACCAAATTTCCTTTTGCTTTTTCTAGTCGTAGACACCTCAACTTTCTGTGTCTCAAGTTCTTCCTATTGGTTTTCTTACTCAGATTCTGACTAATCTATTCCTGCGTCCTCAGTTATCACAAGAACTAAGGCAGGGCCAAGTCCTTTCTCAGCTCCTTTGACTTCCTCAGCAGGTTCTTTCCCTACTTCAACTTGTTCACTAACAACCGCGTTCTCTTTCCCAGATTCAAAAGGAGCAGCCTCCGAACCAGGTTCGTCGACTGGGCCTCCTTGAGATCCAACAAATTCAACCACTTTAATCGATTGAACTACAACCTTGACACGTTCTATAAGAACAACCTTCCCCCTCTTTTTCTATATTACCAGAACCCCCACCAGTCACAAATTCAACTAACTCATCTAATCAGCCACCAATTTTTCAGTCTCAATTTTTTTGGGGCTCAAAATTTTATCATGCACAATAGAATTAGATATTACGGAATCAGGTCTTACCTCTTGTGTAACCTTGCCAGACTCTGTCAAAGTTTCTGACACGCTTCTCGTCTGTGACATAGGTTCCTCTACGTCTAATTTCAAAATCTTCCTTTTTACCCATATCTATTTCTTAGTATTTAGCCAAAGTTGCAGCACTTGCTTTGAGTTTCTTGGTAAGTTTCAAAGATACTTTGGGCTTTGATGACTCAACTGGAGATGCAGAAGATTTTTGTGATTGAGACATGATAGAGAATTTTGATGAATTGAAGAATAAAGAAAAGATTTGGTTAGGGTTTTGACGGAGAAAGTTTTGCAAACAGAAAGACGAATAGAGGTGTTTTATTTTTAGAGAAGAGAAATAATGATCTCAATCAGAAAGGTGTACAACTTTCAAAGTATTTGGGAACTGGCAAAAGGTGATGATGTGACCGTTTAGACTTATAGGGAATTTATGAATTCCTTTCCAAGTGGGAATGGTTTAAAATTTAAAATGTGTAACCGAATTAGGATAAAGACAAAATTTTAGGGCGGTTAACACGGGAATTTTTGGTAATGCATATGAAAGATAATTCAATTAGCATACACTCGTTAAGTTAAAAAAAATGTGTACCTGGACACGATTCTTTGATCTTAATGGGTTCCTCCCTTCTGCGCGACACTTCCTTTAATGGGTACAGATTAAGTAAAATATAAGTACACCCTTAGTTAATCTTGCATACTATTTATAGTGCAAGATTTAGAATGGAGTGCATAAAAAAATTAAACAAATAAGCTTAAGATACTTTACTAGCCAATCATTGGGAGAAGCATGTCTTGGGTCATCCGTGTATTTTGATCATCCCTAATTCGGACCTATTTCTCTCAAATTGCACCCTGTTCAGAGCTTTGGTAAAGATGCCGGCAATTTGATCCTTCGTCCAGGAAGAATTCATAGTAATTAGGTCTTTCTCAACATTATCTCTAAGAAAATGATGTCTAAATTTCAATATATTTAGTTATCTTATGTTGGACTGGGTTCTTGGCAGTATTGGCATCACTTGTGTTGTCATGCAAAATAGGCCTAAGTCCACTTTCAATTCCAAAGTCCTCTAGTTATTGTTTTATCCATAATAATTGAGAACAACAAGACACGACAACAACATATTCAGCTTCAGCTATGGAGAGGGCTAATAAATTATGTTTCTTTATAACTTAAGAAACCAGACAAGGACCTAGGAAGTGATCCACCAGATTACCAGCATAGTGAGCATAATCAAATTCAATCATTTCAAAGGTACCTTCCCTGGGATACCACAAGCATAGGTCTTGAGTTCCTTTTTAGATACCTTAAGATCCTCTTTACAGCAGATAAATGAGACTTCTTAGGCTTGGACTGAAATCTTGCACATAGTCCCACCCTGTAGACAATATCTGGACAATTGGCTTTAAGATAGAGGAGAGAGACAATGATTCCTCTATACTTAGTTTCATCTATGGAAGGGCCACTTTTGTCCAAGTCCAGCTTAGTTCCAGGAGCAATTGGAGTAATCATTTTCTTAGCTCCTTCCATATCGAACTTCATCAGTAATTCCTTAATGTATTTTTGCTGATGTATCATAGTTCCTTCTTGAGTATGTTTAATCTATAATCCCAAGAAGAAATTTAGCTCACCCATCATGCTCATCTCGAACTCACTTCCCATCATCTCAATAAATTCCTTACACAAGTTCTCATCAGTGGAAAAAAATGATATCATCACTATAAACTTGAACTATAAACCGGTCCTTACCCTTCTTCCTTAGAAACAAAGTGCTGCCTATTATACCTCTTGTAAATCTAGTTTTGAGTAAAAATCCAGACAACCTTTCATACCATGCTCTAGGTGCCTGCTTGAACATATATTGTGCTTTATCAAGTTTGTATACATGATTAGGGAACTCACTGCTAACAAAACCAGGTGGTTAAATGACACACACCTCTTCATTTTGATAACCATTTAGGAATGTACTTTTTACGTCCATCTGATACAGAGTAAATTTCATGTAAGTAACAAAAGCAATCAACATCCGTATGGCTTCCATTCTATAAATTTCTTCCTCTTGACTATATCCCTGAACCACCAACCTAGTTTTGTTCCTTGTAACTATACCATTCTCATCTAGTTTGTTTCTGAAGACCCACTTAGTTCCTATGATGAATTCCATACCTTACTCCTTTCAAACTGATGCAGCTCTTCTCCTACATTGCAATCACCCAGTCTGGGTCCTCTAATGCTTCATTCACATTATTTGGTTCCATAGCTGAGAGAAATGCGAAGAAAGCATAGAAGTTCTTCGAAGCAAATCTTGTCATAATGTCTGTGTTAAGCTCCAACATGATGTTATCTAAAGGGTGAGAACTTTGATGTTTCTATGGTTTTGGTTGTATCTGATGTGAAGGACCTACTTTAGAACCTTGGGAAGGACCAATCTCTTCACCATTTTCATCTTCTTGATCTGATGTTCCCCTTATTATATTGACTCCTTATTCCCCCTGAGTTGAAGTCCCCTCATCACTTTGATGTTCTTCTTTTTCCTCTGAGTTCTCTTAGTCTACAGCAGGTTCTTCGCGAGCAAGTCCTATTTCATGATCATCACTTGCTCTTCCACTAGTCACCATGTCTGATTCATCAAACACCACATAAAGACTTTCTTCCACACACTGAGTTCTTTTGTTGAACACTTTATAAGCTCTGCTTTTCTTAGAATATCCCAGATATACAGTTTCATCACTTCGTGTATGAATTTTCACAGAGGTTATTTCCATTGTTGTGAACGAAACACTTGCACCCAAAAGGTCTTAGATGTGCAATGCTTGATTTCCTTTCTCTGAGGAACTCATAAGAAGTCTTATCAAGAATTACTTTGATGGAGCATCTATTCAACAGGTAGCAAGTTGTGTTTCATGCTTCAGCCAAGAAGTTCTTTGCTAATCCACTAGACAACAACATGGTTCTTGTCATATCATCCTACGACATGTTCTTCATTCCAACTAACCCATTTTGCTGTGGGGTTCTTGGTGCAAAGAGGTTGTGATCAATACTGTGCTTGAAGAAGTATTTAGAAAACTTAGCATTTTTAAATTCACTACCATAGGCAGGCCTGATGCTTACAAGTTCAAAGCTTAGTTTCTTCTGAACAATATAAGCCCAATCATTGAAGTTATCAAATGTCTCATATTTTGAAGCAAGGAACAGAGTCCATGTGTATATTGAATAGTCATCAACTATCACCAGTACGAACATATTTCCCCCTCTACTTCTCACTCTTATTAGGCCATAGAAGTCCATATGTACCAACTCAAGTGGTTTGGAAGTGCTAACCACTTCTTTTGAATTGAATCAGGAACTCACATGTTTCCCCTTAACACAAGCATCACACATTTTGATATCCTCAAACTTCTTGGTTGGCAGCCCACGAACTAGTTCCTTCGATGCTAGCTTATTCAGTTGTGACATACTCGTATGATCAAGTCGTTTGTGCCACAGCTGTGAGTCAGTTTGCTTAAATATTCAAACAAGTCAAGTTGTTGTCTGGAAGAGAACCTAATGAAGCTTTATACACATTGTTCACTTGCTTCCCTTCCATAACCACTTTCCTACTCTGCGGGTTCTTCACAATGCACCCTACAGATGAGAAACTCACTTCATTTCCTCTATCATATAGTTGGAAAATGCTCAACAGATTGTGTTTCAATCCATCGATACAGTAGACATTTTCAATAGCTTGATCTAGTGATCTCCCAACCTTTCCAATTTTAATAATTTGACCGCTATTGCCTCCTCCAAAAGCCACACTTTCTCCTTGGAATGCTGCGAGTAAGAGAAAAATCCTTCTATCTCCATTCATGTGCCTTGAACAACCACTATCAAGAATCCAGCTTGGGTTGTTCACTCCTACTCCAGCTTGCAAGACAAAATCGGGGATTAGTTTTAGGAACCCAACAAAGCTTGGGTCCCTTCTTATGAGAGAATGCATGAATCAAATCCTTTTTGGCCCAACCAGGCAAAGCAAATTTCTTATTCTTTATCACTACCCTTTTTACAGCCATGCAACTTTTTTTATAGTGCCCAGTGTTACCAAAAAATGTTGAAAGCATGTTACAAGGTAGTCTTACATATTTGCTTTTGGGATTATAAGGAGGAAGTGGTTTCCTATAACCTAACCCCTTCTTGCCTTTGTATGATTTTCCAATACCCAATTCATGGTTCAGATGACTTATTTCATTTAGTGAGTCTGGTGAGTTCATAGTTAGCCTTTTCAAACTTTTCTTGATGAACCCGGTTCTTCTCAGTTTCCTGATAGAAAACCTAATTCTTTTTTTTTAGTTCGGCTTCAAGCTTGGTTTGAACCTCACTAATTACCTGCTTGCCATGTATTTCTTTCTATTTAACAATTTCAAGTTCAAGGGTTGAGGTTTTAGTTTTAAGTGCAAGAACCTGACCATTGCATGCTGCATTAGTTTCTTCAAGTTGAGCATTAACTTCTTCCAGGTTCTTACACTTAGATATAAGATCAGACACAATCACAGAGAGTTTGCCTTTCTCAGCCTTTAACTTTTCATATCCTTCAATTAAAGCGATAGTGAGTAGTGAGAAATATTTTGAAGAATATGTATGAAGGTTTTCCTTCAAGTCAACAAGACTTACCTCAGCTGTGTTAACATATTCTTCATCATTAGCAGCCATGAGTGCTGATTCCTTCCTTTTGGGATACTCTTTGTAGAGTTCCTTCAATTTTTCCATGATCTCCTTTGCAGTATTGCATCCAGTTACTCGAGCTAGGATATTCTCATCCAGCCCATATGTAACAGCTAACACTGCCATAGAATTTGCTTGAAGCCCTGTCCAGATCATGTGAATCAAGTTCCTCAACCAGCTTTGGGACCAAGGATCCGTTTGAACTCTTTTTTAGAAGGATATGGGGTCCTTGTTTCATAATCACCCAAAGACTGTGGTCAGTGGCTTGAAGAAACTTTTTCATTTGTTTCTCCCATAGCATGTAGTTGGTTCCTTTGAACACATGAGGTCTGGTTATGTTCCTTCCTTTAGTGGTTTCTTCAGACAATCTCATTAGCGCCAAAGGTAAGTCATCCTCTAAATCTTATTCTGCTTTAAACACACTATCAGATGGTCCCTAAGTTTCAATAAAGGCTTCATTTCTCTTCTTTCTTTCAGCTCTGCAGTTTGGTGGACGCTCTGTCTTCTACTTTTCCTTCTCTTTCTCCTTGTAAGCTCTATTTTTCAACCATTCAATTTCCAATAAAGGACAATATTTGACAGCATGATCCATCTTGAAATATTTAAAGCAACCTGAATAGTCTGGATTGTCAATAATGTTCTTCTTAACAGATGTATCTTTAGTATTCTTCTTGAATCCTTTGAACTTTTCTAGGTTTAAGGATTTTCTGAGAGAACCAACCATGGACATCTCAACCTCATGACAATCAGGAGCAGTTTCTTCAGTACCTTCTAGTGCCAGACTCTTTTCCTTCTTTGGCACAGGCTTAACCCTTGACTCTTTCAACATTGCATGAGTCTTCAAACTACCAATCAACTCATCCAATTTTATGGTATTCAGGGGCTTAGATTCAATAATAGCAGTAGTTTATTCCTCTCAGGAATAAGGAAGTATTCTAAGAACCTTCTTCACCATTTCTTTCTCGGGAAGGTCCATACCCAGTGATTTTATTTCATTTGTGATAATGGATAGCTTGGTCATCATGTCCTGAATGGACTCCTTTTCTTCCATAGCAAAAAGTTCAAATTTTCTCTTAAGCATCATCATCTTTGATTCCTTGACTCGACTTGTTCATTCACGACCAACTTCCAGATTTCCTTTGCTGTCTTGTATGAGGAAACCTGATTGAACTCATCAGGGCAAAGTCCACAAATGACAAGCCTTTTGGCTTTTTCATTCTTCGTAATCATCTTGTAATCAGTTTCATTGTACTCAGACTTATCCTTAGGTTCAGTTCATTGAGCAGCTCCTTCTCCAACAGTCTTGGCTGGAACCAAAGGATACTCAGACACAATCAACCATAGCAGATAGTCTTCTGCACAGATGTAATTCTCCATTCATCCTTTCCACCAAGCATAGTATTGTCTATTGAACTGTAGAGGCCTGAGTACCGACTATTCTTCAGTGATAGTTGGTGGTGCGCTCATGATTAGATCATTATCTAGGTGTTAACCTAAAAATGAGAAGACCTTCTCTGATACTACTTGTTGCACACGGTGCACCTATTCAGGACACTAGAAAGGGGGAGAGGGGGATTGATTAGTGTCCTCTGATTTTTCTAAAGAACTTTGCTCGTCTATAGAAGAACATGGTTCTTGCCTAGTTCCTTCAACCAGTAAAGTAAACCACAAATGCGCAAGTAGAAACTAAAAAACATAGAAATTTTACGTGGAAAACTCCTTGCTTAAGAGAGAAAAACCACGACCCAAGCACTGGAATTTTGTAAACAACTTCACTAATACAACGAGCAAGTTTTAGGCTACAAACTCTATTACCAAAGGTGCTACACTCTAGACCTTACAACTCACAAAGCTACACTCTAGCTTTCACATATTTTACTTCACAAGAATCACCTATTACAACGTTTCTATAAATAATCAAGTAGGTTACAATCCATACACGAAATTTGACTACAAAAACCAAGAACCTTCAACACTCTGCTTCAGCACAGGGTTCTTCAATTGCAGTCTTCTTAGTTTAGTCACACACGATCAACGCGATTTGCCTTTTGTTATCTCTATTCTTTCGCATTGAATGAATGAGTGCAACTCACCTCGATAACTCTCTTATATAGGGTGTAGAAAATACTAGCAGTTTACAGCTGGGAATCTTCTCAATTATGGAAAGAGAAGACCTCTTAAGATACACTCCTTGAATAACACTGCTTCTCATTCATATTGTTTGGAGACGGCTAAGGCACAAGCTCTTATGCTGACTAGGACTATTAACGCGTACGCGCTAAGCCTTCTTTAGTCCTTCATGGATTTGTAATCCATCATCTTTTCGGATAGTCGTGTCTTCTTACAAGGAACCAGGTCCTCGACCAGATCCTTTATTTGTCAGTCTTCAAAACTTAATCATCATTCAACAAAATCTATATATTAATATCTTTGCTAAAAGATAGTGGTGCTCCACGGCAGGTAAATCCTGGATTCGCCTCTATTAAAAGGTGTCTAGAGCTAGGATATTGGTTTGACAAAAGACAGCAAGGTAAACATGCAGGAAAGTATCTAGATTTTATTTTATGCTTTTGTTGCATGAAGTAGTTCGATCCAACTCTAAATGACAACATTATGTGAGCTTCGACAACTATCTGCTAACGACAGTGTTTGTTTTGTTGCGTGAAAACCATTTAGCTTGACAAATCATTCGCTCAGTTTAGAGCCGGATATATAGGATTTATAATTAATGAACTCGAATTTTAATGCTCGAACTCTTTGTATTTTCATTTAAAATTAGGAATTTAGATCTACATTATTAAACTCAAACTATAGTGAAATTCAGCAAATACATATATCTATGTCATGTCTACCACCAACTTTTTCTAGCACGAACTCGATGCACAAGGTATTTAGCAGTTGGCACATTTCCTATGGAATTAGGAATCTTCCTCGATGTTGAGGAACCTCACGTGCCTTCTATGGCTTTATTATTCCATATATACCACCCAAAACGCTTGGCAAACACAACACAACTATACATTGCTCTGAAATACTTCTAATTAACTAGCTAGCGTTGATTCCTCTCAATTCTCTTTCATTTCCCCATATGGCCAAATTTTGTATCTTTGCTTCACTCTTCATGTTTTTAATCTTTTCAAACCAAGTTCTTTTCAGCCAAGCAAGAAATTTTGTTTCAAGAGAAAATTTGACTCTGGTTTATGACACAAAAGTAACTTTAGGAGAACATATTGAAGGAAAGATCACTGATAGACTTAAGAAGGTGTGGAGACATGGATTTAGATTGATGGAAGGATCGATAGATTCTTTTCATCCTGTCACCCCAGGTCATAGTCCAGGCATTGGTCACTCTAAACACGACTGAGTATAACCCAATGTATTTAAGAGTGTGACCGTCTTATCTAAAAGTTTAAATAGTTAGATTGAACACATTTTTAACTACTACTTGCTTAACACAATGTAGCTGTTTGATGATCCTTTCCCCCTTGTAATGTATTTTTCTGTCGTTAGTTTGTACTGCATGCATGTATCTATGTAGTGGTTCAGTTTGGTTAGATTAGTTTTTACGATTCAATGTTGGCCTTACTTCAAGTTTAATTAGAGTGACATTTTCAACACTGGCCTGTAGCTTGAGCAATTGTTCGAATTCCTGCTAAAGAAAACACATTTTTCAGTTTTTATTCTATATTATGGCGACTCCTCAAGTGCTACCTCATTCAGTGCTAAAGCATTGACCTGACACCAGTTATTATGTTTAATCAGTTTAAAGATACTTGGGAATTTTTTAAAAATAGCATTCCAAACAAAAAAATTATAAATAAAGTGTCATTAACAGAGGCGAAGCTAACTTTTGAAGTTTGGGGGTTCAGAATTCAAGCATTTTAATTAGGGGATTCTAAATTAATAATTTATATATATTAAATAAAAATTTTAAGGCAAATATATATGATTTGGCCAAAGCTACGGGGTTCGAACCCCCAACCGGCATGCTAGCTCCGCCTCTGGGATCATATCTTTTTCTTATATGGCATAGCAGAGTCCTTATTTTTTAAATTTAGGCTCTTGCTCAAAATAAAAAAACCTAAATGCCACTCCCCCCTCCCCCCACCCTTGCCACTAACAGCCAGCAGACATACTCTCCCGCTCCGGTTGCAGAAAAATATAAAATCGCCGGAATTTTTTATCTTTTCACCGGAGTTACTTTTTTTTTGTTTCACCAAAATTATGTTTGTCGATTTTTTTCTATATCGTTGTTTTGGACAAGTTTATATACATAAATCTACATAAAAAAATAAATTATACCTGAATATACATAAATAAATGCGTAGACAAAGGGAGAATTAAAAAATATACAAAATAAATTGAAATTTTATACAAACATCCATTATAGTGCAGAAAGTATACAACTTTATTTATTGTACATACATACGTGTTTATACAAGTTTATACACGTTTACAAAAGTATATAACTTGTGAAAAATATGTATAAAATTATATAAACACGTTCAAAATATCTTACGCATTATTTTGGGCAGCTTTTATATAAAATCTTAAAAAAAAAATACTAGATTTATACAAATTCATACAAGAAAAATACCGTATCTAAATATCATAATAAAATTCAACAAAAAATAGTAGATCTCACTGGATTTTTGAAAAAAGTAAAAAAAGAAAACAAGAAACATGATAAAGAAACACTCAGCAGAGCTTTAGCCAGAATTCACTTCGGGTAATCGAAGGTTATTCTTCAAAAAAGAAAAAATAAACTGCGGTAGAACGGCGACTGGGAGGAGTAGCGGTGGAGGAGATGCAGTGGAAGGCGTGGGGAGGAGGCGGTAGTGCTGGGGGAGAAGGGGAAGGAGAAGAGAGAAATGAGTTGGGGGCTAGGATTTTTTTGGTGGAGAGTGGGCTAGGATTTTTTTATGCAGAGTGAGCTAGGATTTTTTCTTTTGTAGAGAGGGTGATATGAGTGTAATTTTTGTTTCAAAAAAAGGCACATGTAGGCTACTCGGGAAAGATATAAAAATAGCGGCCCATATTGATAATTTTGTTGGGTTGAGTATCTCTCCATATAAAAGTCCCATGATACTCTTAACTAATTAACATGGTATGATTTTGTTGGTAGATTTGTATATATAAGCATATTTGTACCTGATCTTAAGCAATTGAGCAAATTAAAAATACTCTTTAAAAAATTAGCACTTTTACATTTAACAAAGTTTTAATTTCGGAATTACCTTTGCTCCATGCACACATCAAAAATCAGGGCAATCAGGCCACACTTATTCATATACTAAACCAAGCAAGTATGTTTGTTTGCAAACAAATGAGGCAATTTTGTCCCCACTTTGCACATCCACAAAATATAGGGCAAACATAACTTCAGATGCTCATAGTTAGCAATCACAACATTCTGACCATAATTAGGCCATCTCCAACTATTGTCCCCATTTTTTCCCCTAAAATGGAAAAACCTCTAAAATAGGGTAAAATTACTCCAACCACTCCCCCATTTTTTCCCTAAAAAGAATATTCCTTTTTATATTCTTCTCTCTCTTCTATATTATATTAATATTTTTTATTTTATTTTTATTTTCTTATTTTCATTAAATAAATTCTATCTTTTATTTTCTTTTTTTTTTACATATTTGTCGCACATAATTTATATTCAATATAAATTTATTTTGTACCATAAAATTTTTAATAATATAATTTATAAAAAAATATTAAAGATTATATATATGAAATGATAATTCAAATAAAAGTGAAATCATTGTGATACAAAATAATTAAATATTTTATATTTGCACCTTTCATTGTTTGTGATGGTTCTATCTTTTTTATACAATTATAACTCATAATAAAATTAACTACCAATTTTACATAAAAAAATAGATGCACGATAATTAAATTTTTAAAATAATACGACAATGCTAAGATGATAAATTAATTATATAAAGATATTATATAAATATAATTACATTTATATAAAGAGATAAATTAAAAGGTTAAATAATAAAAATAATATTATTTTAATAGTGAATAGTAAATAGGGAGATGAATAGTGTGTCCCAAAATTTGGGGAGACACTATTCGCTCCCTATTTTAGGGACACAAATAGGGAGCCATTGGAGTAAAATTTCCCCAAATATGTTCCCAAAAATAGGGAAAAGTGGATATAGGGGCAACCATTGGAGATGGCCTTATTCATATAAAGACGAAAATACTTTGTACATTTTACAAATAACTGAGGCTAAATAGTGCTCATTTTGCTCATCTAGAAAAATCAGCAAGAAAACATAACATTAGTACAATCTGATCGTACATTATGTATATTTTAAAAGTAACCAAGGACAAATCATTCTCACTTTGCTCGTCCACAAAGATCCATAAAAAATATAATATTAGAAAAATTCAGCTGCACTTACTCATATAATAAGCCAAATACTTTGTACATATTGCAAATAACTAAGGTTAATCCTCATCATTTTCCACATCCACAAAATAATATCAGGAGTATGTCGGGGGTATGATTGTAAACGGAAAGTTGTTCACCCGCGGAAAAAGAACAAAGAGAAGAACCAGTAATACGAAGTTAACGACAGTAACTAGAATAAGCAGAAGCTAAGTGACGACGAGCATAAGCTGCTTCTTTCATTAATTGTCAGCATTCTCTGAACCGACGGGTATCATACCTTAACGTAGTAAGCTTTCTTTATCTCATATTCGGTAGCCTTAGGGCTAGCTAACTCCCAAAATCTCATAATATTCTGTTTCCTTCACCGTTGATCTTTGATTTTCTTTTTCCTTTTCCCAAATTAACCGAACAGCTGGTTAATTAACTTATATTATAAAGTAAAAAAAAAAAGGGGGGGGGGGGGGGGGGGATTTAAGAAACAAACATATTAGTACTAAATATTAAACACATACAAAATTGAAGAAAAAAGTCAATTGCTTCCTATGCAAAAGAAAAAAAAATCATTGCAGTGCAACCCTTGGATCTCTGCATGAAGACAGTGCTTATGGTGGAGGCTGCGAATAACAAAAAGTAGTAGCAACTGAGATGAACGGAGGAGAAGAAGTGTCATTGTTTCTAATGTGGAAAGCAGAAGTTATCTAAGTGTATGAGCCTAAATCAGTTTAGGATCACAAATCGAATTTGGGTTGGAATATAAGCAAATCTTCGTATCAAAGTCAAGAAAATGTCAAGAATAATCGTACAATGCAAGGAAATAACTTGATTTCAATATATCGTAGTGAATACAAATTTTGCCAGAGTTTCTGTGTATATTTCTGAATGATCACAAAGTAAAAACTAATGCTATTTATAGGCTAAAGAGACTTCACCCACGTTCTCCACCATCAGACATACTCAAGCCCACGTTCTGGGCATTAATTGAAGAAGTTAGTGGGTTGAAGTAGTGGGCTGCTGAGCCGTTGGAACCGACGCGATCCACTGAAGCTCAAGTATATGGCTTCGGTGGCCTGGTCTCGCCGTCCGGTTGGAGCGAGTGTCACCGAAGTTCAGCTTGCGGCTCGTCTTCGGTTGTGATATTGATGCTGGGCTTCGGTAATTCAACCACTTGCTTCGATTCTTCTGTCGCGGAACATCGGTTCGATTAACTTCGATTTACCATGTCGAGGTGCTATCCGAGCACGTCAATTTTTGCCCAATACAGATAGTCCCCCTACTCCTCGGGTGAGTGCCGAGGTCGCCGAGGAGTGGAATGAATTTAAGCGGAAAGCTGACGTGGCTCAACCCTATCCAAGAGTTTCAAAAAGTCGCACGACTCTTTGAATTACTGTTCCACATTACGTGGCGACCGTTGGTTGGCTACCGAATGGTCGCGCCGACTCTTTCGCTTTCTCCAACGTTACAGTCATCACTGCCTCTGCCACTTGCACGTGTGCAACCCCTATAAATACTTTGCTTTAAGGTCTTCTTCTCCACTTGATAAAATTCTCGACAACAGTGAAGTTTGCAGAGAAGAACACTTCCAATTCTTGAACTGCTTTCCTGATTTCAATCTTCTTCCCAATTTCACACCATGTCAATGGCGACATCTGGACAAGGGTCTAGTGATTCCGGCGAGAGGGCCAGGCGTTTTGCTACCGCGATAATGAGCGGAGATATTTTTCCCACCGTACCGCCGCTGCAGATGATTGAGGCGGAAGGTGGTGGAGAAGCTACGTCAACAGCTACTGCTCCTAGGCGGCGCAAGGAGAGAGCTGGTCGCGACAAGGCGGAGGTCAGTTATGATGTCGATGTTGAGGTTGGTGGTGACGACCACGACGATGGCAGGGATGACGTTGAGGGGGATGATGTCACCAGTGCCAAAGAGGTAGGTGGCCCAACTGGCGGAACCGAAGTGAGTAGGGAGGCCAGTGGCCAAAGAGGCGAAGCCGAAGTCAGCAAGGAAGGGTTTTAGACCGAAGCTGGCACTTCAAAGAAATCGAGGAAGAAGATTCCTCTCGAAGTGGAGATAGACCCTCAGTTGTTCATCCCTTCGAACTTCAACAATGACAAGGACTTAAAGGGTCATGCTCAATCCGACGCCCAGAAGGGGAAGAAAAGAAACATACCGGTGCATGTCACCCCAAGCGTGATAACCGAGGATGTGATTGAAGCTGTTCGGGCCGATTGCCGATGGGGCCCCGAAGTGGAAATTAGGATTCCAGCCCCGGGCTCGGCTGTCTCCACCCATGTCGAAGGGTAATCCTCAGTCTTCACATATCCGTTCACTATAGGATTCAACTTGCCAGTTCACCCCATAATCGACACGTTTTGTAAGTCGTATAATATGTGCTTGGCTTAATTGGGGCCTGGGGTTTGGAGGGTTGTTCAAGCCCTTGAATACTTAAGTAAATTAGCTGGGTTGCCCTTCACCTTCCAACACTTGATCTCCCTCTACTATCCCTACTTTCATAAAGTCGGGGTGGTAGCCCTCTTACCTCGGGGGTCTTACGCCATTCTGAGCAAAAGTGAAGACCACGGTGACCGAGGTTGGAATGATCGCTATGTACTCATTCCCACGAGGCTTCTGTCAACCAAACCTGGCTTCCCCGAAGTGTGTAACGCTCAACGTAAGTATTTTCATTCTCCGCTTGCTCTTCGATCGCCATATCTTGTGCTTATTTTCTTCTGTGACTTACAGCTGAAAAGGTTCCAGTTAATCCGCCGGAGGGATTGCTAGAGTGGGCAACCAGGGTTATGAAGCAGGAGACGCATCCTCGTCGGCAATGGATGATCTTAGCCGCTTTGACAGGAAACCGATGGATATGCAAAAGGCATGGTAGGTTTTATATCTACATTCATAGCTTCTTCAAGCTCGCTTTGGAATACTGCATCCCAATGTTCTCTTTCCTTTCCTATTTAGGTTTTTCCAACAGGGCTGTTAAGGATGCCGAAGAGGAAGAGGAGGAGGAAACCGAAGAGAAGGGAGACGGAGAGGGAGAAGAGAAAAAGGATAAGAAAGAGAAGAAAAAGAAGGAAAAGAAGTTAATCGACGTCGCCGAAGGAGTCGCTCAGATGGCGAGTTTGGCGAAGCAGCTCGCCGAGGACAAGAAAGCCAAGGGTTTGTTGGGCCAAGGGACTTCACAAGGTGATGATGTTTTCATAGGTCAGTTTTTGTGTGTACCCAACCCTACTTCATCTCACACTTATGCGATTTCTTCCCTCCCTCCCCCAGGTTCCAAGAGGAAGAAGGCTGAGTCAAAGAGAGCCACTTAGGCGAAAGGACCCGAGTTGTGGTGGCTGTCGCTCCTGCCGCCAAAGCAGTGGCCACAAAGCGCCGGGTCTTGTTGATGAGCGCAGTGACGAGGAGGTTCACCCTGCGGCTCCTGAGGTAACCCCAGAACCAGCTCCCGAGGTGATACCAGAATCGACTGCCGAGGTTCCTATGGCGACCGAGGTTATAAATGTGGAAGAATCTGACCAAGAGGCTGCAAAGCGAAAGGGCAAGGCCAAAGCAAGAGAGGGCTTGATCAAAAGTACGGTTTAAGCTTCTCGAATTTCTGCCCAAGCTTCGAACTCTACACCTCGGGCATTTAAAGTTTCTCCCGAGGCCAATCTGTTAGATCCTACCAAAGAGGATATAGCTGCCCTCAATGCTATGCTCGGGTCTGCTGAGGCTCACGCTCTTTGGAACCTAAGCCCCATGAGTTTGATGGGAGTTTCAGCTGCTTCTGCTCTTCGCGTAAGTTTCATGTACCCTTGCGTTGTATAACTTGCCTTTTATTTCCTCCCAATGCTAACACCTCGGTCTTATGCAGAGCTTGGTGCTCGCATTGCAAGCTATCCATCTCGAGCGTGACCTAGCAAAACAGGTTCAAGCGGCAACTGCTGCCTGAGGAGAACAAAAGAGAGGCTTTGTGGGCAGGATCACCGAGCTGGAAGCCCAACTTGCTACTCTGAACGAAGAGCTGGAGCGCGCCAACAAGACATCGGCTAAAGCTGAAGCTGACCTGCGTGGGGTTTTGGAATCTGCCGAGGCCAGGGTTCAAGCTGTAACCAACGAGTTTACTAATGAGCGTTCAAGGCTGAGCCTCGAAAATGCTCGATTTGAAGCTGAATTATTTAAGGCCAGAACCGAGGTGCTTGAAGCTGGCGAAAAATATCGTGGCAAGCTGGGGGAGTACGACGCCAAGCTCGTTGGGCTGCAAACCCAGGTAGATCAAGTGTCTGCTCTTCAGGGTAAGATCTCAAAGCTTCAAGAAAGAATAGCTTACCTCAACGAGCGGGCCGAAGTCAAAGCGACGAGGGCGAAGTTCGAGGAGGCTTGGGCTGTCGTCAAGACTAGGCTCAGCATACTCGAACAAGTCCAAGCTGGGCATGTTGTACTCGAAGAGGAGATAGCTAAAGCTAGGGACGCCGCTGCCGAAGCTCAAAAGATTGTGGATGACCTTCCCTCGAGTGAGAGTTCGGATGATGGTGAATCCGAAGGTGATGAGGGGGGCGAAAGTGCCGAAGAGGGCAATGAAGATGCCGAAGGGGGGAACCCTTAGGAACAAATAGTTCGTCTTTTGTGTAGTGTTTTTGCATAGGCCTTTGCGCCTTTTTACATAAGCCTTCGGGCTCTTCTGATGTATATAACTCTAACCTTCGAGTCCATTTATTTTTTATGTAAACAGTTAGCCTTCGGGCCTTTTAATGAATTTGCGTTTCATCTCAAGTGTTAGCTCTTGTATAAGCCGAACACTGAAAGTAATTTACTAGCAAGACTTAATTAAATGAAAACGATGCGAACTTAAAGCGACGTCTCGCCTTCGAGTCAATGCATTTAAAATATAACCTCGGTCAGTAAAGCCATAGAAACAAAGAGATGTTGAATCAAGTTTATTTCATTGATAACATCAGCGAGCCACAATCGACTTTTTACAAGAAGTCAAGTCGAAGTAGACCTTGGGCAAAAAAACAAGTTGACAACATGCCACTACCGGGCGTAATTACAATGTACTAATCTATTCATCGGGTGTCAGTCCTCGGTTGTCGAATAGATAGGCTTTGGTTGAGAGGCTCAGTGTCGACCTCGGTTGTAACACGCCCCTTACTCCCCCCAGTGTTCGGGTATGAATTTTGATGAAGATCCAAGCACTGGAAATCATTTTATCCGCTTCCTGAAAAGGTCAAGCAAAATGAAACGAGGAGCAAGTTAGTACATGTACTATGGAGGCCCTAAGAGCGTTTATCGGCTCGAGGCTGAATACAAATTTTTAGTCATTGATGGATGCTTACTTCGATTTCAGAAGTAGTACCACTTTAAATTGGAGATGTTCCAATTTAGGGGTTCGGGTGTGCCCTGCAGATCTTCAATTTGATAAGATCCTTTCCCAACAATTGCTCTGACTTGGTAAGGTCCCTCCCAGTTTGCGATGAGCTTTCCCCCATTTTTCTCCTTTGTTGATTGGTTCGTAGCCTTCGGCACATAATCACCAACTTTAAAATCTCTAAGTTTGGCCTTCCTATTAAGATATGCCTCGATCTGCCTTTTTTGGGCCACTTGCCGAACCAAAGTCAATTCTCTTTTCTCCTCGAGCAAGTCCAGCTCTATACGCATGGCTAGCTGATTCGCATCCTCGGTGGTGTGAGCGTACCGAAGACTTGGTTCGCCCACTTCCACGGGGATAAGGGAATCCATACCGTAAGGAAGTGAAAAAGGGGTCTCACCGGTGCTGTTCTTTTCTGTCGTTCGCATGGCCCACAACACACCTGGCAACTCCTCGGGCCAAGGACCTTTCTTCTCATCGAGCCTTTTCTTGAGATTTTCAATTATTATCCTATTTGAAGACTCAGCTTGGCCATTGGCACTTGGGTGATACGGGGTCGAAGCAATTCTTTTGATCCCCCACTGCTTGAATAAATCAGTGATGGCTGCTCCCATGAATTATTTACCATTTTCGCAAGCGATTTTCTTTGGGACACCGAACCTGTAGATGATGTTCTTCTTAATAAAATTAATTACTTCTTTCTGTTTGACCTTGGTGAGAGCTCCTGCTTCCACCTATTTTGTAAAGTAATCAGTTAAAACGAGAATGAACCGAACACCACCTTTTCCCTTCGGCAGGGGACCAACTACATCCATCTCCCATTTCATAAAAGGCCATGGGGAAACGACCGAATGTAGGGATTCGGCTTGCTGATGAATCATTTGTGCGTGGCGTTGGCATTTATCACATTTCTGCACAAAGGCTTTTGCATCCGCACTGATGGTGGGCCAGTAGTACCCAGCCCTAAGTATTTTGCGCACCAAAGACTTTCCCCCCGAGTGATTGCCATACTCGCCCTCATGCACTTCGGCCATCACGTATCTTGCTTCGTCTGGACCCAAACACTTGGCCATCGGGCCGCAATACAACTTTTTGTACAAACTTCCCTCGATCATGTGATATGAAGCTGCTTGGGTCCTTAGTTTTTTGGCTTGTTTCTTATCTTGGGGGACAGTCCCCGAGTCAAAGTAAGAGATAAACTTACTCCGTCAATTTCATTTGTGGTCCACCAAATTGACTTGCAATTTCATCTCCCTCATTTGCGCAGAGAGCAACCGAACCACTGAATAAGTCCCCGAGTGTGCTTCATCTACCGCCGAACCTAAGTTCGCTAGGGCATCGGCCTCGGTATTTTCCTCTCGAGGCACTTGTCTAATCTGCCATTCTTGGAATTGGGCCAAAATTCTCTGTGCTCGGTCTAAGAATAGGGTCATTCTAGGCTCTCGAGCCGTGTATTAACCGAGCACTTGGTTCACTACTAGCTGTGAGTCGCATCTCAACTCAATTCTTTCTACCCCCATTTCCTTAGCTAATTCCAAGCCTGCTAAAGCTGCTTCGTATTCGGCCTCATTATTGGTTACTTTTTTTAACCAAATGGAGTGCTTGATTTTCTCCCCGGTGGGCGCTTTCAACACTATGCATAATCCCGAACCCTTGGAATTAGTTGCCCCATCGGTGTGAAGTATCCATAGTCCCGAAGCCATTCCTTTCGATATTGAATTCTCCTTTTCGGCTTCGGGTAGAATCCCAACACTAAAATCTGCTACGAAGTCGGCCAAGACTTGGGATTTGATGGTTGTTTGGGGTTGATAAGTGATGTCATACTCGCTCAATTCTACTGCCCATTTTGATAACCTCCCCGATAACTCAGGTTTATGCAATATACTTTTCAAAGGGAAGGTAGAAACTCCTGCTATTGGGTGACATTTGAAATAAGGTCGTAGTTTTCGAGCAGTAACAATTAAAGCAAGCGCTAGTTTTTTCAAGTGAGGGTACCTGGTCTCAGCATCGCGGAGTGTCTTGCTCACATAATAGATGGGTTGTTGCTTGCCATCTTCCTCCCGAACCAGCACAGTGCTGACTGACACCTCGGATACCGCCAAGTATACCAGCAAAGTTTCACCATCCTTTGTCTTGGCGAGCAACGGCGTGTTAGCTAGATAGCGTTTCAATTCCTTCAGCGCTTCTTTACACTCCGGTGTCCATTCGAAGTGATTATTCATTCTCAAGACAGAGAAGAATTGGTGGCATCACTCAGAGGACCTTGAGATGAATCGACTCAAGGCAGCGATTCGGCCAGTTAAGCGCTGAACTTCCTTTACCCTTGTCAATTCTTCGGGGATCTCTTCGATAGCCTTGATCTTATCTGGGTTGGCTTCGATTCCTCGTTCAGAGACAATGAATCCCAAGAATTTTCCTGACCCTACACCGAAGGCACACTTCTCAGGGTTTAATTTCATGCCATATTGCCTCAGAACGGCGAAAGCTTCCCTCAGATGATTTATATGATCCTCCATTCGAATTGACTTGATGAGCATATCATCTATGTAGACTTCCATAGACTTTCCAATATACTCCTTGAACATGCGACATACTAGCCTTTGGTATGTCGCCCCGGCATTTTTCAAACCGAAGGATATCACTTTATAGCAAAAAGTACCTCGGTCAGTGATGAACGATGTTTTCTCTTCGTCCTTCGGATCCATGAGGATTTGGTTGTAGCCCCAATAAGCATCCAAGAAGGTTAATAGTTTATGTCCAGCCGTGGAGTCTATTAACCTGTCTATTTGTGGCAATGGGTAAGAGTCCTTAGGGCAAGCCTTGTTCAAGTCGGTATAGTCTACGCACATCCACCACTTGCCATTTTTCTTAGGCACGACGACCACATTAGCTGGCCATTCGGGATACTTCACCTCCCTTATGAAACCATTTTCTTGCAGCTTCGTGGATTCATCTTCGATCGCTTTCTTTTTGACCCCGGTGTGAGGTCTTTTCTTCTGCTTCATCGGGGTGACTTTTGGGTCTACATTCAGCTTGTGGGTCATGATCTCCGGATCGATACCAATCATGTCCGAATGGGACCAAGCGAAGCAATTGTTGTTGGACTTTAAGACTTCAATGATTGCTTTTTTCGACTCTGGGTCCAACTCCGAGCCGACAAATACCTTTCTTTCAGGAAAATCTTTCAATAAAGTGAAAGACTCCAACTCCTCAATAGTTGAGTCCTCGACCTTTTGTTTCCGAGGCTCTTGAATACACACCGGGATCTTTTCAACTTCTCCTCGGAGGTTCTCCTCGCTTGACCCCGGCTGCATTAGTTGATATTGTTTTGGCCCAGTCGGGGCGACTCCACTTCTCAACGCAACCGAATAGCATTCTCTTGCTACTCGTTGCTCTCCCTTTATTGATCGAACCCCCCAAGGAGTAGGGAACTTGATCACTTGATGAAGCGTGGAGGGAACAGCCTCCATGGAGTGGATCCATGGTTTGCCGAGGATCACATGCAACACTTGAAATAGTGTTTCCTTGCTAACTCCTTCAGCAAACGTTTTGAGTGTGATTTCACCCAAATTTTTTTCCGTAGAGTTGTTAAAGCCAGTCAACACTGTTGCTTTGGGGATGACTTCCCCTTTAAGCCACATCTTCTTAATGGGCCCGTAGCTGATTATGTTGACCGAGCTACCAGGGTCAATCAAGACTCATTTGATATCCGAGTCGTTGATTCTCAACATGATGACCAAGGCATCGTGATGAGGGAACATCATCTCATCACAGTCGTCATCATCAAATACAATTTCTTTACCCGAGCCTCCCACTCGAGTTCTCTTTTGCATTATGATTGACAGCTTGGCGAATTTCTTTGCAGCTGAGAAATTTACCCCATTCACCTCTGACCCCCCGGTGATAACATTTACAATTCTCTCAGGGTGTGGAGCCCGAGGTGGCTGTCCATCACCTCGATTCTTGGTGTAGTTGTCTTTCCCCTTGTTGGTAAGGAATTCGGCCAACACACCCTTCTTCAACAAATGTGCCACTTCGAGGCGCAGTGCTTTGCAGTCCTCGGTTCGATGGCCATAATCCGCATGGAACTCGTAGTGCAAATTCTGATCTCTTTTGTCCGCTGGAGTCCTCATGTCTTTGGGTATTCTTACCCCAGCAGTTCCCTTGACTATGTTGACCAGCTCCGAGGTCGATATATTAAAGTTGTAGTCGGGGATCTGAGGTAGTTCTTTATTCTTAAAAACTGAAGCTGGGCCTGAGGAATTTCTTTGGTTCGAGTTAGTGTGAACCTTTCCTCCGAGCCGTTGGCTTATATGTGGGCTTGCAAACAAATTTCCGAAGGAATTCCCCAACCTTTGGCTGACAGGCTGCCTCGTGGAGGTATATGGCTCGTACCTCCTCATCGAATTCCCTCGCGATGCTTCGGCGCGGTACAAGGATTCGCCTCGGTTCTTGTAGTTATAACCTCGACTTTTAAACTCGGCTTCCTCCAGCCTTATCTTGGACTTGTGTAAATCTTCCCACTTCAAAACTTGGTATTGCTAAATCTCTTTTCGCAACTCAGCGGCAGCATCGGAGTTGCGAACATTGATACCCTTTTCAAATGGCATGATGGCTAAAGTATCATCCATCCAAGGTAGCTCCATGCGCTCAGCATGAAAGTGCTCGAGGAACTCCTTAAGTGGCTCACCGGTCCGCTGCTTGACCTCGCAGATATCCTCCTTCCTTTGGAGAATCTTTTGTGATCCGGTGTGGGTCTTAACGAAGGCATTAACCATTTCCTTGAAGGTGGAAATTGACCCCGCTGGTAAGCGCATGTACCAACGCAGCGCTCCTTTCTCCAAGGATTTGCAAAAAATTTTCAAGAAAATTGACTTGAGCTCTATTGCTGTTAAGTCATTGCTCTTTACCATCGCCATGAACTCAGTTACATGTTCTTTGGGATCGGTGGTCCCATCATACTTCTTTAAGAAGAGGAGCTTCAAATTTTTGGGAGTTGGGGCAGGTGCTGCTTCGAGCTTGAATGGTAACTCCCTGTATTGATCTATGTCAAGCTCGTCTTCGGTCTTAGCCACCCCGGGGACGTTCTCGAGGCATTTTTCTACACGCGCCTCGACGCGGGCTTCAATTTCTCTAGTCAACCTCTCAACATCAACCGAAGGTGTAGTTTCAGCCACTGTGGGAATCGTCCCGAAGTGTGGCGTTGTGCTCGGTACATTTTCCGAACCCCCAGAGGTGGCCCCATTTGGAGGTCCCCTTATTATCGCGCCCGTAGGAAGGAAGCCGAAGGCTGGGTGCCGTTCGGTGCTGAGCTGTTCCTTGCCTCTAACGAGGCGCGGAATTCGGCATTGATGGGAGCTTGCTCATCCTGTCGCTCTTGAAGAGCTCTTAGGGAAGTGACAACAAAAGCTTGAAAGGCTTCAGTTTTCATTGGAGATGACTGTTGGTTCGACGGAACGTCAGTCTGTTCATCAAGATTTCTACTGCTGTCAGCCATATCGTCGTCAAAAGGTTATGAACTTCAACGGAAAAGGACGTCTATCTTTGGAACAAAGCGTTTCTGTTTATAGGCGCCAATTTGTATGGGCCTAAATCAGTTTAGGATCACAAATCGAATTTGGGTTCGAATACAAGCAAATCTTCGTATCAAAGTCAAGAAAACGTCAAGAATAATCGTAAAATGCAAGGAAATAACTTGATTTTAATATATCGTAGTGAGTACAAATTTTGCCAGAGTTTCTGTGTATATTTCTGAATGATTACAATGTAAAAACTAATGCTATTTATAGGCTAAAGAGGCTTCACCCACGTTCTCCACCATCAGACATGCTCAAGCCCACGTTCTGGGCATTAATTGAAGAAGTTAGTGGGTTGAAGTAGTGGGCTGCTGAGTCGTTGGAACCGAGGCGATCCACCAAAGCTCAAGTATATGGCTTCGGTGGCCTGGTCTCGCCGTCCGGTAGGAGCGAGTGTCACCGAAGTTCAGCTTGCGGCTCGTCTTCGGTTGTGACGTTGACGCTGGGCTTCGGTAATTAAACCACTTGCTTCGATTCTTCTGCCACAGAACGTCGGTTCGATTAACTTCGATTTACCATGCCGAGGTGCTATCCGAGCACGTCAATTTTTTCCCAATACATTAAGTAACTGTAGAAAAGCACTAAAAATTGCAATTCCATCCACTTTAATCCAAGCCTACACCATTTTCTCCAAAAGGATTTACTCCATAATTAAGAGTATTCTTACACCTAATATTTAGCTTTCCAATTATTTCTGAGTTAATTCTTAAAAATGTCACTGAACTATTGACAAGTATCTAAAAAAGTCACTTTACTTTGGTTTAGGACAAAAATATCACTCAACTTATCCAAAACACCTTAAAAAGTCATTCTCCTAAATTGTGGGTTAAAGATCACCGGAAAATGCTGACATGGAATTTTATTTTATTTTATTTTTTCAGCATATTTTAGTATTTTATATTAAAAGTTAATCCAATAAATATTTTAATTTTCTTTTTCTTAAAATACCAAATTATTTATTTATGAAGTACCCAAAATAGGTCTTCTTAAGACTACGTTATTTTATTTTTTTATTAAAAGTAAATCCAATAAATATTTTAATTTCTTTTTTAAAAAAAAAATC
This sequence comes from Petunia x hybrida, assembly GCA_037355625.1. NCBI lineage: Eukaryota > Viridiplantae > Streptophyta > Magnoliopsida > Solanales > Solanaceae > Petunia > Petunia x hybrida. The sequence continues at coordinate 2,027,110 of JBBBVM010000059.1, read as the reverse complement.
AAAAAATTCATTTTTCTCCATGATATTTATATATATACAGTACTTTTTTTCATTCACAAGGGAGCAACTAAAGCGGTTGAGTTTGCTGAAGCTATTAGAAGATCTATACAAACTGGATTTTTTGGTGAGGGTGTTCAAACTTAGATATTACTAATGAGGCTATTGGATCATCAATTTAAAAGAGAGGAATACAATTTAAGAGAAAAGTCATGAAGGAGGATGTGTTTGCCGTTCAGAAGAAGAAGACAAGAAATCCTACCCAAATTTAGATTGAATTGTTTTGGAATTTATTTTTTGTTGATTATGTAAAAAACTTATTTTAGCAAAGTATGTTACTCTTTTTTGTTGACAATGGCGCTCCCAGGTTTGGTGGGACATTTAGACAAGCTTTTGTTTGTTAAAATTTTTTAATATTAACCTTTTTTGGAATGGTATGTAAAAGAGAGTTGTCTCTTGGGAGGATTTAGAATTTATCTTGTATTTTACTCGTATCATGACTTAAGAATATAAATAAAATACATCAATAAAACTCGTTCAAATAATCTTAAGAAGACCCGTTTTGGGTCAAGTAGCATGTGGATATTTCATGAATAAATAATTTGATATTTTTATTAAAAAAGAAAATTAAAATATTTATCTGATTCACTTTTAGTAAAAAGAACTAAAATAAAGTAGTCTTAAGAAGACCCATTTTGGGTCAAGTAGTATGTGGGTATTTCATTAATAAATAATTTGGTATTTTAAGAAAAAGAAAATTAAAATATTTATGGGATTAACTTTTAATAAAAAGTACTAAAATATGCTGAAAAAAGAAAACAAAAACTAAAATAAAATTCCAGCATTTTTCAGTGACCTTTAACCCACAATTTAGGAGAATGACTTTTTAAGGTATTTTGGATAAGTTGAGTAATATTTTTGTCCCAAACCAAAAGAAAGTAACTTTTTTAAATATTTATCAATAATTCAATAACCATTTTAGGAATAAACTCAATTATTTCAACTACCAATATGTGACTTCATACAGTTCTATTTACTTATTATTTCAGTTTAGTGTCAACTATAGTTAAATAGAGTTCACTAAAAACATTTGAAGTGACCAAAGTTTTCTAGTGGATTATCGTTTTCAAAATGCCGAATTCATCTTTTCGATTGGTAGGCTCATAAAATATTACTAAGTACTACAACAATAATAACAACAACATGAATATATTCCCACAAGTAGAGTATGGGGAGAGTAAAATGTACTTAAACTTTACCCCGGCCTTAATTTGATGCTAGCATAATGAAGTAAGAAGTTAGAAACACCATGGAAAAAAAAATGACACCAAAATAACAGTACTAATAAAACTGTAGAATAAGATAACTATACAAAAATAACAATCATACTTACTGATAAGGATCTCTACCACCCTACTCTGAGAACACGAAACTATGAACTAATTTTCTACTCCATACTCCTCTGTGTACGGTCAAGTCCTCACTAATCTAAAGCTGAGTCATGTCTTGCCTAATTACCTCACTCCAATTTTTCCTCAGTCTACCTGTACCTCCGTAGACCTAGCACTGTCAACCTCTCGTACCTCCTAACTAGGGCATCTGTGCCCCTCTTTTTTGCATGCCCAAACCACCTCAACCTCGCTTCCCCCATATTGTCCACCACTGAAGCTACCCCCACTTTCTCCCGTATGACTTCGTTCCTAATCTTATCCTTCCTAATATGCCCACACATCCATCTAAGCATCCTCATTTTGGCCACCTACATCTTCTGCAAGTGAGTGTTATTCGCAGCCCTACACTCAACTCCATACAACAAAGCTGGTCTAACCACCACTCCATATAACTTACATTTCTGTCTAGGTGTCATTTTCTTATCGCATAGCACACCAGAAGCGAGCCTCCATTTCATCCAACCCGCTCCAATACGATGAGTGACATCATCATCAATCTCCCCGTCCTTCTAGAGTATCGACCAAGATACTTGAAGCTTTCTTTCTTGGGGATGACTTGTGCATCAAGTGTCACCTCAACATCTGTCTCATTTGGTGCACCACTAAACTTGCACTCTATGTGCTCCGTCTTTGTCCTACTTAGCTTGAAGCCTTTAGACTCCAGATTATGTCTACATACCTCCCGTTTATCCTTCACCCTCTATGTATCTCATCAACCAGAACTATGTCATCTGCAAATAACATAGACCATGGAACCTCCCCTTAAATATGTCGTGTTAACTCATCCATCACAAGAGCAAATAAAAATGGGCTGAACGCCGGCCCCTGATGTAGTCACATCTCAACTGGGAAGTGATCCGAGTCCCCTCCTACTGTTCTCAATCGAGTCTTCACTCCATCATACATGTCCTTAATCACTCCGATGTATGCCACAGGAATACCTCTAGACTCCAAGCATCTCTATAACATCTTCTTAGGGACTTTGTCGTAAGCCATTTCCAAGTCAATTAAAACCATATGTACTAACAAATTTATGTGAGAATTAATCATCGATTTACCAGCATCTAACGTTCATGGTCACTAAAGGGATTTTTCATTTTCTTTATTTCTTTTGACACAGAAAGAATGTTGCTCAACAATCGCTTTTTACAACAATAACAACATACCCAGTATGATCACACTAGTCAGGTAAGGGAAAGGCAAGATATATGCATACCTTACCTCTACCTTGAATGAGGTAGAGATGTTGTTTCCGATTGACCCTCGGCTCAAGAAAAAAAAAAAGAACAAAAGAAAAAAAGAAAAAAAATAATTCTAAAAAATGGGTGTGGAAAAAGAAATACATACCAACATAAAAAGCTAATATAGAAACCACAATTGATTTCTAATCCAAAAGAAATCAAATCTAAAGAAATCTTATTCACCAACTCCATTAAAACAAAAACCTTTATTTTTGGAAAAAAAAAATATTCTTATTAAAAGGCGACATAATTTTGGAAATAATGTAACTAGAATTTCATGTTTTACCTTTATGACAAGTTTTTTATAATCATGGAATTATAACATATGTAAGACCATTGTTTTATCCTTAATTAATGTCAAGTTTTTATAATCATAGAAATGTTATAACAAATCTAAGACCACGAATATCAAAAGTTCTTTAACTACAAAAGTGTATGACATTCTGAAGACCACAGGTTTCAAATAATTTCTTTTAAATTTTCTAAATTTCATGCATAGTTAAGCTACGTCATATAATTTAAAACGAAAGCAATATCACATCGAATTGAATGAGAGTTGAATTGACTAGTTAGTACTAGGCCAACTAGTGTCCACTATTTATTGTCTGGGACAATAATATGAAATTATGTTAAAACCAAGTGATATCACTAGCTCCTTAAGCCATGGAGACCTTTTATTATTCCATAAAGAACATAGTATTGATATATTTTACTATAAATTGCAAAGGAATCTTGTCAATTTGTGCTCAAAGATCTTGCTTATAGTCACAAAATGGAACTAGGAGGCAGCAAAGGGTCACCTAAGCTTAGGCCTTTCTAATTAATATTTCTTGCTGTAAAGTCAGGTTGATCTAACATTTGTATGGCATGCAACATTTATTTAAGGACATGCTCCAGTTCATTAAAAACAGTATATTGGTAGTACGAAATTTCTAGGTGATGGGGAAGGTGCATGAATCCAATAGGACTCTCCTTTTTTTTTTTTTTTTTTTTTTTAAAAGACCTATCTAACCGCTTGAGAATAATCTTAGTTGAATTTATGGATGGTTTATTTCAGAAATACGTTAGGCAGGAATTGATAACGTATAGATAGTACAGAGGTTCCAGAGAACTTGATAGAATTGGCTATGTTATTTCACTTGTTGTGTCAATCTTTATATATATACTGAATGCACAGGCGAAGCTAGCTTTTGAAGTTTGGGGGTTCAGAATTCAAGCACTTTAATTAGGGGATTCTGTTAGCTTGGATAAGCTTGGAGTTTTGATTGATGATTAAGGAACGGATTCAAAGGACCTGTTCCTTTGAATCACTGCAACTAAATAGATAATTCATGCAAAATCATTTAAGCTGAGATATTATTAATTATCCTTAGACTAATGTTTATCTTGATAATTATGCAGGTCTAAACGTGATATGAAAAGATTGCATAAATAATGGATAAAGGCTAAAAGATCCGGATACATAAAGTGAAGAGTTCAATTAGGACTCAAACTCTTGGGAGCTTTGGAGTTCTAATTGTTCAAGACTTCTTGGCTGCTGAAGCTATAAAACGAGGAGCAAATCAGCCATTGAAGAATGCACAAATACAGAGAGAATCGAGCAAAGCATTAAAAGAGTCATTATCGTATTTGTGTAATCAGCAAGCTACAGGGAACTAAGTAAGAACCTGTTCCTTAGATTGAGTCTTGTAAAAGTTCAGTCTTAGTTCAACTGTAGTAGGTGTTATCGAGTTGTATCTTTCTGGTTCAAGTCGTGTACTTGACAAAGCTTTACTGATCGTGAAAAGAGGTCACTAAAGGATTAGAGTTAGTCCTAGGTTAGTAAGAAGGTAGTCTTGTAACCAAGTGAGTCTTTTACATAGTGAAGTTGAAATCCTACTTGGAAGAGTAGGTCGTGGTTTTTTGATCCCGAGTTCAAGGGGTTTTTCCACGCTAATATTGGGTGTTCATTTACTTACAGTTTGAATTTCGCACATAACATAGTAAAGGAACACATTTTAAGGAACTGGTCCTCAAAACAGTAAAGTGGTGTATCTTGGAAATTATCAAATTCTAAATTAATAATTTATACATATTAAATAAAATTTGTAAGGCAAATATATATGATTTGGCAAAAGCTACGGGGTTCGGCCGAACCCCCAACCGGCATGCTAGCTCCGCCTCTGACAGAATAAGCAAAGCTGCTCAAGATAGAAAAGAAAATGATACAAATTACAATCAATCATTGACATAAATCAGGGATTACAAATATAATAGAATATTAAAATGAGAGAGTAATATGCAGCTGATTATGCTGCCTTAATATGTTGCTTTATTATGACCTCACAAGATAGGCGGCGAGGAAACAACGCCTATCTTGGACCTATGATGAAGAAAATCTGTTGTAGGCACCATATTGGTAAAAAGATTCAGCAAGTTGTGAAAAGAAGGAACATGCTAAACAACAAGTGCTTTGTCCCTTACTTGCTTGCGAATAAAATGATAATCAAGAGCAAGATGCTTCATCCTATCGTGAAAGACCGGGTTTTGAGATAGAAAGGTTGCACCTAAATTATCACTGTAGAATATGGGAATGTTGGAAATTGAGAGCAAAGTTCCTTCAAAAGATTAACAATTAAATTGGTCTCAGTCGCAGCATTTGCAAGGGCCCTATATTCGGCTTCAGTAGAGGAACGTGATATGGTACGTTGTTTTTTAGATGACCAACTAACTGGAGAACCCCCAAGAAATATGATATAAGCTCTGATGGAGCATCTGTCATCTGAATCACCTCCCCAATCAGAGTCAAGAATGCCACTAGATTGAAAGGCTTATGAGGGGTTAGGTGCAAACCAAAAGAACCAGTTGCTTTAAGATACTGCACAACCCTCTTACTAGCTTGCCAATGTGAATTAATGGGTTGATGCAGGAACTAACTTAGGGGATTTACTGCAATGCATATATCAGTGCGGGTAATAGAAAGGCATTGAATAACTCCAACGACTGGACGATATTACTTTTGATCAGTGGGGGCAATGCATCTCAAGTGTGAGTGGAGTGGATGCAGCAAGTGGTGTTTTCACTCCTTTAGTATCAATCATATTGAATCGATGGAGAAGATCATCAATATACTTACTCTATAAAAGAAAAAGACCACCAGATGTATGACAGACCTCAATACCAAGAAAAAAGCCAAGTTGTTATAAATCTTTTAGAGAAAACCGAGCTGCTAGAATTGTATTGACTTCAAGTATTTTTATATTATGTGAACCTGTCAAGATAATATCATCGACATAGAGAAGTAGACACACAACTGATGTTCGATCATGCATTGTAAACAAAGAAGTACCTAACTTAGAACCAACAAACCCGATCAAGCAAATAAATTTCTTGAATTTATTGTACTATGCACGAGGGGCTTTGCGAAGGCCATAAATTGCCTTGTGGAATTGGAAAACATAAGTGGAATACGTAGAGTTCACAAAACCAGGGGGTTTTTCCATGTATACCTCATCCTCTAGTGTGCCTGGAGAAATGCGCTATTCATATCAAGTTGATAGAGAGGCCATTTGGAGTATGCAACCCACCTTTGAATCGATCTAGATATCCATCATATTTTTGCTTGACCCAAAAATTCCAGTTACAACGATGACATTTTGATTTGAAGATGCAGGAACAAGGGACCCAGTTTTGTTCCGGATAAGGGCATCAATTTCATCACGCATTGCATCTCACCATTCTGGATATTTTGTTGCTTGTTTATATGTGCGGGGAGCCACAATATAACCTGTTGATGCTAAGAGAGCTGAATTGTCAAGTTGTTTCTTCAACTTAAAGATAATCTTTTGACACCGAGTGACCACATCAGCTGGGGGATATATTGGACTATTTTCCTGTTGTGGTGAAGAGTTAGAAGCATCTTCACCCAATACCAAAATAGGAGCAGCCGCCGAATGGATAGGAGACTCTGTTGAGTTTGTTGTAGTGAGTGCAGCTGGAGTGGTGGGTGGTGAATTTATTATTTTTGATGTTGTGTAGATAGGGCTAGACATTATGGGAACTGGGGAAATATCAGGATTGTGTATAGGTGCAGTTGTATAAGGTGATGTGGGTAAGGTGTGGTCACTGGATATAACATCAAGCCAAGAATGAAAAGTTCATTCGGACACATGAGGTAGGGGAATAAACATAGTAGCAAGTAGAAAATTATTTTCCACGAAAATAACATGGCGGGATAAAAACACTTTGGAAGTGGATGGGTCAAAACATTAGTAACAATGATATTTTGTGGAGTAACCAAAGAAGACACATGGCTTGGAATTCAGATCAAGTTTATGAGTGGAATAGGGGCGTAGTAAAGGATAGCACAAACAACTGAATATACAAAGTGTATTATAATTTGGTGAGGTGTGGAAGAGAGATTCATACAGTGACTTGCCTTGTAGAATAGGAGAGGCCATTTTTTTATTAGATACACAGTTGTAGAGCAGGCATAAGGCCAGTAAACTAAAGGAATTGAGGCTTCATGCATGAGGGTCAAGGATGTTTCAATGATATGCCGATGTCGCCTTTCTGCAACACACACCCTCTGAGGCGTGTAGGGAGGTGAGATTAGATGTCGAATTCCCATGGTAGAAACTGTCTTAGTTAGGCTCTCATATTCTCCAATACCGTCTGAATATACACTAATGATTGAAGTATTAAAAAGAATTTCAACAAGCAATTTGAAGGCAGTAAAGATGGAGACAATATCATATTTCTTTTTCAATAGGAAGAGCCATGTATATTTGTTGAAGTGCTTAACAAAAACAACATAGTAATGATACCCTTCAGTGGAAGTGACGGGGGAGGGTCTCCATACATTAGTATATAAGATTTCTAGTGGTTTTGAACTTTTTAATATAGATTGATTGAATGGAAAATGATGAATTTTATTGCAAAGACACGAGTTACAATGATCTTGATAGGAATCAAAACATTGTAAACTAAATTGAGAAATAATAGACCAAAGAATTCTCAAATGAGAATGTCTAAGACGACGATGCCAAAGTATAAATGAAGGACCAGTGGATGTAGAGGCAAGGAAGGCTGCATGTGGTGCGGATCCAGTCCATTCGTACGTTCCAGCTTTATTCGGGCCTTAGGAAAGAGGTGCTCCCGTTCTAAAATCCTTCACAGAAAAAATGTAGGAAAGAATGCAATAGATGCTCTATTTTGCTCACAAAATGAGGGACGAATATTAAAATTCTATCAATAGATGGGGCACCCAAAACATCCTTCAAAATAAATTTATTATAGGGAGAAGAAAGAGTAATATGTCATGTGTGTGTAATCTTAATACCGTTTCCATCTCCAATGATCACATCATATATGCCTGTATAATCAGAGAAAGCTTATAGGTTTTGATAAACAGATGTGATGTGGTGAGAAGCTCCCGTGTACATGACCCAATTGGTATTATTTGAGGGCTGTCCTTTAGAGTAAATTTCTTGAGAAACATTCTCATGATTGTAAGAGCATGAGCAACAATCATGAGCAATATCTCTAAACTTGTCACACATTTGACATTGAACACGAGTTCCATTATTGTTGGAGATTGGAGGACGCCAATTAGATTGCTGAGACGAGACCAATTATTGTTCTTGTTGGTAGGTAAGGACGAGTTCCAACGGTTTCCATTCAATTGATGCTGATTGCGGTTTTGATTGTCAGATCGCTTATTTACTTAAGCAGTAATTGCCAGAGATTCTTGTTGAGATTCTTATCGATGGAGAAGAAAAACTTCATGACCACTAAGTTTGTTAAACAGTTCTTCAAGAGAAATAAATGCATATCTTGAATGAACGGCAGCACTGATGTTATTATAATCAGGACCTAGGCTATTAAAGATTTTGATAATAGGAGTCGAGTCGCTGATTACAACATTACTAATGGCAAGTTCATCTGCAATAACACGGATTTCATTGAGATATTGGGCTATTTTTCTTGGTACCCTTGGTGAGACGAGCAAGCTAGTCTTGAAGACCATAAACTCGTTGACAAGCAACTATTTAAATCAGTCACCAAAATTGATGGAGGATCTGTTAAGTTCGGAGGAGATGCAAAAGGAAAAATTGTTGGAATAGGGATAATCTCCCTCAGTCCATCATGTGAAATTAAAGAACCTTTCCTGGTAGATGGTCTAAAATATAACCTGCTGAGTATCTGTCAACTCTGCGACAGGGGTACAAAGTCAAGTTTGAATCCTCCAGATGCATAATCCAGGACACAAAAGGTAAGGTTGTTCTCTCAGGTATAAAGGAGATAAATATTTATGTTCTTAACAATTGAGGTGCTTCTAACAGTAAGCATTTATGTTTGGCATCTATCTCTAATGATCCATGGATGTGGCATAGGAAACTTGGTCATGCTAGCATGTATCTAGTTGAAAAATTGTCAAAACATAATCTAGTTATAGGTCTTCCTAAATTAATTTTTTCAAAGAATCATATCTGTGACGAATGTCAACTTGGAAAACAAACTAGATCTTCCTTTAAATCTAAGGATATTGTCACCACCTCTAAACCTCTTGAACGGTTGCACATGGATTTATTTGGTCCCACAAGGACAACTAGCATTGGTGGTAAAAGATATGTTTTTTTATTGTTGATGACTACTCATGTTTTACATGGGTAATTTTCTTATCTCATGAAGATGAAGCACTAAAGAACTTGGAAGTATTTTGCAAGAGAGTACAGAGAGAGAAAGGCTACTACATCTCGATCATCCGAAGTGATCATGGTGGAGAATTTGAGAGCAAGATGTTTGAAGAGTTCTGCAATGATCAAGGATATACCCACAACTTCTCCTCTCCAAGAACTCCTAAGCAAAATGGAGTTGTCAAGAGAAAGAATAGAACTCTCCATGACATGGCCAGAACTATGTTGATTGAGCACTCTCTCCCAAATCACTTCTGGGCTGAAGCGGTAAGTACTGCATGCCATATCTTGAATAGATGTCTACTATGACCCATTCTAAAGAGAACTCCTTATGAGTTATGGAAAGTAAAAAGGCTTAATATTAACTACCTCCATCCATCTGGTTGCAAATGCTTCATACACAACAATGAAAAAGATAATCTTGGTAAATTTAATCCTAGAATTGATGAAGGAATCTTTCTTGGATACTCTAACACTAGTAGATCATACCGATTCTTCAATAAAATAACTTTATGTGTTGAAAAATCTATGCATGTAGTTTTTGATGACTCTTGAAAAAATGTCGAGAAAGGTGTTGTAACAGGTGATGAAGAAGAAGCTCAGCCTCAACAACCGAGTAAACTGTAGAACAGGAAATTGTGGTTCCAAATGAATGGAAGAGTGAACCAGAATATCCTCAGAAATTCATCATTGGAGATCCACGCGATGGTATGAAGACTCGAAGGTCCTTTAAATCGAATCTTACTTTTATCTCGCAGATTGAACCTAAATGGATTGATGAGGCTCTTCAAGATGAATTTTGGGTTCTTGCCATGAAAGAGGAACTAGAACAAATTGAAAAGAACCAAGTTTGGAAACTTGTTCCAAGACCCAAAGGCAAATCCATTATTGGAACAAAGTGGGTCTTTCGCAATAAGTTCAACGAAGAAGGTAAGGTGGTAAGAAATAAAGCTCGACTAGTCGCTCAAGGTTACTCTCAAACCGAAGGAGTTGACTACGATGAGACTTTGCTCCTGTGGCCAGGTTCAAATCCATTCGCATGTTATTAGCATATGCAGCCTATAAAAATTTCAAGCTCTATCAAATGGACGTAAACAGTATTTTCCTAAATGAATTCATTAAAGAGGAAGTTTATGTCAAGTAGCCACCGATGGTCTCAAGCAGCCACCGATGGTCTCAAGCGTGGTTTTCTCATTAAGCTCCTTTAGGAGCTTGGTATGAGAGACTCAGCACTTTTCTCATTAAGCGTGGTTTTCCCCAAGGTGTAAGTGATACAACATTGTTCATTAAACGTACGCCTAAAGGGAATCTAATTCTTCAAATCAATGTAGATGATATTATCTTTGGCAGTACTAATCAATCTATGTGCAAAGAATTAGAAGCCTTGATACAGGGAAAATTTGAAATGAGCATGATAGGAGAGCTAACTTTCTTCCTTGGACTTCAAATCAAGCAAACTGAGAAGGGAATATTCATTTATGAATCCAAATACACCAAGGAGTTGATTTCCAAGTTTAGTATAAATAAAGCGAATCCTGCGAAGACTCCCATGAGTCCAGCCATTGGTCTCGTTACAGATGAGAAATGAACAGATATAGATGCCTCACTATATAGAGGCATAATTGGCTCTCTTCTTTACTTATCAGCTAGTCGACTAGATATAATATTTTCTGTATGCAGATGTGTTAGGTTCCAGTCGGCTCCCAAAGTATCTCATTTGGTGGTAGTCAAAAGGATCATTCGCTACCTTGTTGGATTTATTTCATATGGATTGTAGTATCCTCACACTGACTATTTTGATCTTATAGGCTTCTCTGATGCAGATTATGCTGGGAATAGAGTTGATCGCAAAAGTACTAGTGGGTCAAGTTTCATTCTTTGAAAGTCACTTGTCTATTAGTATAGTGAGAAACAAGAATGTATTGCACTCTCTACAGCTGACTCTGAGTACATTTCCCTAGGGCATTGTTGCACGCAACTCTTGTGGTTGTCCTCTCAACTCTCTGACTATGACTTGCATTATAAGCCTATTCCATTATTATATGACAGTACTAGTGCTATAAATCTTGCATATAATCCTGTTGATCATCCTAGAGCTAAGCATATTGATATTCGATATCATTTTATTAGGGACATATTCACAAAGCCATTACTTGAGGAACGCTTTTGCAACCTAAGAGAATCTCTTGGCATCATCCCTGATCCAAACTGTTAAATCTCAATTCTTATATGTAGCATATTGTCCATCTAGTTTAGATATATTATTGTTAAAACTCATAAGTTCATTGCATATTTTTGCCGCTTTTTAGTCCATAAAATAAATAGTTTTTTCCTTTTATGTGTCACGCATTACTTTGTGATAGTAAAGTAGTACAATTATTACTTTTCCTTTTATGTTGGTACACTTGGTATGTATTGCATGTATTACTTTAATATTCCTATAATATGTGGCTTAAAATTATTCTGCTTTTTTTTGTCTTGTGTTAAAGATCAGCCGTCAAATCCTTTTTGTCTTTGGAAAGTCAAAAATTTCATTTTCCTGCTTCCCTGTGTCATTATTACCCCTTCCTGTGCAGACACAACCCTTGATGTGACCCAACACTTCATTTCAAGAAAACCCCTTCCACTACTTCATTCCTTCATCTTCTCTCGCCTCTGCACTATAATTCCCACCATCACTATCTCTCTAAAGCTACCATGGGAAAGGCAAAGAAGCAAATCGCCACCACAAGAAAAAGTCCTAGAGTTTCATCTAAAATACCATATCCTTCATCCCATGTACACGTCGATTCTGATCACTCTGAAAATATCCTTACCCTTCCAGAGAAATTGATGGAAAAATCAAACCTTACCAAAAGTAAAGGAAAATGCCCTGTGGAACATAAGGAAGTTGAGTCTGTCAAGCGTGGTAAATTCGACTCTCCAGAATTTGATAAATTTGTTGATTTCTGGGATCCCTCATATGCAGAAAAATTTCATTCTCTCAAAGACAAACCAATGGCTCATGGCCGCATTGTTGACTTGGATGCTATAGAAGACCTAAACTGTAAGATTAAATCTTTCTTTACTTGTCGAGGCTGGATTGATGTTTTTTCTGTGACTCCTGAAGAAGTTTGTGAGGACCTGATACGTTTGTTCTATGCTAATCTCCGTCCGTCTGGTAACTACGGTATGGAAACTGCGGTTCGTGGTACCCGCATTGTGTTGAACCCAACCACTCTGGGACGTATCCTTGGCTGTATGTTTTCTGGTTTCTATGAGTTTTTCAAAGTTTGTTGGCCCTCAAAGTGTGAGGTAAATTTCGAACAAGCTAAAATGTGTGTGAGAGAAAACTATGCTGAAATTCCTAAAGGTCATCAACTAGGTCCAAATGATTGTCGTTTGAATGTCATGTTATTGCTCATATTATTGGAACTACTCTTATTCTTTGCATCGACTCTCTTTGTACCCTGTCTCATAGAGACACTCTGCTTATTTATTATCTAGTTACATAAAGAAAGTTAAATCTTTGTACTTGGATTGTGAACTACATGCATGAAAGTTCATTTGATATGGCCTCTCTTCCTATGGTATGCTTATCATGCGAATCCTGAAGTTCTATAAGGTTAAATTGTCTGGTTGCATATTTTTCACTATTGAAGGATGCTACAACTCTCGTGCTTTTGCTTCCATAGGCTACATTCATCTGGATGGACAATGGGTTAAAAAAGGAACCCAAAACGTTCCTAAGGGGACCACTGGGAACAACTCTGTTCCAAATGATGTGGCTGGTCCCTCAAACCCATCTGGCCCTGGTAGCTCTGAAGATTTTAAAAAATTGCTTAAAGAAGTCGATAATCTTAAAGATCTTCTATTGAGTGTCCAGTACAAACAGGACCAGTTGTCTGCTACTATTGCTGAAGTCGAGCTTGACACTAGACGAAAATCTCTGAAAATTGACAATGCAGTCAGAGATTCAGGAGCAGCCATTCGCCAGGCGCATGCACGTATAGATGCAGCTTCAGAGAATATTCAGGGAAGGATCAACACTCTCTCTACAGATGTGCAAGGGAAGTTGGACTGCATGACTAACAATGTGGTCAACACCTTGACTTATTTCCTTGCTCCTCGTTGATGTTATCATTTATTCAGATACAATTTAGCCTCTTTCTTTTTGGGTCTGTAATATTAAACCTGACTCCTTTTTTGCTGATGCCAAATGGGGAGAAAAATGTGAAATATTTTTTTCCTAATTTCCTGTGAAACTTTAGTGCTGGGAAACAGGGGGAGTAACCTGAATAAAGTTAACTCTCAATCCTTAACTTATGTCTACAAAAGTGTTTTGCAGGGAAATAGGGGGAGTCGACTTAGATAAATGTTAACTCTTAATATAAACATATCTATATAAGTGCTATGCAGGGAAACATGGGGAGTCAACTACTTTCACTGTGGTTCAAATCAATTGTGACAAAAGATCCAACAGGGAAGTTTCCTAATCCTTCTTGCTCTTCTTTTTTGTCATCATCGAAAAGAGGGAGATTGTTAAACTCATTTTGATTATGATAAAAACCACACTGAGTAATGCTTATGTGGCAGGGCATGCGATAAGGAAGTCGAAGCTAAGGAAAGAGATCTCAAAGGATAAAAGAAAGCTATTGCTATCAACACTTCATAATTGCTGAGATCAACGTAAAAGATTTACAAGCTAATCAAGGGAGCTAACTAAGGTAGGACGTTGGGTGAAGACTATCAAGGGAGCTAACTAAGGAAAGATATCAACTGAAGATCCAGATAATAAGTGCTACCAAAGTTAGCGGCTTAAAGTGTGATCGAGATCAGTGTGAACACGCGAATCTAGCTCATCCTTATTCTCAAAGGATTCTACCAAGAATCATTGAGGATACAATCTCTTAGGTCACAGTATCTCTCTTTCAATAAGGAATATTGCAAGCATTCACAGTGAAAGGATTTTTCAAATATCAAATCAAATCTCGAAATCAAGGAATCAATCAAACCTCCTCAACGGCTCTTGGAAACACAACTATAAAAGGACTGCTCAAGACTCAACATAGCTTACGCTTTCTATTTACTGTCTACACAGTTCTCTAGCTTTTACTTGTAGCCATCACTGTATTCTTGAGAGATTACAAGTGTTCAAAAAGAAAAGAAAGAGAAGATTAAGGTAGAGGTAATAGTGGTGTCAAGGTGAAGTTTGTCTGATTAGCTATAAATCAGGCTTGGTCGTTGTTGGTGAGCGCAGATTCAAAACCAATGAGGGAATCGTTAGTGGTGAACGATAAACCACATGGTGTAACTTGAATTAACAAGAGCTAGAAGAGATTCCCTCCCTTGTGACCCAAGGGACTGGATTAGGAACCAAATTGTTCTGAACCAGTATAAAATCACCTATATCAAAGCATTAATTTCTGCATTTACTTTACTCTTTAATTTCTGTTATTGCTATCGATAGTCACTGCCAAATCGCCTAAGTCGAATAATAAAGATTAAAAATAATAATTCACCCCCCGGTTCTTTCACTTTCATCTTTCTGTTACAAATTTCCTTTTATCTTGTAAAAATTACTCACTCTTTTTTTGTTCAGCGTTTCTTCTCTGACACCAGATAAATATATCTCCTCATTTGTAAAACTAGCTCACTGTTTGCTTGTATTTATTGGGTAGCATATAAAGTAAATGCGTAAGCTTGTGTATGATGTTAACTCCCAACAAGAAAATACTCTAGGCTTAGTTTATGGTCTATTTTTATGGATACTTTGCTTTAAATTTTTTCTGTTATAAGTTATGCATGTTGATTATGAGATATTTTAGGATTTGTGATACAACTTCTATGTTATTTAGTTAATCGTGATTTCTTGGCACCTTCAATCCTTATAATGGTCACATTTATAGATCTGTACATATTGGTGAATCCAGTATTCCAATTACCTTTGACTTATAAAGAGGTCTTCTTCGCAAACCAAGTGTCAAAGCAATCTTTCAACCAATTTTCTCGAATGTACTGGTAAAAAACTACACAAAGGGTAATGTACAAATTGTGATTTATATACTTTAATTAAATTATCTAATTTAAAAAATTATCACTTGTCCTTATCACAAATGACTAATAATTTTGAAGGTGTACACTTGAAATTTGACCATAATCTATTGGCCATCATCGGGAAGACACACATAGATTGAATCTCTATACAACTACAAAATAGTATTTTCATAACTTAGAAGTTATGTAAATGACAATATAAAGGATAAGGCTATAGCTTCAAACATTTGCAACCATAAAGCTTATGTTTTTCATATTCACAAGTGAATATGAGTGATTTGTTGTTGAATAATTTTTAACACTAAGGTGATTCCGATTCAGTTTAGTGCATACGACTACAAACTATAATTGTGACCAAAATATTGCACACACATTTTTACTATTGTTTATTATATATATCATTTTAAAATATTTTACTCATTAGCGTGCTTTGCGCGTGTCCAAAATTAGTAATACATAGATTCATGAAAAACCTATACATGTATATTATTTATGAGGAAAAGAATAGCAATTAAACAATCTATAACTTATTGCCAAGTTTTATGTGGAGATTAAATCTCTTCTAGCTCGACCAAATATGGTACAACTTAATGCTGACAAGTTGATTAAATCTCCTCTAACCCAGATCGAATGACCCCTAATTATAAATGAGTATATAAATGAATTTTACAATATCTATTTAATTTAACTTAATATAACTAGCAGGTCATTTACTCTAGTTTTTAGTGTTGAAATGATTGTTTTTTAATATTGACAAACGAAGAACTTAGTGAAGAACCTAGTCCTATAGGTGAAGGCATGACTGATCGAAAAGATTGTGGGATGCAAATCCATGCAGAGCTAGGAGTAGTGGCACATGTGCATCTACATATCCTAGTCAGCAAAAGAAGTTGTGTCGTGGCTGTCTCTTTGAAGTGTGAACAAGAGTTAGTGCTATATAAGGAGTATATCACTGGAAATCTTCACCTACCATAATTGTAAAGTTTCCTAGTGAGAAACTACTAGGGTTACACAGCCCATATAAAAGCAAGTAATTGAGGCAGTCGAACTTAGTTATTCACGACGAGAGTTGAGAGCAGATCAAAGGCGATTCAATAATTCTTGAAGTGTTTTATTTGGTGTAACAACCATTGAAGAACTCAGAGCAAATCCAGCAAATTGTTTAGGTTCTTTATTGTAGTTGTCTCTTTGTTACTTTTTGAATATGTTACCTATCTTCTTATGAGAGAAGCTGTTGTAATAGGTGCACTTTTGATAGATTACTTTGTAAAGCTAGAGTCTGGCTTTGAGAGTGATTAGGGTCTAGAGTGTAGCCCCTTGGTTACGAAGTTTGTAATTTAAAACTTGCTCTTTGTGTTAGTGGAAGTGTTTCAAAATCCTAGAGTGTGGGTCATGATTTTTCTCCCTTGAGTAAAGAGTTTTCCACGTAAAAACAGTTTTTACGTTCAGTGTTTTTGTGGTTTGACAAGAAGCTGCACTAGGACCAGGTTCTAGTGTTTAAGAGTCAAGTTCTTCAGCAAAAATTGGAGGACACTATTCAACCTCCCTCCCCTCTTCCCCTTTTAGTGTCCTTAAGAGGTGCATAGAGTATAATATTTAGTATAATATTATATTTGTTATGAAGAAGTACCATTGGTAAGTTTGGCTTAACTTAACAATGAAAGAAACTTCAACGTTGTCGGTGTGCTGATAGAGGCAGAACTGGTTTTCAAGAAGGGTTTTTACTTGAATCATCCTTTTATGAAGAATTGCATTGTGTAATAGGGTAAAATTATTTTCATGGTATATATAAATTATTAATTCCCTTGAAGTGAAAACAATTCTAGTGACAACGAGTGTTCAAAAGTTACTTTAGATTATAGGTTCAAATCTCTATTTCTAAATCCCCTTATGTGACCCTGCCCCTATGCACATAAGTCAAACTTATTTTCGTTTCTGATTAAGGTAGCCCTTGAGCTCTTTGAAATGGTAATACAACGTTTTAATAATGAAAAGTGAATACTATAATTCTTAATCCAATCACCTTGGAAAGATCTCCTGTAGGGACTTATGCACCTCCATGTGAAGCGCCTTTGGCTCCTGATTTTCTTTCCTCACAAAAGTTCTTTTTATTTTTTATTTTTTAAAAAAAAACAAAAAAAAAAAAAAAAACAACTCGTGATTTGTTGGAAAGAGACGACTTCCTTTTTTAATCGGTAAAGAAACAAGTAATCGAGAATGACAAAAGGATTAGTTAGAAAAAGAAAAAAAAAGGCTTGCAAAATTCTTTAATTTTTGCTTTTCCAGAACTACTTCTGCTGGAGTTGTCGACTGCATGGACGGTATTACAATTCATCGAAGCTGGTGGGAACTGGGAGAACATTGAAATGAAGATACTATGTGAATTATGACTAACTTTTCCATATAATATTCCTAGCTACTAAAATGTACCCGACCTAAAAGAATAAAAATGCACCTGGACTTAAAATTTAACGTACGTACCTAGACATTATTGGACTTGAAAATTAACGTACCTAGACATTCTTTGTGTTGTTGTAGAGTAAGAGCGGGCCAGAGAGGCAGAGACATGTTAACAGTACCAAATTTAACTTATTTTGATAAGTAGTCTGTAAATCTTGAGTTAGTGAATGTAGTGAAATGAGCACCATGTCTGTACCCTAAGTACTTATTATGTTTTTTAATTGAGCAGATTTGCTTAATTACGAGAAGACAATATTTTAAAGTGCAATGCCAAGACAAACAAGGCATGTAATGTACTAGCACAATATTATATCTACTAGTAATTCATACAAAACTAGGTGAGTTTGGAGTTTGGACCACACTTTCAATTAGATTTTAGAATCTTCGCCGTTAGTTTATGAAATTAAGCAAGTTGAAGCATGCGTTAAGAGTACGGCCTATATTTCTCCTGCTCATAGGGGAATATTTTTTGACTTTTTGACCAAAATATGCACTTCTAGGACAAAAGTTCCAGTAACAGGCAGTGCTATGGAGATACCAAACTTACGTACGCAAAACGCAAAAAATAAATGAGGCATGCATGTATGTTTTACTAAATGAAAAAGATAACAGACGTTTGGCAATCTTTAGTGTTGAGAGCTGGTTTTGAAGTATGACAAACGAGAAGGACACTGAGGTTCAGGAGAAGAACCTTGTCCTTGAGATGAAGAACACGCTGATCGAAAAGATTACGGGTTGCAAATCCCTGTGGAACTAGGAGTAGTGGCGCGTGGTTGTTGACGTATCCTAGTCAGACTAAAAGAGGCGGTGTCCAGGCTGTATCTTTGAAGTGTGGACAAGAGTTAGACTTCAACATGGAAAAGAGTTACTGCGAATCTGAAATTGCCATAATTAAGAGAATTCCCAGCAGGACTCAACTAGGGTTGTAAGACCCGTATAAAAGCAAGTAGAAGAGACAGCCGAAGTCAGTTATTCACACATAGAGAGTCGAGAGCACAAAAGGGCGATCTGCAAACTATCTACGTGAGAAAACTGGAGAAGACAACTTAGTCACATACACTGTTATTGAGTCTGGATTTTACTGTCTAGGTTCATTGAGTTGTAAGTTGTCATCGTGTTGAGCTTTCATAGTTTTTACCTATTTGCTTGTCGTAGAAGCATCTGTATTAGGTGAACAATTTTGTGATTACTAAAAAGGCTAGAGTGTAGCTTTGGTTAGTGATTAGGGTCTAGAGTGTAGCCCCTTGGTTACAGAGTTTGTAATCTAAAACGTTGCTCTTGTGTTAGTGGATTGAGTTTCAAAATCCCAGAGTGTGGGTCGTGGTTTTTCTCCCTTGAGCAAGGAGTTTTCCACGTAAAATCCTTGTGTTCTTGGTGAATGTTTTGAAGTGTGTTCTTAAGTAAAGGCTGCGTAAAAGAGAACTGAAGAACCTTGTTCTACTTCAGAAGAACCAGGTTCTTACAACGGAAAAATCGGAGGACACTATTCAACCCCCCCCCCCTTCTAGTGTCGTTTGGAGGTGCTTAGATTATAACAAGTGGTATCAGAGCAGGTCTTCTCTTGTAAGGCTTACACCTTGAGAAGGATCAAGATGAGTGCACCGCCTACTATTACTGAAGGACAGTCGGTTCTGAGGCCTCCACAGTTTAATGGGCAATACTACGCATGGTGGAAGAATAGGATGGAGAATTACATATGTGCTGAAGACTATCAACTCTGGCTAATAGTCTCTGAAGGAAACCTGATTCCCACCAAAATTGTTGGTGAAGGAACCACTGCTACAAAAGAACCCAAACTGAAGGAAGAGTTTGATGAGTCTGATTATAAGATGATCGAAAAGAACCACAAAGCCAAGAGATTGGTTATATGTGGTCTGAGTCCAGAAGAGTTCAATCGAGTATCATCATATAAGACAGCTAAGGAAATATGGGATGCCTTGCAGGTTGCACATGAAGGAACTACCGAAGTAAAAGACTCAAAAAGAAGAATGTTGAAGAGACAATTTGAGTTGTTTACTATGGGTGAGAAGGAGTCGATTCAGGATATGATGACCAGACTGACCATGATCACCAACGAAATGAGATCGTTGGAGATGGAATTACCTGAAGTGGAGATGGTTGACAAAATCCTAAATGTGTTGCCTGAAGCATGGGAACCAAAAATGACAGCCATCATTGAATCAAAACCCTTGAAATCCATTAAGCTTGAAGAACTGGTTGGAAGTCTGAAGACGCATGAGATGATGAAGGACTCAAAGGCTAAACCTACAGCAAAGAAGGAAAAGACCCTTGCACTGGAAGCAACAGAAGAAGCTGATGAATATGTTGATCTTCAATCAGTGGAAGCTGCGATGGTTAGTGCCCTGAGACAAAAACTCAATCTGGGAAGGTTTAACGGATTTAAGCGAGGGAACAAGGAAAGCTCTAGCAGGAAGAACATAGTTGATAGTCCTGACTATTCTGGATGCTTCAAATGCTTTAAGAAGGATCATGCTGTCATGGATTGCCCGATGTGGGAAATAGAATGGATGAAGAACAGAGCCGCAAAGGAAAAGGAAAGGGAAATCACAAAGGACTATGATGCAGACAAGAAAAAGGCAAGACGGCCACCAAACTTTAGAGCAGAACGAAGGAAAAGAAAAGAAGCCTTCTATGCCACATGGGGACCAACTGATAGTGAGTCTGATCACGAGAAGGAAGCGGATGATGATTCACCATTAGCACTAGCAGGGATAACAGACGTCAGTTCTGATGAAGAAAATCCTCGAGAAGTCAGATGGGGAAGAGATCCATCAAAGCCACCAATGTTCAATGGGACTCAGTACAACTACTGGAAGAAACAGATGAAAAATTTTCTACAGGCAACTGATTACAGCCTGTGGCTAATTGTGAAAAGAGGACCTCATGTTCCAGTGAAAAGAGCAGCAAATGGAGTCCTGGTACCCAAGAAAGTGGAAGAACTAGATCCTCAAGATCTGGACTGGCTACAAGCAAACTCCAAGGCTGAGAACTATCTAAGAAGAGGGCTTACAGTTGATGTGCTTGGACGAGTACTGGAATGTAAATCAGCCAAGGAGATATGGAAGAAACTGAAGGAGTTGTACATAGCTGACAACACCAAGAAGGACTCGGCTCTCATGGCAACTGATGGTGAGGAAGCTGGCTGTTCAGCAGAGGTATGTCTATCTGATCTAAAGGAAACTCTACACACATACTCTTCTGAAAATTTAATCCTAATCACAGCCACCTTGATTGAAGGATATGAAAAAGAAAAGCTTGAAAAAGATAAGCTAGCTGAAGAACTGAGTGATCTTAGAATTAAGCACAAGAGTCTCCTAGAACTGAACATTGAACTTGAAGAAACTAATGCTATCTTGAAAGGACAGACTCTTGTGTCAAACTCCAAGATCACTGAGCTTGATTGGAATGTAATCAGTTAAGAGAAAGTAAGAATGGTAAGCAAGTTATGAGTGAAGTTCAAACCTTTCTGGAAGATGAATTGAAAAGGGCTAATGAGATTTTATATCAAGAAATTAAAAAAAATAAAATGTTAAATCAGAAGGTTGAAAACTCAAAACTTGAACTTACCAGACTTACAAAATGGAATAAATCTTCAACGGCAATGAATTGGATTCTTGAAAATCAAAACAAAGGAAAACAAGGCTTAGGATTCAAGAAGCCCTTGCCTCCATATAATCCTAAAAGCAAATATGTGGGATTACCTTGTAACATGTTATGCACCTTCTGTGGTCAAACGGGCCATACTAAACAAAGGTGTGGTAACATTACCAAGGCAAGGGCCAAGAATAAAAATTGTGTCTTACCCAAATGGGCCAAACAAGATCTGATTTATCCATTTTCTCATAAGAAGGGACCCAAGCTTGTCTGGGTTCCTAAGGCTAACCTCTAATTGTTTTGCAGGCTGGAGTGAGGGAGAACAACTCAAGCTGGATTCTTGATAGCGGTTGTTCTAGGCACATGACAGGAGATAGAAGAAACTTTCTCTCACTCGCAGCATTTCAAGGAGGCAGTGTAGCCTTCGGAGGAGGAAAAAGTGGTCAGATAGTAGGCATTGGGAAGATTGGGAGATCTCTTGAGCAAGCAATTGAAAATGTGTATTGTGTGGATGGTCTTAGACACAATTTACTGAGCATCTCTCAACTATGTGACAGAGGAAACGAAGTGAGCTTCTCCTCTGTAGGGTGCATCGTGAAGAACCTACAGAGTGGAGAAGTGGTAATGGAAGGAAAAAGAGTGAACAATGTGTACAAGGCGTCACTGAGGTCCTTACCTGAAAACAACCTGACATGCTTGAATGTGCAAGAAAGTGACTCTCAGCTGTGGCACAAAAGACTGGGTCATGCAAGTTTCACTCAATTAAATAAGCTAGCCTCGAAGGAACTGGTTCGTGGATTGCCAAATAAGAAGTTTGAAAACATAAGAATGTGTGATGCCTGTGTGAAAGGAAAGCATGTGAGAACGTCGTTCAAATCAAAGAAAGTGGTAAGTACACTAAAGCCACTGGAGCTGGTGCATATGGATCTATGTGGACCTATGAGGGTCAAGAGCAGAGGAGGTAAGAGGTTTGTGTTCGTAATTGTTGACGACTACTCAAGGTATACATGGACTTTGTTCCTGGCATCTAAGGATGAAGCCTTTGAGAGCTTTAAAGATTGGGCTGGTGTGGTTCAGAAAAGGCTAAATCTTGAACTCATCAGTATTCGATCTGATCATGGAACTGAGTTTGAAAACTCAAAATTTTCTGAGTACTGTGCAAGGAACAACATAGATCACAACTTCTCTGCACCAAGAACTCCCCAACAAAATGGGGTGGTCGAGAGGAAGAACAGGTCATTGGAGGATATGGCTAGAACCATGTTGCTGTCAAGTGGACTAGCAAGAAACTTCTGGGCTGAAGCTGTAAACACCGCATGTTACTTGCTGAATAGGTGTTCCATCAGAGCAATCCTTGACAAAACTCCATATGAGCTGCTCAGAGGTAGAAAGCCAAGTATTGCCCACCTAAGGCCTTTTGGGTGCAAATGCTTTGTTCACAACAATGGTAAGGAACCCTTGGGAAAGTTTGATGCCAGGAGTGATGAGGCAATATTCTTGGGATACTCTACTCAAAGTAAGGCATACAAGGTACTCAACAGAAGGACACAAGTAGTAGAAGAAAGTATGCATGTTTTGTTTGACGAATCAGATAAGGAAATAGGAGAAATTGATGCAGATGATCAGGTGATTGGTTTAAGAAGAGAAGAAAGCATAGATGAGCTGGAGGACACGGATGAAAAGGAGAGCACTGCTGTATCAAATGAAGGAGTCAACTTGACAGGGGGAACTTCTGACGAAGCTGAAGATCAAGAAAGCCAAGAAGAATCTACTCAAGACGACGCTGCAGGTTCTTCTAATCAGATTCAGATTAAGCCATGGAAACATCAAAGTTCTCACCCTTTGGAGAACGTTCTATCTGAACTGGATACAGGAATTATGACCAGGTCAGCTTTAAAGAACTTCTGTGCATTCTTTGCCTTCCTCTCATCTTTGGAACCAAAGAATGTAAAAGAAGCCTTAGAGGATCCAGACTGGACTATAGCTATGCAGGAGGAGCTTCATCAATTTGAAAGAAGCAAGGTATGGCACTTAGTTCCTAAGCCAAAGGACAGATCTATAATAGGAACTAAGTGGGTGTTCAGAAATAAGCTAGATGAACACGGCATAGTTACCAGGAACAAGGCGAGGTTGGTTGTTCAAGGGTACAGTCAGGAAGAAGGAATAGACTATGATGAAACCTTCGCACCAGTTGCACGAATGGAAGCCATTAGAATGCTGATTGCTTTTGCTACATACATGGAATTCACACTGTATCAGATGGATGTGAAGAGTGCCTTCTTGAATGGCTACCTGAACGAAGAAGTTTATGTGGTGCAACCTCCAGGTTTTGTGAGCAATGAATTCCCTGATCATGTGTACAAACTGGACAAGGCTTTATATGGTTTGAAGCAAGCTCCTAGAGCCTGGTATGAAAGACTCTCAGGATTTTTGATGAAAAATGGCTTTTCAAGAGGTAAAATTGACAACACACTATTTCTCAAGAAGAAAGGAAAGGACTTACTGGTAGTACAAGTGTATGTCGATGATATCATTTTTGGAGCCACTGATGAGGAGCTAAGCAAAGGTTTTGCTGACTTGATGGGAAGTGAGTTTGAGATGAGCATGATGGGTGAATTGAATTTCTTCCTTGGATTACAGATAAAGCAGACACCTCAAGGAACTATGATTCACCAGCAAAAATATGTCAAGGAATTGCTGAAGAAATTCAATATGGAAGGAGCAAAGGAGATGACTACCCCTATCGCCCCTGGAACAAAGCTGGACATGGATGAACTTGGTCTGTCGACAGATGAGACTAAGTATAGAGGATTTATTGGCTCACTTCTTTATCTCACAGCAAGTCGACCTGACATAGTATACAGTGTAGGACTGTGTGCCAGATTTCAGTCAAAACCCAAGGAATCACACCTGACAGCTGTGAAGAGAATCTTGAGATACTTGAAGGGGACTCAGGATTTATGCCTGTGGTATCCCAGAGGAGGAACTTTTGAACTAATTGGTTTTGCTGATGCAGATTATGCAGGTCATTTGGTGGACAGGAAAAGCACTTCAGGAATGGCACATTTTCTGGGTCCTTGCTTGGTATCATGGGCTACAAAGAAACAAAACTCAGTTGCCTTATCAACTGCTGAAGCTGAGTATGTGGCAGCTGCTTCATGCTGTTCACAATTGCTTTGGATCAAGCAACAACTGGAGGATTTTGGTATCAAGTGTGGGGCTGTGCCAATCTTCTGTGACAATACGAGTGCTGTGAATATTGCCAAGAACCCAGTCCAACATAAAAGAACAAAGCACATTGATATTAGACATCATTTCCTTAGGGACAATGTTGAAAAAGGTCTAATCACTATGAATTCATGCAGGACTGAGGATCAAATTGCTGACATATTTACCAAAGCTTTGAACAAGGTGCAGTTCGAGAGGAACAGGTTGGAGTTAGGGATGACCAAAATACACGGATGACCCAGCAGGTAATCTCCCTGTGATTGGCTAGTTTAGTAGTAAATGTGCCTGTTAGGAATTTGTCATTATTATCTGGGCTAAATTTGTACTTGAATAAGTACACTCGTTTAGTCGTTTTGAGCATTAGGTACAAATAATGTGATCCCATGAAGAACCCATTATGTACTGAGATGGAACCAGTCTAAACCTGAGGAATCGTGTCCAGGTACAGTCAACTTACTCTGTTTGTTAGTTTCACAACTGGTACTAAAATTGTCTATTCTACGTGCATCATGGGAGATTTTCCATATTTTCATAACCGTCCTAAATTATAGGAACACACTTCCTTTTAGGATAGAACTCCTTTTAATTTGCCTGGACCCCACTTCTTGAAAAGGACTTATCTATTTAAGTTCATAACCGTCAAACCTCTTCCCGGTTCTCAAAAAGTTCAAAAAGCTGCCTTTCATTATACTCATTACTTCTTGCCTTCCCTAGACATTGTCACATCACAAAACCCTTCTCCTTCTACAACTCTTCTTCAATCTCTCAAAACTCACCTACTACTTTCATTGAACATCAAATTCTCTCAATCCCCAAAAATCGTAAACCCTTCAACAAACTCAGAAATCCTCACAAAATCTTTCAAGATGTCTGGAAGACCACCTCCATCTACTCTTGCTGAGAGAATTGCAAGGGCTCGCATCAAATTTCTCAAAAAGGGGGACAAGAAACTGGTCAAGAAGTTAAAGTCAAGAACCGTTCTTTCGACACCCACTACTCAAAGTTCGTCTCAACCGTTGCATGAGGTAATTCCTGACCCTATCTCATCTACACCTGTTGGTTCAGTCGATATAGTCAGTCCTGGTGCTGTAGAAACTGAAACCCTAGTCGCTGAACTAGATAAAATTATGGGTGATGAGCAGAGAGACAAAATAGATAGGGGGAATTCGTGTGAGGAGAAACAAGAAGACAAAGAGAATGAACTTAGAGAAGATATGCAGGGTGTGTCTAGTGGCGTGTCAAACAGAGCGGAAAGAATTGAAGAACAGTTTAGAGAATCAGATAATGTTGTAACCTTGAGAAAAGATGTAGCCGAGTCCAGCAAAAATGCTGAGTGTGGGGAGGATTCTGTCCCTAAAGGTCCGGTGTGTGATGGACCTGCTGCTGCTGAGGCTCCAGAGGGTTTGAGACAAGAGCCTGTTGATTGTCCAAAACCTGATGGGGCTGATGATGCAGAGTTTAGCTGGACAGAATCAGATGAAGAAGGAAACAAAGAAGTTGTTGTTGAAAAGCAAGAGAGTGACAAGAAAGAAGAAAAATCAAGAAGGAAAAGAAAATTTGGGGCAGAGGATGAGAAAGTGACTTGTGAGGAAGAAGAAGATGAGGTGGTGTTTGTGAAAGAGAATAAAGTAGAGCCTGAAAAAAGAAGAAGGTTGGTGAGAGATGGGAAACCAGTGTTGAAATCTAGGCTAGTAGATGAAGACAGTGAAGGAGGTGACCAAGAGGCTAGTGAGCCTGTGGTCAGGAGAGTTGGTACTAGGTCGGCTTTAAAAATGCAAATGGAGAGGGTTGAAAAGCTAGGAAAGACAGTAAAAAATGTGAAGATGAGGGAAGAAGAGAAGAAGAAAGAAGAAGAGGAGAAGAGAGCTGGTGAGGAAGAGGAGGAAAGTGAAGCTGGGAGTTATGTGGAACCCAGTGATTCTGATACTGACAGTGAGGTGGAGAATAAGAAGAAAAGAAAAGAAGTGGATAGGGAAGCCTTCTTTTCTAGACATCAGGTGTTGCCAGGTAGTATTCTATATGATGAAAAGGAGTTTCATATGAAATCCTTGTTGAGAATGATAGGAGATCAGGGTTGGCTGAGCTTGTTTGGGAACACAGACAGGAAGCTGTTTGTGGATGAAGTCAGGGAGTTTTATACAAATTGCAGGGTAGTAGCCAGGAGGGTGTTTACCACTGTGAAAGGAGTGGAGATTGAATTTGGGAGACCTGAACTGGGAGTGATTCTGGATGTACCTGCTGATGGGTATTGCAGGTATGTTAAGCTAAAATGGCCAAAAAGGACAGATAGAGTTACTCCCTTAGATGTTGTGAGAAAGTTTTCAGGGAAGCCCAAATTGAGGAAGGAGAGGAAGGTTGAGAAAAAGGAGATGGAGCCTGCACATCAGCTTTTGTTTGAGTTTGTGCATAGGTTTCTTCTGCCTAGGGGGGAAAGAAATTGTGAGGCCAGTGCTATTGATCTGACCTATATGGATCTGATGGACAGAGGGGTAAAAATAAATTTGCCTGGGCTCATTATTAGGCACATAAAGAGAATCTGTGATACTGATCAGAAGCCACACTCTCTTGTGCATTCTTACATCATCCATCAGATTCTTGAGCATTTTGGAGTGCCTTTAGGTGCAGGGAAGAAGCCAACTATCCATCAGAGGTTTGGGGTTAATGTGCTGAAAAGCTGTGACTTCTTTCAAGAAAGCAGGGCTTCCAAAAAGCCAATGCAGGTCAAGCAGGAGCAGTCCGAGGACAGTGAAGAATATGGACCTGATGAGGCCATTGGTGCTGTGCAGGAACTGGAGAAGATGGTTCTTGAAGTTAATGAAGAAAATGCAGAGCTGCACAGACAGTTGAAGGTGAAGGATCAAGAAATTGATCGCTTGAAAATTGACTGCCACAAGTATGAGGCCGAGCTGGTGATGGAGAGGGCCAAGAATACGAAGCAACTTGAGGCACTCGTCAAGCACTTCAACCTTCAGCTGTGATTCTTCTAGTCCTGTCCCCATATCTTTACCCCTTCCTATCCTACCTTATTTCCACCTCTTCCTACTCTCCTTTGGTTGCATATTGTGAATGCTTAAGACAATTTTTATTTGGTTGTGTAACTGCTAATGGGGTGTGCTGCTGTCACACCTTGGATGTTGATTTTAAAATTCTCATGCTTATGACTGTTTCTTGTTTATGTATGTGGTTCCTTGTTGGGCCCTTATTTTGATATGCCTATGTTCTTAATGCTGATGAGTTGCCTTGTGCTCTAGTCTAGATTAAACTGACAGGTTCCTGCAGGTCTTTGAATCTTTTCGATGATGCCAAAAGGGGGAAGAAGGAATGTTGGGGTGTTTGTGACCTAACTCATCTGTCTTTATTGTTCTGTTATTTTTGTTTTTGTTTTTGGTATATGTTATGTAGGTTCTTGGACAACATTTGTTTGTCATCATCAAAAAGGGGGAATTTGTTGAGAGCTGGTTTTGAAGTATGACAAACGAGAAGGACACTGAGGTTCAGGAGAAGAACCTTGTCCTTGAGATGAAGAACACGCTGATCGAAAAGATTACGGGTTGCAAATCCCTGTGGAACTAGGAGTAGTGGCGCGTGGTTGTTGACGTATCCTAGTCAGACTAAAAGAGGCGGTGTCCAGGCTGTATCTTTGAAGTGTGGACAAGAGTTAGACTTCAACATGGAAAAGAGTTACTGCGAATCTGAAATTGCCATAATTAAGAGAATTCCCAGCAGGACTCAACTAGGGTTGTAAGACCCGTATAAAAGCAAGTAGAAGAGACAGCCGAAGTCAGTTATTCACACATAGAGAGTCGAGAGCACAAAAGGGCGATCTGCAAACTATCTACGTGAGAAAACTGGAGAAGACAACTTAGTCACATACACTGTTATTGAGTCTGGATTTTACTGTCTAGGTTCATTGAGTTGTAAGTTGTCATCGTGTTGAGCTTTCATAGTTTTTACCTATTTGCTTGTCGTAGAAGCATCTGTATTAGGTGAACAATTTTGTGATTACTAAAAAGGCTAGAGTGTAGCTTTGGTTAGTGATTAGGGTCTAGAGTGTAGCCCCTTGGTTACAGAGTTTGTAATCTAAAACGTTGCTCTTGTGTTAGTGGATTGAGTTTCAAAATCCCAGAGTGTGGGTCGTGGTTTTTCTCCCTTGAGCAAGGAGTTTTCCACGTAAAATCCTTGTGTTCTTGGTGAATGTTTTGAAGTGTGTTCTTAAGTAAAGGCTGCGTAAAAGAGAACTGAAGAACCTTGTTCTACTTCAGAAGAACCAGGTTCTTACAACGGAAAAATCGGAGGACACTATTCAACCCCCCCCCCCCCTTCTAGTGTCGTTTGGAGGTGCTTAGATTATAACATTTAGGTTTGCCATTGACGATGGAAGATTCAGATGGCTAATTAAATATCATTAGAATTGGAACTCAATTAGTCTTAATTTGAAGTCGCATTGGAGTCTAGTTTACAAATCAACCTCAAGTTTGCAAAAGGGAATGAAGATTTTAGGAAAAAAAAATGCTTTGTTGGGTCGATCATATTTGGACGCATGCGCATACGATGTAAAAAATAATTTCAAAGCTCCTTTAGAATTTACTCTTTAAAAAAAAAAAACTAAAAAAAATAATAAAGTCCAAAATTAAACGGCATCACGATGCTCGGCTAGTCTTGCCAGTAGGCTACCTTCTTAAATCTCATTTATGCATATTTATTGGTATTTTCCAGAAGATAGTTGCACACCACTAGAAATCTTAGTTGGCGAAGTACATATGTTAAATGACAAGTTCAACATAAGTACTAGTACTTTTTTATTAGGTTCAATAATACAGTCCAATCTCGTTATAAAAGTCACTTGTTATAATAGCATTTTATTATAACAGCCTAATTTTTTTTAGAACTAATTTTTTATATTATATTTTACTTCACTATAATAGCATTCTACGTATCTATAACAGTAGCGGCATTCATTAGCGATACACTTTTTGTAAATCTACCACTCAATAACATACTAAAATATTGTGTAGTAATATTTTATAAGAAATATATTACGTATAAAAATAAAATAATAAAATATATAAGATAATCATCATTGATGTCGTGCACATAGTATATTGAAAGTATGAACATTTAAAATAAAAAGAAATTTTTAAACAAAAGCACAATTTTTAGAACTTAATTACCAAAGGTAGCAACATTTTAGCAAAATAATCCTCTATAGAGGAAAACACAAGTTAATTACAAACATAGCAAAAACATAGCAATATTTTCTCATAACATACCAAACCCTACATTCTTCCTCCTATTTCCCCCACTATCACTTTTGCTCCTCCCATTTCCCCCAATTTCACTTTTCCTCCCACCATTTCCTCCAATTTCACTTTTACTCCTCCCATTTCTCCCTATTTCACTTTTTCTCCCATTATTTTCCCCAATTTCACTTTTACTCCTCCCATTTCCCCCAATTTCACTTTTCCTCATCCCTTCCTCATTGTATCTCGTTGTATCTCACTGTATCTCGATGTTTCTCAACTACCAACTATCTCGTATCTCAACTACCAACCACCTCGTATCTAACCGTATCTCGCCTACCAACCACATCGTATCTAACCGTATCACGCCTACCAACCACATTGTATCTCGTTGTATCTCACTGTATCTCAACTACCAACCACCTCGTATCTAACCGTATCTCGCGTACCAACCACATCGTATCTCACTGTATCTCAACTACCAACCACCTCGTATCTAACCGTATCTTGCCTATAAACCACATCGTATCTCATTGTATCTCAACTACCAACCACCTCGTATCTAACCGTATCTCGCCTACCAACCACATCGTATCTCATTGTATCTCAACTACCAACCACCTTTATCCAACCGTTTTTCGTCTACCAACCACATCTTATCTCATTGTATCTCAACTACCAACCACCTTTATCTAACTGTATCTTGCCTACCAACCACATCGTATCTCATTGTATCTCAACTACTAACCACATCGTATCTCGTCGTATCTCACTGTCTCTCAACTACCAACCACCTCGTATTTAACCGTATCTCACCTACTGATCACGCCCAACTACGCCCTATAAAAGGGACTAAGCGGTCGTGTCAAATATAGCTCGGTATTTAAAGCCCCGAGGTCGAATCCCACAGAGAACACTCGTAATTCAGTCGTTAATCTAACTAATTTATCTAATCAACCAATTTCAAGAGTTTATATTTTAATGATGGTTTTAAAATAGAAACTAAATAACAATAAGGTAAATAGCAAAATAATAAAAAGTAATCAAGCAAGGATATTAAAAGCCTAGAATTGATTTACACCGACTCCTACCTATGTGATTGACTAATGAATCAACAAATTCAACTTGGTTCTTCCTATTGAACACTTGCTCCAAATTCACAACTACCCACTTCCGTGCACTAGCTATGACTTTCACTAACTAATCTTCCAATTAATTAATGAAGATGATTAGAACTACAAGTATGGTTCACAATCGGGCTCGGTGGTCACAACTCACCCTATTGACAACCTAAGTAATTCCTTGGTTTTAGGTTGAAATATTGCTAAACATTTAACCCTAACTCGTGAATTTATTCCTAAACGCACAAGGATAAAGGGAGCAATCAATTGGGGGCCCTTCCAATCAATTAGCAAACAAAACGTAAATACTTAGATAGGAAGAATAATCAAGTTTCATTCATCAAAATCAATTAATCAATTCACATAGTATTGGAGTGGTTCAATCAACCCTAGAATGGGTAATTTAGCCACTCATGGTCATCAAAAATAAATCAAGAATAATCATAAATGAATAAACTACAAAGGAGAAGAAATAATGGAAGAAAGAACTCTTAATCTTCAAGTCTTTAATCCCCCGCCTCCTTGTGTGTTCCTTGCCTCCAAGAGTCCAAAGTGCTTCCACAATGGTGGTCTTCCTCTCCCAAGTCAAGATTGGGGCTGAAAATAGGTTAGAAAACCTTTTATACCTCGTGTGAAACTCGTGGACAAGTTTGCCCCTCGCCACTTTTCGCCAGAAAATTTGTCTCATGGCTGGATCATGGCCTTACGATGCCTGGGCCATGCACTTGCGAAATTCTGCTTTCAACTTCATGGCTGAATCATGGCTTTACGATGGCTGGGCCGTGACATTTCGTCTTCAAATTCCTTTCATGGCTAATCCACAACCTTGGCACCTTACAACGCTGTAAATTAACTTCAATTTTGCTCCAAATCATCAAACTTTAACACTTTTTCATACCATTTGATTCCTACACATTCAAACACCCAATATAAGTACAAAATACTATTGTTCACACTAAAATAATCCACAAAAGCACCAAAATATGATGTAACTAATACTAAAATATATGCATTTTTAGCCTAACATCACCTACCAACCACATCGTATCTCATTGTATCTCAACTACCAACCACCTTGTATCTAACTGTATCTCGTTGTATCTTACTGTATCTCGATGTTTCTCAACTACCAACCACCTCGTATCTCATTGTATCTTTTCGTATCTTACTGTATCTGCATTGTTCTGCACCATATCTAACTATTTCTAGACCGTATCTAGTTGTTTTTTTACTTTTTTAGCATTTGTTTCATCCCGTTTGTGCGTTGTTTCTCACTGTTTCTAAACTATTTCACCATTTTGCATTGTTTCACATTATTTTTTACATTTTTGTTTCGGATTTTTTCACTAAATATTTCAGACTGTTTCAGCGCTGTATCTCATTGTATCTTCACTGTTTTTGCTCCGTATCAAACAGTATCTCACTGTATCTACGCTGTTACAGCACTGTTTCAGATTGTTTCAGCACCGTTTCAGCGCTGTATCTCACTCTATCTGCACTATTTTTGCTCCGTATCAAACTGTATCTATTTCAAATTATTTCAGCACCGTTTTAGGACTGTTTCTAAATGGTTCACGCTGTTTCAGACTGTTTCATCGTCGTATCTCGCTATATCTGTACTATTTTTGTACTGTGTCTAACTGTTTCAGCATTATTTCTGAGTTTATTCAGTGTTTCTACATTGTATCTACTTGTTTATGGACAACTTTTTCATACATAATGGCAAAAAATACAACCAGACAATCACTATTTTGTCATTGTATCACATCTTTTCTCTCTTCCTCACCTCATCCATTTAGTCATAGTTTATGTTTCATCTTTGTCGTGGCCGTAGCCGTAGCCGGAGCCCTTGCTACAGCTCTGGCTGTAAACGCCTACTATCTAAACCCCCAAATTCGAAACACCAAGCATTATTTACATTGCAAAAATGGAGTTAAAGGTGAAAGAGAAGTCAAAACTGAGGGCATGGAGATCAGCGAGAAAGAAAGCAAAACATCAGGAAGAAATGATGCAGAGATCGAGACCAGCGAGAAAACCGACGGTGAATTTCCTCTCATATCTGCCGTCACCGGTGGCAACCGCGGAGGCGACGCCAGTCGAGTTGTCGACATTGCTTTTCCGGCCGAATTCTCTTTTGGTTGCAGCGGTTTCTCCATTTCCCTGTTTCATTTTTAATTTTCAGTCATGGGGTCTTTTGGCTGGGTCTCGCCGTTCACCGCTGCTTCAATGTTTGTTGTCGTTCAAATTTCGATCTAGAAATCTGTAACCTTTTGAATGGGAGTTAGGGGGTCATAGGGGGGGTTTTAAATTGGGTGGGGTGGGGTGGTAGTTAAGGGGTGGGGTCGTACGAGAGTCGGGAGGTGGGGGTTGGTTTAGGGGGTGGAAGGTATGAACGGGGAAGGTAATATTGGGGCAGGGGGTGGGAACGGTTTTTGAGGTGGGTGGTAGATTAGAGTTTATATTTGTGTTATGAAAATAATGTTATGGCTTGTAATTTGACAAATATTGCTTCTTTTTTTTTTTTTTGTAATTTAGGGTGTAATTTCGTATATATGTGTAAAAATCCCAAATAAAAAAGGGATTTTTACACCACATACCCACACTTTATAAAATATTACATATATTTACCCATTTAGAACTTCATTTCACTCCATACCCATTTAGTTAAAAAAAAATTACCCGTCTACCCATTTGGTAAAAAAAATTACCCATCTACCCATTTTATGTATCTCTTATTATTTCTTCCCCTCATTCCCCAAATTTATTTTTAGTTCTCCAATTCCTAACCCTAACTTCTACAAGTTCTCTTCTTCTCCATTCACCAGCCCTAAATCCCTCTAATTTTTTCCACCTCCTAATCACAACAAATTCCTAGTCACGTTGATGAGAAGCTGAGAGAAAAAGGGAGATATGTATAGTAAGAGGAATAACAGTGATGACCAGAACTGGGTTAGATGAATCGGTTAGGGAGGAGTAATAATAGCAGCGGAGTTTGAAATCGGAATGCCGGAAATTGAAGAGATAAGAAGATCAGGAATTTCGTGAATTGCATAGGAATTGGCGAAGCAGCCTTTGAAAATTAAAAAGCAAAGAAAGCTTGAATTGGTTAATAAAATAAACAGTTGTGGATTGACATCAATTTGAGTGCCTTTCTAATTTGTTTTATGTTTTATTTTTCAAGCAAACAAAGCACAATTCTTAAATTTAAAATAAACAAAGCAGAATGAGTTTGTTGGAAAAGGAAAACTATAGTGGAGTATTACATAGCTGTTTAGTGATATTTAAAGATTTGTGAATAGTTTTCCTGTTCAAAACTACTGTACACCTCAACATTGATTTTTAAGGATTATGCGAGAAAATCAAATTCACCGTTGAAAGACAAGCTTGAAACTCATAAGCTGGGTATATTGTATTTGTAGTTGTTTGATCCGATTTTGAATGGAGATTCTGATTGATGTTTCAATTGATTTGGTGATGAATTTGGCCACGATTGACCAAAATCTAGAGAAAAAAGATTTATAAACTATTGTAGAAGCCGAAAACACAATTTACTATTTTGGTATACTTTCCCTTTTGTGTTTGGATCCAAGTGTGCGATGCTACCGAACGAATACATATTTTAGCTTTTGTTGTTTTTGAATAAAGTATACCCTTTTGGAATACTGCATACTCTTCTGGTAAAGTCTTTTGTGTTTAGATCCAAGTGTGCGATGCTACCGAGCGAATAAATATTTTAGCTTTTGTTGTTTTTGAATAAAGTATACCCTTTTGGTATACTGTATACTCTTCTGGTATACTTTTTTGTGTTTGGATCCAAGTGTGCGATGCTACCGAGCGAATAAATATTTTAGTTTTTGTTGTTTTTGAACAAAGTATACCCTTTTGGTATACTGTATAATCTTCTGGTATACCCTTTTGTGTTTGGATCCAAATGTGTGATGCTACCGAGCGAACAAATATTTTAATTTTTTTTGTGTTTGGATCCAAATGTGCGATGCTACCGAGCGAATAAATATTTTAGTTTTTTTTTTTTGTTTTGAACAAAGTATACCCTTTTGGTATACTGTATACTCTTCTGGTATACCCTTTTCTGTTTGTATCTAAGTGTGCAATGCTACCGATCGAATAAATATTTTAATTTTTGTTATTTTTTAATACGTATACTTTATACTCTTCTGGTATACTCTTTTGTGTTTAAATCCATGTGTGCGTTGCTACCGAGCGAATAAATATTTAAATTTTTATTGTTTTGAACAAAGTATACACTTTTGGTATACTGTATACTCTTCCGGTATACCCTTTTGTGTTTGGATCTAAGTGTGCGATGCTACCGAGCGAATAAATATTTCAGTTTTTTTATTTTGAATAATGTATACCCTTTTGGTATACTGTATACTCTTATGGTATACTTTTTTGTGTTTGTATCCAAGTATGCGATGCTACCAAGCGAATAAATATTTCAGTTTTTGTTGTTTTGAACAAAGTATATCTTTTGATATACTGTATACTCTTCTGGTATACCCTTTTTTGTTCGACTCGAAGTGCAAAATGTTTCAGAAGAAATATATATTTTAATTTTTATTATTTTTAAAGAAGTATACCTTTTTGGTATATTGTATTCTCTTTTGGTATACCCTTTTGTGTT
Source organism: Petunia x hybrida (assembly GCA_037355625.1). Taxonomy (NCBI): domain Eukaryota; kingdom Viridiplantae; phylum Streptophyta; class Magnoliopsida; order Solanales; family Solanaceae; genus Petunia; species Petunia x hybrida. Next base: position 1,991,399 of record JBBBVM010000059.1, on the reverse strand, counting down.
TGGATCAAAGTGTGCGATGCTATCGAGCAAATGAATATCTTAATTATTGTTATTTTGAACAAAATATACATTTTTGGTATATTGTATACTCTTTCGGTATACCTTGTTATATTTGGATAAAATTGTGAGATACTATCGAGCAAATAAAATATTTCAGTTTTTGTGTTTGTGAACAAAGTATGCATTTTTGGAGAAAAAATGAGTATAATAAAATTACGGAGAAAGAAAATAAATTAAAAAATAAAAACATGGGGAGACATGAATAGTGCTAGAAAAAGGAAAAACAAAAAAATAAAGAAAACAGAAAGAAAAATGAATAAAAACGGAAAAAAAGATAAAAAACAAGAATAGTGAAAATGGAGAAGGAGAAAAGAATAATAAAAGAATAACAAAAAAAATGAGAAAATAATAATACAAGATTTGAGGAGAGAGAGGAACTTAAATTTCCTTGTTTTATACCTCAAAATAAGAAGGTAATTAGCTAATGGGTATAGAGTGTAAATAAATTATGGGTATAAATATAATGGGTAGAGCCATGTAAATAAAATAGGATGTATGTGTATTTTTGTAAATCCCCCAATAAAAAATGACATTTTTACGCTAATTGACGCATTAAACAGTGAAATTACAAAAAATACCGACATTATTAAGAAATTACACAACATAACGACATTTGTATGAATTTTACAAAACATACCATTTTATCATTTTCCTTTCTCTCTCTAATCCAAAGCCCTACCTTCTCCCTCTCTCTTTCTCTCCTCTCCTCCACCCACCCTCCCTCCCACCCACCCACCTCCCGTCGTTCCCACCCTCCGTTGCCTGCCGCCGCTGCTACTATACCTCCGGCGAGACTAGAGCCTGCTGTTTCTCGATCTTCTCTCCTTTTTCCTTTTTTTTTTGTTTCATTTTGTATGTGTATATGTGTGTATTTTATGTATATATATGTATTTTTTATATATTCTTCAGATCTGCTTCTCCTCTTTCTTTTTTTTTGATTTTGAATATACATATTCAGATATTCAGATGCAGATGTATGTATCTGTATGTTCGTGTATATACATGTAATGTTTTTCAGCACACAAGTGTATAAACGTGTATGTTACTGTATGAACATGTATATCTGAGCATCTATCGTATGTTTAGTGTTTGTTTTTGTGTGTATGTCAAGTGTATGTGTGACATACATAAATTTGTATGTTTAATTTGTAGATCCATAGATCCTTGTATGTATGTGTGTGTCTAGTGTATGTAAAATATATTTTTTTTGTGTATTTACATGTATTTTTTTATATGTATGTTGCAAGTGTATTTTCAAAGAGAAATCAATGTTTATATGTGTATTTCATATTTTAGATACAAAAAACAAAAAAAAAATCCGGTGGGTGGCCGGCGGCGGCGGCCGGCGGTGACTAGGCGGCGCCACCGCATGGGGTGGTGGCAGTTGGGGGGGGGGGGCAGTAGGAAGAAGGAGGAACCCTAATTTGTTAATTTTGTTGGTTTTGTATATAATGTGTAAAGAAATGTTGGTATTTTATGTAAATTGGAATAATATTGTTATTTTTTGTAATTTTGGTGGTAGGGTTGTATATATTTGTGATTATCCCATAAAAAATTGTATTCAAATAGGGCCCATCAAATATGGTCATAACTCCATGAAAAAATGCTACTAGTTTTAATTTGGTTATTTTTACTTTCACGCTATTTTTTTGGTTAAACTAGTTAATAATTAACAAGTACTTTATTTTCGTTTATACCATAAAAGATATGAAAAATTATCTTTTTTTAAACTTTTTGTTTATAACAACTAAATGAGATTTAAAAGAAATGACAATACACATAGTACACCTCACTATAACAGTCACAAAATTTTCAAACAGACGATGCCACTATAATGAGGTTTTGACTGTACGTATAGTACTTGTATCAAGCTAAGGAAGTCTGAACAAAAATTGAAAACAATGACTGCACCCTTTCTATTTGTTAGATAATGCACTTGTCTCATATTGGTTGTGTAAATGTATCCGGGTTTATAATGTAATGTGTCACTCACCCCATTGCCTTAGAGTTTTGAGATGGATGCTCAGATTCTTTCACATGGTGTCAGAGCCAAACCTTTGGCGAGCACGCATGTACAACCACTCTCTCATATTCTATTTCTCTTGAATTCTCTCTTTCTCAGCCCACCTAGTTGCTCGAGGTTTTTCTCTTTTAAATATCAACCCATCGAGTCGATCCAGATCCAAGCCGATGTTTATAATGTCCTGAGTCACTCTTTCAGATTTTAGATTGGATGTTCAAAATCTATTACATAGTCAAATAAAAACTCTATATCGAATTGCTCCGTTCAAAGTCCTTTTAATGACAAGTAAAACTAATAATTAACGTAAAACCATTGATGGCAACCAGCTAGTAAATGTGTATTTGCTTCTATCATTCTTTTTTCCTTCACATACTTAACGAAAAAGAGTTTAAATTAGGGGGATTTACAAAAATGTCCATCAAACCCTACTTATTTACATCTCCATACCCATTACATTTTTACCCACAAACTTATTTACACTGTATACCCATCCTTCTGTATACCTATCTAGTATACAGTATACTCCCATGGTATACTTGTTACACTATACTGTCAAATCCTTCTGTATACCTATCTAGTATACAGTATACTCCCATGGTATACTTGTTACACTATCCTCTCAAATCCATAAAAGAAGTATACTTAATTTGGTATACTAAAAAGGTATACAATATAATGCAATGGTATACAGTTAAAATTAGGAGGGTGGGCACATAGTGTAAATAAAACATGCTAGATGGGCATTTCTGTAAATAAAATGAGGTGCATGGGTATTCCATGTAAACTAATTTTTTTTTGGGCACAAACACATAAATAATTTATTTTTGTGGGCATGGAGTGTAAATTCCCCTTTAAATTATACGTAATGATCAAGTGAATAATCTTTAAACGATCGTGTTATTTAAAAGGTAAGTGCAAGTAGTTTATTTAACAAACATTCACTCCATTCCAAAAAAAATGGCATAGATTTACTCGGTATAAAATTTAAGAGAGAAAATAATTGTTGAAATTTGTGGTCTGTTTTAAAAAGCTTTTTTGGACTCACACCTCGACGCTTGCCCTTGGGCGAGGCATAGATTCATGAGGCTTACGCCTCAAGAGCACAACTGTGCGGCCAGAGCACACCTAACGCTCAACGGTCAACGCTTAGGGCTCGCCCAGTAAAACCTACGCAAATAATTTGTCTCATTCCCTAATTAAGATTGTTCACCTACAATCTTGTTTAAAAATAAATTATTCAAGTTATATACATTATAAAAATTTAATAATTGAATGTAGCTCAATTAGTGAGACATAATACCGCATGTATTATAATTGAGAATATCATGAGGGTGAATATCAATTATATATTCAATTTGAAAATGTATTGTCGAGTTTGATATCATCACTTGTTATTGATCTTCATGTCTTATTTCTAACTCTCAAAATTATTGCACTTCAATAATTTTTGCAATTTCGAAGTAATTTTATATTTATCTATGAAGAATTAATGTTTTAAATTTATAATAATAATAATAATAATGATAATAATAAAATGTACTATTCGCCTTTTATTTTCACAAATTGTGATTTTTTAATTATTTGAAAGTTGATTTAGGCTTGTAATTTATTTTTATCTCATAAAAATATTAACATTATTCTATTTCTTTTACTTTAAAAAAATGTTAGATTTTTTAAACCGTCGTTAATCATTTTTAATTTTTTTAAACTTTTTATGTATTTTTGATTGTTTTATTGGATCATATTGTGCTATTTTATTAATATAAAATTAATTTTAAAAAAAATTCATGCGCTTACATCTTGCTCCGTAATAAGTAAAACGTCTCGCCGATTGTTAACCATATTTGGTGCGTCGTCAGAGCATGAATAGTTGCTCTACTTTGCACAAGTGTCTTAAATAAGGATAAACTTAAACGAAGCCAATAAATAGGGATGTAGGGTGATATTTTTGCTAGAGATCTGGGATATTGGCTTGTTGTTTTGCCTGTATTATCAATTTTTTTGTGTGTGCGAGAAATAAGCAGAGATGCACCCAGTATGGAGGGAATGAGCAAACTTTTTATTTTATTTAAAAATTGAGCACTTTTTGTTCATCTCCACCGTATCAATTGCAGCAACATCTAGATAATAAACTCTAGCTAATATCCTATACGCCCCCTTGAACTCCTTGCTCATTGCTGCCGGAGTTTGACGACCGATGGGAGTGATGGAACAAAATTGTTTTCGGAGAGAAATGAACTGGCCGGCGCAAGCGGAATATATATCAAAAATGAACAAAATTTTGTAAATCACGTACGCGCAAAAAAAAAAAATGACTGCCAGGTCGGAGTTCTTACTGTATTATATCAAACATTCAACTCAAGGACGGATCGAGTCTAGTAGTGGTGGATACATTTTCTATTTCAGTTGGCCACCTTTTATTAATATAGATGTTGACTAATGCAAAGCAAGGTGTATGGGCCTAAATCAGTTTAGGATCACCAATCGAATTTGGGTTGGAATACAAGCAAATCTTCTATCAAAGTCAAGATAATGCCAAGAATAAGCGAAAATGCGTGAAAATAACTTGATTTCAATATATGATTGTGAATACAAAATTTGCCAGAATTTCTGTATATATTTTTGAATGAATACAATGTGAAATGAAGTGTTATTTATAGATACAAGAGCCTGCTCGACGTTCTCCATGACTTGTAGTGGCCAAATTCACGTCTGGAGCATTTATTGATGGAATTAATGGGATAAAGTAGTGGGCTGAAGTATTGGGCTGCTGAGCCGTTATGACCGAGGTATCCTACTGAGGTCTAAATATGTTACTTCGGTGGTGCGACTCTGCCGTTCGGTTGGAGCGAGGATCACCGAAGCACAACTCACGGCTCGCCTTCGGTGATGACCTCGGTGCCTGGCTTCGGCGACTCACTCGCTTGCTTCGGTTTACAGCTTGTCATCACATGCTCGGTCGCCATCAGATCATGTTACCGAAGCGATTCATAGCAAGCCGATTTTTACCCAATACAGATAGTCCCCCCACTCCTCGGTCAATTATCGAGGTTACCGAGGGGTGGAGTGAAATTCCGCGGGAAAGTGACATGGCTCGATCTTATCCAAGTATTTCAAACTTTGTCAACGATTCGCGTCGTTCAAATTACTATTCACTGACATGCGTCAATCGTTCGTTGGTTGTTCGAACGGTCACGACGTTTTCTTTGCTTTCCCCAATGTTACAATGATAAAGGTTATGCCACTTGTCTTCTCCACACCTATAAATACTTACTCAACAAGTCATTCTCATCACTTCCAATATTTGCTAGCAACAGTGCTAAGAAAAAAGCAAGAACTTCCATTGCTCACTCTGATCAATTCTCCTCTGTTAAAAAGCTCAAGCTTTTAACTCCATAATCATGTCTGCAACACACTCTAGACAGGATTCAAGTGACTCTGGTGAAAGAGCAAGGATTTCACAATACGCCGCCGCCGTAGCCAGCAGCGACGTTATCGCCACTGTGCCGGCGATTTAAGCTATCGCAGCGGAAGGTGGTGGGGAGGTAACATCCGGCGTCGGTGGCCCCAGGCGGCGTAAGGAGAGAGCCAGGCGCGATATAGCCGCTGTGAGTGAAGATGTCAATATAGAGGAGGAGGATGACATCATCGGTGATGATGCCATGGAGGTAGTTGGTGCTGACGTTGAAGGGGTCAGTCACAGGGATGACGATGGCAAAGGTGATGACGCCGAGGGCGAGGATGACGCCTAGGCCGAAACTGAAACCGGGGGTGAACTTCTCGCTACCGAAGGAGGGCACGATGCCGAGGTTGGACCTTCGGGCCCTGAGAAAAATTTACCAAAGATTCCCCTCGAGCAGGAGCTCGAGCCCCATCAGATCATTCCATCGCACTTCGACAATGGAAAGGATTTGAAACTTCAAAAGTAGTCTGCCGATCAAGAGGAGTTGAATAGAAATGTGCCAGTGAACACGACGCCGACTCATATAGAACGTGTTCGGAAGGATTGTGAATTTGGGCTCGAGGTGAAAGTGGCCATCCCCGATCCCACTAGTAGGGTTTGTCATAATGTGGAGGGGCTGTCTTTTGTGTACACTTACCCTTTCACCATCGGGTTCGGCCTTCCGGTTCACAAAGTTATTGACGACTTCTGCCCAGCATATAATTTATACTTAGCTCAGTTAGGTCCCAGCGTCTGGAGGGTTGTCCAATGTTTGGATAGGCTAAGTAAGAAAGCCGTGGTGAATTTCACCTTGCAACACCTCATTTCTCTCTATTACCCTTACTTCCATAAAGCCGGGGTTGTGGCTCTGAACAACCGAGGTAAATATGCGCTTCTCCACAAAAGCGAGGATCACAGAGACCGAGGGCTCTGTGATCGCTACGTTCTTCTGGAGACCAGTGTTTTATCTACTGAACCTGATTTCCCAGAGAGGTGGAACAATACACGTAAGTGTCTCTTCATTCTTAGTTTTCTCTTCGATAATCATTCTTGCTTGCTAATCCTAACCTTTTCTTTGTTCTCCAGCTAATAAGGTTGCAATCGTCCTCCCCGAGGGTTTGACCGAATTGGTCAAGGCCGTGACCGGGGCCCGCGAACGCCCCATTCGTTCATGGATGGATATGGCTGCCGAATTTGGCTGGCAGTGTAAGAAGCATGGTAAGTTGTCTATAATCTTCTACCCCAGTCGTTATTCGAACTCTTTGATTTTATCGTTCACCCCTTTCTCCTCGGTATTAGGTTTTCCAAATCGTGTCGTCAATAAAAAGAAGGACAAGAAGAAAAAGGAAAAAGGAAAAAAGAAAGATGATGAAGATACCGAGTCGGATGATGATCTGGCTTCAGTGGCAGGTCTAACTGGTGACCTGAAGGAGTTAAAGGCTTCAAAGCCTTCGAAGGTTTCAAAAGGGTCCTCGGGTCAAGGATCCTCAAAAGGTGAACATTTCCTTCGGTTATCTCATTAATCTTTACTCCTGTTCGTTCTTTCACTTAAGGTTCTTCCACCTTGTCCTTTGTAGGTGTGAAAAGGAAGAGGGCGGTTTCCAAGAAACCCTGTCGTTCTGTGAATCCTCGCACCGAGGTAGTAATTTCTCCTCAGCCCGAAGTGGTGGCGGAATCGTGCCAAAGGCTGATTGATGAGCCCGATGACGAAGCTGCCGAAGGCTTAGAGGTTCGAAGAGAAGTCGAGGTTGTGGGCCTTGAAGATCAGGAACGCGACTCCGAGGCGGCAGTTGCCAAGGCCAAAGGCAAGGCAAAAGTTGGGGAAGCTGGGACTGCTACAATTGAAGAGAGGGCTGACGTCGACGTGGTTAGGACGCAATCTGAGCCCGCGAGGATTTCATCCTTAGTGGGATCTTCTCGAAAGCTCGAGGTGCCAACTTCTACGAACCTGTTGGCGAGCTCTCGAAGAGACATCCTGAGCCTTATGCCTTTGCTCGGCCCAGAAGAAGATAAAGTTGTGCAGTCATTTTATCCAGCCAAGCTAGCCAACACCCTCGCCGCCAATGCTCTTAGAGTAAGTTTTGTCATTTTGTCGTCTTTGATTTTACCTCTGTCTTCGGTCAATTGCTCACAATGATTTTTTGATAATTCTCCCTTTAGAGCTTCATTCTGTCGCTGAGGGCTATCGAGGTTGAGACATCGAGGAGTGAAGAAGTTCAGCGTGTTGCCCATGCATGGGACAGGCAAAGGGACAGCTTCAACGCACAGATAGCGGAGTTGAAAGCCAAGTTGTCCAAGTCTCACTCTGATTTGCGCGAAGCTGCGGCTGCCTCCGAAGCAAAGATTCGAGCCCTCGGTAATGGCTTCCAAGTTGAGCACACGAGGCTAGAAGCTGAAGTTGCAAGACTTAATGCCGAGCTGACTCAAGCTAGGGGCAAGTTCGAAGAAATGGCCAAAAAACACCATGAGCAGCTGAGGGACCACGTGCGTCATATTCGGAGATTGGAGGGTGAGAGCTCCAAGCCTCCCACTCTTGAAGCCAAGGTCAAGTCGCTTCGGGAAGAGATTGCTGACCGCAAAGCTAAGGCCAAGATCAGGACCAAAAGAGCGGAATTGGACAAACGCTAGTCGGTTATCAAATCTCGATTGAGGCTACTTAAGCAATGTCATGCTGGTGAGCTCAATTTGGAAGAAGAAATTGCCAAGGCTGAAGGCAAGGCAGCTCAGGCTCAAGCTATTATCGATGACCTTCCATCAAGTGAAGCTTCGAGCGAGGATGAAGAAGAAGATAAAGATGATGAGGATGCCGAGGGGTCTTTCGAAGAAGGAGATGATAATCCCGAGACCTAGATTCCTGCTTTCAGCTTCTGTTCTTTATTTCTGTGCAAGGCTTCAGGCTTTTATGATGTACATGCTTTGGACCCTCGAGTCCTTTTGATGTAAATAATTTGCGGCCTTCGGGCCTTTGAATGAAATGACTTCGCATTTCTTGTTTTCAATGTTAGTTCTCGTATGAACCGAACATTTAAAGTATATAGCTTGCTTGCAAGACTTAGTCAAATAAAACCGATGCAAACATAGAACGAGAAACGTCTCGTTCTCGAGTCAGTGCATTTGAAGTGCAACTTCGGAGTGCAAGATTATAGAAACAAAGAGATATAGAATCAAGTTTATTTCATTGATAATATCAATCGAGCCATAATCGGCTTTTTACATAGACCAAGTCGAAGTAGACCTCGGGCGTAAAAATAAATTGACGACATGCCACTATCGGGCGTATTTACAATGTACTAATCTATTCCTTCGGTGTCAGTCCCCGGTTGTCGAATAGATAGGTTTCGGTTGAGAGGCTCAGTGTCGACCTCGGTTGCGACTCGCCTCTTACTCCCCCCTAGTGTTCGGGTGTGAATTTTGATGAAGATCCGAGCACTGAAAATCATTTTATCCGCTTCCTGAAAAGGTCAAGCAAAATGAAACGAGGAGCAAGTTAGTACATTTCGATGGAGGCCCTAGGAGCGTTTTTTGGCTCGAGTCTAAATGTGAACTTTAAGTAACCAAGGAATGCTTACCTCGGTTTCAGAAGTAGTACCGCTTCAAATTGGAGATGTTCCAATTTAAGGGTTCGGGTATGCCTTGCAGAACTTCAATTTGATAAGACCCTTTCCCAACAATTGCTCTGACTTTGTAAGGCCCTTCCCAATTTGCGACAAGTTTTCCCCCGTTCTTCTCCTTCGTTGATTAGTTCGTAGCCTTCAGCACATAATTGCCAACTTTAAAAATCTCTAAGTTTGGCCTTCCTATTGAGATATGCCTCGATCTGCCTCTTTTGTGAAACTAGCCGAACCAAAGCTAACTCTCTTTTCTCCTCGAGCAAGTCCAATTCTATGCGCATGGCTTGCTGATTCGCATCCTCGGTGGTATGAGCATACCGAAGACTTGGTTCGCCCACTTCCACGGGGATAAGAGAATCCATATCGTAAGCAAGTGAAAAAGGGGTCTCACCAGTGCTATTCTTTTCCGTTGTCCGCATGGCCCACAACACACCCGGCAACTCCTCGGGCCAAGGACCTTTCTTCTCATGGAGCCTTTTCTTGAGATTTTTTATTATCACCCTATTTGAAGATTCGGCTTAGCCATTGGCAGTTGGATGCTAGGGGGTTGAAGCAATTCTTTTGATTCCCCATTTCTTGAAGAAATCAGTGATGGCTGCTCCCATGAATTGTTTACCGTTGTCGCAAGCGATTTCCCTTGGGACACCGAACCTGTAGATGATGTTCTTCCTAATAAAATCGATTACTTCTTTCTGTTTGACCTCGGTGAGAGCTCCTGCTTCCACCCATTTTATAAAGTAATTAGTTAAAACGAGGATGAACCTAACACCACCTTTCCCCTTCGGCAAGGGACCAATAATATCCATCCCCCATTTCATAAAAGGCCATGGCGACACAACCGAATGCAAGGGTTCGGCTTGTTGATGAATCATTCGTGCGTGGCGTTGGCATTTATCACATTTTTGCATGAAGGCCTTTGCATCTGCGCTGATGGTGGGCCAATAGTACCCAGCTCTAAGTACTTTGCGCACTAAAGACTTCCCCCCGAGTGGTTGCCACACTCGCCTTCGTGTATTTCAGTCATCACGTATCTGGCTTCGTCTGGACCCAAACATTTGGACATCGGGCCGCAATACAACTTTTTATACAAATTTCCCTCGATCATATGGTATGAAGCCGCTTGGGTCCTTAGTTTTTTGGCTTCTTTGATATCTTGAGGGACAGTCCCCGAGTCGAAGTAAGAGATGAACTTACTTCGCCAATCCCATTTGTGGTCCACCGAGTTGACTTCAATTTCATCTCTCTCATTTGCGCAGAAAGCAACCGAACCACTGAATCAGTCCCCGAGTGGACTTCATCGACTGCCGAACCCAAGTTTGCCAAAGCATCAGCTTTGGTGTTTTCCTCTCGAGGCACTTGTTTAATTTTCCATTCTTGGAACTGGGCCAAAATCCTATGTGTTCGGTCCAAGAATAGCTGCATTCTGGGATCCCGAGCCGTGTATTCTCCGAGCACTTGGTTTACTACTAGCTGTGAGTGACATCTCAACTCAATTCTTTCCACCCCCATTTCCTTAGCTAATTCCAAGCCTGCCAAGGCTGCTTCGTATTCGGCTTCGTTGTTAGTCACCTTTTTGAACCGAACGGAGTGCCTGATTTTCTCCCCGGTGGGCGCTTTCAACACTATGCCTAATCCCGAACCCTTGGAATTAGTCGCCCCATCGGTGTAAAGTATCCATAGTTCCGAAGTTGTTCCTTTCGACATTGAGTTCTCCTTTTCGGCTTCGGGTAGGATCCCAACACTAAAATCAGCTACGAAGTCAGCTAAAACTTCAGATTTGATGGTTGTTCGGGGTTGATAGGTGATGTCATACTCGCTCAATTCTGCCGCCCATTTCGATAACCTTCCCGATAACTCAGGTTTATACAATATACTTCTCAAGGGGAAGGTAGAGACTACTGCTATTGGATGGCATTGGAAATAAGGTCGTAGTTTTCGAGCAGTAATAATTAAAGCAAGTGCTAGTTTTTCCAAGTGAGGATACCTGGTCTCAGCATCGAGGAGTGTCTTGCTCACATAATAGATGGGCTGTTGCTTGCCATCTACTTCCCGAACCAGCACAGCGCTGACTGACACCTCGGATACTGCCAAGTAGACCAGCAATGTGTCACCATCTTTTGGCTTGGCGAGCAACGGCGCGTTAGCCAGATAGCGTTTCAATTCCCTTAGCACTTCTTTACACTCCGGTGTCCATTCGAAGTGATTATTCTTCCTCAAGACAGAGAAGAATTTGTGGCATCGCTCCGAGGACCTTGAGATGAATCGACTCAAGGCAGCGATTCGGCCAACTAAGCGCTGAACTTCCTTCACCCCGGTCAACTCTTCGGGGATCTCTTTGATAGCCTTGATCTTGTCTGGGTTTGCTTCGATTCCTCGTTCAGAGACAATGAATCCCAAGAATTTACCCAACCCTACGCCGAAGGTGCACTTCTCAGGGTTCAATTTCATGCCATATTGCCTCAGAACAGCAAAAGCTTCCCTCAAATGATTCAGATAATCCTCCATTCGAATTGACTTGATAAGCATATCATCTATATAGACTTCTATAGATTTTCTAATATACTCCTTGAACATGTGACACACTAATCTCTGGTATATCGCCCCAGCATTTTTCAAACCGAAGGGCATCACTTTATAGCAAAAAGTACCTCGGTCAGTGATGAACGAGGTCTTCTCTTCGTCCTTCAGATCCATATGGATCTGGTTGTAACCCGAATAAGCATCCAAGAAGGTTAATAGTTTGTGTCCAGCCGTGGAATCTATTAACCTGTCTATTTGTGGCAATGGGTAGGAGTCTTTGGGGCAAGCCTTATTTAGATCAGTGTAATCTACGCATATTCTCCACCTACCGTTTTTCTTAGGCACGACGACCACATTAGCATCCATTCGGGATACTTCACCTCCCTTATGAAGCCATTCTCTTGCAGCTTCGTGGTTTCGTCTTCGATTGCTTTCTTTTTGACCCCGGCATGAGGTCTTTTCTTCTGCTTTACCGGGGTGAATTTTGGTCTACATTCAGCTTGTGGATCATGATCTCCGGATCGATACCAACCATGTCCGAGTGGGCCCAAGCAAAGCAATCGTTGTTGGACTTTAAGACTTTGATGATCGCTTTCTTCGACTCTGGGTCCAACTCCGAGCCGACGAATACCTTTCTTTCAGGAAAATCTTTCAATAAGGTTAAAGATTCCAACTCCTCTATAGTCGAGTCCTCGGCCTTTTGTTTCTGAGGCTCTTGAATGCACACCGGGATCTTTTCAATTTCTCCTCGGAGATCCTCCTTGCTTGACCCCGGTTGCATTAGTTGCTATTGTTTTGGCTCAGTCGGGGCGACTCCACTTTTCAATGCAATCGAATAGCATTCTCTTGCTACTCGTTGCTCTTTCTTTATTGATCGAACCCCCCAAGGTGTAGGGAACTTGATCACTTGATGAAGAATGGATGGGACAGCCTCCATGGAATGGATCCATGGACTGCTGAGGATCACATTGTATGCTATGTCCTCGGGCAACACTTGAAATAGTGTTTCCTTGCTAACTCCTTCAGCAAACGTCTTGAGTGTGATTTCACCCAAACTCCTTGGGGATGACTTCCCCTTTAAGCCACATCTTCTTAATGGCCCTGTAGCTAATTATATTGACCGAGCTACCGGGGTCAATCAGGACTCGTTTGATATCCGAGTCATTTATTCTCAACATGATGACCAAGGCATCGTGATGAGGGAACATCATCCCATCACAATCATCATCATCAAACACAATTTCTTTACCCGAGCCTCCCACTCGAGTTCTCTTTTCCATTGTGATCGACAGCTTGGCGAACTTCTTTGCAGCTGCGAAATTCACCCCGTTCACCTCTGATCCCCCGGTGATAACATTTACAACTCTCTCAGAGGGTGGAGCCCGAGGTGGCTGTCCATCACCTCGGTTCTTAGTGTAGTTGTCTTTTCCCTTGTCGGTAAGGAATTCGGCCAACACACCCTTCTTCAACAAATGTGCCACCTTGAGGCGCAATGCTTTGCAGTCCTCGGTTCGATGGCCATAATCTGCATGGAACTACCAGTACAAATTTTGATCTCTTTTGTCTGCTGGAGTTCTCATGTCTTTGGGTATTCTTACCCCTGCGGTTCCCTTGACTACGTTGACCAGCTCCGAGGTCGATATGTTAAAGTTGTAGTCAGGGATCCGAGGTAATTTTTTATTCTTTGAGATCGAAGCCGGGCCTGAGGAATTTCTTTGATTCGAGTTAGGGTGAACCTTTCCTCCGAGCCATTAGCTTACATGTGGGCTTACAAACGAGTTTCCAAAGGTTTCCCAGCCTTTGGCTGACAGGCTGCCTCGTGGAGGTGTATGGCTCGTACCTCCCCTTCGAGTTTCCTCGCGACGCCTCGGCGCAATACGAGGATTCGCCTCGGTTCTTGTAGTTATGACCTTGGCCGCTGTTTTTAAACTTGACTTCCTCCAGCCTTATCTTGGAGTAAGCTCGTTTGTGTAAATCTTCCCACTTCAGAGTTTGATACTGCTAAAGCTCTTTCGCAACTCAGCAGCAGCGTCAGAGTTGCGAACATTGATACCCTTTTCAAACGCCATGATGGCTAGGGTATCATCCATTTGAGGTAGCTCCATGCGCTCAGCATGAAAGCGCTCAAAGAAGTCCTTAAGTGGCTCACCGGGCCGTTGCTTGACCTCGCATATGTCCTCCTTCTTTTGGAGAATTTTTTGCGCTCTGGTGTGGGCCTTAACGAAGGCGTTAACCATTTCTTTGAACGTGGAAATTGACCCCGCTGGTAAACGCATGTACCAATGCAGCGCTTCTTTCTCCAAGGATTCGCCAAACTTTTTCAAGAACATTGACTCAAGCTCTATTGCCGTTAAGTCTTGCTCTTTACCATCGCCATGAACTCAGTTATATGTTCTTTGGGATCGGTGGTCCCATCGTACTTCTTTAGGGAGAGGAGCTTGAAACTTTTTAGGAGTTGGAGCTGGTGCTGCTTCGGGCTTGAATGGCAACTCCCTATATTGGTCGATGTCAAGCTCATCTTCGGTCTTAGCCACCCCGGGGACGCTCTCGAGGAGTTTTTCCACACGCGCTTCGACGCGAGCCTCGACTCGGGCTTCAATTTCTCTAGTCAACCTCTCAACGTCAACCGAAGATGTAGTTTCCGCCACGGTGGGAAGCGTCCTGAAGTGTGGCGTTGTGCTCGGTATATTTCCCGAACCCCCAGATGTGGCCCCATTTTGAGGTCCCCCTATTATCGCGCCCGTAGGAACGAAGAGCGGGATGCCTCCGTTTGGAGCCACAGGCTGAGCGCCATTCGGTGTCGAGCTGTTCCTCGCCTCTAACGAAGCACGGAATTCGGTGTTGATGTTAGCTTGTTCATCCTGTCGCTCTTGAAGAGCTCTTAGCGAAGCAACAATAAAAGCTTGAAAGGCTTCGGTCGTCATTGGAGATAAAGAAGCAGGGTCTGATTGAACGCCAGTCTGTCCATCGGGAGTTAACTGGTGTTCAGTTGGATTTCTGCTATTATCGGCCATATCGTCGTCGAAAGATTATGGGCTTCAACGAAAAAGAACGTTTAACTTTGGAACAAAGCGTTATGCCTGAATCCCCACAGATGGCGCCAATTTATATGGGCCTAAATCAGTTTAGGATCACAAATCGAATTTGGGTTGGAATACAAACAAATCTTCGTATCAAAGTCAAGATAATGCCAAGAATAAGCGAAAATGTGTGAAAATAACTTGATTTCAATATATGATTGTGAGTACAAAATTTTTCAGAGTTTCTGTATATATTTCTAAATGAATACAATGTGAAATGAAGTGCTATTTATAGATACAAGAGCCTGCTCCACGTTCTCCATGACTTGTAGTGGTCAAATCCACGTCTGGATCATTTATTGACGGAATTATTGGGATAAAGTAGTGGGCTGAAGTAGTGGGCTGCTGAGCCGTTATGACCGAGGTATCCTACCGAGGTCTAAATATGTTACTTTGGTGGTGCGACTCTACCGTTCGGTTGGAGCGAGGTCATCACCGAAGCGCAGCTCGGGGACTGGATTCGGCGACTCACTCGCTTGCTTCGGTTTACAGCTTGTCATCACATGCTCGGTCGCCATCAGATCATGTTACCGAAGCGACTCATAGTAAGCCGATTTTTACCCAATACATAAGGTAAGGCATTAACCTAATTGGAGTAATTAACATCCTGATAAGTATATTAATTTGTATTCAAGCACAAAGTGATGAATAAAATCTACAATATATTTGGTTCACTAAAGGAATAAGTATTGCCGAATAGGCATGATGTTGTATTACCTTTGGATTTTTGTGGATGAGCGAAGCCATGATGAATTGGCGTCATTTGATTACAAAATAAAAAGAGTATTTTGACTCAGTATTTGAATAAGTGCGGCCAAATTATCTTAATTTTATGTTTTCATATATTTTTAGTGGATGAATGAAGTGATAAAAATTGTCCTCATTTATTTTCAAAATGTACAAAGTGGTTTGTTTCAATGTATGAATAAGTGCGGACAAATTATTGGGACTGCTAAATATTAATATTTGATTTATGTTTTGTGATTGTGCAAATGGACAAAAGTTTTGGTATACTATATGAATAAGTGCGGACAGATTGGCCTAATTTTTGCTTTGCAGGAAGTGTGTGGGCAAAAATACGCCGCCTATTGTTACGGCCATACGAGTACAGCTGACGATACTAGACTTATCCTACAAGTCACCGGATAGTATTTTTATTTTACCTTATTTAGTATCACTACTATAAATACTCCTCCTTGCATTGTATTTGTACATCATCACATGATTAGCCATCAACTTCGGCTTCTCTCAAGGAATAAGATTTACATTGCTTTTATCCATTATTTCTTATTTATTTACTTGTCTTTATTTTCATCGTATTTACTTACTTTTCCATCGTAATTTACCGTATTGCTTGTGACCTAGTTCATAATTAATTGTTTAACCTAGAGGTACAAATTTGGACATAAATAGGAAGTGGTAATATTTTTGTAATTACGGCTTCAGTAAAATGTAGAAGTAGCGGTGACTTTTTTGTAATTAGGACTTTATTAAATATAAAAACATCGGTGACAGTTTTGTAATTGCAGCTTCAATAAATTTAAAAGCGCTTTATTTTTAAAAATTATTTTTAAAGTGCTCAATCTCTTAATACCAGGTACAAATATTTTATTCTGTAAATCAGCCGGGTGGTTTACATTTAAAAAAAATATATAAGTGCCACACTTTAACTTTTGACTCTCCTTAAAAAACTATTTACAAAAACATCGTCGTGCCATATACATGGGAACACAACCATTTCTTTGGAAGTCTCCTCAGTATTCCTATGGAAGTCTCCTCAGCTCTCTCTCTATTATCTTTTAATTTAAATGCGCCATATTGAACTTTAGTCGGTTTCAATAGGAGGAAGTGCAGAAATAACCTATTTCAGGTATGCTACCTATTTATGTTTTTAACTAATTTTTAAAATTATTTAATTTTTAGTCACTCATTGAACATCAAGCCTTTGAGTCTTAACTTCAAACCTGAAGGTTTGAAGTTCAACTTTAGAACTTTAGGTTGAACTTCAGTCTTTCAGCTCTTAACTTTAAGCCTCAAGGTGTGAAGTTCAACTTTATACCTTCAAGTTTGAAGTTAGGCATAAAATATTTGAATTTCAATATATTAGTTAAAATATAAATATTTTTTAAAAATTGATTGAACTTAAATGGCGTACCTAGAACTTAAATGGCGTACCTAGAATTGGCTCTCAAGTGAAATTAATTACGTTTCCACGACTTCAGCGTGAAATTTTGATCCGTAATTATTTTTGGACGTCTCAAGTGAATTTTATCCACCATTTAACAATTCATTGAGAAATAGTCAAATTACCTCCCCACACACCTACAGCCTCTTGGCGTTAAAACAACACTCAAGCTAGCCACAGAACAAATATGTGAGACTTTGAACTAAACTCCAATAAAAAAATCTGGAGTTTTATTCAAAGTTTCAGCAAAAATTGGAGTTTTATGTAAAAGTCCAGGTATAAAATGCTGGGACTTTGAACTAAAATATTTAAAGTCCCAGTATTTTATACCTGAAATTTTCTGGATCTGACTATTCTCAGCAAATTTGTGCATGGTGGCTAGAGATCCATTAGCGCGTACCAAACAGGCTCCCATGCGAAATTTTTACGACTTCAGCATAACAATTGGTAGTCAATTTTTCTCATGTTATTTAAATTTCGTCAGTTCTTAAAAAATATTTGCAAGCATAGTCATCCACTTTTGAACTATTAGAGTTGAAGATATGACTCAACTTCAGAGAATGGTGTGCAGTTCACGTAAAATAAATTTTTTTGTCTGAAAATGAGTCACATTCAAATCTTAAATCTAAAATAGGGCTCAACTTTAATCCAAATTCAAACCTCGAGTTGAGCAAATAAATAACAACATATTTCAACTTCAAATCAAAAGGGGCTAAAATTAGCTTAGTATGATTTAACTTCAGCCCAATAGTTTGAAAATAGCAAATTGAAGGTTTGACGCGACCATACTTCGCTGAGGCTCTGCGCCCAGACGTGGCTACACATGCAGAGTTCCCCTATGCCAATTAGGTCGTGTGCTAGAATTCTTTTGGTCTTTTACTGCTCCATCCGTCCCAAAATGAGTGTCTGAGTTTGACTGGACACAAAATTTAAGAAAATAAGGAAGACTGAATTTTTAAATCCTGTGGTCCAAAATAAATTTTAGATTCAAAAAGTTGCCATAAAAGGAAAAAGACACTCATTTTGGGACAAACAAAAAAAGAAAGATAGACACTCATTTTTTAGATTTACTACGTATGGCGTATTTTTTATCATATCTACAGAGATTAATGAGACACTACAGAACAAAGTATTCCCTCCCTTAAAACAGATGGCACAATTCTCTTTTTAGTCCGTTAAAAAAAAATGACTCAATTTTAAATTTAAAAATAATTTAACTTCAAATTTCACACTTTACTCTTAATGAGATGATTTATAGCCATACAAATTTATAGCTTATTTTAAAACACAAATTTCAAAATTATCATTTATTTTTTAAACTTCGATTCAAGTCAAACTAGGCCTTACAATATGAAACGGGCGGAGTAACATTTTTGGCAAATATCAGAAAATATTAAAAAATAGGCAAAATAGTTTAACCATCTCTCCACCATTACATCCTAATTTCAAATTCTCTTCGCGCTTACCTTCCCCAAATCAGCTGCCACCTACCTATCTTTCCACCGTAGTTGGCCCACCACATTTTGCCCCCCTCCCAACTCCTCCATAAGCGAGTCATAATCAGTAATCTCTCTCTAACTATTCTGATTAAATTCGGGCGAATTCATCCATTTCTTCTTCTTCTTCTTTGTATTGACGGTGGTTATGGTGATTCTTGGTGGAACAAGAGGTGTTTATGATATTTATTGGTGGTGCTTATGGTGATTTGATGGCATAAGTGGTTGTTGTAGTGGTTATGGTATTTTTCGGTGGTTGTTGCGATGATGATGTGTTTATGTGCATTTCCGTGTATATCTGTAAAAATTTTGCGTAAGAGCCTGTTTGGTGCACGCTAATTGATCCGTAGCCACCAAAAATAAATCCGCTGAAAAATAACCACTTCAAGGACTTTGAACTAACAAGTTCAAAGTATCAATATAAAATACTGGGATCACTTAAACATCAATCCCAGTATTTTATACTGGGACTTTGTATATATAAAGCACCAGGAGAAAATCCTATTATAAAATAATGGGACTTTGAACATGTGTAGTTCAAAGTCCCAGTATAAAAACCTGGGACTGGGACTTTATATATATAAAGCACCAAGAGGAAATCCCATTATAAAATAATGAAACTTTGAACATGTGTAGTTCAAAGTCCCAGTATAAAAACATGGGACTAGTCCGGGCTGTTTGCCAATGCTAATGGAGTGTATGTGCGCGCAGTGGCTATTCCTCAATTAATTTTGAAACGGTAGATAATTCTCATTTAGCGCGTCCAAAAATAGCTACGCATCAAAATTTCACTGTATATCTATGGATATTGAAAATCATATTTGTATGTATTTCTATGTATTTTTTTCACGTATGTATTTCTATGTATATTTTTGTTTCTACGTGAATTTAAGAAAATATTTGTAACGACATGTATTTCTATATGTATTGATATGTATTTTTATGTATACCTTTATATTTACATGTACTTTATTGTATATCTTTATATCTACAAATATTTCTATTATATCTTTGTATCTGCGAATATTTGTTTGTATATCTTTGGATCTGTAAGGACTCTTATTACATAACTCTTGTTACTAAGCCAACCTCTTTTCTCGATATTATACTATTTAGATTGTAATTATATCTTGTAGGTGATGTACTTCAGTGTATTTATTTCACTGTAAATATCAATGGAACATAGGCTCTATGCATTGTTGGGCAATTTTACCAAAACATTCTCCTGGTGTTAGATTAGCATTAACGATATCTTCTCTACTTTACTTCAAATTAGCAGCCATACTTAAAAATATATTTCCTATTTTTCGGTGATCAAATATTCTAGTTGTTGGATTTTTTGAATAGGTGTGAATGGAACATAATTTTTCCCACACATTTTCATAGAAAGGTATGACACCTTTCTACATGAACTCCTTGTTGGCTATAAATATGACATCTTCCTTCACATTTGTAACACATTTTTTGATAGGAAAATGCTGAAATATTTTCCACTCTTATTTATTGTTTTACTAAACAAAGTGCCAGTCAGCGTCGTGTCGTGTGATTTGCGACCATTAAGTAATTCACTAGCACACTGGCGTTTGAGGTACCGCTACACCGGTGACGGTAAATCCGTTCTATTCTGGGAGGAAATAATCCGCAACCTCGGGTACTGGAGGGGATTAAGTTCCTTAACTAGACATTGTGAAGTCAGTGGGCTCGGATTTTGTTCATCGTTCATCTCCTTCTTTTGTTTATGCATTTTCTATTTCAGATTACTTTATTTCGAATACAGAATTTCTAACAATCTTAAGCAACTTAATCATTTATTAATATTCTGTGTTCGAAGAATCTGAAAAAGATGAGTAAATTGAGTACTGAACGTACTCGTGTGATTGTTTTAAGAAACGTCACGTGAAATTGGAATTGTAACTCGGTTATTGATTGATGACTAAAACCAGTGGTTCAACAAATGTATGTCATCAGTTTTCTGAAGTTTGTTTCAACTACAAATAGTGACTTATAACTTTCAATTGGACAAGTCAAATCATGACGAATAGTCGCATGGAGTATGCACTTGTTTGTAAACCAAGGAAACAAAGAAGGAAGGGAAAAAAAAATTCGTGAATTTGGACAGCATCTGTGCATGACAGCGTTGTGTCTTCTAAAATGAAGAAATGTCATTCCACGATATATTAGTGGAAGTGTCTCTTCATTTAATGCATTAGTGGAATGTTTCAGTGATCATCCACGTTATCAACTTAATTTTGTCCTTATTGGCTTTAACTTGATTCATTCAAAAATTGATTTTTTGAGCAACTAGCTAGTGAAAGAGATCCATGAAACTCAGTCATGGTCTATACCAATGTCACAAACGGTGCTACACAGATAGTCAATTAAGGAGATTGATATCAAAAGTTAAAGGGATGAATCAGATAATCAAGTGGCTGAATCGGGGTTCTATTCCTATTTTAGAGACGTTCTTGAAAAGTTGCCATGGAAGGAAGAAATATTTTTACTGGAAGATTAATGCATAGTAGAGCCTGATTGATTGCAATTTGAAAAGTAGAGGAGCCGTGAGACAAAGAAGCCTTCATAACCGGGTTCTATCTTCTTTACTCACTTTTTTAATATCTTACCCTTACTAATTTATTCAAATTTTATTTTACAAATATGAGGGCAGATGTTCATTATGTGATGAGCTCAAAATATATTACATGCATGCTATGATTGGGAATAACATAGATAAGTTTGAAAGCTAATTAATTTCAATATTCATGTTATGAAGTAAATTGAATAGTTGACATATAATTTGAGAGCATGTATGAAATTTATATGTTGGAAGGTTATTTTCACGGATGTATGATATGGATCAGGCTTACATAGTCTTTGAGATCATGAAATTGAAGTTTGATACTCATATGTGTTGAATTACAAAAGACTCAGACATACGTACATCTGGTAAAGTATAAAGTTCCAACTTATGATATTTTTATGAGTTAAATATGACTAATTGAAAATTCATTAGAAAGATAAAAGTCTTTCTTAAGTCAATGAAACCAAACTGAATAATGATAGCCGAAGTTAAACCAAGTTTGTGTGGTTTACTGTTTGAAGACTTGATGAGACTTCTATAAAGAATAATGAATGTCAAAGTCAAATTTCATTGCATTAATGGTGGAAATGTCGGCAGCCATGACAGGGAAGGAAAAATACATTCCTATTGTTATAGATCAAATAGGAGAGCCCAACCCAAAAGACTAGTCTAATAGGTGGGAGAGCCCATTTAGTCTATATACCCATTAGCATCTCTCTTTTTTATCAATGTGGGAGAGGTGCTCACAATAATCGCCCCCGCTTGAGGACCAACGACCTCGTTGGCCACGGTTGCCCAGTTGGTCACGGCTATTGTGAGCACCTCTCCCACATTGATAAAAAAGAGAGATGCTAATGTGTATATAGACTGAATGGGCTCTCCCACCTATTAGACTAGTCTTTTGGGTTTGGCTCTCCTATTTGGTCTATAACATTGGTGCTTTCATTGAGAGTTCACGCTTGGAGGCCGCAACTCGGAGTGGTGGGCTGGACCCAAGGGGGGTGCCAGCCATGACCAACTGGGTAGCCGTGACCAACGGGATACTCGGAGTGGTGGCTTGTGCCAGGAGTGGTGGCCTGGACCTAAGAGGGGTGCCAGCCGTTGTAGTGAACACTACTAACACTCAACTCATAAAACAATGGAACATGAAATAATACTAGCTTTGATTGATATAGAAATTGACAATTACAACGACTCAAATAGAACAGGGCACAAAGTAAAGATACTAGAGGCATTTCACAATTTGCATAACCTCTTCTCTAACTCCTACTCTTATTTAAACTAACTCCTAATTGGGCCTGGATCCCAAGTTAACCTCTTGATGGGCTGTCTGGTTATTTGGTATATTTGTGGCCTAATAATTTGACTAACCTCTGTCCAAATTACTGGCCCTGGGCAGTAAGAAATATATGAGCTATCCATGTTCATAACAATACTCCCCCCTGAATTGAGAACCTTGTCCTCAAGGTTCTGCAATAGCGTAGTCTGTTGATTCCATAATCATTGTAACTGCTGAACATAAAGATGGGAAACTGAGGATAAACTCGTGCCAGAAGGTTGACGTGAGTTGATTCACTCATGTCAGTCACCTCTTAATAAGCATAACCAAACTGCGATAAGCCAAGGTATGAATTGGTATTGTGACGAACAATTGCTTTCAAAAATTTCATAATAAAGGTTTCAACAACTAGAGGTGCATTGTATGGGAGTAGTGTGGCAACAGCTTTCAAAAATGCTTCAAAAACACCTTCTATGTCCTTAAAAATTAGTACAACAAAAGTACTTCCTCCCGGATCAAAGACTAATTTACTTTTTTCCTTTTGAAAATAATAAAGCAAGTTGACAATGATTGACCTACTGCCACCGTTTGCTCCTAACAAAATCCCATCGGATGGCATTGCTTTCAAAGCATATTCACCTTCATCCAATTTCTCAAGTCCCATCAAATCATACAAAGGAAGTACAATACCTAACCAACACCTGAACAAAATGAGCTGCTTAGTTACAAGCTCATCACCAACAATCTGATCTCTACGGCTTGTGTTTCCATCCTCAAAATCAAAGCACGGTAGAGCTAAAGCCAAAGCATTAATTTTGAATTCCTGTAAGAACATCAACCAGGCAAGTGCTTTGTAGACTCTCTTGCGACAGCTCATTTGTAGTTCAACTTCTAGTGATGGCCAACGATAATCTTGAAGTTCCATATAGAAGAAACTTTTGTAGCGTACAACAGCCGTATGGATAATTAAACCAGCTCGCATGAATGCTTCAGCAGTATAAGAAAACCACAACAGATATCTTATCACAATGGTAATAAGATCTGCGTTGCTCCTTTCTTCCCAATTTACTGCAACAGCACTTTGTTTTGATTTTATACCAGGAGAGTAAAACAAAGATAGTGCATGCTCGACTACGTTCAGACACCATGGTTCCATGTAACTTGTGGCTCTTAGAAAATCTTTTAGATTGTTGTCCACCTGTGATATAGCCACTGAAAGAAGCACATAAAGGGACACTGCTATATTGTTCCTGCTCTGCCAAAATATGAGATCCGTCGACATCGATTGAACAATGCGATTCCCATCTCTAAGGTAATAACATTGCACCATTGCCGCTTGCAGCTGGAACATCTCAAGTATATGGGCATTCCGATCGACTTCCCATTGCAGCAACAGCTGTGCAACAATAGTTATGGACCAACGAGATCTACCAAAAAATAAAAGAAAATGAATCGACTCATTTTGAAGCAATAGGCCATCCAAAAAATATGATCCTTGCCCCAACCATTGCAATCCGGGATCCCATACTTTTGTCATTGTCATAGATTCAGAAGCCGCATATTTTTTAGGACTCTGGAGAGTCAAGATCTGGAAATTTACTTCTATATACCCTACACCAAGAATAAGCAGAGGTCCACAAGAGTTGACAAGGAACGGACTTACGCTAGGATCAAATAAAAACTGAACATGAAAATGTTGATCAAAGGTAGTATCAAAATGACATTTCTCATTTGAATTAGCTAGACCATTGCTGGACAACCCCTTTTTTGTGTGGTCTTCTTAATATCTTCAGCCGCAGATAGTACCTCATGCAAACAGTCCTTCATGAAAAGGGCAAGTATAGAATATCAAAAAGTTGTCACATAGAGTGGCATAACTGTCTCATAAATATGATATAAATCAAGCAGCTTAGCGATGCCAAATTGTGCCAAAACAGAAATGGTCGGAGTCATTCCACGTGTGTCGATATGCCCTGCAAAGTCCCAAGGCAGGAGCGCAATTTCATTTTGCCCAGTATCAACCCACGAGTGTAAATCCAAGCCATGTTGACGCCACACAATGTTGAGATAAGGTGCACGAATTACATCACAATGTTCGCTAGCCGACAGTTCCTCAGACAGTTGATGTGCAAATGTTATGTCAAGCCTTCTAGCGGAATCATTCGGAGCAACAAAAGTACCACCACCAATCCTCAAAACATATTCTCCATGTCTATTTGCAGCAACTGAATCTTGAGAATTGGAAGAAAGTAGAGATAACTCTTTATAAATGATAGGCTTAAGCAATTGAAATTCATTTATATGAGAACTTTTAGCAAACAGTTGGTCTTCATGACATGAGTTTTCATTCACCAAATCAGAATCAATTACAGTGAGAAGGAAGGTTGCATGAATAGGATTGTCTGACATCGTAGTGTGCACCTCGGGAATAGCCACAGAGTTTGAAGATGCATCATCCACAGCTGAGACAACAGTAGTGGCTGAACTTCCTCCATCAGTAACACAAGCTTTATGATCAATCGTCACTGTATCTTCAGTTTCAACGTCAGTTTCCCTATCAGATATTTCTACGAATAGCTTGTGCGCATCTTCTTGTTGGTGGATCCTACGAGCTCTTCATGAAATTGAGGTAAAGGTGAACTGGAAATACTACTCAATGGTTGAGTATTTAGTGCGATTGGAGGCTGTCGATTAACGGCAAAAAGTGCTCGAGTCCGACTGCGAAATTGAATGAACAGTTTGTCCACAAAATCATCCCAATCCCGAAATTGGTTGGTGTGATACAACCATCGAAACCCATCACGAGCATCATCATCTAGACAGATCGCTGCCAAAGGAAGTTTGAGAGAATCAGAAATGAAGTACACATAGAAGTATCTCTCCATTTGTAAAACCCAGTCCACAGGGTGATACTCGCCATTGAAACGACCCATTGCGGGAGCTTGAGAATAGTCCAACATGGTAGATGGATCAATGAAAGCACCAATGTAGTAAACACTACTTACACTCAACTTATAAAACAATGGAACATGGAATAATACTAGATTTGATTGATATAGAAATTGACAATTACAACAACTCAAATAGAACAGGGCACAAAGTAAAGATACCGGATAACAAAGATAGGATAGGAAGGGAGATGAGAGGAATCAGAAGAACTTGGGATGAGAAACACAGACTTTGCCAAAGGCATTTCACAATTTGCATAACCTCTTCTCTAACTCCTACTCTTATTTAAACTAACTCCTAATTGGGCCTGGATCCCAAGTTAACCTCTTGATGGGCTGTCTGGTTGTTTGGTATATTTGTGGCCTAATAATTTGACCAACCTCTGTCCAAATAACTGGCCCTGGGCCGTAAGCAATATATGAGTTATCCATGTTCATAACACCTGTCTTTTTGTTCATAGCATGTCACTGACATTTAAAAATGATTTGACATGTTTTTTGAAGCGGTGGCTTTCATGATCATTTGATCGAGGAAGAGGTAATATTCCTCATATATTGCAAGTCTTTTACATCTTTGAGAGATAATATGTTAAATGAGAAATATAGTACTATTATCGGGATGAATACTATGAATTGACTAGCATTTTTTAAATACCCACGGTTGGTTGTCATAGAGAACAGAAGTCTCTGGAGTTGAAATCCTTATCACTCAAATGTTGATGCTGTTATGATTGGCAATATTCAAACGTCGAAGTGATAATATTGAATGGCTTGAGGTTTATGAAATTTTCCAGAAGCCTTGAAGACTAAAATTGGTATAGGGTTGGAGTTTAAAATCTTCGTGATTTTTTACACCTATTTTGGAGATCAAATTCTATGTGAATTTCTACTCTTATTGTTAATTGGTTTGAAGATTAAAAACTTCATCACGGTAGTAAATCGGCTTGAAGATTAAAAACTTCGCCACTATATTTGATTGACTTTGAAGATTAAAAACTTTACCATTATATTGAATCGGCTTAGAAGATTAAAAGTTTCGCCATAGTATTAAATATATATGGTTATGTCATATTCTAATAAAGAGTGAAATTCTGATTGTTGTCTCTTGCAAAGAAAAAATAAGAAACAAATAGATTAGTTTTTTTAGTGGGTAAATCTCACGAAAGAGTACTTGTTATTCCATACTTTCAAAGTTGAATTTTTTGAATTAACCTATGCGTTTTGAGGTTTATGATATGGCACATGAATTATTTAAAATGTGGGGTGTTAGCTTATATATGACAAAGTCAATGTTATAACTAGATATATTTTTTGAACCCACAAATTCTTTGTGGATATTGACTTGGTAGTCTGTGAATCATAAATTGTTAGTCATTATGATAACTAGTTGATGAAGCTACCGATACGATGGTTGGTCTTGTGTCCTTTTCAGAAAGGTTGTGTTATTTCATGAAATAGTGTCACTTGAAAGGTTGTGGTTTTTCATGAAAAAGATATGTCGGTTGAAAGATAACGTATTGTATAAATATAACCATTCATGAACGGATGTATAAATACGTTGGTCTATAATACAGTAAACCAACATATGACATTAATGATTTAATCCATATCAAATTGGATTTAAGTGGTGAATCAACCAATGATAATTATAAAATACATATCAAATTGGATTTGTATAATGATTGAAGATTTATTAATTTGGGCATCAAATAAATAGCAAGATCGAAATGGTTGAGAAATATATTAAATGTTAAAAGGTTGTGGCCACAACTGATGCAACTATTTCAAACTATTGATATAGTAATGCTATATTAAGAGTAGCCAATAATCGCTCTATGATGGAAGTTGAGCTCATAGCCTTAATCGAGGCTAGTGAAATAGTAAATGGCTACGTAATTCATGAAAGACGTTACATTTTGGCCCAAATTGTTGACATCAATTTCCATACATTACGTTAGTCAAGCGGTAATTGGACGGGCTGGGAATGTTATGTATAACGGGAATAATCGTCACATATGACAAAAACATAAAACCATTAGACAACTACACTCTAGGAGGAATTATTACTGTTGACTCCGTAAGGTCAAGTGATAATGTGTTGGATCTATTTGCAAAAAGGCCTAACTAGAGAGGGAGTTGAGGTCATCGAAGGGAATGGGATTATGGACGAGGACAAGTAATCAAGGCGGTAACTCTACCTAAATGACTGGAGATCTCAAGGACTAGGTTCAAGGAGAATAAAAAGTTATGCATGACGGTTCAACATTGTCAACTTAAATTTTTGATCCATTCTGGTGCAATGCAATTCCCGAAGGGGTTGCTTAGCACAAACGCGGAACAAGAACAAGTAAAGAAGAAGATAAAAGCAAGACAAAACTTGCTTCTTTCGAAAGAACAGAGGGGAACCTGTCCCAAAGCTCGATCAAAAGGGAGACAAGAATCACCCTAGCTATGCAACAATCCTCAAGAGAACATTGCCTCTTGCAAACTGAATGATCAAGAGGAATGTTCAATCGGACTAACCGAAAGCCACAAGTCCTTAAAAGCCCTCACCGGGATTTGCTCACGACGGAGACAAGAAGAAATGTGCTCGGCACTTTCATTCAATTCATCAATATCCAAAAACTCGCTTACAATGTAAAGGAATAAGGTTTATATAGAAAATACTAAGGGTAAACTAGTAAATAGGTCACAGTCGACCAATAAAAATAAGCCACGAAGGGCTGAGTTAAAAATGTGCTCGGCAATCTTGACTTCGGTGAGCCTGGCTTCGGTTCCTGACTTCGGTGAGCCTGGCTTCGGTTTTCTATTGTCTGCTCGAACACATTTGTCATCGGGCGCTGACTTGGCTTCGAACACATGATGTTGTGTTCGGCTCTGCGCTGCCCGGGGTCAAGAGCTGCTGTTCGGGAACTTTGTCCTCGGGCTCAAACTTGAAGATGTAGCCCTTGGTTTCATCACTTTGCAATTCCTCTTCCGAACACATGCTTCTTCCCACCGTAGTCAGCTGGACGTGCATGTCATGGAGCAGCTTAGCTTGACTTCGGGTAATTGGCCTCCTCGGTTGATCAGTCACTGCCTTCGGTTGATCAGCACTTCGGGCTGCATCATCCTCCCTTTCTTGAGAGGATTTCGTCCTCGAAATCGAGTCATCCTCTGCTTCTGATGTTTGGCCTACAACACAAGGAGTCAGATCAGTAACATTGAAGGTGTTGGACACATTATACTCACCTGGGAGGTCGATGACATAAGCATTGTTGTTTATTTTGCTCAGCACTTGAAATGGACCATCCCCTCGAGGAGCCAATTTTCCTTTCCTTAGGTTCGGGAAACGTTCCTTTCGGAAGTGAACCCAAACCCAATCACCCTTCTTTAACTCCAACTTTTTACGCCCCTTGTTTTTCTTTAAGGCAACCTTTGCGTAGGCGTCCTCGAGGTTCTTCTTCACCTTCGCATGCAACTCGAGTAGAGCTTTGGCTCGGTGAGTACCTGCAAAGTCGATAACAACATCTCGAGGCAATGGGGTTAGATCAAGTGGAATTAAAGGGTTAAATCCGTACACACACTCGAACGAGGTCATGTTAATCATTCGATGCACCGTTCGATTGTATGCAAACTCCATCATGGGCAAACGATCAGCCCAGTTTCCAACCTTGCCTTTGGTCATTGCCCGAAGCAAAGATCCCAAGGTCCGGTTAACTACTTCGGTCTGTCCATCAGTCTGAGGATGGTGAGACGTCGAGAAAAGTAGTTTGGTGCCGAGGGCACCCCATAGACACTTCCAAAAATGACTCAAGAATTTTGTGTCTCGATCACTCACAATAGTACGAGGGACACCATGCAATTTCATCACATTGGAAACAAATAATGTAGCTACATGCTGGGCATCGTCACACTTCTTGCAAGGAATAAAGTGAGCCATTTTCGAAAATCGATCAACCACAACGAAGATGCTATCATGTCCTCCCCCGGACCTCGGTAACCCCAAGACAAAGTCCATGGATATATCAACCCAAGGTCGATCAGGCACAGGTAACGGGGTGTACAAACCATGAGGGTTGGACTTCGATTTAGCTTTCTTGCAAACGAGACAAGCGTTGCAAAGCTTTTCCACATCTCGTCGCATTTTGGGCCAATGGAACTGCTCGGTCAAGATACCAAGAGTTTTGTCGACACCGAAGTGTCCCATCAGTCCACCGGAGTGAGCTTCTCGTACCAAGAGCTCTCTCCACGATGACACTGGCACACAAACCCTCCCATTCTTGAAGAGGTAGCCATCGTGCCACTGATATTTCTCAACTCTTCGGCCACTCAAGATTGCGTCTCGAACACATTTTAGCTTGGGATCGTCTTCGTACTTCGACTTGATGCTTTCAAATCCCATGAGCCTAGAGGCGAGAGTGGTCGCTAAAGCAAATTTCCTTGATAGCGCATCGGCCACAACATTGTCTTTTCCCTTTTTGTAATGAATTACATAGGGAAAGCTCTCAATGAATTCAACCCATTTGGCATGTCTTCGGTTCAACTTCTCCTGTCCTCGGAGATGCTTCAAGGACTCATGATCGCTTTTGATCACAAATTCTCGAGGCCACAAATAATGCTGCCAATGGGCGAGTGCTCGAACGAGGGCATACAACTCTTTATCATAGGTCGAATAATTTAGAGTTGCACCCTTAAGCTTTTCGCTAAAGTAAGCGATCGGCTTCGATTCTTGCATCAGCACTCCTCCGATCCCAACTCCAGACGCATCACACTCGACTTCGAATGCTTTGCCGAAGTCAGGGAGTTGCAACAACGGGGCAGAACAAAGCCTCCGTTTCAACTCTTGGAAAGCCCTTTCTTGGGACTCTCCCCACACAAATGGATTGTCTTTCTTAACCAGCTCGGTTAGAGGAGCTGCCACGGTGCTAAAGTCACGAACAAACCTTCGGTAAAAGCTAGCTAACCCATGGAAGCTACGAACTTGCGATACCGAGGTCGGAGTTGGCCAATCTTTGATGGCTTCGACTTTTGATTCGTCGACTTCGACACCATTAGCACTGACTACAAATCCAAGAAAGACTACACGATCGACACCGAAGGCGCACTTCTTGAAGTTGGCATACAACTTTTCTTCTCGAAGCTTTTCAAGCACAAGCCTTAGGTGTTCGACATGTTCATCCATGGTTCGACTGTAAACAAGTATGTCATCGAAATAAACGACAACGAACTTGTTTATGAACGGTTTGAGCACGTGGTTCATCAATCGCATGAATGTGCTCGGGGCGTTGGATAAGCCAAACGGAATTACCAACCATTCATAGAGACCGAATTTGGTCTTGAATGCGGTTTTCCACTCGTCACCGGGTTTCATTCGGATCTGGTGGTAACCGGACCTGAGGTCAATCTTTGAAAAGCATGAAGAACCACTCAATTCATCTAGCATGTCATCTAATCGAGGGATAGGATGACGATACTTTATCGTTATTTCGTTGACTGATCGACAGTCAACGCACATTCGCCATGTTCCATCCTTCTTCGGGACAAGGATAACTGGAACGGCGCAAGGACTTAAGCTCTCACGAACGAGGCCCTTGTTTAACAATTCATCAACCTGCCTTTGGAGCTCTTTGGTGTCTTCGGGATTACACCGGTATGCAGGTTTGTTGGGGATTTGAGATCCCGGCACGAAGTCAATTTGGTGCTCGATTCCTCTCAACGGAGGCAATCCACCTGGCATTTCCTCGGGAAACATGTCCTCGAAGTCCTGCAAAACTTTACGAACAGACAAAGGCAAAGGGTTATCATTAGAAAAATCATCATTAGAGTTTAGAAAGATACCCTTGTGCACGAGGCAAATCATCATCTGACCGTGGTCGTTGCCTCGTAAGATCTCACCGGGTTGCATGATTGCACAAATTCCTTTCTCCTCGGTCGGTGAGTTTGTCTCATCGGCTCCCAATTTTGATCCCATCGGAAGCTTAGCTTTAGCCGCTTCTTTCAGTTCTTTCATCCGTTTATAGTCCTCGGAGACTTGCTTTGGAGACAATGGTTTGAGGATGAAACTCTTCCCATCAAGCTTTACGGTGTAAGTGTTGGATCTGCCATTGTGAACAGCTGTCCGGTCATATTGCCACGGTCGACCCAATAGCAAATGACAAGCTTGCATCGGCACCACATCGAATACCATTTCATCTTGATACTCGCCGATCCTAAACTTGATCCACACTTGTTTGAAAACTCTCAATTCTCCACACTCATTCAGCCATTGTAATTTGTAGGGGTGGGGATGCTTCATCGTTGGTAGTCCCATTTGTGAGACCAAAGTTTGGCTCACTACGTTGGCACAACTACCAGAATCAATAATCATCGAACACACCTTTCCCCTCACTCGACATCGGGCATGAAAGAGGTTTTCTCTTTGGTTGTCCTCTTCTTCAAGAGTCATGCAGCTCAAATTCCTTCGAACCACAAGAAACATTTCCGGATGATCAGCTTCGGCAGCCTCATGATCATCATCACCTTCAGCTCGGTCAATCTCCTCGGTTAATTCCTCCTCGGTGTCACTCGCTTGCTCATGGACGGTTCCATCTTCGAGCAGAAGCATAGCTTTGCGAGTTGGACACTCTTTTGCCATGTGACCATAACCTCTGCATTTATGACACTGAATATTTGAAGCACTAGGAGAGTTTAGTTGAACTTTACCTCCCACTTCTCTTGGTTGGTTAACGGTCACACCTTTCTCGAAGGGTCTCTTCGCATCTCGAACAGTGTTGGCACTTGCTTGGTTAGGACTTTTCCATTCTTTCCCTCGGTTCAATGGAGTAGAAGTAGTGACTCCTCGATACCGATTTGCCTTTTCTTCCTTCACCAATTTTTCAGCTTCGGTAGCAGCATCAAACAAATCTGCCAACGTGTGGTACACGTGGAGTCTCAACTGAGATGACACTTCCCTCGCCAAGCCACTTTTAAACCGAATAATGGCTTGCTCCTCGTCTTCGACCAGATCAAGATTCAATCGAACCTGTTCAAATTCGTCATGGTACTCTTGAACTGACTTAGATCCTTGTTTTAACTCATACAACTTTTGCATTTGAGTTTGCCGGTACTTGGCTCTCAAATACTTGCCATCCATAGCTCTCACCAACTGTGGCCACGTAGTGACTACTGGATAGTCATTTCTCCTTCTATGCCTCTTATCAGATTCCCACCATGTTGATGCATAAGCTTCGAACGAAGCAATGGCATGGGCAGCTTTCCTCTCCTCGGTCATCTCATTGGTTTCAAAGATGCGCTCCATTTTAAGCTTCCATCCAAGATACTCATCGGGATCATTAGTTCCTTTAAAGGGAGGAAGAGTGATCTTGACACTGTTCAGATTTGAGTCTCGAACACCACGAACCTGTTCGACATACTCATCATCACGATCATCAGCCTCACGCTCATTATTTCTTCCAAAATTTGCGCCTCGGCCTCGACCTCGGAAATTTCCACGTCCTCGGTGAGCTTGCCCTCGTTGAGCGAATGGCAGCTCACGTTCATACTCGTCCTCGGGAAATTCCTCTTCATCAGCCTCTTCGGTTACAGCACCAAGGTCTCTTCGGTTCCTTGGGAGTGGTAACCTCTCTCCTCGGGGAATGCCCAAGTTTTGATTTCCAACTTGGGGACTGCCCAAGTTTTGTTGTGCTTGGGGATTGCCCAAGTTAAGCTCTCTTCGAATTGCTTCACTCGTCAGCTGATGTTGTCGAAGAAGCTCAGCATACAGATCTGGCTTCATCGGTGTGGATTCGCTCGTTCCAGCACCGGACCCATTTCTGCCCACGGATGCACTTCCCTGCTCGAGGTTAGCTACTCGAGCACTGAGGCCTTGTATCGCAGCCATGACATCGGCTAACGACACTTCGGGCTTCTCAATGCCTTTGCCTTCGTTTCCAGCCATGGTACCTGCACAAGCCAAAGATCAAACAAATGTTAAGGTTAGAAATCACCTCACACTCTCCCTCACCTTTGATGGGTGGCGCTCGGGTCCACTCAATTTATGGGTTCGGTTTTTGATCACTCAAGGACTTGTTAACAGTGGCTCATCCAATTGATCGGTCCTCTACGATCCTTCAAGTTCGACAATAGTCACTGTCTCTTCGGGAAGAGTGAAGTGATGTTCGACTCGATGGAACGGACGCTTTTTTTTTTTTTTTTTAAACTGAGCTCGGGGAGTCAAAAGAAATTTCTACGAAAGTTTGGACTTCGGTCACCCCTGCGTACGAGTTCCTATCAGCTCAAATGGGTTGGTACGACCTCGAGTAGGACAATTACTCAAAAGATCCACCAACTAGAATTTTGACACGAAAGAATTGAAAACCTAGGAGAATCTACCCTTTGATTCCCTTTTGGAATCTTTTTCGATCACACCCACTCCTGTCCGTACAAGAGTGGTCCCCTTTGGTACGGATAGGGTTTTACCTTATCCACTTTCCTTTTCTCAGCCGACAAATTTCAACTGGGGTTTTAACATTCAAACCTTTAACCCCTTCTTCTTCAATGGAACAGTGATCTTGCTCCGGCGTACGGATGATTTCACTTCGGTTCACTGACCAAGAATTTCAACAAGATCTGGGTCGCCTTTCAGCTCCGGTCTCAGCAACAACGGAGAAAATCAAACGAAATTTCCTCGAGCTAAGAACTTGCTCGTCGTGTCGTACACTGTTACGAAATTTTGTAACAAGTTTCCGGCGTACGGTCCACGATTCAAATTGAGAACTTGATTTGTCAAGCAACAAAACAACCCAAATCACTCAAGAACCGCCAACCTTCATCGGTTTCTTCCAAACACGATGGGGTTCGAGTCAGTCACCATTAAAGCTCAAAACAGCCCCAAAATTCACCAAGAAACCCTAGTCACGAAATTAGTACGTCGGGTATTCTTTGGAATCAGAATTCGATGGTGAACAAGAATCCAAGATTGTTTTTCCCAAACAACCAACAATCAAACACAATTTTCGAATTTTCTTTTTATCACTTTTTTTTTGTAAGAACACCAACAGTAACAAAAACAAAACAGGAACACGAAATGGAAACAAAGACACAAAACGCACGAGAAATAAAGATAACTTGAACAGGATTTGGGGTTGTAGAAACAAGCCCAAACCGTGCTCTGATACCAAGATGGTGCAATGCAATTCCCGAAGGGGTTGCTTAGCACAAACGCGGAACAAGAACAAGTAAAGAAGAAGATAAAAGCAAGACAAAACTTGCTTCTTTCGAAAGAACAGAGGGGAACCTGTCCCAAAGCTCGATCAAAAGGGAGACAAGAATCACCCTAGCTATGCAACAATCCTCAAGAGAACATTGCCTCTTGCAAACTGAATGATCAAGAGGAATGTTCAATCGGACTAACCGAAAGCCACAAGTCCTTAAAAGCCCTCACCGGGTTTTGCTCACGACGGAGACAAGAAGAAATGTGCTCGGCACTTTCATTCAATTCATCAATATCCAAAAACTCACTTACAATGTAAAGGAATAAGGTTTATATAGAAAATACTAAGGGTAAACTAGTAAATAGGTCACAGTCGACCAATAAAAATAAGCCACGAAGGGCTGAGTTAAAAATGTGCTCGGCAATCTTGACTTCGGTGAGCCTGGCTTCGGTTCCTGACTTCGGTGAGCCTGGCTTCAGTTTTCTATTGTCTGCTCGAACACATTTGTCATCGGGCGCTGACTTGGCTTCGAACACATGATGTTGTGTTCGGCTCTGCGCTGCCCGGGGTCAAGAGCTGCTGTTCGGGAACTTTGTCCTCGGGCTCAAACTTGAAGATGTAGCCCTTGGTTTCATCACTTTGCAATTCCTCTTCCGAACACATGCTTCTTCCCATCGTAGTCAGCTGGACGTGCATGTCATGGAGCAGCTTAGCTTGACTTCGGGTAATTGGCCTCCTCGGTTGATCAGTCACTGCCTTCGGTTGATCAGCACTTCGGGCTGCATCACATTCTCATGATGAGACAATGTTCACGTACCAAGGATAAAACGCTAAAGGCGTTTTTTAATGATTATCTAAGTTTGACATAGGAGATATCAAATAGTGTACATCTAAGGGATAACACGTTTAGAAATCACCTATGTAAGTGTGAAGTGGAAGCCGCTTCAAGGAGAATTCTGTGAGGCCAACACACTTATGAAACAAGGCAGTGTTCATGGCTGAAACGAACACAATGATAAGAATAGAAAAAGGGTAAAGGATTAATTGTGGGACATACGTTGTCGTGTTATACATCAAAGTTCGACAGTTCAAAAATATCAAATCTACCAATTGACAGAGTATATCCGATGTATGTTCAGTACGGAAAGCTCAAAGGGAAACCCACTTATCCTGATGCAATTAATCCTTGTTGTCAATCACACAATTTTGTTCATGCATGTTTTCATCATATAGCCATTCCCCATTCATGTGGGGGATCTTTGGGTTTTTTAAATAGGTGTGAATGGGAAATAGTTTTTCCCACACCTTTTCATAGAAAGGTATGACACCTTTTTACATGAACCCCTTGTTGGCTATAAATATGACATCTTCCTTCACATTTGTAACACATTTTTTGATAGGAAAATGCTGAAATATTTTCCACTCTTATGCATTGTTTTACTAAACAAAGAGTCAGTCAGTGTCATATCGTGTGATTTGCAGCCGTTGAATAATTCGCTAGCATACCGGTGTTTGAGGTAAAGCTACACCAGTGACGGAAAATCCGTTCTATCCTGGGAAGAATAATCCACAACCTCGGATACAGGAGGGGATTAAGTTTCTTAAGGAGACACTGTGAAGTCAGTGGACTCGGATTTTATTCATCATTCATCTCCTTCTTTTGTTTACGCATTTTCTATTTCAGATTATTTATTTCGAATACAGAATTTCTAACATTAGTCATATCTAGTTCTCTCATCTTTGGCTAGCACTACTGATGCAACCCGATGCACAACCAAGCCCTTCACAAGGAGCCAAGCACGGGAGTTGCAACAGCTACAAGCTATGTTCGCACAACTGGAGCTGATTGAGCAAGTGTTGGAGATTTCAGGGCAATTCTGCATGCTCACTGCCTCTGGAATCGAAAATACTCATCACGATCATGAGTGCACAGACGCGATCGTGAAGGGCCAGAAAGAAGACCTACGCGATCGCGGAAGATGAAAAGGCAATGAAGCGCGATCGCGCGTCCACAGACGCGATCACGCAAGAGGCTGGTTGAAAGCCTTCGCCTGCGCGATCGCGTGACCATAGCCGCGATTGCGAGGCTATGATTTATTGCTCAGCGCGATAGCGCCCGTTACTGCGCGATCATGCTGAGACGAGGATCAGAAAGCCCAACAGTAGCTAATGACTTGAAGACCCATTGTTAAGGGTTAATTAAGGCAAATGTGCCACACCATATATACTTTTATTGTCATTAGCTTACCTAGTTTTTTGGATGATTATTAACATAGTGAGGTTATTGGCTAAGCTAATTTGCTTAAGCACATTAGTCCTTGATTTACAATTAGATTCCCTCTAATTGAGGATCAAATAGTGTTGGTTCCTTTTGTTGGACAATTAGAGGGGTGTTTAGGTTAATCTTTCCCTAATCTACTTCTCTAATAATTTCTAATCAAAAGTGGGTCTTTCTTTCTTCTTTCAATCTTGTTATTTAGTTTTGAGTCTTTTAAATTTTCATATCATTTGGTATCAGAGCTGGATTAGTATTTTTTTTAACAATCACTAACCCAATTTTGTTCATCAAGTAAAAAAAAAAATCAAAAATCAAAAATCCAAAAATATGAGTCTTAGGATTAGGTGAAACGACCTCGGTCAGTCTTTTCGGAAGATAGGACTCCGATTGGCGTGCCGATAATTTTAAAATATTCGTAAGGTCCATTAGGATCTGTCTGTAAAATTTGAGCTAAATCAGACCTCGTTTGGTAGGCATCGGAAGAAGGTTTCAGTTTTTATTGTCGATAAATATTAAAAAGAAATTTTCGAGCTCGGTTTTGGCGAATGAGCTCCGATTTGAAATCCGAAAGTGCCGTTAGGTTTGTATGATTATTTGTGATTTTTGTAATTTTTCGAAAGTGAATTTCGATGTTTTTCGGCTAGTTTCCGCTAAAATGCCGAAAGTTAAATAATTTGACATTTTTCCTTTAAATTTGCATCTTGAGTTTCGGTAGTCCGATTCGAGATCCGTCTTAGTGAGTATGTTACATATATTTTGTATAACTTACTTGAAAAATTTGGGATCATTTCGACTCCTCTAGGATTCCATTTTAATTTTAATCGTCGTAGCGAATTTATTTAAAAAAGAAAGAAGAAAATGATTGTCGGCCTACTCCCTTAGCTTCATTTCTAAAAGAACATAGAGAACGAAATAGAGAGCTTCCATAGAGATATAACGCAAAGAGAAAGGGAAAAAAAGGGAAAAAGGAGTGGAAAAATAGTTGAATATCTACCCCAAATCTCCAGGTAATGATGTTAACTCATTATCTTAGCTTATTACCTGTGTTTGAATATATTTTTATGGTAAAAATAGGGATATTAGACATCGCCCTAATGACTTAAATTGATAGTTTAAAGGGTCAATTGGACCCTGATGATGGAAATGATTATATATTCGTACTCAGTGAGTTATGTGCAACATATAAATATAATTTATTTAGAGTTTGGTTATGGGACTTTGAACCCTGTACATAGGTCTGGCCTGCGTATTGTGTATGCAAATAGGGTATCAGGGTCCTAACTAGATTGCCCTAAGACATAAGGAATTGAGCCTTTAGCTTTATTTGATATAATTTTTCTCCTTATTGAATAGAGCGGGATCGTTTGGCAGTTAATCCAAAGAAAAAAGCAGTTGTTGAGTAGCAGGGCTAGCTTTGAAATACGGTAAGTGTTTATATCCATTTCTTTGGAGGCACCTGGCCTCGTGGATTTTCTACCACGTGTTCTTTACGTGTGTAGCTGCCGATAGGCGTACTCATTATGCCTTAGCTCTGAATTTACATTTTATATTATATGTTATGTCATGTTGTTGGTATTGCATTGAGGATTTGAGTATTGTACTCTGGCTGTGAGTTGACATATACTTCCCGGCAGTCGATGAGAGTCCCGCGCCGGTGAAGGGTTATTATTGCATCAAATTGAGGGTAGGAGGATTCCGCCCTCGGAGCAGGAGGATTCCGCTCCATTGCATCATATTGAGGGTAGGAGGATTCCACCCTCGGAGCAGGAGGATTCCGCTCCATCGCATCATATTGAGGGTAGGAGGATTCCGCCTTCGGAGCAGGAGGATTCCGCTCCATTCATTTGGCACATGTGACCCTTTGCATCTCATTTTATTTTATTTCATTTCATCTCATTTCATTTCATCTCATTCCATTTCATTTCATACTATTGTGTAGATTTTATGTACATGACTACTGTTCTGCTTATATGTGCATTGCTTATTTGTTGATTGTTGTCTGGTTCCGTTTCCCTGACTAGCGTATCTATTTTTCGAGGTTGCTAGTTTGTTCGCACTTATTGAGTCCTTATGACTCACCCCTATTTGTTCTTGTGTTTTTTTTTCGTTCGGCAGATTCTGCTCCAGGACCCAGCCAGTCGCGCCGTGATTGAGGAGTAGTACATTTTCAGCTGTCTACGGTGAGCCATCTTGTTCATTGCGGCCACCAACTTCAGATATTACAGTTTTTCCTTACTTTTGCTCCCTTCTGGAGGCGTGTATATCTTTTGGCCTTCTTAGATGTCTGATCTGGAAACCTTTAAAACTGTATTTTCTGGGTAGTTAGTTGCATTATTCAGACAGCTGGTATGTTTGTCTATCCTTGAGAGTTATCTTACGTTGTTAAAGTTTAGTTCATGTTCATTTCAAGGTAATTCTTCACAATTTATATCGATTCAGCCAATAGGGTTTGCCGGACAGGTTTAGGGGCGGTGGTCGGGTGCCTGCACGGCCTAACTGAGAATTCGGGTCGTGTCAGTTGATATCAGAGCCCAGTTTAGAGTCTTTCCAGATCATGACCGTGTCTAATAGAGTCTCGCTGATCGGGCAGAGACGTCCGTACCTATCTACGAGAGGCTATGGTGGCATTTAGGCAATTTCCTTTCTTTCCCTGTTGTGCGTGAGTCTTCTTATCTATAGTTAAATATTTCTAATTTTCCACAGTAAATGGTGAGAATGCGCGCGAATGTTCAGCGAGAGGCGGAGGAGCCAGCAGTCGCCCCTATTCCTGCTGCTCCGATAGGTGGTGGTGTTGGCCGCAGTAGAAGTCGTGGTCGAGGCAGAGGTAGAGTTGCTCAGGCTGCGAGGATGGTGGATCATGTTGATCCTGATATAGAGGTTCCGGTAGTGCCAGCTTTTCCTGGGCAGGGGAGGAGGGCTTATTCGTTCCCCCCGCACTTCATGATGCTTTTATGAGATTCTTAGCGACACAGATGCCCCAGGGACCTCCTATTCCTCAGGCTGCCGTAGATGCTTCTATTCTTCAAGCTGTTGTAGATGCTCATATTCCTCAGGTTGTCGTAGATGCTCCTATCCCTCAGGCAGCTCCTCAGGCTGCGATAGATATTGGTTCTCAGGTTCAGGAAGCCCCCATTCCAGTTCCACGTGTAGCCCCAGCAGTTCATGTTCATGGTGGTCATGTTCCAGAGGTAGCGAGTGTTATACCTCCAGTTGTTCAGGCTGGTCAGCCAGTCCAGGTAGCAGGTCAAGTTGATGATCCGGCAAGGCTGCATTATTTTACCCGACTTAGTCCTCCGAAGTTCTCTGGACAGAAATCAGATAAGCTTAAGCCTCGTGAGTTTCTTGATCAATGTCAGCGTATCTTAGAGGCCCTTGGATATCTTGAGCAGTATGGAGTTGATTATCCTGTCTTCCAGTTTGAGGGTCCGGCTTTAGCTTGGTGGACCTCACTCCGATCAGCTAGGCAGGCCTTACCGAAGCTGACCTGGAGTGAGTTCTCCCATCGATTCATGCAAAAGTTTTTCCATCGCAGCCACCAGGATGAGAAGAGGAGACAGTTTGAGAGGATTGGACAGGGTAACCTGTCAGTCACGGAGTACGAGCTTTTGTTTTCAGAGATGTCCAGCTATGCTCCAGATCTCGTGCAGGAGTCCTCTGAGAGGGTCAGACGTTTTATTGATGGGCTTTCTCCTCATTTGCAGTCCCAGATGGCTCGTGAGATTGAGGCTGGTACCCTATTTGATGTCGCTGTTGATATTGCCAGGAGGTATGAGGCTTATCATAGATTGGAGATAGAGGAGTTAGAGCGGGAGGGTAAGAGATCTCGTGGTCCAGGGCATTCTAGTACCTCGTATGGAGGTAGGAGTTATCAGCAGCAGAGTAGGCCTCCTGTCAGACCAGCTCAGTTTCCAGCGCGTGGTTCTCAGAACGCACCTACTTCTTCTCAAGGTCAGTTTGGGTTCGCCCGTGAGATCAGTCTCAGTTTGATCAGCGTAGATTTTCTCCAGGGTGCTTTATCTGTCAGTATCTAGGGCATCATAAGAAGGATTGCCCTTATCTCCATCAGCAGGGTAGTAGCAGCCCTTTCCCTCGCCTTCTAGCGCCTATGCAGCAGCAGCCTCAGGGTGCCCCTCCAGGGTCTCAGCCAGTTAGAGGTGCACCACCACCCGGTAGAGGTCGTGGGCGTGGTCCTAGTGGTCCCTCTAGAGGTGGTCGTCAGGGTAGCGGCTCAGCTCAGCCGCAGAGACAGCTATATGTACTGCCGGCCAGGCAGGATGCCGTGGCATCCCAACTGTTGTTACATGTATTTTATCTGTTTGTGGTCGAGATGCATATTCTTTGGTGGATCCAGGATCTACATATTCATATGTATCTCCTTATTTTGCTTCGGGTTTTCATGTTGATTATATGTGTCTTCGTGATCCATTCTGTGTTTCTACTCCTATTGGAGACATTATCATTGTGGATCGAGTTTATCCAGCTTGTACCATATCTTTTGGGGGTTGTGAGACACTAGTAGATCTTCTAATTCTAGATATGGTTGATTTTGATGTTATTATTGGCATGGATTGGCTGGCGTCGTGTCATGTCGCATTAGATTGTCATGCCAAATCTCTTCAGTTGTCTCTTCCATGTTCAGCACCGGTGGTGTGGCAGGGCTCTTATTTGCCACCCATAGGGCATGTTATTTCTTTCCTAAAGGCAAAGCGGATGATGGATAAAGGGTGTTCAGCGTATTTGCCATGGTTCGAGATACCACTGTGGAGATTCCATCTCTTGATTCTATTCCTGTCGTTAGGGAGTTCCCTGACGTGTTTCCAGATGATTTGCCAGGACTTCCTCCTGATCGAGAGATCGAGTTTAGCATTGATATTGTGCCAGGGACTCAGCCTATTTCTATCCCTCCTTATCGCATGGCCCCATCAGAGTGGAAGGAGCTGAAGGAGCAGTTGCAATATTTGCTTGATAAGGGGTTCATCAGGCCGAGTATTTCTCCGTGAGGTGCTCCTGTTCTATTCGTGAAAAAGAAAGATGGGACTATGCGGATGTGTATTGATTATCGTTAGCTAAATAAGGTCACCATCAAGAACAAGTACCCGTTGCCTCGCATTGATGATTTGTTTGATCAGTTGCAGGGTGCCAAATTCTTTTCTAAGATCGATCTGCGATCTGGTTATTATCAGCTAAAGATTCGCGAGTCAGATATCTCAAAGTCTGCTTTTAGGACTCGTTACGGCCATTATGAGTTCCTAGTTATGTCTTTTGGGCTGACTAATGCCCCTGCAGCCTTTGTGGATCTCATGAACCGGGTGTTTAAGCCATTCCTTGATTCCTTTATCATTGTCTTCATTGATGATATTCTTATTTATTCTCGTAGCCGCGAGGAACATGATTATCATCTGAGGGTGGTTCTTCAGACCCTCCGTGATCGTAAGTTGTAT
Source organism: Petunia x hybrida (assembly GCA_037355625.1). NCBI lineage: Eukaryota > Viridiplantae > Streptophyta > Magnoliopsida > Solanales > Solanaceae > Petunia > Petunia x hybrida. The sequence continues at coordinate 1,949,285 of JBBBVM010000059.1, read as the reverse complement.
GCCAAGTTCTCGAAATGTGAGTTTTGGCTTGATTCTGTGGCATTTTTTGGTCACGTGGTATCTAGTGAGGGTATCAAGGTTGATCCGAAGAAGATTGAAGCAGTGCAGAAATGGCCTCATCCTACTACTCCGACAGAGATTCGCAGCTTCCTTGGATTGGCAGGTTATTATCGGAGGTTTGTGGAGAAGTTCTTTATTATTGCAGCTTCCCTGACTCGCTTGACGCAGAAGGCGGTTCGATTTCGATGGTCCGATAAGTGTGAGGCAAGCTTCCAAAAGCTTAAGGCCTTATTGACTTCAGCTCCAGTGTTATCCCTTCCTTCACGCACCGGTGGATTCGTAGTTTATTGTGATGCATCTCATGTGGGCCTTGGTTGTGTTCTTATGCAGCACAGGAAGGTAATTGCTTATGCTTCCAGACAGTTGAAGCCGAATGAGAAAAATTATTCGACTCACGATTTAGAATTGGCAGCTGTGGTCTTCGCTTTGAAGATATGGAGGCATTATCTTTATGGCGAGCCTTGTGAGGTGTATACGGATCATAAGAGTCTGCAGTATCTTCTCTCTCGGAAAGATCTTAATGGCCGACAGCGGAGGTGGCTTGAATTAATTAAAGATTATGATCTCACCATCCACTATCATCCTAGGAAGGCGAACGTGGTAGCAGATGCTTTGAGCAGGAAGTCCATGGGCAGCATGGCTTTTCTTTATGCTGACATGAGACCATTGGCCCGAGAATTGCAGTCCCTTGGCGACTTTGGCGTGAGATTTCTTCTTCCAGACTCCAGTCGAGTCTTAGCGTGTATTGCGGCTCAATCTTCCTTAGTCAATCAGACTAAGGGAAGACAGTTCGAGGATCCTCATCTGTAGGAGTTGCGTGGTCGTGTCCTAAGTGGAGGAGTTCCCTCCTTCGAGTTTGATTCAGATGGAATTCTCCGGTTTAATGGTCGACTCTGTGTTCCTGATGTTGGGGATTTGAGGCAGTCAGTGCTCGGTGAAGCTCATAGCTCGCGTTATTCCATTCATCCTGGTATTACAAAAATGTACCAGGACCTCCGAGAGCTATACTGGTGGAAGGGGATGAAGAAAGATGTATTTGATTATGTATCTCGTTGCTTAAACTGCCAGCAGATTAAGTTCGAGCACCGGAGACCAGCAGGGTTAGCTCAGGCATTGCCCATTCCCGAGTGGAAGTGGGAGCACATCACGATGGATTTTATAGTTGGTCTGCCAAAGACCCTGCGGTGCCACGATTCATTCTGGGTCATTGTCGACAGACTGACTAAATCAGCTCATTTTATCCCTGTAAAGACTACTGATTCAGCTCAGAGACTGGCTCGGATTTTCATTGAGCAGGTGGTTAGATTGAATGGTACTCCTGTATCTATTATCTCAGATCGTGGTTCCCGGTTTACCTCTCAGTTCTGGCAGTCTTTTCAGAGAGAGTTGGGAACCCAGGTGCAGCTTAGCACAACATTCCATCCTAAGACTGACGGTCAGTCAGAGCGGGTTATTCAAATTTTAGAAGACATGTTGAGAGCTTGTGCATTGGACTTCGGGGGTTACTAGGATGATCATTTGGCGTTAGCAGAGTTCTCTTATAATAATAGCTACCAGTCTTCCATTCAGATGGCTCCATTTGAGGCCTTATATGGTCGTCGATGTCGTTCTCCTATTGGCTGGTTGGAGTCTCGGGATGTCGAGGTGATGAGTTCAGATATGGTTCGTCAGACTCTTGATGTTGTTCGTGTTATCCAAAGTAGGCAAATTTCATACTCAAACCGGAGGAGCCGAGAGTTAGAGTTCGAGGTCGGGGACATGGTATTTCTGAAAGTGTCACCGATGCGAGGTGTAAAGAGATTTGGTAGGAAAGGAAAGCTTACTCCCAGGTTCATTGGCCCTTTCCGTATCGAGAAGCGTATTGGTAAGGTAGCTTATCGGCTCGACTTGCCAGCTTCTATGCCAGTTCACCCTGTTTTCCATGTATCGATGCTCCGGAAGTGTATCCGAGATCCTTCCGAAGTGATCAAATTAGACCCTGCTCAGCTAGACGTGAATCTGGCCTACGAGGAGTTCCCAGTTTTTATAGTTGTGCGTGATGTCCGAAAACTTCATTCGAAGCAGATTTCGATGGTTCGAGTGCGATGGAATAATCATCCTCGTGAGGAGGACACTTGGGAGCTTGAGTCCAGTATGCGTGAGAGGTATCCTTACCTCTCCGACGATTCAGGTTCGAACTTGGTCTTTAAAGCCTAAAAGTTCTTATCATTGTATATGATTTTAGTTTCGTAGTAAATGTCATTGAAAAATTGGTGTAAGCATTCTCATTAGAGGTGTGAAATCTATTTTAGACTCTTGCTCGTTCGAGGACGAACGAGAGTCTAAGTGAAGGAGAATGAAACGACCTCGGTCAGTCGTTTTGGAAGATAGGACTTCGATTGGCGTGCCGATAATTTTAAAATATTCGTAAGGACCATTAGGACCTGTCTGCGAAATTTGAGCTAAATCAGACCTCGTTTGGTAGGCATCGGAAGAAGGTTTCAGTTTTTATTGTCGATAAATATTAAAAAGAGATTTTCGAGCTCGGTTTTGGCGAATGAGCTCCGATTCGAAATCCGAAAGTGCCGTTAGGTTTGTATGATTATTTGTGACTTTTGTAATTTTTCGAAAGTGAATTTCAATGTTGTTCGGCTAGTTTCCGCTAAAATGCCAAAAGTTAAATAATTTGACCTTTTTCCTTTAAATTCGCATCTTGAGTTTCGGGAGTCCGATTTGAGATCCGTCTTAGCGAGTATGTTACATATATTTTGTATAACTTACTTAAAAAATTTGGGATCATTTCGACTCCTCTAGGATTCCATTTTAATTTTAATCGTCGTAGCGAATTTATTTAAAAAAAAGAAGAAGAAAATGATTGTCGGCCCGCTAAGGGATAATTACTCCCTTAGCTTCATTTCTAAGAGAACATAGAGAACGAAACAGAGAGCATCAATAGAGATATAACGCAAAGAGAAAGGGGAAAAAAGGGAAAAAAGGAGTGGAAAAATAGTGGAATTTCTACCGCAAATCTCCAGGTAATGATGTTAACTCATTATCTTAGCTTATTACCTGTGTTTGAATATATTTTTATGGTAAAAATAGGGATATTAGACATCGCCCTAATGACTTAAATTGATAGTTTAAAGGGTCAATTGGACCCTGATGATGGAAATGATTACATATTCGTACTCGGTGAGTTATGGGCAACATATAAATGTAATTTATTTAGAGTTTGGTTATGGGACTTTGAACCCTGTACATAGGCCTGGCCTGCGTATTGTGTATGCGAATAGGGTAACAGGTTCCTAACTGGATTGCCCTAAGACATAAGGAATGAAGCCTTTAGCTTTATTTGATATAATTTTTCTACCTATTGAATAGAGCGGGATCGTTTGGCAGTTAATCTAAAGAAAAAAGCAGTTGTTGAGTAGCAGGGCTAGCTTTGGAATACGGTAAGTGTTTATATCTATTTCCTTGGAGGCACCTGGCCTCGTGGAATTTCTACCACGTGTTCTTTACGTGTGTAGCTGCCGATAGGCGTACTCATTACGCCTTAGCTCTGAATTTACATTTTATATTATATGTTATGTCCTGTTGTTGGTATTGCATTGAGGATCTGAGCATTGTACTCTGGCAGTGAGTTGACATATACTTCCCGGCAGTCGATGAGAGTCCCGCGCCGGTGAAAGGTTATTATTGTATCATATTGAGGGTAGGAGGATTCCGCCCTCGGAGCAGGAGGATTCGCTCCATCGCATCATATTGAGGGTAGGAGGATTCCACCCTCGGAGCAGGAGGATTCCGCTCCATCGCATCATATTGAGGGTAGGAGGATTCCGCCCTTGGAGCAGGAGGATTCCGCTCCATTCATTTGGCACATGTGACCCTTTGCATCTCATTTCATTTCATCTCATTTTATTTCATTTCATCTTATTCCATTTCATTTCATACTATTGTGTATATTTTCTGTACATGACTACTGTTCTGCTTATATGTGCATTGCTTATTTGTTGATTGTTCTCTGGTTCTGTTTTTCCCTGATTAGCGTATCTATTTTTCGGGGTTGCTAGTTTGTTCGCACTTATTGAGTCCTTATGACTCACCCCTCTTTGTTCTTGTGTTTTCTTTTCGGTCGGCAGATTCTGCTCCAGGACCCAGCCAGTCGCGTCGTGATTGAGGAGTAGTACATTTTTAGCTGTCTACGGTGAGCCATCCTGTTCATTGCGGCCACCAACTTCAGATATTACAGTTTTTCCTTACTTTTGCTCCCTTCAGGAGGTGTGCATATCTTTTGGCCTTCTTAGGTGTCTGATCTGGAAACCTTTAAAACTGTGTTTTCTGGGTAGTTAGTTGCATTATTTAGACAGCTTGTATGTTTGTCTATCCTTGAGAGTTAGCTTAGGTTGTTAAAGTTTAGTTCATGTTCATTTTAAGGTAATTCTTCACAATTTATATCGATTCATCCAATAGGGTTCGCCTGACAGGTTTAGGGGAGGTGGTTGGGTGCCTGCACGGCCTAACCTAGAATTCGGGTCGTGTCATTAGGTTTCTTTTGGGTGAAATTTTTGTTACCAATTGAAGATATTGTTGTGTAGAAGCTACTCCAAAAAGAAATTGATCAAATAACAATAATTTGGTGCTGATTTGAAGAATTGAAAAACTAGGGTTCTTCATCAAGAAATTGGGGCTTTTGAATTCGGTTGTTGATATTGAAGATTCAACTACTAGGGTTATTTTACGGACCATCAAGGAGTATAAATCTCAAATTTGGAGCAAAAACACAGTGGTTTATGAAGATTCAAGTTGAAAAGTGGGTTTAAAAATCGGGTTCTGCTTCAAGCCCAGAAGCTTACGCGATCGCGCAACAACCAATGCTATCGCACATGCCAATAATTAAAAGGCCTACGCGATCGCGACAGTCCTACGTGATCGTGCCAGTACCACCTGAGAAGCCTACGCGAACGCGACGCACGCACGCGATCACACTGAACAACATTTTCCAGAAAACAGTTTCTCAGACAGATTGCACGCAACAACCCCTTAATAGTATCCAATCAACCGGAACCCAATTTCAGCATCAAGAATAGTGAGTTTCTAGACCACAAATAAAATTTCATCCAATTCCGAATCCGATTCGTACCAATTCGATTCGTGCCTTTCTTTCTTCCCTTTTCTTTAAACTTTCCAAAATTGCATCCATCAGTTTCAATTGTCCGTTTCTTGTCACAACAATTCCTTTCTATCCCGAATTTGCTTGAGTTTGATTGTCAAGTCAGATTTAATGTGCGAAGAACAAACTTGCAATAGCCAAGAGTGGAAAAAGCCAAGTGTGATGAGAGTATTAGAGTGAGTAAAAGCCGAACGTTCAGTGCAAACACGAATGAATTGAGTGACATCAATTTGAGTGTAAATACTTAGGGAGCGATTGATCACGCTCAACTACACCCTATAAAAGGGACTAAGCGGTCGCAACAAATATAGCTCGGTACTTAAAGTCCCGAGGTCGAATCCCACAGGGAACACTCGAAATCCAATTGTTATTCTAACTAATTTATCTAATCAATTAACTCCCAAGGTTTGTATTTAAATGGTGGTTTCAATGTAACAACTAACTAACACTAAAGTAAGCAACAAAATATTAAGGAATAATTAATCAAGGATTTAAAAGCCTAAGATTGATCTACCCAACTCCTACCTATGTGTTAGAATAATTCTTTTAACAAATTCAACTTGGTTTCTTCCTATTGAACACTTGCTCCAATTATACCACTATTCACTCCCATGTAATAGTAGAAACTTTCACTAACAGATTTTCCAATTAATTAATAAAAATTCTTAGGACTACAAGTTTAGTTCACAATCAGGATCAATGGTCACAAATCACCTTATTGACGACCTAAGTAATACCTTGTTTTAGGTTGAAATATTGCTAAGTGTTTAACCCAAACCTATGAATCTATCCCTAGACACACAAGAATAATGGGAACAATCAAACTAATAGCAATCAAGACATAAACACTTAGAAGGATTCACAAGTTTCATTCATTGAAATAAATATTCATAACACATAAGTATTGGAGTGGTTCAATCAACTCTAGAATGGGTAAATTAGCCACTCGTGTTCATGATAGTCATATCAAAATAATTCATGAATGAATAAATTATAAAAAGTAAGGAAGAATTTAGAAAAACTCGTGTTCTTGAAGTCTCCAAAGCTCTAGCCTCCTTTTTGCTTCTTTTCCAGTGTAAAATTCATAATGGAGGCAAAAGAAGATTTTATACCCTGTAGGAAACTAAGCAAAAGTACAAGAATGCCCTTAAAATTTTTACCATAACACTGTGCTTCGCGTGGCACCGGTGTTCCATGCGGACTAATTTTCTTCAGGCAATTCGGCTCGCGTGGCGCTTGTGTATTTGGCCTAAATGCGCTGAAATTTTTAATCAATTGCTAAGCAAAAACTCTATTTCTTCCCGTGTCACTCGCGTGGCACACAGATTACTTGAACTCTTCAACATCTTCACTTTTAGCTTCAAAACTAGCACTTTCTTGCTCAATTCACTATGTTCAAATCCTACAACACCAAACAACTCAATTAATATCTACTCTTGAGAATTTTGCATATAAACTCTTAGGTGTACTATCATAACATGGTAAAACTAACCTTAAAATATAGGTAAAATAGCCAAATATCACAACCCCACACTTAGACTTTTGCTCGTCATCAAGCAAAGAAGAAGAATACACAGAAAGCGGGCAAGACATCAAGATTAGATAAGGACTCGCGACAACAACTTAGCTAAACTCACCCATAAAATTCAAACACCCTTTCTTTTGGTCATAGTCAAGTATTGAAAGTAGAAACCTATAGACCACTCAAGTTCCAATGTACCTCACAGAAAGAAGATGCCACCAAACACACATCATATGAATTCAAGAGAAATTGTGGCATATCAAATATCAAATACTCTCACACTCAGAAAGAAATTTCTCATGTCCCACAGAAAAGTACCATAGGCTTGCCCATTTTGTCGTTATCCACTGATGTAGGAGTCTCAATCAAAAGTCAAGTAGGGTTTTTTTTTTTTATAGCTTGTAATGTTGGCTTGGGGTAAGGTGTGGTACACTTTTGGGTATATAGTGACTAATTCTTTCCCTCAACACTTTAAATGTCATTCACTACTAATTTTCCTTTTCTCCTCGTTTATTCATCAACTCATTCTCTTCCCTTTTTTTTTTCCAATACATTTGGATGATTGGGTACCTAAGATTTCAATGAGACACATCAACCTTACTAGGGTGCCTTTGGCGTGTTCATACTCGAGGCTTTTATCACCCTTAACCGAGCATAGGAACATTGCCCCCATCCTTTATTTCTTTCTCTCTCTCTTTTTTTTTTTTTTTTTACATCTTTCTATACGAAGAGGATATCAAATATTTCATTCCTTCATTCTTTTGCAACTTTGTTCCCAGGTATACAACAACTCTTATTAATAACCCACAATCCTTCCAAACACACAACCTAAAGTAGTTAAGGGGATGATGGGTAACAAGAGAGGTAAATAGAAAAATGGATAGGGCTTGTAATACAAGTTGCCAAAGAAAAGGTTAATAGGCTCAAATTGGGGACTCCATGGAATACATTCATTAGGTAGGCTAATTTTGAAACTGGCGGGCCAAAGAAGGCCTACTTTCATTCTTAAGATCAAGACTGCCTAGGATTTCGCCTCAAACAACAAGCAGGGCAAGTTCTAGACTTAATGTGAAACAATGAGAACTATACAAATAAACTCACCACACACTGTACATGGAACTCAAAGATCAATTCAGTTTCACATCGCAATCCTCACTATGAACTCAAAAAGGAAGTTCAAAAATATGTAGGTAGTTCTAGCTGGGTGTTGCATTCCGAATTCCTCACTTCTCTCTTTTTCTGCCTACTCTCCAATTTTCCTCCTCCTGAGCTCTTAGGCATTTTTTTTATATTTTATTATTTTATTTTATTTTATTTTATTTTTTTTTATTATTATTATTTTTTCTAACCTACAGACTGCCCGGTTCAGCATAAATAACTCAATGGGAAAGAACCAAGGCTAAGAAAACCCAAAGAAATTATTGATAAACTAAGAATTAACTAAACTAAAAATTAACTTTAATATTAATGAATTACTAAATATTTATAATACTATTCTATTACAGGCAATGAATATATAGGATATTACAGACCCAACAAAACTAGAAAGCAAGAATTAAATCAAAAACTGTCAAGTGACAAGAAAGTATGAAAACATCCTAAAATAAACAAGTACCACAGAATAACTCCCACCCTACACTTAAGAGTAAACAGTGTCCTCACTGCACTATAACAAAAATATATTGAACAAGTAGGGTGGTGGTACTCCCTGTCAAGCAGTAGTAGTCGAACAGCTGGCGCTCGCATCAGGACGTGCACCAGGAACAACATCAGAAGCAGTCACAGCAGCTACTGCAGTATCAGCAGGCCCACCAGCAGAGGTGGCAGCAGCTCTCGGAGCATCCACAGGGGTAGAAAATGAAGGAGAAGAAACTACCTGGGATGGTGCAACCATAGTAGAAACAGCAAGTAGCTCAATCTCAGGCGGAACGCCAACTAGCAAGCGCTCATCAGCATTATAGGGCAACTCAGTCATAAGAGGAATGAGATCCACGCCCTTTATCTTCATATCAAGCTCTGTGGCATGCCATTTGCGAAGTAGCATCCACTCAATTCTACCCAAGCGTCGCTCATAAGATAACTTCTCCACTCTATCTTCATCCGGGCTCTTGATATTTGTGATATCGACTCTCTTTGGAGTTTCTTCTTCCTTTTCATCTCCGTCATCAACCACTACTTTCAATGATCGCATATATTTGGTCAAAGTGTTAGGAAAGAACAAGCGCCACTACATATTCTCTCAAGTGCGCTGCAACTCTCGAAACATCAAATAGCCCACATTAATATCAATTTTCTTCATCAACGCATAGGTGGCAATAACCCTCTCAAACCGTATGTCTATCATGTGCTCACAGGGGATCAAACACAAGCAAACAAATCTCAGATACACTCTCGCTTTCTTAGAGAAATATTTGAAAGCCAAAGTGTTGTGGGGAGACCCTGAACTTGCCTTCTACTTTGCCTTCGGATTATCATCACATATCACACATTGGTATCATCAAGATCTGGTGCAGTCTCAATAGCCTGAAGTGCAGCTCTATCAACCTGTGGGAGCCCGAGGAACTCATTCAGCGTATCAGGAGATATGTCAACCATTTTGCTACGAACATTTACAACATTATCAACATCCATCCTCCAATTTTCCAGAAGCTCACGAACCCAAGATATGTTGGCTTTGCCAAACCCAGTTAGCAAGCCACTGTCTCCTTTGAATTTCCTCCAACACATCTGGGAACTTTCTCCTACACATCTCAGTGTCAATAGGTGATTCACTCAGAAACGTCTTACCACAAATCTCTTTGTAATCTTCTTTGGCTCGATCATCATGCCAAACGGTGTGAGAAACTGTCTTCCGCCGCTTGGCTGCAAGTTGTTGCTCCGAATCAATTTCCTTCTCTTGTCCAGTATTCTTTCTGACACGTCCTATTTGGACTCCTATAATCAAAGAGTAAAAAACCCAGTAATAAATAGAATAGGCCAAAAATTCAAAAATTTAGCTTAGCAACACATAAAGAGCAATGCATAACATGAAACACCGCGACATAGAGCCTTTGAATCAACTAACAACTTGCATAACTTCAAATACGCAACAAGTGACTTCAAATATCATTCCAATAACACAAAAAATAGATGGGTACTCAGACTTCCCCGCTTTAATTCAAAGCATCAATAAGGTCCCTAACAATTTTATACCAATAAAAGCATCCCGGTATAGAGAAAACAACCAGCTCCTCCAGCGCTTCATAATCCACCACCAAACAGCTTACAAATAGTCTAAACACTAGCGTTGAGTCACATACATACGCACTCGCTCGCTTAACAAACCAAAGAGCAATTTAAATATGAGGTCAAGCAGCCAGTAAACTCAAATATTCAGTCACAAGAACTAAACCAACTCGCCCTCGCTGTCAATAACACCTTATAGCAATACCAAATATATAGCAACCAACCGAGAATATATGGCAATAGCAATCTATAAAACAAAAAAAACACTGCTTTAGCAATCTATTACCCTAAATACTACTCGCTGAGCCCCACTATAATCAGAAATTAATAACCAAAATTTAAACATAAATAGGACTGATTATGTAACGGGAATAGGGGTGGGGATAACGGGTTTAGGGGAAGGGTGCGAACGGGACAGGGTTTGATGGGAACAGGGGTGGGGACGTCGAGAATAGGGTTGGGAACGGTGGAACAGAGGTGGGGAGTGGCGGGGGAGAGGGGTGACGGGAACAGGGGATAACGGGATAGGGGTGGGGATATCGGCTGGTGGTGGTGGCGATACGCCTGAGCAGCGGTGGTCACGGGGTGGGGAATTGGGGTAGCGGCAGGGTGAGGTATGGGGGAATGGGGAGGTCGCGTGTGTTTGAAAAGCTGAGGGAGGGAGCTGCGTTTTGTTTCAGCGTGTTTTTGGTATTGCTTTACTTTTTTTTTTAAGTTTAACATTACTTACCTGGCTTTTTAAAATCCGTGTGGTGGCCTCGTTTGTGGGCCTCCATGCGCTGTATTTTTTTAGCTTACCCACAACAATTTCTTGTGATAGTCTCGTGGCACGAGACTTAAATGCTCCTCAGGCCAAATATCCTGCGTGGCACTAGCGTGCCACGAGCCCTTCACAACTACTCACCTCGTTTCATGCCATTTTTCAGTTTGCTCATCTTGATTCACCTTCGCATGTTCCGCGAACTTTGCAACTGTCAATTAATCCTACAAAACTCGATCAAACATTAATACCATACAGTTAAAATAAAAATTAGTAAAACAATAAATACTAACTAAAATCGTGGGTTGCCTCCCACGCAGCGCCTTATTTAATGTCGTGGCACCACTTTTTTTGTATTTTTTTTTATTTTTTTATTTTTATTTTTTTCTTTTGTTTACAATTACAAACACGGGTTGCCTCCCGAGAAGCGCCTTATTTAAAGTCGTGGCACGACATTATGCAAGTTTCAATCACTCATAAAAATACCAGACAGAAATCACCTTGACGTCTTCTTCCATTCCATAGTAATCTTTCAATCTTTGCGCATTTACCTTAAATCGTCTTGAACTATCCTCAGTCTCTACTTCCACATCTCCATGAGGTGCCACTTGCACAACTTTAAATGGTCCAGACCACCTCGATTTAAGCTTACCAGGGAACAAACGAAGTCTAGAATTATAAAGCAATACATGTTCACCCGGCTCAAAGCTCCTATCTATTATCCTTTTGTCGTGCAAGTTTTTCATCCTCTCCTTATATAGTCTCGCACTCTCATAAGCGTTAAAGCGTCTCTCCTCAAGTTCATGCAGCTCGTTGATCCATCCAGAAGCTGCAGAGTCATAATTCAAATTTACTCTCCTAAGAGCCCACAAAGCTCTATGCTCCAACTCTTCAGGCAAGTGACTTGTCTTCCCGAACACCATCTTGTAAGGAATCATCCCTATAGGTGTCTTGTAAGCAGTCCTATAAGCCCATAAGGCGTAATCCAGCATCCTTGCCCAATCAGTCCTGGTAGCATTTACAGTCTTTTGAAGCACATTTTTAATCTCTCTATTTTAGACCTCAACTTGCCCGCTGGTCTGCGAGTGGTAAGGTATGGCAACTTTATGAGGAACACCATACTTTCCCAGTAACCTCTTGAACACTTGGTTGCAAAAATGACTTCCCCCATCACTAATGATAGCCCAAGGAGTACCAAATCTAGAGAAGATGTTCCTTTTAAGGAACTGAGTAACTCCCTTGGCATCATTAGTGGGGAGAGCAACAGCCTCGACCCACTTGGAGACGTAGTCTACTGCCACAAGTATGTACTTGTTCCCATAGGAGCTAACAAATGGGCCCATAAAATCTATCCCCATACGTCAAACACCTCAACCTCCAAGATTGGTTTCAAAGGCATCTCATGACGGCGAGAGATATTGCCGGTCCTCTGACACTCATCACAAGCCCGGACCCAAATATTAGCATCCCTGAACAAAGTAGGCCAAAAGAAGCTCGCTTACAATACCTTAGCAGCTGTTCGGGTCCCTCCAAAATGTCCTCCATAAGGTGAAGAATGACATGCCTGCAAAATGGAAGATTGCTCTATCTGGGGACACATCTCCGGATCATGTTATCAACACATATCTTAAACAAATGAGGTTCATCCCAAAAATAAGATCTACATTCATACAAGAACCTTTTCTTTTTCGCCAAGTCAAAATCATGAGGAATTATTTCACTTACCAGAAAATTTGCAATATCAGCGTACCATGGAATTTCTTCTAATTTAGTGGCCAACAATTGTTCATCTGGAAAGTTTTCCCAAATCTCACATTCCTCAACTCGCTTCTCAGCTCCTTCATGTCTAGACAAATGGTCTGCAACCTGGTTCTCAGTACCTTTATGATCACAGATCTCCAAATCAAACTCTTGTAATAGCAACACCCACCGTATCAAATGGGGCTTGGAGTCCTTTTTCTCCACCAAGTACCGGATTGCACCATGGTCTGTATACACCACCACCTTCGAACCAAGTAGGTAAGAACGGAACTTGTCAAAGGCGAATACTACAGCTAGCATCTTTTTCTCAGTAGTGGTGTAATTCAATTGTGCTCCATTCAGTGTACGACTGGCATAGTAGACTGGTTGCATTATTTTATCTTTTCTTTGCCCAAGCACGGCACCCACAGCATAGTCACTTGCGTCACACATTAACTCAAATGGCTCATCCCAATTAGGTGCTACAATGATTGGTGCTGACACCAACCTCTCATTTAGCTCCTTGAAAGCTAACCTGTACTCATCAGAAAAAACAAAGGGGTGATCCTTTTCAAGCAATTTACACAAAGGATGAGAAATTTTAGAGAAGTCCTTAATGAACCTCCTATAGAAGCCAGCATGGCCTAAAAAGCTATGAATCGCCCTCACCGAGGTGGGTTCAGGCAACTCCTTAATTACCTCTACTTTGGCTTTATCAACCTCAATCCCTCTACTTGACACTTGGTGTCCTAAGACTATCCCCTCTTGTACCATAAAATGGCACTTCTCCCAGTTAAGCACAAGATTAGTTTCAATACACCTTTTCAACACTCTCTCAAGATTAGTCAGACATTCATTAAAAGAGTTACCTACCACAGAGAAGTCATCTATAAATACTTCCATAATATCCTCTACCATGTCCGTAAAGATAGCCATCATACACTTTGGAAGGTGGCAGGCGCATTACATAGACCAAAGGGCATCCTTCGAAAAGCAAAGGTTCCATAGGGACATGTGAAGGTAGTTTTCTCTTGGTCCTCAGGGGCAATGTGAATTTGGTTATACCTCGAGTAACCATCTAAAAAGCAAAAATGGGACCTCCCTGCCAATATATCAAGCATCTGATCAATAAAGGGAAGGGGGAAGTGATCTTTCCTAGTGGCTTTATTCAACTTCCTATAGTCCATACAAATTCGCCTGCCAGTTACAGTTCTAGTGGGGATTAGATCATTATTCTCATTTTTAACCACAGTCATCCCATCTTTCTTTGGCACACACTGGACCGGACTTACCCATTGACTATCAGAAATTGCAAAGATAATACCTGCATCCAGCCACTTTATTATTTCTTTCTTGACTATCTCTTTCATGTTTGGGACTAGCCTTCTTTGATGCTCTATTGAAGGTTTAGCACCCTCCTCCAATAGAATCTTGTGCATGCAAAACGCTGGGCTTATTCCCTTGATGTCAGCAATAGTCTATCCAATCGCCTGCTTGCACTCCTTCAAAACCTGCATTAACCTTTCTACTTGCACATCTGACAAACTAGATGAGATAATAACAGGAAGAGTAGAGTTAGGTCCCAGGAAAATATATTTCAAGAGCTCAGGCAATGGTTTGAGCTCCAACTGAGGGGGCTCCTCTATAGATGGTTTTGCGGGTGGCGCTATCCTATTAGCCAAATCAAGTGGCTTAAATTGTGGTTCTCTATGCCAAAACCCACGCCCTTCTAAGGCCAATATATTCTCATCCCATTCCTCGCCATCAAGGATGTCCATATTCATAATACAAGCTTCTAGTGGGTCATTAGGATAGTTAGACTCATCATCCTCAAAATCATCTACGTCTAAGACATTAGCCATGGAACAATTAGAAAACTCACTAGGTCTCCTCATAGATTTTCGAACACTAAAGGTCACCTCCTCGTCATTTAACCTCATCTTCATCTCACTAGCCTCAAAATCTATAATAGCCTTCCCTGTAGCAAGGAAAGGCCTCCCTAAAATAATAGGGGTATCCTCATCAACTGCACAATCAAGAATTACAAAGTCTGTAGGGAGCACAAATTTATCTACTTACACTAGAACATCATCTAAAATCCCTGCAGGTTTCTTAACACTCCTATCAGCTAACTGAAGACTCATAGAGATGGGTCTAGCTCTGCCAATACCAAGCTTTTTATAGATAGATAGAGGCATCAAATTTATACTAGCTCCTAAATCAAGTAAGGCTCTAGCAAAAGTGTGCTTACCAATCGTGCACGGTATAGTAAAACTACCTGGGTCTGCCAGCTTTTGCGCCACAGGCTTAGTCACTACAGCACTGCAAGTGTGTGTCAGCGTGACCGTAGCCAGATCCTGAAAATCAAACTTTCTAGACAAAAGATCTTTCATTATTTTAGCATAACCAGGTATATCTCTAATTACTTCAAGTAAAGGAATGTTAACATGTAATTGTTTAAGCATATCAATGAATTTCTTATACTGGCTCTCTTTTTGCTGTTTTACGAGCCTTTGGGGGTAAGGGTGAGGTGGTGTCTTACGCTTTACACTTACCTCTTCATTTACCTTTTCAGTTGGCTTAGTCACAGGGTCAGGTGTAATCTCTTTTTCAGTTTCATCTTTGTCACCAACTTTAGCTGGAGCATCCACAGGGTTAGCTTTTGGCACACTGGGCACATTTTCATTAGCCAATTCTTGCTCTTTGTCTAAATTTCTACCATTTCTCAAGCTAACTGCCATCACTTGGTTAGGATTTGCATTCTTTGGATCTACCATTGTGTCTTTTGGCAAGGTACCCTGAGGTCTATTGTTCAGAGCAATGGCTAGTTGTCCCAACTGTGTCTCTATCTCCTTAATGGTAGTGTCATGAGCTGTAACTTGATCTTGCAACTTCTTGTGTACTCCCACCATAGACTGCACCATACTCTTAATGTTAGCTATGTCATTAGCTTGCTGTATAGGTAATACAACTTGCTGCTGGTTATTATAAGCTGCTTGTCTCTGGTAAGGAACTTGTTGTCCCTGCTGTCTGGCAGTGTTGTATGGAGCTGGTTGCTATGACTGCCTAACTGGAGCTTGCTGATTGTATTGCTGCCTCTTCCCATAGTTCAGAAAATTGGCATCTTCTAACCCAATATATCAGAGTCAGCAAAATTACCAGGATCAGGTGTGTCCACTTGGTTAACGTGTTTCAGCATGTTTTCATTAAATTGTTTCAAAGCCACATCCAGCGTAGTCTGCAGCCTTGACATTTGTTCTTCAACCCCATAATCAATTCCAGCAGCCAAAACCTTTGGGCCTGAACCAGTAGATGCATCTCTAGTCAACCAGCCTGAATTTTGAGCCATGGTATCGAGTAGAGCTTTTGCTTCAGTAAATGTTTTACTCAAGAATGCTCCTCCAGCAGCTGCATCTAAATTTTCCTTGATTTGATCACTCATGCCCATGTAAATTTTTTGTCCCAACATCTGATCAGGAATTCCATGATGAGGGCACTTTTGCAAGCAGCTCTTGATCTCTCCCAAGCTTCTGGCAAAGTCTCTAGCGGGTTCTGCCTGAACATGAGTATCTCATCAACCAACTTCGCAGTTTTGTTTGGTGGGAAAAATTTCTTCATGAACTGGATCACCAACTCATCCCACGAAGTGATAGAATTGACTGGTAAAGTATCAAACAAGTCACTAGCATCATCTGTCAAAGAGAACGAAAATAGCATCAATCGCACAACCTTTTCCGGAACTCGAGCATGCTTCTGAGTTTCACACACCCTCATAAACTTTTTCAAATGCTTCTGAGGATCATCAGTGGATTTACCCGCGAACAATCCAGCATTGGACAACAGACTAACCATGGTTTGGGTGATGCAAAAATTTTCAGCTTCAAAGTCCGGAAGCTGAATAGCAGCAGCCAAGTTTCCAGCCACAGGCTGAACAAAAGCATTAAGTGCCAAATCTTCAACCATCTCAATTTCTTTGGTTTCTGATTTTCTAAGTATATTGCCAATAGTATTCGCCCTTTTTAAGGCGTGGAATGTCCTCTCAATCTCTGGGTCAAACGGTTTCAACTTTGCAGACTGAGATCTTGTCTTACGCATACACCTGAAACACACAAATTCCAAAGAGTTAGTTTAAGATGACAAAACTGAAGTCAGTTGAAAAATCAAACTAGCTATTCCAACAACTAAAATAACACCGTGTTCCCCGGCAACGGCGCCAAAATTTGATCACGCCCAACTACGCCCTATAAAAGGGATTAAGCGTTCGCACCAAATATAGCTAGGTACTTAAAGTCCTGAGGTCAAATCCCACAGGGAACACTGAAAATCCAATTGTTATTCTAACTAAGTTATCTAACCAATTAACTCCCAAGGTTTGTATTTAAATGGTGGTTCCAATGTAACAACTAATTAAATCTAAAGTAAGTAACAAAATATTAAGGAATAATTAATCAAGGATTTAAAAGCGTAGGATTGATCTACCCAACTCCTACCTATGTGTTAGAATAATTCTTTTAACAAATTCAACTTGGTTTCTTCCTATCGAAAACTTGCTCCAATTATACCACTATTCACTCCCATGTAATAGAAGTAACTTTCACTAATCAATTTTCCAATTAATTAATGAAGATTCTTAGGACTACAAGTTTAGTTCACAATCAGGATCAATAGTCACAAATCACCTTATTGACAACCTAAGTAATACCTTGGTTTTAGGTTGAAATATTGCTAAGTGTTTAACCCAAACCTATGAATATATCCTTCGACACACAAGAATAATGAGAACAATCAATTGGGGGCCCTTCCAATTAATACCAACCAAGACATAAGATAGGAAGGATTCACAAGTTTCATTCATTGAAATAAATATTCATAACACATAAGTATTGGAGTGGTTCAATCAACCCTAGAATAGGTAAATTAGCCACTCATGTTCATGATAGTCATATCAAAATAATTCATGAATGAATAAATTACAAAAAGTAAGGAAGAATTTAGAAAAACTCGTGTTCTTGAAGTCTCCAAAGCTCTAGCCTCCTTTTTGCTTCTTTTCCAGTGTAAAATTCATAATGGAGGCAAAAAAAGCTTTTATAACCTGTAGGAAACTAAGCAAAAGTACAAGAATGCCCTTAAAATTTCACCCATAACACTGTGCTTCGGGTGCCACGCGGACTAATTTTCTTCAGGCAATTCAGCTCGCGTGGCGCTCACGTATTTGCCCTAAATGCGCTGAAAATTTTAATCAATTCCTAAGCAAAGACTCTATTTCTTTCCGTGTCACTCGCGTGGCACACGGATCACTTGAACTCTTCAACATCTTCACTTTTATCTTCAAAACTAGCACTTTCTTGCTCAATTCACCATGTTCAAATCCTACAATACCAAACAACTCAATTAATATTAACGCTTGAGAATTTTGCATATAAACTCTTAGGTGTACTATCATAACATGGTAAAACTACCCTGAAAATATAGGTAAAATAGCCAAATATCAGCGACTCGGTGAGGACTCTTTCTAATAACCTTGTTTGTTTACTTGTTTGTAGGTACAATGGCTCAAAAGGGAGTCGAGGCGGACATGGAACTTAAAACCATTATGCAAGCCTTGATGGAAAGTGTTAGCTCAATGTAAGGTAAGTTTGATGGGATGAAGGAGACGGCTGATGAGCTAACGCGAAAGGAAAAGCTTCGGGAAATGGGTAAACAAGTTGATGACACACCTCCAACCGTGAGGGTGCGGGGTGATGGACCTAGCCGAATCTCTCGTGCTAATGACCGCTACTCTCACATGGTGGTCCAAGATACGTATTCTCCAAATGTCACTCCACAAGCGAGGGATCCCATTCATGATCTCCCAAGAAATGAACTACCAAGAGATGACACTCCAAGGCCACTTGAAGATGAGTCTTTTTATGCCTATGAGAACTATGATAATGACCCCTTTCACTTTCTGGGGGATGCACGACAAGGAGGAGCTAGGGGTCGAGGTGGTCGATTTGGGGAGGTTACCAAGGGAGAGTAGATCGTGATGGGGACTACTATGACCACGGGGGTTATGGTGGACAACGGAGGCATCATGATGAAGATAGGGGGTTGAACACTATCAAGGTCAACCTACCTACCTTCCAAGGTGAGAGTGATCCGGATGATCAGTACTTGGAGTGGGTGGTATAAACGGAGAGAATCTTTCGAACAAACAACGTCCAAGATGCTACAAAGGTTAAGTATGCTATCACCCAATTTGAAAACTATGCTTCTACTTGGTGGGAGTCCAAGCGAAGACAAAGGGAAACACAAGGGCTCATTGCCAATGGGGGTTGGGCGGCTTTGAAAGCCATGATGGACGCTCGGTTTCTACCTTCAAACTATGAGGATGAATTGATCAAAAAGTTCTACAATTTGAGGCAAGGAACCAAGAGCGTGGTGGAGTATTTTGATGAATTTGAGAAGACTAGGACAAGGGCCAACATGCTAGATGGTGACCGGTCTCTCATACCAAAGTTTTGTGGAGGTTTGAATAGGGAGATCTCTTCCCCAATGGAATTGCACCGGTTTGAAAGTTTGAATGATACATTCCAACCGACTCTCAAGGTGGAGAAAGGGATCAAATTAGACAAGTCTTACAAGCCCAAAAATATCCCTTCCTCTTGGAACAAAGGAAAGGATAATGTGAAGGCTTATACCCCATGGGAAAAAGCTAAGGAGCCCAAGTGAGAGTTCAAGAACAACTTTGAAAGAACCAAGCCCAAAGAAGAGCCTAAGGCGGGAGGTAATAAAGTTAAACTTGAAAGCTTATCTAACATTCAATGCTATAAGTGTAATGGCCGTGGCCATATAATGAGAGATTGTCCCACTAGGAGGACTATTATTGCTTTGGGTGATGGGGGATATGAAACGGGTGGTAGTGATGATGAGGAGATAGATAGGGGTATGCCATGTGACGATGATTTTGATGAGGAGTCGTTAGAGGGTGAGCAATTAGATGATGTATATGCTACTCTTGTGGTGAGAAGAATAATGGGGGTGCAAGTGAAGGAGGAGTCGAGTCAAAGGGAGATTTTGTTCCATGCATACTGTAAGGTTCAAGGGACTACTTGCTCTCTAATTATTGATAGTGGTAGTTGTGTCAATGTGGTGAGCACTACCTTCATTGAACAACTCAAACTACCCACTAGAAAGCGTCCACAATCTTACAAACTCCAATGGTTGAATGAGTGTGGTGAACTAAAGGTGATCAAGTAAGCCTTGATTAAATTCAAGATTGGGGACTACCATGATGAGCTTTTATTTGATGTGGTTCCTATGCAAGCTTGTCATATCTTGCTTGGTAGGCCTTGGCAATATGACCGCCTGGAAAGGCATGATGGCAAAACTAATAGGTATGCCTTGGAAGTGGGGGGTCGGAAGTTTGTTCTCAACCCATTGACCCCGGCGCATGTGAGTGAGGGTTATAGGAAGATGAGGGAGTTGAAGTTGAAAATAGAGAAATAAAAGAAATAGGGAGTTGTGGAGGAAGGGAGAATGGGAGTTGTTACATAAAAGAGTGAGGAAACAAAAGAGGGAGTGCACTTGTTCTTGTCTAGGAAGGAGTGTTTGAAAGATGTGGAGGAAGGAGCACCCATTATTCTCCTCCTACACAAGGAGCATGGTTTGATTACTACTGAACTAACCCCTTCATTGCCTAGCTCTATTTCTTCTCTTTTGCAAGGTTATGAAGACATCTTCCCCGAGGAGTTGCCTAGTGGATTGCCTCCACTAAGAGGCATTGAGCATCAAATTAACCTTGTTCCGGGTTCCCAATTGCCCAACAAGGCCGCTTATAGAAGCAACCCGGAAGCTACCAAAGAACTCTAAAAGCAAGTGGAGGAGTTTCTTGGGAGAGGACTTGTGCAAGAAAGCTTGAGCCCATGTGCGGTCCCGGTCATCCTAGTACCAAAGAAAGATGGGACTTGGAGCATGTGTATGGATTGTATAGCCATCAACAAGATCACGGTAAAGTGTCGTCATCCTATTCCTAGGTTAGATGATATGCTTGATGAGTTATGTGGATCTTGTGTGTTCTCTAAAATTGATTTGTGGAGTGGATACCACCACATCCGGATGAAACCGGGTGATGAGTGGAAGACAGCCTTTAAGCCTAACTTTGGTCTTTATGAGTGGCTTGTCATGCCTTTTGGCTTGTCCAATGCTCCTTCAACCTTCATGAGGTTAATGAATCATGTGCTCAAATCTTTCATTGGAAAATTTGTTGTAGTTTACTTTGATGATATTCTTATCTATAGCAAATCCATTGACGAGAATTCTAATCATTTGAAACAAGTGTTTGATGTTTCGAGAAAGGAACAATTGTTTGCTAATTTGAAAAAGTGCTCTTTTTGTGTCGAGAAAGTTGTTTTCCTTGGTTTTGTGGTAAGTGAAAATATTGTGGAAGTAGATGAGGCTAAGGTGGAGGCCATTAGGGATTGGCCCACTCCTAAAAGTATTGGTGATATGAGAAGTTTCCATGGGTTGGCTAGTTTTTATAGGAGGTTTGTGAGGAGGTTTAGCACTATAGCCGCACCATTGACCGAAGTGATAAGGAAAGATAAGGCATTTGTGTGGGGAAAAGAGCAAGAAGAGGCTTTTGCAAAATTGAAGGAAGTCCTTAGTTCCACACCTCTTCTTCAATTGCCAAACTTTGATAAAACCTTTGAGATTGAGTGTGATGCTAGTGGGGTAGGGATTGGAGCCGTGTTGATGCAAGAGCAAAAACCTATTGCCTACTTTAGTGAAAAACTCAAGGGGGCAACCACTAAATGCTCCACTTATGATAAAGAGTTGTATGCGTTGGTGAGGGCATTGGCTCATTGACAACATTACCTTTGGTCCAAAGAATTTGTCATTAGTACCGACCACCAATCCTTAAAGCACCTCAAATCCCAAGAGAAATTGAATGTGAGGCATGCCAAATAGGTGGAGTTTTTTGAAATCTTTCCTTATGTCATCCATTACAAAAAGGGTAAAGAGAATGTGGTGGCGGATGCCTTGTCAAGAAATTTTGTGCTTCAATCAAGAAGTCAATTGTTGTTGAATACCTTGGGGTCCAAACTCATGGGTTTTGAAAGTATGAAGGCGATGTATGTTAATGATCGGGAGTTTGGAGAACTTTATGCTAATTGTGAAGTGAAGGAAAGGGGTAGAAGAATCAATCGAATGTGTGGTGAGGAGGAACTTAGTGGTGATATGGAGAAAAAGAGGTTTCACAAATTCGATGGCTTCTTATTTAGGAATGGGATGTTGTGTGTGCCCAGTTCATCTTGGAGGGAGTTGCTCGTGAGAGAGGCACATAGTGGGGGGACTAATGGGGCATTTTGGAGTGGGCAAGACCATGGAGATTCTTAAGGAGCAATTCTATTGGCCCAAGATGAGGGTGGATGTTGTGAGGGTGTGTGGCCAATGCTTGGACTGTAGGCAAGCCAAGTCAAAGCTACTTCCACATGGTTTGTACTCACCCCTCCCCATTCCCTTAGGTGATTGGCTTGATATTTCAATGGATTTTGTCCTTGGATTGCCTAGGAACAAAAGGGGAAAATATAGCATTTTTGTGGTCGTTGATAGATTTTCTAAAATGGCTCACTTCATTCCATGTCATAACATTGATGATGCATCTCATGTAGCCAATTTTTTTGTTGAACATGTGCTTAAATAGCATGGGGTCCCAAAAACTATTATTAGTGATAGGGATCCCAAGTTCCTTAGCCATTTTTTGAAGGAGCTTTGGGGGAGGCTTGACACTAAGTTGTTGTTCTCCACTTCTTGCCACCCCCCAAACCGATGGCCAAACCGAGGTTGTTAATTGAACCTTGGGTGCCATTCTTAAAGCAATGGTTAAGGGGAAACTAGCTTCTTGGGAAGAACATCTACCTTTGATTGAATTTGCTTATAATAGGACCATGCACACATCTACTTGCATGACACCTTTTGAGGTTGTGTATGGCTTTAATCCCCTTACCCCCTTGGATCTTACGCCTTTGTCTAGTGATGTTGTCTTAAGCTTAGATGCCAAGGTGAGAGCTCAAGAGATGAAGCAACTGCATGAGCAAGTAAGGAAACAACTCGAGAAGAAAAACCAAAAAGTTGCCAAGAAGGCAAATAAAGGAAGGAAGAAGGTTATCTTCGAGCCCGGTGATTGGGTGTGGGTTCATTTCCGGAAGGATAGATTTCCAAACAAGCGGACGAGCAAATTGATGCCTAGAGGCGATGGCCCATTCAAAATCCTTGAACGCCTCAATGATAACGCGTACAAGGTGGACTTGCCAAGCAACTACAAAGTGCACAACACTTTCAATGTGTGTGACTTGTCTCCTTTTAAAGTCGAAGAACAAACAAATCCGTGGACGGATTCTTCTCAAGACGGGGAGAATGATGCAACCCGACGCACAACCAAGCCCTTCACAAAGAGCCAAGCACGGGAGTTGCAACAGCTACAGGCTATGTTCGCACAACTGGAGCTGATTGAGCAAGTGTTGGAGGTTTCAGGGCAATTCTGCATGCTCACTGCCTCTGGAATTGAAAATACTCATCGCGATCGCGAGTGCACAGATGCAATCGCGAAGGGCCAGAAAGAAGACCTACACGATTGCGGGCAGCCAGACGCGATCGCGGAAGATGAAAAGGCAATGAAGCGGCACGTCCACAGACGCGATTGCGCAAGAGGCTGGTTGAAAGCCTTCGCCTGTGCGATCGCGTGACCATAGCCGCGATCGCGAGGCTATGATTTATTGCTCAGCGCGATAGCGCCCGTTACTGCACGATCGCGCTGAGACGAGGATCAGAAAGCCCAACAGTAGCTAATGACTTGAAGGCCCATTGTTAAGGGTTAATTAAGGCAAATGTGCCACACTATATATACTTTTATTGTCATTAGCTTACCTAGTTTTTTGGATGATTATTGACATACTGTGGTTATTGGCTAAGCTAGTTTGCTTAAGCACATTAGTCCTTGATTTGCAATTAGATTCCATCTAATTGAGGATCAAATAGTGTTGGTTCCTTTTGTTGGACAATCAGAAGGGTGTTTAGGTTAATCTTTCCCTAATCTACTTCTCTAATAATTTCTAATCAAAAGTGGGTCTTCTTTTCTTCTTTCAATCTTGTTATTTTGTTTTGAGTCTTTTAAATTTTCATATCAACTATAGTCAACACAAACAATCTCTTTTACCTTAGCACCCAAATTTATCTCATTCCGCCCCTATTCTTTTGGTTTTTTTTTTAAAGACATATTTCAACCGTTAATTGAGTAGCTATATTTTTGTTATGTCATCAACAGCACGATTATTTTTCTTTCTGATTGATCGATTGGTTGCTTCTCTCCAACTCAAGAGGACTTCGCCTTTATCAAAATCCGCAGCTCTCCCTTCTCCATCTTCCCTTGGTCTCTATCATTCAAGTACCTGTATGGGCCTAAATCAGTTTAGGTGTACAAATCGAATTTTGATTCGGATACAAGCAATTCTTCGTATCAAAGTAGAAATAATGCGTGAAAAAGGTGTAAAATGCGAGAAATTAACTGTATTTCAATATATGGATGTTGAGTACAAATTTGGGCAGAGTTTCAGTATGTATTTCTGGATGCCCGTTATACAAAATGAACTACTATTTATAGGCCTAAGCCTGTCCCACGATCCCCACTATCAGTTGCTATGTTATCCCACGATCTTGATGTGAGGTGATTGGGTTAGTGGGGTGAAGTAGTGGGCTGCAAAGCCGCTTGACCCGAGGGGATCCACCGAGGTGCGAATGATTGACCTCGGTGGCCAGACCCCGTTGCTTGACCGAGGTAGTTACTGACCGAAGCTCAGCTTACGGCTCGCCTTCGGTAGCGACCTCGGTACCATGCCCCCGGCGATTTGCTTGATCGCTTCAGCGCTTGCCTTGTTGGTGCGCGTTCTGTGGGTTGAAATTCGCACGACCGAGGCGAATTATCGCGAGTCGATTTTTACCTAATACAGATAGTCCCCCCACTCCTCGGTTGCTTACCGAGGTGACCGAGGAGTGGAGGGAAGTTTTAGCGGGAAAGCGACGTGGCTTGATCTTACCAAGTGTTTCAAAATTCGCCAACGGTTCGCGTCCTATCAGGTCACTTCCCTTGGACACGTGGCGTTCATCCGCTGGTCGCTCGAACTACCGCGCCGTAATCCTCGCTTCTCCCAACGTTATAATGATGACGATGACGTCATCCTCTTTTAATCTTCCATACCTATAAAAGGGGGACTTCACTAAGCTTTCTCTTCATTTACCTTTGAGCGATCAACAGTGCAAAAGCCAACAAATACATTCAAAACCTTTCCAACTTCCCAACTTTCTGATTTCGTAGAAGCTTCAACTTTCGATATTGCCACCATGTCTACCACAATTTCCAGGCAAGATTCCAGCGATTCTGGCGAAAGGGCCAAAGCCGACCAGTTTGCTGCCATCATTTCTAGTGGTGAGTTCATCACCACCGTGCCGGCGCTTCAAATGATAGAGGCGGAGGGCGGTGAAGAAGTGACCTCCGACGCTGGCGGATCTGGGCGGCGGAAGGAGAGAGCTAGGCACGACGTCGCCGCTGGAGGCGAGGACGTCAGCTTGGAGGAGGACGATACCGTACATGGGGAAGAGGGTGCCGAGGGCGACGAGGCTGCGGGCGGAAGAGAGAGAGAGAATGTCACCGAGGGGGGATCTTCGGGCCCTATAATTCCCCTCGAGCAAGAGCTTGAGCCACACCAAATAATCCCCTCCCATTTCGACAATACCAAGGACTTAAAGCTGCAAGCTCAGACAGCTGACCAGGAGGAGAAAAATAGAAGTATTCCCGTGAACACTACCGCGACTCGCATAACTCAAGCTCACATTGAGCGAGTTCGGAGGGAGTGCCGGTTCGAGCCCGAGGTGAAAGTGATCGTGCCTGATCCAACGAGCCGGGTATGCCACCACATTGAGGGATTATCTTTTGCTTATACTTATCCTTTCACCCTCGGTTTCTCGCTCCCGGTGCATAGAATAATTGATGACTTTTGCCGGGCTTACAACATATGCCTGGCCCAACTTGGCCCCGGCGTTTGGAGGGTTGTCCAATGCATGGACTGGTTGAGCACGAAAGCCGGGGTGGATTTCACCTTCCAACACCTCATCTCCCTCTATTACCCCTACTTGCACAAGGCCGGGGTCGTGGCGCTGAATAACCGGGGTAAATTCGCTCTTCTCCACAAGAGTGAGGTTCACGGGGACCGGGGCTGGAGCGACCGGTACATCTTGCTAGAAACAAAAGTTTTATCCGCCGAGCCTGGTTTCCCCAAGCAGTAGAATAACACACGTAAGCATTCTTCCTTCTTCCTTTCATGTCTCACTCCTCGGTGGTTTGCCTGTGTTAATTGACTTCATCTCTTTGTTATTTCCTCAGCCAACAAGGTGGATATCATGCCCCCGGCAGGTTTTACTGAGTGGGTCAGAGCAATGACCGGGGCTCGCCACCGCCCCGAGAGGACATGGATGAAAATGGCTGCCGATTTCGGTGGGCAGTGCAAGAGGCACGGTAAGTTTTTTATAATGCTTTGGTAGGTGGGTCGTTTTGGGATTCTGACTATATTTTTCTGACTTTCCTTTCCTCGGTGTCAGGTTTTCCAAACGTGCTGTCAACACCAAGAAGAGTAAGAAGAAGAAGAAGGAAGAGAAGAAAAAGAATGATGAAGAGACCGAGTCAAATGATGATCTGGCTGCGGTGGCCGGGGAGTATAAAGGGTTGAAGGCTTCCAAGTCTTCAAAAACAACAAAGGGAGTTCCCGATCAAGGGACTTCCCAAGGTAATCTTCGTCCTCGATTCACATCATTGAGTATCGTTCCTTTTCCGTTTTCTTGCTCTTTTAACTTCTTCCCTTGTTGTAGGCGTGAAGCGGAAGAGGGCAACCTCAAAAAAGCCATCCCGCTCGGTGACTCCTCGTACCAAAGTAGAGATTCCTCGCCAGCCCGAGGCAGTAGTTGAAAGGCGCCGAGGATTGGTTGATGAGCCCGAGGACGCAGCTGCCGAGACTTGGGTTCGAAGAGACGTAGATGTCATTGATCTCGAGGGCCAAGAACTCGAGTCCGACATAGCTGCGGCAAAAGCCAAGGGCAAGGCCAAAGTCGTGTAGGCTGGCGCTGCCGCACTTGGAGAAGGGGATGGCACCAGGGCGGTTAGAGCGCACTCCGAACCCGCGAGGATTTCATCCTCGGTGGGGTCTTATCGGAGGCTTGAGGTGCCGATCTCCTCAAATTTGCTAGCCTATAGCACCGAGGATCTCTTAAGCCTCACACCCTTGCTGGGGCCAACCAAGGACAAGCTTATGCAAGAGTTTACCTCTGGCCAGCTGTACAGTACCATGGCCTCCAACGCCGTAAGGGTAAGCTTCACCGTACTGGAAACCAAAAAATTTAATTTTTTATCTTTACCTTCGGGTTGTTGCTGACCTCGGTTGTTTAATCTTTGCTCAGAGCTTCATATTTTCACTGAAGGCCATCGAAGTCGAGTCCTCGAGGACTGCCGAGGTTTGGCGCGTAGCTCGCATATGGGATCAGCAAAAGGACAAATTCAATGCCCAAATAGCTTTGCTGAAAGCTGACTTTGCCAAGTCCCAGTCTGATCTGCGCGAAGCCGAGGCTAATTCCGAGGCCAAGATTAAGATCCTCAGTGACGATTTCCAAGCTGAACGCTCGAGGTTGGGAGAAGAAGTCGCGAGGCTGGATGGTGAGCTGTCTCGAACTAAGACCGAGGCCGTGAACATGGCCAAGAAGCATCACGAGCAGTTGAAAAGTCATCTGCTCCATATCAAGAAGCTGGAGAGTGAAAACTCCAAGCTTTCAACCAAGGATGCTCAGATTGCCGCCCTTCAAGACGAGATCGCTGATCGAAAGAGTAGGGCTGTACTCAAGGTCAAGAGGGCCGAGCTTGACAAGCGGTGGGCCATTATCAAGTCCCGACTAAGGCTGCTCAAGCGGTGTCGCGCCGGGGAGATCAACTTGGATGAAGAGTTTGAAAAAGCCGAGGTCAAGTCGTCTGAAGCTCAAGCCATCATTGATGAACTTCCATCAAGTGAGGCCTCGAGCGGCGACGAGGAGGAAGAAGAAGATGAAGATGCTGAAGGGGGCTCCGAGGGTGGAGGTGATTCTCCAGAGGCATAAACTTCTTGTGGCACTTCTTTTGTAAGCCTTCGGGCTTTTAAGCTTGTATTTTGGACCTTCGGGTCATTTTTGAATATAAATATTCAGCCTTCGGGCCTTTAATGAAAGTATTTGCATCTTTACTTCGTGTGATGGCTTTTTGCATATACCGAACACTTTGATGCGAACTTTAATATTTGCTTACAAGACTTAAACAGAATTTGACCGATGCAAACTTAGGAAGACGTCTCGCCCTCGAGTCGATGCATTGCGCAGCTTCAGAATGTAAGATTCACACATATAAAATGAGTGTAATCGAAGTCGTTTTATTGATATCAACGAGCCAAAAGTCGGCTATGTACATAAAACCAAGCCGAAACGGACCTTGGGTAAAAAACGAATTTTCAAATAAAAGCGTCATGCCGGTACCGGGCTAGTTTACAATGTACTAAATCTAATCTTCGGGCGTAAGTCCCCGGTTGTCGGATAGATAAGCTTCGGTTGGGAGGCTCGATGTCGACCTCGATATCAACCCTTCGCACTCCCCCCCAGTGTTCGGTTGTGAATCTTGATGAAGATCCGAGCACTGGAGTCGGTTCGGTTCGCTTCCTGAAAAGGTCAAGCAAAAAGATGGAACGGGGAGTAAGTTAGCACATTTTCTATTGATGCCATGGGAGCTTTGTTCGGCTCGGGGCTGTTTAATTTTAAAAGATTGAAAAGGGTTTACCTCGGCTAGAAGTAGTATCGCTTCAGATTGGAGATATTCCAATTCAGAGGTTCAGGCTCTCCTTGCAGACTCTCGATCTGATAAGAGCCTTTTCCAACAATTGCCTTGACTCTATAGAGTCCTTCCCAATTTGCGATGAGCTTTCCCCCGTTATTTTCCTTTATCGATTGATTCACAGTTTTCAGCACATAATCTCCAACCTTGAAGTCCCTGAATTTGGCCATTCTATTGAGATATGCTTCGATCTGCCTCTTTTGAGCAACCAACCGAACCAAAGCTAGCTCCCTTTTTTCCTCGAGCAGATCCAATTCTATGCGCATTGCCTCATGGTTTGCATCCTCGGTCGTGTGAGCGTATCGAAGACTTGGTTCGCCCACCTCTACGGGGATGAGGGAGTCCATGCCATAAGCCAGTGAAAAAGGAGTCTCCCCGGTGCTGTTCTTTTCAGTTTTTCGCATGGCCCACAGAACCCCATGCAACTCCTCGGGCCAAGGACCTTTTTTCTCGTCTAGTCTTTTCTTGAGATTTTCAATTATGACCCTGTTTGAAGACTCGGCTTGGCCATTAGCACTTGGATGATAAGGAGTCGAGGCTATTCTTTTGATCCCCCACTGCTTGAAGAAGTCGGTGATAGCTGCCCCCATGAATTGTTTGCCGTTGTCACAAGCGATTTCTCTTGGAACGCCGAACCTGTAGATGATGTTCTTTTTGAAGAAATCGATTACTTGTTTTTGCTTAACCTCGGTGAGAGCCACTGCTTCCACCCATTTGGTGAAGTAATCGGTCAACACTAAGATGAAACGAACACCACCTTTTTCCTTGGGTAATGGTCCAACAACGTCCATCCCCCATTTCATGAAGGGCCACGGTGACACCACCGAGTGAAGAGGCTCGGCCTGTTGGTGGATCATCCGCCCATGGCGTTGGCAGTTGTCACACTTTTGTACGAAGGCCCTCACGTCGGCACTGATCGTGGGCCAATAATACCCAGCTCTTAATAACTTACGCACCAAGGCCTTTCCCCCCGAGTGGTTGCCACACTCGCCTTCATGCACTTCGGCCATCACATATCTTGCCTCATCGGGACCGAAGCATTTGGCCATCGGGCCGCAATACAACCTCTTGTATAGATTACCCTCGATCATGTGGTACGAGGCTGCTTGGGTCCTTAGCTTCTTTGCTTCTTTCTTATCTTGGGGGACAGTCCCCGAGTCGAAGTAGGAGATGAACTTACTTCGCCAATCCCATCGGTTGTCCACCGAATTGACTTGCAGCTTCATTTCTCTCATTTGTGCGGACAGCAACCGAACCACCGAGTCAGTCCCCGAGTGAGCTCATCGATCGCCGAACCAAGATTAGCCAAAGCATCCGCTTCGGTATTTTCCTCCCAAGGCACTTGTTTGACTTGCTACTCTTGGAATTGAGCCAATATTCTTTGTGCCCGGTCCAAGTACAATTCCATTCTGGGCTCACGAGCCGTATAATCACCGAGGACCTGGTTCACTACCAACTGTGAATCGCACCTCAATTCGATTCTTTCAACCCCCATTTCCTTTGCCAGCTCCAAACCTGCTAAAGCTGCCTCATATTCTGCTTCATTGTTGGTTACTTTCTTGAACCGAACCGAATGCCGAACTTTCTCCCCGGTGGGTGCTCTCAAGACTATGCCCAACCCCGAACCTTTGGAATTTGTTGCCCCATCGGTGTAGAGTATCCATAGTCCCGGGGTGGTTTCTTTAGCCATGGCGTTTTCCTTTTCAGCTTCGGGCAAGATCCCAATACTAAAATCGACCACGAAGTCCGCTAAGACTTGAGACTTAATAGCAGTCCGAGGCTGATAGGTGATGTCATACTCGCTTAACTCTACCGCCCATTTTGATAGCCTCCCCGATAACTCCGGTTTATACAATATATTTCTTAAAGGGAAGGTTGAAACTACTGCTATTGGATGACATTGAAAATAGGGTCGTAGTTTCCGAGCGGTAACAAGTAAGGCAAGTGCTAGTTTTTCCAGATGTGGGTACCTGGTTTCAGCGTCGAGGAGTGTCTTTCTCACGTAATAGATGGGCTGTTGCTT
This sequence comes from Petunia x hybrida, assembly GCA_037355625.1. NCBI lineage: Eukaryota > Viridiplantae > Streptophyta > Magnoliopsida > Solanales > Solanaceae > Petunia > Petunia x hybrida. Next base: position 1,918,875 of record JBBBVM010000059.1, on the reverse strand, counting down.
TCTATTTTCTTCCCGAACCAGCACAGCGCTCACTGACACCTCGGACACTGCCAAGTAGACTAGCAGTGTTTCACCTTCTTTTGGCTTGGCAAGCAACGGTGCGTTAGCCAAGTATTGTTTCAAGTTCTTCAGCGCTTGTTTGCACTCCGGTGTCCACTCGAAGTGATTGTTCTTTCTCAAGACGGAAAAGAACTTGTGGCATCGCTCCGAGGACCTTGAGATGAATCGACTCAAGGCAGCGACTCGGCCAGTCAAGCGCTGAACTTCTTTCACCCCGGTCAGCTCCTCGGGGATTTCTTCAATAGCTCTGATTTTGTCAGGATTAGCTTCGATGCCTCGTTCAGAGACAATGAACCCCAAGAATTTGCCTGATCCAACGCCGAAGGCTCACTTCTCAGGATTCAATTTCATGCCATATTGCCTCAACACAGCAAAAGCCTCCCTCAGATGATTCAAATGATCCTCCATTCGGATTGATTTGATGAGCATATCGTCTATGTAGACCTCCATAGACTTTCCAATATACTCTTTAAACATGCGACATACCAGCCTTTGGTAGGTCGCCCCGGCGTTCTTCAACCCGAAGGGCATCACTTTGTAACAGAAAGTACCTCGGTCAGTGATGAACGAGGTCTTTTCTTCGTCCTTCGGGTCCATGAGGATCTGATTATAGCCCGAATATGCATCCAAGAAGGTCAATAGTTTGTGTCCAGCCGTGGAGTCTATTAACCTGTCGATTTGTGGCAATGGATAAGAATCTTTGGGGTAAGCTTTGTTCAAGTCAGTGTAGTCTACACACATTCTCCACTTGCCATTCTTCTTTGGTACGACCACAACATTGGCTAGCCATTCGGGGTAGTTCACCTCCCTAATGAAACCATTCTCCTGTAGCTTGGCGGTTTCGTCCTCGATCGCCTTCTTTTTGACCCCGGCATGTGGCCTTTTCTTCTGTTTCACCGGGGTAAATTTTGGGTCCACGTTCAGTTTGTGGGTCATGATCTCCGTATCGATACCCGTCATGTCTGAATGGGCCCAAGCAAAACAGTCATGGTTGGACCTCAAAACTTCCATGATCACCTCTTTCGACTCCCGGTCCAACTCCTAACCGATGTGTACCTTTCTTTCTGGACAATCTTTCAATAGAGTGAAAGAGTCCAGCTCTTCAATTGTGGAGTCCTCGGCTTTCTGTTTCCGAGGCTCTTGAATACATGCCGGGATCTTTTCGATTTCATTTTGGAGGTTCGCCTTGCTCGACCCCGGTTGCATTGGTTGCTATTTCTTTGGCCCGCTCGGGGCGACTCCACTCTTCAGTGCGACCGAGTAGCACTCCCTCGCTACTCGTTGTTCCCCCTTAATTGATCGAACTCCCCAAGGCGTTGGGAATTTAATCACTTGATGCAAGGTGGAGGGAATAGCTTCCATGGAGTGGATCCATGGTCTTCCGAGGATCACATTGTAGGCTAGATCATCGGGCATGACTTGGAACAGTGTTTCTTTGGTGACTCCCTCGGCGAATGTCTTTAGTGTGATCTCACCCAACGTTTTCTCCGTCGAGTTGTTAAAGCCAGCCAACACTGTTGATTTGGGAATGACTTCCCCTTTTAGCCACATTTTCTTCACGGCCCCGTAGCTGATGATGTTTACTGAGCTGCCGGGGTCGATCAAGACTCTTTTGATGTCAGAGTCATTGATTCTTAGCATGATGACTAGAGCATCGTGATGGGGGAACATCATCCCATCACAGTCATCTTCATCGAACACAATGTCCTTGCCCGAGCCTCCAACTCGGGTCCTCTTCTCCATGGTGATGGAGAGCTTAGCAAATTTCTTGGCCGCGGTGAAGTTTACGCCGTTCACCTCCGACCCCCCCCCCCCCCCCCCGTGATGACGTTCACTACTCTCTCCGGAGGTGGAGCCCGGGGTGGTTGTCCATCACCTCGGTTCTTGGAGAAATTGCCTTTCCCCTTGTCAGTAAGGAATTCGGCCAAAACTCCTTTCTTCAGCAAGTGGGCTACTTCGAGGCGCAAAGCTTTGCAGTCCTCGGTTCTATGGCCGTAATCGGCATGAAATTCGCAGTAAAGATTATGATCTCGTTTGTCCGCCGGGGTCCTCATATCTTTGGGAACCCTCACCCCGGCGGTCCCCTTAACTACATTGACCAGCTCTGAGGTCGATATGTTGAAATTGTAGTCTTGGATACGGGGCAGATCCTTTTTTGGGGCCGAAGCGGAGCTCGAGGGAGTTCTGTGGTTCGTGCTGGGCTGAACCTTCCCACCGAGCCTTTGGCTTATGTTTGAACTTGGGTGCGTGCCGCCGAAGGTGTTCCCTAGCCTTTGGCTGACATGCTGTCTCGTCGAGGTGTATGGTTCATACCTCCCATTCGAATTACTGCGTGGCGCCTCGGCGCGATTTGAAGACTCGCCTCGGTTACGTTGTTGATAACCTCGGCTCTTGAACTCAGCTTCCTCCAACCTGATCTTGGAGTAAGTGCGCCTATGCAAGTCCTCCCACGTTAGGACTTTATATTGTTGTAGCTCTTTTCGCAATTCAGCGGTGGCGTCGGAATTGTGAGTATTGATACCTTTTTCAAACGCAATGATGGCCAAGGTATCATCCATCCGAGGCAACTCCATACGTTCGGCATGGAATCGCTCAAGAAATTCTTTAAGAGGCTCACCGGGCCTTTGCTTCACTTCACATATATCCTCCTTCCTTTGGAGGATCTTTTGAGCCCCGGTATGTGCCTTGACGAAGGTGCTTGACATCTCCTTAAACGAGGAGATCGACCCAGCCGGCAAACACATGTACCAACGTAGGCCCTCCTTCTCTAAGGACTCCCCGAATTTCTTCAAGAACATCGATTCGAGCTGTATGGCCGTTAAATCGTTGCTCTTTACCATTGCCATGTATTCTCTTATGTGCTCCTTGGGATCGGTAGTCCCATCATACTTCTTCAGGAATATGAGTTTGAAGCCCTTGGGAGTTGGGGCTGGAGCCGCTTCGGGCTTGAAGGGCAGCTCCCTGTATTGATCAATGTCGAGGTCGTCCTCCTCCTTCGTTATCCCCGGCACTCCCTCGAGGCGCTTTTCCACTCGCGCCTCGATTCGAGCTTCGATCTCCCTGCTCATCTTTTCAACGTCAACCGAGGACGTTGTCTCAGCCACTGAGGGAAACGTCCCGAAGTGTGGCGTGGCATTTGGATTACTCCCCGAGCCCCTAGACGTGGCTCCGTTGTGAGGTCCCCCTGTTGTCGCGCCCGGAGGAACGAAGGGCGGGATGCCTCCACCAGGAGCCGTGGGCTGGGTGCCGTTAGGGGCAGCACTGTTTCTCGCCTCTAACGAGGCGCGAAGTTCAGCGTTAATGCTGGCTTGCTCATCCTGCTTGGTTTGGAGAGCTCTTAGCGTTGTGACAACATACATTTGAAATTCTTCAGTTGTCATTGGGGCGATGGGCTGTTGGTTCAACGGAACGTCAGCCCGATCGTTATTGTTACCACTGTTATCAGCCATAACGTTGTGGATTCACGAAATTTTGACAAAGAACAAACACGAAACTTTGGAACAAAGCGTTACTGCTTATATCCCCACAGACGGCGCCAATTTGTATGGGCCTAAATCAGTTTAGGTGTACAAATCGAATTTGGATTCGGATACAAGCAATTCTTCGTATCAAAGTAGAAATAATGCGTGAAAAAGGTGTAAAATGCGAGAAATTAACTGTATTTCAATATATGGATGTTGAGTACAAATTTGGGCAGATTTTCAGTATGTATTTCTGGATGCCCGTTATACAAAATGAACTACTATTTATAGGCCTAAGCCTGTCCCACGATCTCCACTATCAGCTGCTATGTTATCCCACGATCTTGATGTGAGGTGATTGGGTTAGTGGGGTGAAGTAGTGGGCTGCAAAGCCGCTTGACCCGAGGGGATCCACCGAGGTGCGAATGATTGACCTCGGTGGCCAGACCCCGTTGCTTGACCGAGGTAGTTACTGACCGAAGCTCAGCTTACGGCTCGCCTTCGGTAGCGACCTCGGTACCATGCCCCCGGCGATTTGCTTGATTGCTTCGGCGCTTGCCTTGTTGGTGCGCGTTCGGTGGGTTGAGATTCGCACGACCGAGGCGAATCATCGCGAGTTGATTTTTGCCCAATACAGTACCATAAACTCTAATTATATATATATTCTACGATTTCTTCATCCTCCTCACGTAACTTATTCACTGGTTGTGGTTTGTATGTGCATGGCGCTTCAACAACTTCCTTATTCGCTATTTCCACATATGCTACTACAGCCTGCAGGTTTTAATCCTTCTTTTATGGAATCAATAGAATACCTGGTTTTTAAGATTAGGTACAACAACCAAAATTATACTCAGACAAGAAGCTTATGTGCAAAGACCTTATGCTAAAACGATGAAATTCTTCATCTAGAGATTATGAACATAATTTAAATGGTCGTGATTTTTTCTGATCGAAGACATGTTGACACCCAATTTTACCCGGATAATTTTCAAATTAATCTTTGATTTTTTAAAATCACTAAATATAACATGTTGTCTTAATGTTAGGTTAAAATTAAAATTTCATTAGAACAAGGGCTATTTTTTATTTTTTTGCAATCTTTGTCATTTTTACAAATTGAAATTAAATTTCAGTAAAATTAAGCTTTAGTAATTATATATAGTATTTCATGCATATTTCCTAAGCTTTTTATATGCTTTGCATCATTTTTAAAAATTCAAATTCAAATTGCATCTTATCAGAATTTTAGGAAAGCCGGGTATATTATCCAAACTGTTTAACTAATTTTTGCATTGAAATATTTTATACTTAATAATTTATTAAGATTAATCATTAAATTGCACACCTAACATTTAATTGTATTTTTACCTTGAAATGACCAATATTATAAAGTTAGTCCCGTTGTACCAATCTTTAACTGTCGTTTGAATGGCATTTCTGGAAACATTTTAGCAGTTAGAGAGATTTATCTAATCAAGAAGCATTTTGTAATAGGTAATTTTGTAAATTGGCTAAAGCCAGTAACAATTTTGAGAAAGGGTCAAGAGTGTAATACAATTTAAATCGTAGCTTATTGGCGCAACTTGTCCAAGTTCATTGTCAAACCCCCTTTTCCAAGGGGGATTTGCAAAAATATGACACGGGAAGTTTGGTTTGCCAAAATGCCCTCACTAACAGATGTTTAGCAAAAATGCTCTCATTAGTTTAATGAAACTTTTTTCGGACCAAAATACCCCTACAAATCAGTAAAAAGACGCGCCACAGTCCCTCCCCTTCCTTTTCTCCATTCACGCTATCAAGAAAACCATAAAACCTCATTCCTTTCAACGTAAGATTTCTTCAAGTTGCAAGGGTAAAGTTCTTTGCAACATTTGCAAAGAGTTTAAGTTCTGCTACATAGACTGAAAAATCTCTAAAGTATTGGCAATAGGCAAGACTTTAAACTCTACTGCAATGGGAGGCTGTGTAGAGACTTCTTGCCTATTGCCAAAACATTAAGCCCTGTTGCCATGGTCTCTACAACTACAGAAAAAGTCTCTACGACTATTGCCAATAGCCAACACTTTAAATTTCTGCGGAAGGATAAACTTATACAAATAGTCTCTGCAAGTATTGACAATTGCCAGAACTTTAAACTCTAGTGGAAGGAGCAACTTGTACAAATAGTCTCTGAAAGTATTGGCAATTGCCAAGACTTTTACCTATATTGCAATGCAAAACTTGCAGAGAAAGTCTCTACAACTCTTGGCAATAGCCAAGACTTTAAGTTCTGGCAATGGGGACCTTACACTAAAAATCTCTAAGAGTATTGGCAATTGCCAAGACTTCTACCTCTACTGCAGTGAACAAGTTGGAGACAAAGTCTCTGCAACTCTTGGCAATAGCCAAGACTTTAAGTTCTGGCAAGGGGGACCTTACACTAAAAGACTCTAAGAGTATTGGCAATTGCCAAGACTTCTACCTCTACTGCAGTGAACAAGTTGGAGACAAAGTCTCTGCAACTCTTGGTAATAGCCAAGACTCTAAGTTCTGGTGGAAGCGACAACTTACACAGAACATCTCTGTAAGTATTGGCAATAGCCAAAATATTAAACTCTACTGCAATAAGCAACTTGCAGAGAAAGTCTATGCAACTCTTGGCCATGGTCAAGATTTTAAGCTCTATGCAAAACATGAATATCTAATTGTCATAGGCAATAAAAACCTTCAAATCACTGGAATCAAGCAAACACAAGAAAAAAAATCCCAAATTTCTAGCACACAAAGAAGAAAGAAGGAGGCCAGGAATGGGGAAAGAGAGAAGGAAATCTTTCAGCATGAATTAAACAAGTTGAGGGCCACTCAAAGAAGAAAGAAAGAGGCCAGGAATGGGGAAAGAGAGAAGGAAACCTTCAGCATGAATTAACACAAGTTGGGGGGCATGATAGTCCTTTCATAGGGGGGAGGGTATGATGTGGAGGGCATTTACTTAAAACATTTGTAAGTGGGGGCAATTAGGTAAGACCATGTCTTATTGAGGGCAATAGGCGAAATTTTTTGCTTTTCCAATTTAGCTAGGACCCTCACTATCCCCTTTACCAGTTAACGACGCCGCCCCAAAATCCCAAAATTACCAGACCAACACCAAACGACGCTGCTAACACCACCCTCCTTTTCACGCAACCCTACCCCTTCATCCTTATTCTTTTGTACAACCATATCTCTCTATATGAAAGTTATTGCATAGGACAAACCAGTTCAAGCTAGTAGATGTCCTTACATCTTTATCCAATTCAAAACCAAAGCCATCGATTTAGAATCGAAAGGTATATTCTTTTTGTTATTGATAAATAAAAGGGTTCTTTCGTTACTGATAAATAAAAGGCCAGCTCAGCGATGACATGAAATGTCATGATTGCATTTTTATTTGAATTTCCATTAGTTGGTTATTTTTCTTATTACCGGGAAAGTTTGTTAACAACTAAGTTTGAATTTTCATTTGAAATTTAGCGGGGAAGTTGAGAATTGAATAGAGATAAATATAAGTCATTTGTAATGTCCTCTGATTCATGTTTTGAGTATTAAAAAATTGAGTTCTCTCGCTCTTTCTCTCCTTCTCTAAATTCTCCACTTCTTTTTTCTGCCTTATTTATTATTCTCTAATTACTTCTTCTAATTCTCCTCCATCCACCTAAAAAATGATGAATCCATATCAATTTAGATATAAATTGGTATCAGAGCATCGCACACTGAAATTGAACATGCCTCCAAGCGTGATACTGGTACGAATGTTATTGTTAATCCTTCAGCTGAGCTTCAGGAGCAATACAAAAACCTAGTTGCCCAGCAGCTTGATTTATGAGTTACAATGGAGGAAAAAATCAGGAGTTACTTGATGTGTTTGATCGCAAGCAATCAAAGCTCCTTCTAATAGTGAATTCTTTTAAAAGCGCAGTTGATGGCCCATGTCTGCACCAGTAACCAAAAAACACTTCTCACATTCCTACTCAGTCACCAATAAGTAATGAATCTGTAATTCAGTCTGGAGAAGGTATTCTAGGACCTAATCCCTATCGTTCCAATGATAATCGTGTTCATAGTTTACCTTTTCCTAGATATAATAGTGAAAACTTGAAGAGTTGGTTGTATCGATCGAATTGAACTGTACTGAATCTATGCATATGGATTATGATGCTTTTGCCTGGCATCAATCGTATTTTAAATATAGATATTCTGCTTTTATGCTAGTAGGATGAATACTTTTATGATTTGATAGAATCCTTTACCATTGATTATTCTAGTCATATAATTGAACTGAAAAAGTTAAGCCAAACGAGAACTATTAGAGAATTCCATATTGCTTGAGAAAGGCTATTAGTTCATTGCAATTTATCTACAAAGCAAGCTATTGAATATTTTTTAGACTCAAGGATGAGCTAATCAATCCTATACTGATGCATGAGCCAAAAACCTTGTCCCATACCTACAAACTAGCCAAGTTAGTTGAAGCTACCTAGGTTGCCAGTTCTCTCCTTGTTTCTCTGAATAGACTTAGAGGAGCACAGACAATTCAGGTCACTGGTTATAGTGAAAGGAATCCTCTACAAATTCTCTTAGATGGTGGAAGTTCTCATAATTTCGTCAATTCTAAATCAGTTCAAAAGCTACCTAGGTTGCCAGTTCTCTCCTTGTTTCTCTGAATAGACTTAGAGGATTCCTGTCAAGGCCAGTCTTGTGCTTTTAGGGAACAATAATGCTGAAAATACTTGTGGAGTCATCAAAAACTTTGAATGGATGATCCATGGGTTACTTATGCTTCTGATCTGATAGTGTTTCCTGTGGGGAAGGATGATCTGATACTGGTAGCGATGTGGATGAAGATCTTGTTCTGTTTGACTTTGATCAGCTCACCATGTCCTATACTAGGGAGGGAAAAGCTCATAGAATCTAGGGGAAACCTGCTACTTTTAAGGTCGTACAGTCCAATACCATGACCAAAATTTATCTGGATGAGGACTCACAACTGTTCATGCTTCATTATGTTCCTCATGCAGAAAACTAAATTGGCTCCTTATTAGTTGTTTTCCTTACACCTATCTACTCATGAAAAACTTCATCCAGAATTGTCCTCCTTGATACGTACAGACCTATAATCATCTATTTTAAGAACCAACCACCTTATGCTCTTTTAGAGATCCTTTTGATCATAGAATTCCCCTCCACCCATTGATGACTTGCTGGATGAATTAGGAGGAGCTAAGGTGTTTTTTAAAATTAATTTCAGGCTAGGATATCACCATATTAGAATGGATACTGGATGTCTTTAAGAAAGCCTTTAAGACACACACGGGACATTATGAGTACTTAGTGATGCCATTTGGTCTTATTAATGCTCCTTCAACATGTCAAGGACTGATGAATCATCTATTTCGAGCACTTCTTACACAGTTTGTTTAGGTTTTTTTAATGACATTCTAATTAGTAGTGTCTCTATGAAGGCTCATCTTATGCATTTGCAAGCTACCTTTGAGATCATGTTATCCAATGAACTGTTTGCAAAGGCCTCTAAGTGTGTATTTGCAGTATCAGAAGTTGAGTACCTTGGGCATTTTATTACTGCTAAAGGGGTTTCTACATATCCAAAAAAGATTCAAGCAGTTTAGAAATTGGCTTATACCCACTAATCTTAAACAGTTGAGAGGATTCCTTTGCCTGGCTGGGTATTACAGGAAGTTTATCAAGGGTTACGTCCATATTAGCAGACCTCTTACTAATATGTTGAAGAAGGATGGGTTCTTGTGGACTGAATCGACTGACTAAGCTTTTGATCAACTAAAAAGGGCTCTTACTTAAACTCCTGAATTAGCTATACTTGACTACTCTAATCCTTTTGTAATAGAGACTGATGCTAATGGTACTGGCCTTGGGGCTGTATTTATGCAGAATGACCATCCCATTGCTTATTGACTTGACCCAATTTTGGGTAGGGGTCACAAATACCCTATGAAAGTAGTGATTGAACACAACGACTTGCTCAAGACGAAATATAGATGGATTCGTTCAAATTAACTTGTTATAGTTAAATAACGGTAAAATGCCCCCTAAAGTTGTCCCGGAACGCCTGTTACGACCTTTAACTTTGTGGGGGATCTATTACCCACCTGAACACATTTGAAATATATCATTCACCCCCTTGTAACGCCTGACATAAAAGATAGTGTATTACACTCTCCTTGGGAGAGTGAGATGGAAAAAAAGGGTAAAAGTTAATTTTTTTAGCATACCTTTCATTAAAACTTGTTTTTTCAGTTTTTTTTTTTTGTTCTTTTTCTTTCTCTTCATCTTTTTCATGTCTTCTCTGCCAATTTCATCTCTAGCCACCAAAAAATAATCCAGTTATCAGAAAATATGACACCCATTAGAAAACTTGTTCCTAGCATAAAAACCCGTCGAATTAAACATACTAAACAACCATAGCAAACAAATCTTAGTCTTCTTCTTCATCAACCTTTAATTGGGTTTTGTTTGTCTTGATTTTATTAAATAAGTTTTGCTTTAACACCACCTAAAATAAATGTTGAAGTAGCGTACATTATCTATACAATTCAACAACGCCACCTAAAATCCTCAACCTTATAAGATGCTACAACAAATTCAGCAACTAAAACTTGTTCATCAAATAAATACAACCAACAAGTAAAACACGTCCAAGAATTCATCTTCTTTTTAAGAATCGGCAAATTCATCAAAAATCAAAATTATGAAATCGGTATTGAAAAAAATCCCATGATCTGCCACCTCCAAAATTCAAAAGAAACAAAGTGAAAAATTTAATGTCATTTCCATGGAATATATCATGTTGCTTCCTTACTTTCTTATATTTATAAAGTAGTTTTTTTCCACAAAAAACAAAATCACACCGGACAAAGAAATAAAAGGGTCATGGGAAAGGGATGTTGAAGTGGGTTACATATGAGAAAGGGAGAAGGAAGATGGAGGAGGATTTTTAAGGCAATATTATCTTTATTTTTTAATGAGGGCTAGTATTTTAAGAAAATTTTTTTTTTTTTTTTTTTTTTTTTTGCGATCTGACACGTGGTAACCAATTATTGGTACATGTTTTGAACTTCCATTCTTGTAACTGGGGTTTTTCGGAAAAGGGGATATTTATATCATTTTGAATGTGTTCAGGGGGGGTAATAGGTCCCTCGCAGAGTTAGAGGTCGTAGCAGGCATTTCTTGACATCTTTGGGGGGCATTTTATGTATTTTGTCTTAGATAATCCTAATTGTTGTAATTGAAAGAAGCTATAACTGATAGAAAGCAATAAAAGACTAGTTTTACCAATTAATGAAAAGACTAAAATACTAATCTCCCCCTAATCCTCTAATCACAAGAGTTTAGTTACAAGCTTTGTCACACTATAGGTCACCCAATGGACCTTGCTCACATATACTCGATTCACCCCCTTTTGGTGATGAATCAAGACTACCAACTCTTGCCCTTTCGGTACAGTTGGTGCTTTAAGTATGATAACGGCCAACTACCCCGTACAAAAGGGACTAAGTGGTCGCGGCAAATATAGCTCGGTATTTCAACCCCTGAGGTCGAATCCCACATAGAACACTTGAAATCTAGTTGTTATTCTAACTAATTTACCTATCAATTAACTTTTGAGGGTTTATCTTTATAGTGGGCTTGTAGTAATAACTAAGTAACAAGAATTTAACAAGTAAATATATAGCAAAGTAATAGAGAAAATGATTAATTCAAGGGATGTAAAACCTATGATTAATCTACCCAACACCTACCTATGTATTAGAACAATGTTTTAGCGAATTCAACTTGCTTCTTCCTATTAAAAACTTGCTCCTAATTCACAACTATTCACTCCCATGTAATAATTGTAACTTTAACTAACCAATTTCCCAATTAAGTAATAAAGATATGTAGGACTACAAGTATGGTTCACAATCGGGGTCAATAGTCACAAATCACCTTTTTAACAACCTAAGTAATGCCTTTGTTTTAGGTTGAAATAGTTTTAAATGTTTAACCCTAACTCATGAATCTATCCCTAGATGCACAAGAATAAAGTGCACAATCAATTGGGAGTTTGACCAAACAATAGCATACAAATCATAAACACTTAGATAGGAAGGTTAACAAGTTTCATTAATTAAAGCAATAATTCATAATAAATAAGTATTGGAGTGGTTCAATCAACTCTAGATTGGGTGATTTAGCCACTCATAGTCATGTTCAAGTCAATGAAATAATTATAAGCATACAAAATCACAAGAATATGGATGAATGGAAAAAGTAGAGCCTTAAATCTTGATCTTCTCTCTTCCTTGGCTGATTTGAATGTTAAATAAGCCAAAAGTTCTGTCCAATGGAGTTCCAATGTGTATATATAGTGTAGAACTTGAGTTAGGATGAATCTAGCCTTGAAATAATCGATATAAACTCAGAATATGTGTTTTCCTAGGGCTGCACGCTGTGCTACAAGTCGTGCAGCCCCTTGTCTGATCACTTGGGCCAAATACTCAGCTGCAGGTCTTAAGTAGGACACGACGTGCAACACAACGGTGCACGCTGTGCAGCACGTCGTGCACCTGTAAAATTTGCATGGCTCACTCTTTTTTCGTCCGCCTTTTGTTCATACGATCCACGGGCTTCTACTCAAACTTCAAAACTCTTGATTTCACTAAAATTTGCTCCATGAACACCTCATAATATCAACATAATTCCTACAATATAAAAACACACCAAATGAGAGAAATTCAGCTCAAAGTGCTAACAGATATAACAAGTCGAAGCATAAATACGAGGTGAAAATATAGAAAATATAATAATATCTAGCCTCGGATATCAACACCCCACACTTAAATCTTTTCTCATCCTCGAGCAACATATACCTTGAACTCAAGACTTATCAAAACAACTCACATAAGACTTGGGTTTATACAGGTACTTAACAAGTTCCATACGTTTTAATCATGCTTTATTCGCACAAAATCCATGCCAAGAATATTTAAAAATAATCAAATACATCAAATCAACATCCCAATCCCACATCAACTCTAGGCTCACCCAATATGTCATTCAAGTACTAAGTCTATTCAAGAGACTAATAAAAGAAGCCTCACAATCGATTCAAAGTTTAATGAAGGAATTAACACAAGCGAATGAACATGAATGAAAATTCACAATAATATGGAACACTCACTCTTAGACAAGAACTCACATGCAACACAAGACGTACCATAGGCTTGCCCTTAGTGTAGAACTTGACTAGCGCCCATCTACTCAGCTAAGATCAATTCAGACTTCTTTTGGTTGTAATGTAGGCAATGGGACGGGTAAGGTATATTTAGGTAATAATGACTGACCCCCCAAGCAATTTAATACACTACAACTAATTCAAACATTTTTCCTCCCAACCAATCTGTCTTTTACCATCTCAGAGTCAACTTTTACCATCCTTCTTCTTTAAGCAAAGGTATGAGCAAATGATAGGTACTATTATTTATTTTTTTCTCTTTCAAACACAATTTCTTTCAATACATATTTCAATTATCGCACAATATTCCAAGATTTTCTCTTTTTTCTTTTTTTAGTAAATTACTCCAAATAACATACTCCTTAAGCACCTTTTGTCTTTCTCCAACAACCACAATTTCCCACTTCATTCACTAGCCTTTTAGGCTCATAACACTACAAGCAACTCATAGATATTTAGCATAAGAAATAGGCCCAATGGCTATTAAAAAAAAGGCTACAGGCTTAAAAGGATTAGGTAAGGTCAAATTTTCACTGGCAAACATTTAACTCTGAAGCTTCAAACAAATTGGCTATGAAAGGAATGCCTATATCACTTCCTAATCGAGCAAATATCTCATTTTACTTTGCACACACAGGAAAAGTTCTAGATATCAAGTATTAAGCATGGGGAAAATAAAATCCTCACTGACACATGACACATAACATATTCAAAATGGCTCAATTCGCGCTCTCAAACAAAGAAAACACAAGCAAACTCTCAAGAAAATCTAGAGTCAACATCATGATCATAGGCTTCAAATAATACACTCAACGTTTCTCAAGGCCAAATAAATCCAGACAGAATACATGCATGAAGTTCACATACCTCAAATTAAGTATCTATATAAAACTAGCCAAATCATAGAGTCAAGACTCTCCCGTCCATTTACTACACTCTAATCCTAAAAAAAAAAATCTACCTATACCCAGTGAATTCAAATTGAACCTTTGAAGGTTGACATGGCCACAGAAAATCAAACTCGTCTAACTTGTGCTCGAATAAAGGCTGAAGTGGATTTACTTGGAGATTTTCCTCAATGAATTCAAATTAATGAGCTGGATGAGGAATCTGGAAGTTTAAAATCTAAGTGGATCAAGATCTGCTATGATTACAAACCTAAATATTGCAAGAAATGTTATTTGCAAGGTCATGATTAAGCAAGTTGTTACAATCTTCATACAGAGTTGGCACCTATTAGGGAGGAGCAAACTGGTGGTGATGTTAATGTATCAAGTCGTCAAGTTGGTGAAAGACAAAATCAGGGTAGGGTATTAACAAGTGGGAAGGTTGTTGGTGGTTCAATAAACATAAAAGATAAAGAGTTGTTTAATCAAGGCAAATGTGGTACAAGGGTTAATCCAAATCGTGATCCAAACGCTTGGAAAGTGCGTAGAAACAAAGATGTAGTTGCACCTAAAGAAGCTGATCGTGTGGTGGATCAAAAGATGGATGATTCCAGCAATATTATCATAAAAAATTCTTTTAATGCACTAGGTGATAATGAAGCAGTAGATGATGCCGTAGGGAAACGAGATGTTGCTGGTACTAAAGAAACGAAGGTTACTGCGGTGGATGTTAATAAAGGGCCAAATCACGTGCTAGGTTGTGAGGAAAATTCTCTGAAGGCTGCATGTTTGGATAATAAACCTGCCATGTCACAAGCTGAATGTGTTCAAGTAGCAGGAAAAGACCATGTTGCAGGTTCTGTACAAGATGAAGAGAAAAAGAACGCAACAGATCAAGAAGGGAAGGTGGTGTCTAAACCTGTTGTGGATTATGCATCTAACAAAGAAGAAGGTTTGATGCTGCCTAGTGCAAAGAAGGTAGACACGGACAAGGTGGAGGAAAATTCAAAAATTATTGGTTCAGAGGATGATGTTGATGCAGTACATGCTGTCCATACTGGAGGTCTTGGTTCTGCAATTAGGGGTTTGGATAACGCAGCTTATTCTCCAGTTGAGAGGGAAAAGAACGCTGCAGTTCATACTCCTAAACAGCCTGGGAATAACTACGGGGAAAAAGACTCTACAGGTTCTCCTAGCAAAGTTTGGAACCTGGGTATTTTTATGCAGCAACCAACTGCTTGTCCTAGTCCCAGTGTACTTGGAACAGTTCCAAGCATCGTTCCAACACTTCAGGTAGAGAAGAATGGAACAGCTGTTAGTACTGTTCCAAGTAGCGAAATTGCAGTTGTTTCTAGTGAAGCAAGGGTGCTGGCTATTACAAATTTTTGTGCAGAACATGGTGATATAGCAGAGTCTAATGCAGCAGCCTTAGCACGTGTTATTGAAGCTGGTACGGAAATTTGTGAGTTGAACAAGCAAGCTCAAAGTATTCCATCACAAGTTGATAGTTTGGACTATGAAGCTGAAATTTGGCTGTCACAATATTCGGGGAATGACCTCATACCAACGGCTCAGCTAGAACGGTTGTGTAAAAGTGCATCCCCCAATTTTGGTAAGCCTTATTTTAATGTCCATGCCCCATCTTTTGTGGCCAAGTCATTAATGCAGGTTGTTCCATATTCAAAGAAGCTACCCTCTAACAAAGAGCTCATTGAGCTAATGGATTTGCATGATACAAAGGGTATTCTGGCGCGTCAAGTGACATCAAATCAGTAAGAAGCGTTTCAAGGAAATTATTTATTGGAGGATGATGATATTTTTGAAGAAGAGGAACTTGATGAAGAATCCACTGCTCACAATTTTAGTCATGTGGCTAGAGAGAGTGATTTGTCACCAAGGGCTATTCAAGACAAAGCTCCAAAGAAAAAAGTGAGGAAGGAGACGCAACATCTAGAGCCAACTAGAGTGCAACCCGCGCGGAGCACAACATCAAAAACAAAAAAATCAAAGACATGATGGTTAGCATATATGATCAAGATAGAGAGCCACAAGTCTCATTTTATCAAGTTACAATTTTAGAGCCTTTTTACATATTTAGTCTCATCACTTGTAAAAGAAAGTGTGGATATAAAAATTCCACTTTCTTTCTAGCTTTTATATTTTTTCATTATGCTAGCATTATCACATGTAATATCATCACAGAGTGTATTATAAACTCTGTTATGATCATAGAGTATTTGGTGTTTTCATGTTCTTATTTTTCGCATTCGTGCTAGGTGCGAGGTTTCACCTCGATAGGATGATGTAAGGTATGGTTTGACCCTCCACACTTTGTATTGTCCTCTTAGAGGCTTCTTTATTTTTATTAATTACAAAATTGTTCACTTAAAATAAAAAACTACTTCCTTTGGAAAAGAACCGATGCACAAAGAAAAACCAAAGGAAATTATTAGTACAAACAGGCTAAGGGGATTATTAGCACAAACAGGAAGACTCCTACCGCACACTTAAAATCATGCATTGCCCTCAATGCATTAAAATAAAATCAAAGGGTGATAGAGAAACTCCCTGGGCTCTAAGCCCGAAGAAAATCCTTGCGAGCTTCCTTTGGGCAGGAGGTACTCAGACTTCCTCCAAGCAGGACATTCTCATCCAATCGTACAAGGTAGCAAGCGCCCAACACTTAGACTTCAAACCAGTCGAAACCTGCAAAACAAAGAAACTCTTCAAGTAATATCCTTCAAAAGATAACATTTTTGTTTGTATTTTTTATTTTTTCTATTTGTTTTCCTTATTTTTACTTATATACAATTAAAGTTATGGGTTGCCTCTCGGGAAGCACCTTAATTATAGTAGTGGCATGACTTCAATTAGCTCTACTCATGGCTTGTCTAGGCTAGCATGTATGCATACAAAAAAATTTCACATCATCACAATGTCCCTTTAAAAATTAACCAATGTCAACATCTATTAATTTCTTCATCATACAGATTCAAGGCCACTTTCCCCTTGTCAACATCAATCACTGCTCTACCAGTAGCCAAGAATGGATGACCTAAGATAATATGAACATCTTTATCAATGGGGTAGTCAAGAACCATAAAATCTACTGGAAACATGAAACTGCCCACATGCATAAGTACATCTCAACTATTCCAGCAGGGTGCTTTTGTCTTGTGTCTGCCAGCTGGATTTGCATTGAAGTCTTGAAGTCTTTCTCATGCTAGTCAAACCCAATTTGTTGTATACTTCTAGTGACATCAAATTAATGCTTGCACTAGAATCACATAAGGGCTTACCAATTGTGACATCACCAATAGAGCACGACACTATAAAACAACTAGGATCTTGCTTCTTTTTAGCAACAGGCTTTGTGATGACCACACTGCATACCTTATTTAACTCAACCATCTCTACCTCATTAAAGTCAACATTTTTAGATAGAAGATCTTTTAACAGTTGCATATCCAGGTACCTCTCGCCTAACCTCCTTAAAAGGCATAGTAAGCCTCAATTGTTTCAACAACTTGAAAAGTTTATTGAACTTTAAACCATTTTGTTGCTTTGCCAACCTTTGAGTAAAAGGAGGTGGTGGTATTTTCGCCTTGAAGTTATGCTCCCTTGATATTTTACCTTGTTCAACCATCTTCTAGGCTTCTTCAACAGGTTGTTTGGAAATTATACATACTCAGTACCAGGAACAATTTTTGGAGGGGTCTCTTTCTCAACATGATCATTACCAGCCAGTTTGGCAGAGTCATCAATATGCTCAATGTCTGGCACAGTGGGTAGTGCTCCTTTAGCTAGTTCTTACTCCTTGTCCAAGTATCTACCATTCCTCAAATTGATTACCATCAATTGATAAGGATTTCGATCCTGAGGGTTCACCATAATGTCGCCCGACAAAACACCTTGAGATCTATTATGTAAAACTAAGGACAGTTGTCCTTACTTAGTCTCTATAGCCTTTATTGCAGTGCCATGTTTGGTCTTGAAGCTACTTATTGAATCCCATCATAGCCTGCGCCATAGTCTTAGTCTCAGCAATATCATTCGCTTGCTGCAAGGGTAAAGTTGCGTGTTGTTACACTGGCCAAAATTGACCATGTTCATTATACTGCTTGCACTGACCATAATTTACAAAGTTCACATCTTCAGTATTAGCAAGCAAATCAGCATAAAAAAAATTACCAGGATCTAGAACTTGAGTCTGAGCATGTGAGTCAGCTTGGTTAATATATTTCAACATCTTCTTGTTAAGTTGTTTCGATATAACACTTTCAGTCTGCAACTTTGACATCAGTTCTTCCATCCCAGAAGTAATACCAGCAGCTAAAGTCCTCGTGCCTGAGCCAGTAGATGCATCTCTACTAAGCCAGCCCGGGTTTTGAGTCATCACATCAAGTAGGGCATTCGCTTCAGTAAATATTTTACTCAAGAACGCTTCTCCAGCTACTGAATCCTAAGTGCCCTTAATTTGATCTCCCATGCCCATATAGATCCTTTGCCCCAGCATTTGGTCAGGAATACCATGATGAGGACACTTTGTCAAATAAATTTTAAATCTCTCCCATGCTTCTAGCAAAGTCTCTAGCAGGTTCTGCCTGAACATGAGTATCTCATCAACTAGCTTTGCAATCTTATTCGGTGGAAAAAACATCTTCACAAACTTTATCACCAAGACATCCCACAACGTAATGGAATTAACTAGTAACGAGTCCAACTAATCACTGGCCTCATCCGTTAGTGAGAATGGAAACAACATCAATTTCTCAACTTCTGCCGGCACTCGAGCCAACTTTTGAGTTTCGCAAATTCTTATGAACATTTTCAAATGCTTTTGAGGATCATCAGTAGTACTACCTGCAAATAAACCATCATTAGCAAGCAAAGCTACCATTTTCTGGGTGTGTAAACATTTTCTGCCTCGAATGTTGGTAGCTGAATAGCAGAGGCCATATTCCCGGCCACAGGTTGCACGAAAGCATTAAGAGCTAAATCTTGGGCCATCATGAATTATTCAGTATCTGAACTTTCAATTCTAAACACCAAAGAAACGAGATCAAGATGACAAGAATGAAGTTAATAGGAAAAAATCTAGTTATCTTAACAACTAAATAACACCGTGTTCCCCGGTAACAGTGCCAAAATTTGATCACGGCCAACTACACCCTATAAAAGGGACTAAGTTGTCGCGGCAAATATAGCTCGGTATTTAAATCTCCGAGGTCGAATCCTATAGAGAACACTCAAAATCTTGTTGTTATTCTGAGTAATTTATCTATCAATTAACTTCTAAAGGTTTATCTTTATAGTGGGTTTGTAGTATTAACTAAGTAACAAGAATTTAACAAGTAAATATATAGCAAAGTAATAGAGAAAAGGATTAATTCAAGGGATGTAAAATGTATGGCTAATCTACCCAACTCCTAGCTATGTGTTAGAACAATGCTTTAGCAGTTCACAACTATTCACTCTCGTGTAATAATTGTAATTTTCACTAACCAATTTTTCAATTAAGTGATAAAGATATGTAGGACTATAAGTATGGTTCACAATCGGGGTCAATAGTCACAAATCACCTTTTTAACAACCTAAGTAATGCTTTTATTTTAGGTTGAAATATTGCTAAGTGTTTAACCCTAACTCATGATCTCATGAATCTAGAGGTAAATCCTAAACCTTAAATCCCTAAACCCTAAACCATATTTTCTCTCTAGCTCTAGGCGATTTTGGGGAGATATCAGGCGAAATTTCAGTCTTGATCAGCCATGGCCACTATGGCCACTAGGCAGCCCCCTACTGAGGTTGTCCAGGCTCCTCATATTCCTTCTAATCCATTACTTGCTATAAAAACAGCCCTAAAACCTCAGGTTCAATTTAATAAGTCCATTCTTAACCCCAGTGCCATGCCTTTTGATATTACGTCTATTGCAGCGCCTACCATTGATTACCACCATGGAGAACCTTCTTTCATTTGGGAAAATAAGGATGTTGATGTAATGATGAGGCAAGACGAACTTCATTATGCAATAGTAGGGAAATTTTCATATGGGATGCCTGAGTTCCATGAGCTACGCAAACAAATACCTCAACAGTGTGAGATAAATGCTGAATGCTCAATTGGTTACCTTAAATCACGTCATGTTATCATTAGGTTATCATTGCTAGAGGATTATGTACACTTGTTATCTAGACCATCTTTTTATCTAAAGGTTGGCTACATGTTTCATCAAATAAGGACGCTGAGGTATGATATTTGGTTTGATCCAAGGGAAGAAACATCAATAGTTATAGCATGGATTTCCTTTCCGGGTCTTCCACCTGCTTTCTTTGCGAAGGATGCTGTTGTTGCTTTGGCAACTGCTATGGGTAAATTATTACAGCTTGATGCAGCCACTAAGGCAAAGACTAGACCTAGTTATGTGAAATTTAAAGTGGAGGTGGATTTATTAGCGCCAAGACTGTTGACACCTAATTTTGTCCCTCCTGTTTCAATAGCCATTTTTCAGACAAAATTGCACTGATAACCATACAATTATCTTCACTCTAACCCCTATTCAAAATCACTATCTCACACAAGCATGCCAATTAAGCTATTTTTAAGGACACTGGCACAAGCTACGACTATTTACAAAATTCGCATGTTCAATTACAAAGTTTTGTAATTACTCCTATTTTAGCAAAATTGCACAAATTGTTTTAAAATTCAAAATAATAGTCCTCCTTAGCTATTTAGCCTTCAAAATTAATTTTTTAAATTTTTCTATAAGTTTTTGAGCATTGTACACAATTTTCTACATATTTTATACATTTTTATACACATTATATACACTTTATACGCATATATATATACATCTCAGTAATTTGTACACCTCACACCCACTTAGACATGTCAATTCCACGTCATGTCGATGTGGGTTAATCTTATCCCTTCATCCATCTGATCCGACGACTAAAACACCACTTTCCTTTTTTAATTATACACCTCACATCCCAAACCCTAACTCCCTTCATTTCCACTCAGAAATACTTGCCGCCCCTTCCCCTCATTTCTCTCTCGTCTAACCCTAACACCATCACTGTCTATGGCCCATTCCGGCCACCTCCGACCACCAAAGGCCATGAAACCTATGTCCTCCTACTCCCCTCGACCCCCACGACAAAACCCATATGTCGATTTTCCCTACGACGAAGGTTAAAATCCAAGACATACTCCTTGATTTCCAACTCTGTCGTCAAAGGAAAACTCTGGCGAGGGTCTGTTACAACTCGAATATTATCAGGCTATGGAGGGAAAAACCCTCATGTTTATGTGACTAAAAGCGGGTCAAAATTGACCCGACTCAAAAACCTAAACGGGTAATCCCTAATCCTTATGTTTGGCTATTTGAAATTGCGTGGTAGCATGCCTAAATTTGCCTATCCTTTCTCATGATTAGTGGTCATTCAGTAATTAAACTAGAGTGAAACCTGTTAAATTTTGATCCTTGTTCGTCTCATTAAGTGTGAACACTGATTAGTGCTTGATGTTTATAATTTATGTCTTGCACCACCTCTATTAGCCTGCAAGTTTAAAACCTAGGGCAACCTATGAATTGGTTGTGTTCATTCTATGTTGTTGTAATGTATTTAGCCTCCTATTTTGTCAAAGTACATGATTCTCATAATTATATTCTTAAAATTTAAATAGTGACTGATTCACATGATTAGGAATATCCTGAACTGAGTCAACTTGATCTCTTTGATTGAAAACTTGAATGGAAAGCTGTTTTGATGGTTGACATGGTATTAATTAGGGATTTTTTATTAGGATCTGTTAGAATAGACCATGATTTCAAGCCTAAAATTGTTTGGTACTTGTTTATATAATGATTCCTGAACCTAGATATTTTTATTGTCAAAAGGAGAATCTGTTTGATGAAAAGGTTTGAATTGCCTTAAACTTAGGAGGCTAATTGACTTATATTTGGAAGAAGCACTAAAGTGAATCCTTTTTAACTATGGAAAACAATAATCCCTTACTTATTTTTATTACTGCCCGTTTGTGTTAAACCCGTCACACCTTTACCTATATAAACTGGTCTTACTCTCATTACTAGACATAGGTCATACACAGAACACACTCAATACACGGCTAAAATATTTCCTTTTCTTTTCTGAACACACTACACAAGCACATATTGATAACACAAAAGAAAACTGAAAAGAAAAGGCAACACTGTGGTTTTCATCTCTGGAATATCCCTTCACTCTTTCTGAACATTCATCTGGGGAGAAACTTGGCATTACCTGCATTATTACTCTCTTCCTGTTCTTAATCTGATTAGAAGGTAAATAAACATGGCTCTCACTCCTACTTGCCCTCATATCTGACTGTTTATGCTTAAGGTTCTCTATGTGCCCCTCCCCTGCTTCTATCTATTTGGGGCTCTATATTTGCCCCTTTGCTAACCCTTCTTGCAGCAATATGTGAGGATACCCTTAAGGCTATACAATGGCTTAGTTCACAGGTGTTCTGGCTATTGGAAAGAGCCTAACAAAGGCTCTCATTATCTATTAAACTCAGGCTTATGCAAGCCCTGCTTGGAGTGCATACAATGCATTGTCTCTTGTCCTTCCCCTCCCCTTTTAGTTTTACCCTTTTTGTGTATATGTTAGGGCTTTTCCTGTCTGTACCTGATCACTTTAAAATAGGTTACACAGTTATGAACTGTGTATTTGGCTACCTAGGGGCCTCTCCTAACCTTCTTTCTCTTATGTGGTGCATCATCCCTCTAAAAGCTATGATTGCTGATGGTTAGAACTTGCATAACAATTTCTGGATGAGAACTAAGACAACATCTTAATTTGAAAACTGTGATTCTAGGTTTACACATTTAGATTGGATTATGGACAACGATAACATTGATTTGTGATAACATGATTAGTATATGCAGGCCTTAAAACTCAGGTTATAACGTTTAAAGTGTGCTATTCTGTGCAAATATGGAAGTTTTAAACAACCAGGGCTAAATGCGTGATCCTTGCGTCATCTATGACTGTTTTCATAAAATTAATCTGCCCCATTTTTGCATAACTAATTCGGGCCCAAAATTGGTTTTTAAAACTTGGCCCTTTATGTGTTTAAAACAATTCTTTGACAAACTTTAATCTTCTATACACTAATCCAATAGTGTATAGGAGAATATGAGTTTGGGGTCAACTATACAAAATTAATATCTGTATTTTCTAAAGTTATATGTATCATTTAATCATATATTGCATGCTTATAGATATCTCTACATTATGTGCGAAGACCCTTAATGTGCATTTGCGTGTTTCGTGAATCCTTTCTTTAAAAAAAACAGCCCCAATTCCATATATATTTTTGAAACTGACCCCAAAATCAAATAGCCATTAAGGTTAGCGCTCGAAAACTAATGTCAAGTCACACCGACCCTCAATAGCTAACATTTTCTTTACAAAATAACCCCAACTTGGTTTGTGATAAAATTTGAAAGTATTTTCAAAATTAGCTATTTCTGCAAAAGCCTATTAGACACTGAAATTGCACAAATAAATTGATTTGAACTAGTTCTTGCGATATTAGCCCGACTGAACCTATATTTACAAAACTTGAGGCTAAAAGTACGATTAGGCATTAGGCTTAGGCCATCCCTGCAAAATTCGAAAAGCCTAACACTTAACTGCTCACTGCCCATTAAACTGTTTTGCACAGATAGACCTTTTTTGCTTGATTAGTTGCGATTTTAGCCCTTACGTTAGTAAAATAATTTGTACATGCAATTCATGTTTTATTTACAGCCTTTTAACATCCCAAAAGTAAAAGCTTGGGCGGGTCCACTTTTTGTAGGACTTGGGGAAGTGCCTAACACCTTCCCCGAGTCATTTAGACTTCTTACCCTCGAATCTCTGAAAATGCGCTTTGATTGAATAAAGACTCGACCTTAGACATTTATGTGACCTAATACACCTTAGAAACTTATATTAGGTGGCGACTCCAATTTCAAACTCAAACGAGTTATCCAGTCAAACCCAAGCCTTGACTCGTTCCGAGTTAGGCAAAAAATTTGGGTGTGACAAAGACCACAAAGGTTGAGAATTGGAATTAAAAATTCTTCAAATGGTGAAATTAGGTATAAGTGGATTGAGATAAATTATGATTATGGTCTAAAGTATTGCAATGAATGAAGATTACAAGGACACAATGAGGAAGAATACTTCATTCTACATCCCGATCTTGCGCCAAAGGAAGAAGTTAATGAAGATGAGGGTTATGCATCAACTAAGGAGCCTGTTAGGGAAGCTCCTATAAAGGTGTTACAAAGTGGTAAAGTAGTGGGCAATTTGAACAAGGGTGAAGATGTTGTGATTCCAGTTCAAGGTCAATGGCATCAAGGGAATAGCTTTAAAAAATTTATCCATCCCAATAGAAATCCCAATGTTTGGTCAAAAGTTGAGAACAAGAATAAACAATCTAAAGTTGATGCTAATTATGGTAATCAATGTGAAGCTGTTGTTACTACTAATTCTTTTGCATTGTTAGAGAAGGATGAAGAATCTCATGAAGTGTTAGAAATTTCATGATAAAGGAGATAATTTGACTCAGTATGGTGTAGAGGAAAAAGATCACGAGAAATCACAGGATAAGGGTGGTAGTTTAGCTCGCGTGGTTGCTTATGAGAAGAGTATTTCGGATGCTGCAAAGGATGTTTATTCTAAGAAATTTTCTTCAACTCCAAGTCGAAGTAGGATGAAGGATAATGCAGTGTCCAAGGGCATAGAAATTCCAACTCCTAATAAAGGCAAAGAATTAATGGTTCTCGATTCAAGTTCTTTAAAGGAGATTCGGCTTTCAAATCCCACAGCGTATTCCTTAATGATTCAGGCTTTGGGGCTCTTATCCAATCCAATGAAGGATTTAATTCATGTACGCGATCAGCTACATATAAGTTCTTCATCCGATGTGGGAACTGGAGCTTCGGTTTTACAGGTTGAAAAAGACAAATTCAATGTTCCCTTGAACATGTCTGCTCAAACTATTCCATTCTAGTTTGATAATGATATTGAAGATGTTGAAGATGCGCATAATACAGACTCTACTGGACATGATGATATTATTGACACCCAATTTTGTCCCTTCTTTTTCTAAAATCGGCTATAAATCGACTTAATGATGAAATTTGGCTATTTGTACAAATTGTACATTAGAAAGCATGGATTTACGTGTGTTATCCCCTACTTATATATTACATACTTAAATGTGGCTATATTATGTAATTTTGCATCATTTAGACTATTTGTCGAAATATTGTTATTTGTGCAATTTTGGTACATTTATAGCATTTAGTAATTATTTGTGAATATCTATACTTAATTAATTTAATTGGTATTCCAATTTTCTTTTATGTGTACATTTTTACTATGTGTCCACATATTTTATACAATATATATACATATATATTTATATTTTTTATTTATTAGCACCTTTAAGGAAAATATTAGCCAATCATTTCCACTTCGTGATTTGTCGTATTTGAGTTCCTTCTGAATTTAAATATGAGCAAATATTCCTTTAAAAGCGTTTATCTTGAAGACTTTCCTACGAACCTAGACAATAGTCTGTCTAGGTACGCTCATTCTGTTAGGAATAATTGCTATTTTCTTCCAATTATTTCAAATCAAATCCAAAACTATTCAATTTTCTTTTTTCCCAATATCTACCAAATTTTTTATTTATTTTATTTATTGTTTTATTGAATCTAGACCAAAATACAACCAAATACATCTTTTATTTGAATTTCAAATGGTTTCCATAATTTCTTCCTAAATCTTCCCTTAATTTCTCTAATCTTCCTAAAATCCCAAAATCAATCTCCTAATCCCCTCAATCTCTCAAAATCCCTCAATCTCCTACCTAATTCCTAAAAATACTCCCAACACTTTTTTTTTTTTACATATACAGACTTTCACACACATACAAGGGGACCATCAGAAGGACACATAACAGACAACTACACACGCACAGCCACCCTCTCCTTGGCCTTCTTCGTCTTCTCCAAACCAGCCACCACAAAAAACTGATACAAACACCCATCACACCACACACAAATCAATTACACGTCAAAACCATCTCCTTCCCATCGACACGCACATACCCCGAATTACCCCTCCTCTCTCTGTTCATATACAAACAGATACCAATCCATACACATACACCACCGTAAACCCATCCACACCTACATTTCATATACAGTACATATACCACACCTTTCTTTGTCTCCTTCCTTGCGCCAACAACCTCACCCACTACTTAATCTCTTTTAGCCAAACAACTCACACCCACACACAAAACGTCAAACAGAAAACCAGTGGGATTGGTAACGAGGGTTACAGATCGATAACAGAAAAAGGGGGTCGAGATTGAGGAACTGAGAAATGGGACAGTGCCATCACTAAAAATGGCGAATAGATCTTTTGTCGCCTGTTTCCGGTGACTGGGGAAAACACTCTATAACTGGGAATCTCCGTCTTTGTTTCCAGGGTTCCTGTTTCGTGTATCGAATTAATGTGTCGTCGATTTTATGATTTTTCAGGAATTAGAAGAGGAGTTCGGAGTTGGCAGCGACGCTACTACTCAGCTAGTGTCGCTCCTCCCTACACTGGCGATTGTTCCTGTCCTGCGGTTGCAACTTGGGTTGTTGCGATTTGTGTATCTAGCCGGAATTATTTTCCGGTGGTGTGACTTTGGCAGGTGACGCCATTTATGCCCTGTGTTTTATTCATGTTGTTTTAACAAGTCTTTGACCATTGTTATTATGTTGACTAGTCCTTTGCATGCTGTGGACCCCCACTGAACTCTGAAAATACTTATGTTGATGCCATTAACACATTATTCATTTTGGGCAGATAATTACACTGATTTAAGCAGAATACTATTCAAGGCCAATGAAAATAATTCAATAATTAATTTGAATTTGAGGCGTAGGGACTG
The DNA here is from genome assembly GCA_037355625.1 of Petunia x hybrida. Taxonomy (NCBI): domain Eukaryota; kingdom Viridiplantae; phylum Streptophyta; class Magnoliopsida; order Solanales; family Solanaceae; genus Petunia; species Petunia x hybrida. The sequence goes on along the minus strand of JBBBVM010000059.1, from coordinate 1,892,202 downwards.
ATTGGAACACGATACTACATTCAGGCTAATATCATTTGGAGGCCTCAAATCAGTCCTTTCACACACCCCGCGTCCCTAAAAAGACAAATAGGCGATGACGATGCATATCACTTTGCAAAGTAAGCGATAGTGGAGTGGTGGGATTAAAGGTACCTGGCATGGCAAACCGGCCCGGGTTCCGTGTTTGCAGCCGTACCGACATTCCTAACCTCTGCTTGATGCAATACATATTCTGAGCTTGTACTTTATAAAATCCCTTTCCCCTTTATTTTAAATTATTATTATTATTATTATTATTATTATTATTATTATTATTATTATTATTATTATTATTATTAACACTTACTTATTTCCTTTATAATTTTTACGAGGTAAAATTGGATGAGAGACGACGTTCTGTTTTTTTTTTGTTGAAAGAGAATAACGAGAAGAAAAATCCTTTTATTATTATTATTATTATTATTATCATTTTCATTATTTTCATTATTATTATCTATTAATATTATTATTATTATTATTATTATTTACTAACTTAATTTTATTTACTTTTTTACAAGGCATATATGGATATATACTCTCAAGACGACACTTTGAAATGCTTTTAAATTCAATTTGTTATTTGCATTCTTTTAAATTTGTCATTACTAATTTGTTTCGAGTTACTAACTACTTGATTTTATTTTGCAAGCTGTAATTCTCCAAGGAAGAAGCCAATTAGCAAATTCATATTTTTTGTTTAATTTCACATATTATACGCATATTATTTAAATCACTTTTTAGTTAGTTAGTCTATTTGCTTAGTTACTTGTTTGAATCTCAATTATAAGTCCGGCCGGTAACCATATTTAGTGGAGCTTGAGAGGTGCCTAACCCCTTCCTCTTGAGTTAATTTGAACCTCTTAGCTAGAAATTCTGGTTCGTAGATAAGTTTTCAGAGTTAATTATAAAATTAGTTAGAAACAAAATAGGTGCCCTAACACGCCTAGTTAAAATATGTTAGGTAGCGACGCCAACTCTTTACCCGTGAGTTACCCTATAAGTCAAGTCCTATTTCAAACTTTAACCGGTTCGGTAAAAAATAGGATGCGACAGAATGGCGACTCCGCTGGGGATATCAAGGTTCAAACTATAACGGACTTTAAATTTGGATTCTCTATTTGCTTTATTTTCTTTCCATTTATTTCAGTACTAAGTTTTCTTCCTTCCCTTTTTTGCAGGATTAAGGTTTACTTTTGAATTTTTGAATTTTGGCGCTCTATTATTTAATTGCTTGATTATATTTTCTTTGTTATTTTTCATGTCACTTCCTCCACTCCTGGAAGGTTTTACAGTTGCACACACCACAAATGGTTACGTGGATCTCACAGCCGTTTCACTCTAAAAATACCCTTTAGGGGGAACGGTTTGGGATATAGTTGGTCCGTGGTACAACCGACAATTCCAAACGTTCCCACCCCTTGGTCGTCCGCCTGGGGGAATCATTTCCTTGTATAGTAAACCCACTCTTGGAAGGTTCTTTAGGATAGCACAACACGTCCCACACTTCAACTATTTTCAAATCTTCCATACATTACTAAATCTTTTTCTATAAAACAATTTCACGTCGTAATTCTTTGTATTTTCTTTATTAGCTAGTTTCAATTATCTTTTTTTTAAAAAAAAAAAAAACTAATTTGTTTATTTCATTTTGTCTTTTTACTCCTCCTTTTTAAAATTATTTTTTGAAATACTTCAATATGTGCATTCTTTCCATAAAATTGCTAAATTCCGTTCTTTTAGACAATTTTACTTAATTCAATATTGTCTAGTTTCTATTAATTATATTTTTCAAAACTAATGTGTGTTTGTTTTTTTTTTTTTTCTAAAAAAAAAAACTTATTTTGTGAAACATTTCTATGTGTGCATATTTACAACACTTAAGCCTTTTTAGGGAACATGTGCATTTCTTTCAAACTTGTGCATTTCTTTCAAAACTCGTATATTTTTTACTCGTGCATGCATATCTTCCGCCACTCCTGGCAACTTTCTAAATCGTGCGTTGAAAACACGGCGGTTACAACCACCTATTCCCTCACATAAAAAATTCTTTTAGGAGGAACGACTCGGAACCTATTTGGTCCGAGACGTTCCCGCTCCCGAGCCGTCTGCTTGAGAGGATATAAAATCCGGTCTAGCTAACTTCATTCCTTAGTAGCGGCATTAGAAACCATGCACCATGACATGTCATTAGTCGAGTTGTTCTCAAGTCCGATAGGCCAACTTGTTCAAACAATTCGAACGTGGTTTTAACCCCCAAAGAAAACATGATTTATTTGTATTTGCTTAAAGGGTTGAACGTACAAAATGTGGACCGTTTATTGGCATTGTTTTGCATTCAGTACTATTCAAAGGCACAAAAGTTACCCAAGGGGAATTAAAAGCCCAAATTGAATCAGAAATGATTGTTCGTTCATAAACAGCCGAAATTATTCTGTATTCAATGTCATTCAAAGGCACGTAGATAACCTAAGAGGCGTTAAAAGCCCAAATTGAATCAGAAATGATTGTTTATTCATAAACAGTCGGAATTATTCTATATTTAATGCCATTCAAAGGCACGAAGGTTATCTAAGAGGCATTAGAAGCCCAAATTGAATCAGAAACGACTGTTTATTCCCAAAGGATTGGAATCATTCTGTATTCAATGCTATTCAAAGGCTTAAATGGTAACTGAAGGGGTATTAAAAGCCCATTTCGAAGCAGAAATGACCGCTCGATAAATGGGATGACACATAACGCACGTTTATCCTTTAAGCATTATATAAGGACTTGACATCCTTGGCATGTCAAAAGTCCATTAGCAACTCCCGTCTAAAGTGTCTAAAGGGTTCTCAACTCACAACGACACATCTCTTCATATCCTCTATTGCATTTGTTTCAAAAGCTTGTGCCACACGTTGATCATTTTGCTCACTATAAAGCCAATCTTAGACATTTTTCTTCTCCCTTTTCCCTATCACCCTTCACATTTTCCAAAAGATCATGGCCACTAGAACATTTGACATGATTACTGAAATCCCTCAGTTACTTAAAGATTAGTGGAAAAACCTAAGCATAGATCAACAAGACCAAGTTAAAATGGAGCACACCAAGTTTTTCACTTTGAGAGTGTAGAGTTGACACCATTACTGGAGGAAATAGGTGGTTTAACTCAATTACCATTCGAAAGTGAAGAAGTCTTGATGCCTAAGAATATTACACCCGAGGAGTTCTTTGAAATGGTAGGGTTTAAGTCTGAGTTGTGCACAGACAGTATAAGGCAGTCGGGAATTTCTCTGACTTCCCTCCACATCAAATTTGGGTATAGAGAGGCATTTCAAGAGTCCAAAGAATATTTCAGCATTAACCAGGCAGATTGGCAAGAGCGGAGGATACTTGCTTTTATCACCAGCTTTTTAGGCACTGTCGTGTTTCCACAACACAAAAAATGAGTTGATGTTTGCATGGTTTCAATTGTTGATGTCTTACTCAAAGACATTAACAAGAAATACACTTTGGTACCGATGATTGTTGCAGAAATGTACCGAGCGTTTGAAAGATACAAGAAGGGCGCTGGTTTCTTTGAAGGTCGCAATTTGCTTTTACAAATTTGGCTAATGGAGCATTTGTATAGGATGGCTAGCACAGAATAAATTTTCCATTCCATGCCAAAAGAAAACTACATCTTGGCTCATACCGCCCGCATGGACAATGCTTTTGGGAAATAGGACCAACCAACAACCGCCAATGGTTGGCACCACATGTTCTGTCAACTGACACCTGGGAACATTAAGTGGATGTTTGATTACTTTCCCAGCACAACAGTAATCACACGATCCAAAAAAGACTCATTTCTCATCTTAGTGGGCTTTAGAGGAGTTTACCCATACACTCCTTTAAGGGCACTTAGACAAGCTGGGAGGAAGCAGATTGTACCCCAAATTACAGACATCAGAAGTTTCAAAGCAAATATTCTCGGAGAGGTAATACCGTTCAAAGACAAGATATCAGAACTTTGGAAAGAAAGATAACGAATGGGAATCGAGACTATTGGATGAGACAAGTTTGACGCTGGCTATGACGAAGACTATCCAGACTGGCTTAGGAAAGACATAGCAAGGGCAGTTCAACCAAGTGCAACAACAAAAAGGAAAAGAAATGCTGATGAGTTAGAATCTGAGTACAAAAGGTTACACAAACAACTGGCAAGGGCACAAGGGAAATTAGCAAAGAAGCAAAGTTTGGTCAAAGCAAAGAACGAAAAAAAAGGCAAATGGCGCAGTAAGGCAGAACTCTTGACAAAACGCATAGAGTCTATCAGCGTATGGGCTAGCAAGGGGATGAACTCTGTGGTAAACAAAGGAATGGAGGAGAAAGGAAGAAGGGCTTAGGAAATGTTGAAAAATTTAACATTTGACATATCCCGGCTCTTGACTAATGCAGACAATATCATCTTCCAAGGATATTCATCAGAGGCAAGCTTGTCCGAGGAGGACTCGTTCGAGGAAGAAGAAGAAGAATCTTCTAAGGAAGGATCAGCTTGAAAGACGTTCACCTGGCCATGATCTAACCCTCTAGCATTGCTTTCCACCTTTGCACTATTTCAATATCAGCCAATGTAACAAAAGTCCGATAAATGTAATATTATCTTTTAGGCTCCGTATTTTGTTAGCAAATGAAATGATGCATGTGGCACAAACCGCTTTTCAAAATCATCGTGTGTAAAACGGTCCTTCGTATTATAAGATGCATTTCTTTTTTGATATGTGTGCATTGCATGAATTCGTCTGTTGTTCTGAGTCTCTTTCTACCTAAGGAAGCTCTCCTCCAAATTCAAATCTCCTACCGAGGTACCTCTTCTCCCCACTCTATGCCCAAATCCTGGTATCTAAAATCTTTCGCATGTCCAAACTGTCTCTAATTCATTCAAAAGTCTATTACCCAAAAGGTTGGCTCGAGTTGAATACCAATGAAAAAGACATGGAGAAGCGAGTACACTTGTCAGGGATTTTCCGAAATAAAGGAGTTTTTTCACAGCAATTCCCACCAGCTCTCTCCTCTCTCTACAAACTACCAATAAGGCTGGCCAGTTTGGAAATGTGAGCCTTTTCAAAAAGAAGACGAAGTCTCTTTTGCTGCAACCATTCAAGACCCTACTTTCAACAACTATTATCAAACAGCACCACCATTTTATCCCTACCCTCATATACCACCTGATTATCCAGTTTACAAAACACTCAGCCCACTCGACCTATATTCCATATCCTAACACCAAATCGTTCACCATACCAGCAAAACACTCAATCCAACTACCAAAATAAACTACCATACCCTCTTATGCCTCTCCCCGATGCCAACAAAAGACCAAAAAGAAACTACACTCCACTAGCTGAAGTCCACACTCAATTTCTCGAGAGGTTGAAAGCTGTTGGGCTTATTGTCCTGATTCCTCAATGCACATGAAAAAGAAAATTGACAAAGCAAGAGAAATGTTGGCCAAATTGGAAGGCACACATGGTTCGCCTTAAGACCATTTGACACCAATATCCAAGGATCATCTTTGTTACTCTAGTCTGTACAGTCATACCACTTACAATACATGACCGTGACCCAAAGCACTTTCCAACTCGCTCCCGGCATTCAAAGGGCCAGTGAAAGATAATATTAGAAAGACAGGTGCAACAAATACTTGGGCACAACAATCAAAAAAAGGCAAGCCAATTCAACTTGAAAAAGGAAACAAAGACACAATGGCAAAAGTTATCATTATATGACAAACCTGGAGACCCCTGATGCATTTGGAAGCATATCTCTATCACTAGCAAAGATAAAGCAAGACGATGAGGTTATTCGAGACACCTACCATAGCAAGGTTTGAGTTGATATAAAGCACATGCAAATAGACTTCTTGGAGCAATTTTGGTCGAAGGCTCAATTGGGGCGATATGAATTCTCATGACGGCAACTAAAAAAGGACACAACACTCTAAGAATACACATGATGTAGGCAACCTACATCGAGTTCAATGACTCAGCAATAAGATATTGCCCAACAAGGAAGGTTGGTGCAAGAACTATATTGCAGCGGTTGGTCGACGAGTATGAAAGACGTTGAGAACCTTTTTGAAAGATGCATAGGCATCATGACAAACAAATTGGCAAGAAAGGATGACAAATGCACTCAAGGTCCTGGTATTCGACAAAAGCCAACATCCTTTTCTGTCTCACAACACAATCTATTCCTTACACAATGTCTTTATCACATTTCAGTGACATTCAACTCCTCATCTCCTGCTTAAACAAAGCTTCGGTCGTTTAACCAAAATCCTTGTCTTGACTGCTATATAAGGCATTCGAAAAAGCCAAAATGGCAAGCCGAACTGAAAACATTTTCTCCTGCAACAAAGCCCTTTGAACCACCAGCATATAACACCAAGAGCGTTCAGACAATCCAAATACCGTACAACCTGCATTACACGAGAGTCACAACAAAGAAATTAGATTTCTATACGACCGAGCTCACAGCCTCACACTGCACCCAACTTACACAATAAACAACCTCCCTCTGTCTAGATTTCCAACCACAACAACCGTAGCGGGCTCAGCACAATCAAGGATAGACCAAAATGACAAAACCTCACGCCTTTACTCCTTTAGCCCAGTCAAAAGATATTGCAACCGACAAACAAACCACTCCCTAGATACCCATTCCTAAATTTGATCCAACATGATCTACACTCATCACTCAAACATTCAATACCATGGCACCACGAAATATCCAACACTAGAAAATAAAATTCAAAGTCTGATCGGCCAAAGCGAGTCAATGGTACAACAAGGACCAACAAAGGGAAACTCCAACTCCCAAACTACAAACACACTTTCTACAAAGGCCTATCCATCAAAGTTAGCTCCATTACTTTTGAAAGCAAAACCTAAGACAAATACAATTTTACGCAATCTCCAAATCCAGCAAAAATCCAAATATCAAACCCCAGTCTGAGTATGCAAACATCCATATACTCATAGTCATCAATACGCCCAATCGTCACACTAAAGGACGAATGTAGGTTCTAGCCAATACATTTTGTTTTTCAGTGCAATGCAACCACCCGTTCTCGTTGATCTGTCATAAATAATAAACTGGGGCAGAATTTTTGAGGATCCCCTCAAAAATTCCCAAAAGACGCAAACTTGACACTTGGCAGAAATTTTTGAGGTCCCCTAAAAAATTTCAAGAAAAGTCCTTACAAGAGCAACGTGATAGCCTCCTTAGCACTTTGCATGAGATACCAATAGCATCCTACTTGTTACATTTTACTTTGCTTTCGATGCATCGACTTAGGGTACACAGCCCGATGTCGAATAGTCATTTAAATTAGCTGAGGCTACACAGCCCGAGGTGTCGACTTAGGGTACACAGCCCGATGTCAATTAGTCATTTAAATTAGCTGAAGGTACACAGCCCGAGGCGTCGACTTAGGGTACACAGCCCGATGTCGATTAGTCATTTAAATTAGCTGAGGGTACATAGCCCGAAGCGTCAATTGAGGGTACACAGTGCGATGTCGATTAGTCATTTAAATTAGCTGAGGGTACACAGCCCGAAGCGTCGATTGAGGGTACACAGCCCGATATCGATTTGTCATTTAAATTAGCTGAGGGTACACAGCCCGAAGCATCGATTGAGGGTACACAGCCTGATATCGATTTGTCATTTAAATTTGCAGAGGGTACACAGCCCGAAGGGTCGATTGAGGGTACACAGCCCGATATCAAATATCGATTTGTCATTCAAATTTGTTGAGGGTACACAGCCTGAAGCGTCGATTGAGGGTACACAGTCCGATATCGATTTGTCATTTAAATTTGCTGAGGGTACAGAGCCCGAAGCGTCGATTGAGGGTACACAGCCCGATATCGATTTGTCATTTAAATTTGCTGAGGGTACACAGCCCGAAGCGTTGATTGAGGGTACACTGCCCGATATCTATTTGTCATTAAAATTTGCTGAGGGTGCACAGCCCGAAGCGTCGATTGAGGGAACACAACCCGATATCGATTTGTCATTCAAATTTGTTGAGATCGATTTGTCATTCAAATTTACTGAGGGTACACAGCTCGAAGCGTCGATTGAGGGTACACAACCCGATATCGATTTGTCATTAAAATTTTCTGAGGGTACATAGCCTGAAGCGTCACTTGAGGGTACACAGCTCGATATCGATTTGTCATTTAAATTTGCTAAGGGTACACAGCTCGATGCGTCGACTAAGGGTACACAATCCGACGTCGATTTTGTAAGTTTAATTTTGCAGAGGGTACACAGCCCGATGCATCGACGGAGGGTACACAGCCCGATGTCGAAACTGATACCACAAAGGGTACACAACTCGAAGGCAATTTTGACATTGTAAAAGAAAGACAGCCTGGGAGGTAGACAGCCCGTTGAAAGGACAACATGATAAAGGGTAGACAGCTCGGTGAAAGGACAACATGACAAAGGGTGTGCAACCAAAATGAAAGAATGATAGGCAACCCTGCATGAAGAGATACACAACTCAATACGAAAGGAGTATACAGCCCGACGTGACAAGCACACATTTAAAGGACGAAAAGCAATGGACATACAATCTGACGTCGCACTGGTAAGATGATCCAACAACCATTCAGCACGACAAAGCAACTACCTCCTGACGAGAATCACTTAGCAAACCAATATCCCCCAGAGGAGAGGCGCACATTCCCTAGCACTGAGCACTTGAAAGCGGACTAGACAAAGGAGAGCTCAACTCGACAGGGAAGTTTACTTTATCTTTGTTTTTATCTCAATTTGCATTTGTCCTGATTTTGCTATAGGGAGTCTCCGATCTCTCGACAAACCCCTGAGACCTACTCTCACACCTGCTCCCAAAAAATCACTACCAATTGTGCAACCACAAAGCCTCAAATATACCTCAAAGCATCATCCTAAAACCCAATTCAAAATGCCTAATCCCACAATCAATGCTTTTGCTACGCCCGCAAGTTGCCTAGTTTGTCGGGTTCCAAAGCGTTCAAAGCCACAGTTCCGTACTCACACTAGTGATCTACCCAACCTTTCCTTGCCGATTGGGTACCAGCTCCGTATTCCTTCCTATTTGTGCCTATATGTTTGGATCATTCATATTCATCGTGCTTTACTCCTCAATGTTCCTCAGTTCATTCAAAACAATGTCGAAGCCATGATGACTCATCTATCGAGTTATAGTGGAAATTATGCCCATGTAAACTCCTCTTTATAGGTGTGTCGTGCACCACATCTTCATAACTAGATGATTACAAGCCTATTTCACCGCACTCGATCTATCGACGTTATCTCATCTTTTGATAATGCCTTTGTCCTACCCGTAAAATACCTATTCTGTCGAATTCTGACATGCCCAAAAGCCAATCGTTTCATGCCCTCATAGGTAATCTGCATAATCCTTCGTTGCGAATTAGGATGTCATTTTGCATTTCCTTCCAACTAATGCCTAATTTGCTTATTCAAGCCTATCTGCGTCAATCGTGCGTGTTTTCGTGCCTAATCGTGCCCATTTGTTTGAGTTGTGCGCATTTATAAAACTCGCTCCTCAAATTCTTCCCAGCTCAGTCAAGGCAATATCGAGGGAAGATTACTCATTTGTCGAGATGAAGTGGAAACTATGTACATTTAAACTCCTCTTTATGGGTGTGTAGCGCGCCACATTTTCATAACTAGGACGATTATAAGTCTCCTTTCCCACGCTCGATCTATTGAGATTATCTCACCTTCGCTAGTGCCTTTAGTTCATTCTTATCTCGCCAAAAGGCAAAGCATACACAAATCTAAACTTTACATACTTGAATAAGTTTAATCATTACATCCACAATCGCACGTCATAAACATCTCATAATGGCAACATGCCATTCTAGAACTACACACGGCCTGATTCTCGTGAAACCCGTGATATGTAGGCAACTCAGAGACCGGGGTTCGGTCAAAAACACCCCAATACTCCCATTTCCCCTTCAATCATTTTTGCCTACAAGTCGTGAAAAAATTGGCTACTCCGTCAACTATCTTTGCCCGAAGACGTTTTCATCATCCCCGGGCAAAGAGGGGCAGCTGTTCACACTAAATTTTGTCCCTCCTTTCTCTAAAATCGGCTATAAATCAACTTAAATGTACAATTTGACTATTTGTACAAATTGTGCATTAGAAAGCATGCATTTATGTGTGTTATCCCCTACTTATATATTACATACTTAAATGTGGCTATATTACATAATTTCGTATCATTTAGACTATTTGTCGAAATGTGGTTGTTTGTGCAATGTTAGTACATTTATAGCATTTAGTAATTATTTGTGAATATTTATACTTAATTAATTTAATTAGTATTCCAATTTGCTTTTATGTGTGAATTTTTACTATGTGTCCACCTATTTTAGACAATATATATACATATATATTTATATTTTTTATTTATTAGCACCTTTAAGGAAAATATTAGTCAATTCATTTCCACTTCGTGATTTGTCGTATTTGAATTCCTTCTAAATTTAAATATGAGCAAATATTCCTTTAAAAGCGTTTATCTTGAAGACTTTCCTACGAACCTAGACAATAGTCTGTCTAGGTACGCTCATTCTGTTAGGGATGATTGCTATTTTCTTCCAATTATTTCAAATCAAATCCAAAACTATTCAATTTTCTTTTTCCCAATATCTACCAAATTCTTTATTTATTTCATTTATTGTTTTATTGAATCTAGACCAAAATACAACCAAATACATCTTTTATTTGAATTTCAAATGGTTTCCATAATTTCTTTCTAAATCTTCCCTTAATTTCTATAATCTTCCTAAAATTCCAAAATCAATCTCCTAATCCCCTCAGTCTCTCAAAATCCCTCAATCTCCTTCATAATTCCTAAAAATACTCCCAACACTTATTTTATTTTTTTTTAGATATACAAACTTTCACACACATACAAGGGGACCATCAAAAGGACACATAACAGACAACTACACACGCACAACCACCCTCTCCTTGGCCTTCTTCGTCTTCTCCAAACCAGCCACCACAATAAACTGATACAAACACCCATCACACCACACACAAATCAATTACATGTCAAAACCATCTCCTTCCCATCGACACGCACATACCTAGGATTACCACTCCTCTCTCTATTCATATACAAACAGATACCAATCCATATACATACACCATCGTAAACCCATCCACACCAACATTCAATATATAGTACATATACCACATCTCTCTTCGTCTCCTTCCCTGCGCCAACAACCTCACCCACTACTTAATCTCTTTTAGCCAAACAACTCACACCCCACACAAAACGTCAAACAGAAAAAAGGGGTCGAGATAGAGGAATTGAAAAATGGGACAGTGCCATCACTAAAAATGGCGAATAGATCTTTTGTCGCCTGTTTCCAGTGAATGGGGAAAACACTCTATCACATGGAATCTCTGTCTTTGTTTCCTGGGTTCCTGTTTCGTGTATCTGATTAATGTGTCGTCGATTTTATGAGTTTTGCAGGAATTAGAAGAGGAGTTCGGAGTTGGAAGCGACGCCGCTACTCAGCTGGTGTCGCTCCTCCCTACACAAGCGATCGTTCCTGTCCTGCGGTTGCAACTTGGGCTGTTGCGATTTGTGTATCTAGACGGAATTATTTTCCGGGGGTGTGACTTTGGCAGGCGATGCCATTTATGCGTTGTGTTTTATTCATGTTGTTTTAAAAAGTCTTTGACCATTGTTATTATGTTGACTAGTCCTTTGCATGTTGTGGACCCCCACTGAACTCTGAAAATACTTATGTTGTTGCCACTAACGCCTATTCATTTTGGGCAGATAATTACACTGACTTAAGCATAATACTATTCAAGGCCAATAAAAATAATTCAATAACTAATTTGAATTTGAGGCCTAGGGACTGATTTGAACACGATACTACATTCAGGCCAATGACGTTTGGAGGCCTTAAATCAGTCCAGTCACACACCCCGCGTCCCTAAAAAAAAAAATAGGCGATGACGATGCATATCACTTTGCAAAGTAAGCGATAGTGGAGTGGTGGGAGTAAAGGTACCTGGCATGGCAAACCGGCCCGGGTTCCGTGTTTGCAGCCGTACCGACATTCCTAACCTCTGCTTCATGCAATACATATTCTGAGCTTGTACTTTATAAAATCCCTTTCCCCTTTATTTTAAATTATTATTATTATTATTATTATTATTATTATTATTATTATTATTATTATTATTATTATTAACACTTACTTATTTCCTTTATAATTTTTACGAGGTAAAATTGGATGAGAGACGACGTTCTGTTTTTTTTTTTTTTTTTGTTGAAAGAGAATAACGAGAAGAAAAATCCTTTTATTATTATTATTATTATTATTATTATTATTATTATTATTATTATTATTATTATTATTATCATTTTCATTATTTCATTATTATTATCTATTAATATTATTTACTAACTTAATTTTATTATATACTCTCAAGATGACGCTTTGAAATGCCTTTAAATTCAATTTGTTATTTGCATTCTTTTAAATTTGTCATTACTAATTTGTTTCGAATTACTCACTACTTGATTTTATTTTGCAAGGTGTAATTCTCTAAGGAAGAAGTCAATTAGCAAATTCATATCTTTTGTTTAATTTCACATATTATACGCATATTATTTAAATCACTTTTTAGTTAGTTAGTCTATTTGCTTATTTACTTGTTTGAATCCCAGCTATAAGTCCGGCCGGTAACCATATTTGGTGGAGCTTGAGAGGTGCCTAACCTCTTCCTCTTGAGTTAACTTGAACCTCTTACCTAGAAATTCTGGTCGTAGATAAGTTTTCAGAGTTAATTATAAAATTAGCTAGAAACAAAATAGGTGCCCTAACACGCCTAGTTAAAATATGTTAGGTGGTGACTCCAACTCTTTACACATGAGTTACCCTATAAGTCAAGTCCTATTTCGAACTTTAACCGGTTCGGTAAAAAATAGGATGCGACAGATGCCACACCCACTGACAAGGTACTAATAAAGAATATGTCATCTTTCACACAGGTTCAGGCTGTTTTATGCAGGAAGGATCCAAAGCTTGATGATGGTCCTTTATGTCCTGGGCGATTAGCCATTGAAGAGCTTGAAGAAGATTCAACGGCTCATAATTTTAGGGAGGTTGCGAGTGATGAAGACTTATCCCCTAGAAGTGTTCAGAATAATAAAAATGTAATGGCCTTTGCTCCTTTAGGGAAACCTACAGCTTTACCCAAGAACCAAAAGAAGCAAAGAAAAGGTGGTAAAGTTATTACTGAAGCACAACAGCAAGAGCAACAAATTCGAGCTACATCGTTGAGGTCTACCTCAATAAAGAAAAATTGACCTATGGATAGATTATTAATATGGAATATTAGGTCAGTCAATACACAAGAGGCCTTTTATAGGGTGATCACTTTAAATCAAAGGAAATATTTTCAAGTTATTGAACTCATAGAACCTTTCCAGGGCATGCAAACTATTGATGGGTATAGACGAAGACTGGGTATGGAGCAGAGTTTGTACAATATTAATGGGAAGATTTGGGTGTTTGCTTCTGATGATTATTTGGTAACTAAGATGATAAATGATGAGCAGTAGTCGATGCTTAATTTTTATCATCAACAATTTGATCAAGATATTGTCATTACGTTTGTGTATGCAAAGATAGATGCTAATGAAAGAATTCTTTTGTGGGATGCTATCCAATATTTTTAAGCCGACAATGATAAGCCTTGGCTTGTTGCGGGGGAATTTATGTTATTCTTTCTAAGGATGAAAAATATGGAGGTTTGATGGTGTTTGCTCCAGAATATGAAGAATTTGCGGCAATAATAGCTTATTGCCATCTTATGGATTTGAGATTTCATTCGAGAAGCATCTTCACTTGGCGGAATGGGGGAGTTGAAGATGATTTTATTTTGAAGCGACTTGATAGATGTCTGGAAAATAAAAAATTATTGGATGTGATGATTAAGATAGAGGTTGATCATTTGGCAAGGGTGGGTTCAGATCATTCACCTTTATTGATTACCTTTTCGCATGAGTCATCACCAATCATTAAACCGTTCAAACTCCTTAATTTTGGACTGCACATTCGGATTTTTTTCTCTTAGTTCAAGATTATTGGCGCATGGATGTCAGGGGTGATCCTTTTGTGGTGTTTCATACGAAATTCAAGGCTTTAAAAAAGAAATTATCTTCTTGGAGCAAGGCTACGTATGGTAATATTTTTCAGCAAATCGCTTCACTTGAAGATATAATTCATGCCCATGAATATGAATTGGAAACATCCCCTACCCTGGAAAATAGAGGCACAGAAGCTAGCTGAAGCAGAAGGCCGGGATGCAATGGTTTAAAGAGGGTGATGCTAATTCAAAATATTTTCACAAACATGTCAATGGAAAAAGAAGAAAGCTTCATATTCACAGAATCAAAAATAGAGATGGAGCATGGATTAATTCACAGGATGCTACGGCAAGGGAAGCAATGTGGTTTTTCAAAGACAATTTGCTCAGGATGATCCTCCAACAAATTTTGATTTTCTTATGAATGTACCTTAGATGGTTTCGTTGGAGCAAGATGACGAACTTGTCCGGATCCCGTGTGAGGAGGAGGTGAGGGAAGTTGGGTTTGATCTTGATGGAGATAGTGCTAGATGGTTTCACTGGTAAGTTTTTTCAAGTTTGTTGGGTATTCTCAAGAATGACCTCTTAATGGTGGTACGAGCTTTATTTTCTGGAAGAGCACTGCCAAGATATGTGACTAATACCAATTTGGTTTTATTGCGTGAAAAGCCAAATATGATATCTTTTTCTGATTTACGCCCTATTAGTTTGAGCAATTTTGTGAATAAAGTGCTTTCTAGGGTTGTTCATAATCGGTTGGCTGGTATGTTGCCTAGTTTAATTTCTCAAAATCAAGCTGGGTTTGTAAAAGTTAGAAGTATTGTGTAGAATGTCTTGTTAGCGCAAGAAATTATTCATGATATTAATGAGAGGAGGAATCATGCCAATGTAGTGATCGAGCTTGATATGATGAAGGCATATGATAGGGTGTCTTGGCCTTTTTTGATGATGGTGTTGAGAAAAATGGGATTTTGTCATGAGTTTGTTGATGTTATTTTCCAGTTGGTGTCATCTAATTGGTATTCCATCTTTTTTAATGGATAAAGCCATGGTTTCTTCTACTCTTCTCAGGGTTTAAAGCAAGGTGATCCTCTTTCACCTACTCTTTTTATTCTCATAGCTGAGGTCTTGACAAGAAGTTTGAACTCCTTGCACAATCATAGTTTTTATCAGGGTTATGTGATGCCTAAATGGAGTCCTTACATCAATCATTTGGCATTATACATATGATACCATTATTTTTACTTCTTCGGATGATGAGTCACTGCATTTAGTTGTTGGTGTGTTGAATGCGTACGAGGAAGTATCTAGCCAGAAAATTAATAAGGACAAAAGTGCTATCTATCTTCATGAATCAGTGCCTCTTAATCTGGTGGAAAACATGGAATTAATTACCAATATTCGCAAGAATAACTTTCCATTCACAGATCGAACGGATGGAGTGCTAAAATTCTATCATTTTGAGAAAGGGAAATCCTCACTAAACATGTTCTCCAAAGCATGCCTACACATCTATTGTCCGCGGTTAATCCTCTTGATTATGTGATTAATCAACTTCATAGGCTTTTTGCAAAGTTTTTTTGGGGGAATTCTTACGAAGGGTCAAAAAGGTATTGGGCATCTTGGAAACATTTATGTGTGATTTATGATGAAGGTGGTATGGATTTTCATTCATTGTTTGATGTCTCTAATGCCTTGTTCACTAAGCTTTAGTTGAACTTTAGAGCCAAAACATCTCTTTGGGGGCACATTTATGGCTAATAAATATTGTAAGAAATTATATAAAGCTATTGTGCCATTTAAAGAGGGTTCCTATGTTTGGAGAAAAATGCTTCAAGTGAGAGATGCAATAGACCATGAAATACTTTGGCAACCTAGGATGGGTTCGGCGCATTTATGGTATGATAATAGGACCGGATTGGGTCAACCCTTGCAAAGAAATAAAAGCGATAATTATACTCTTCTACGCTCAAACTTCCCTATCTCAAGGTCTGGAGCTGATCAGCACATGCTCTCTGTGTCTCTATGGGCATATACTGATGAAGGAAGGTATCCAAGAATTCCTATCAAGTCGCTGGAGTAGAATCTGACCCTCTGATAGCTCCTGCGTCTAATACCACCCTGCTGCTAGGTCATGCAATCTAGATGCAGCTAAATCTACCGACTCTGTGTCTGACACGTGCATGACCCTCAATACCCTGTACAAGATCCAGTAAAGACTGGAGGCTCTAGTCGGATAAAATTCATGATCTTGGATCCAGTATCTCACTGGGCATTTGAACTATGCTGTCTAGTCAGAGCAACTACAACACAGGTCAATAATCAGATGGCATCCCTCATTTCCTGCCCCTGACCGTTGGGTAGAGAAGCTTGAGGTACAGTAGCTGCGGTACCTCTAATATCGCCCTAAACTGAAGGGATCTGTGAGGCCTCAGATAGAGCCTCAGGTCTGAATTCCTCACTCTCATCCACCTCAGGTGGCATTCTACTAGTACCCTGGCCGGCAATAGCCTTGCCCTTCTGGGTAGCTATTAGTTTCTTCGGCGACATCGCTTTGCTGAAAACACTATTGTTAGAGGGATGAATTCTTTAATCATGGCTCTATCGCACGATCTAGAGAAGAAAGAAAGACAACTGTCCTGAAGTGCCTTGTAGCCTCCTGTTCAAAAGTATGGCGCGCAACATACTCTTGAACAAGACTCCACTAGACACGGCCTGTAGACACCCTAGGACCGAATTACTCTGATACCACTTTTGTCACAACCCAACCTAGGGTCGCGACGGATGACCAACACTAAGTGTCGATCATCACTAATCCTGCTGATAATCTACTAACCATGAATATAACTGATAAACGGAATAAGCATAAACCTAACTGATAAGAATTATGCAATGCAAAAAGCTGACAAGGCTAACATAAGCTGACATACATAACATATGGACAGAACCACACAAGGACATATCTACAGGCCTTTAAGAGTGATGAATTGAATATACAAAGGACGGGACAAGGCCCCGCTATACCCAAACTGGCTAACTGTACACATAACAAAAGATAAGTAACTCCGGAAGTAAGCGGAGTGACTCCAATAGCTGATAGATGGCCTACTAACATGGTCCAAGCATTGATCTATCTGCACCTTTGTGGCATGAAACGCAGCGCCCCAGAAAAGTGCGTGAGTACGATATACACCAAGTATGTAAGGCATGAGCATATAATATACCATAGCTGAATGAAACTGTAAGGCTGGAATATAAATATGTAAATATGATCTGGAGCATAGCAATATAGCTGGAAATCAGAAGAACGTACTAAACATGATCTGAATATAAACTGAAGTCTAGCTGAATCTGAAACTGAAGACTGAGCTGAACTATACTGATAAATAACTGTAATATGACTGATAACTGGTAACTAGAAAGGGGAATTGATAGCTGTCAACTGATACTGACGCTAAGAACTGGTCGCTGATAATTGAGAACTGGTAACTGGTACTGAGCTAAAACTGGACTGTTATCTGAACTGGTACCTATCTGGTGTTATGGGCTATATCCCCCCAAATCAGGTAACTGAACATCTGAACTAGTACCTGTCTGGTGTTATGGGTTGTATCCCCCCAAATCAGGTAACTTAAAACTGGAACTAGCCTCATGTATAATCATGCAGTGCATACTGTGGCTATATACGCGTATATAACAAACCTGGTAGGTGTTATGGGATAAATCCCCCCCCAACCAGTAATGTCTAGTTTCTCTGGTCAGAGTGTGTGAATGACATCCGGTCACACTAGGTGTTTCAACTCCCGCCTGAACCAGAGGGGCTGTGTCCCCCAGACGGGTTGTATCACTCGCGACCGGACTGTGTGTTCAATGTCCAACCTCTATGGGGGACTCCAAATCACACATAACATGATCACAATATAGGCATAAGCATGTATGAGGCATAACACATGTGGAAACAATAGATATGGACTCAAAGGAATGATAAGAAAACTCTAGATAGAATTATGGACACAACCTAGAACTCAGAATTTGTCCAACTCTTTGAATTTCCATAAAATTTTCGGCAGAGTTTCCCCTGAAACTGGATGATCCGAAAAACCAGAACCACCACTATACTATACACGGGAATGGATACCCGGATAAACTGATAACATAAACATGTTAGACTGATAACAAGATGAGACGACTGGATGACATAACAAATCCGCAGATAGAATGTCTGGACAGCACGACCTAATTTTCAGAGTGTAGATCAAAGATATAGACTTCATGGTCTTCATGAATGTTTTAGATATATGTCTTATAGTTCTGTGGATTCTTGAATCATCTCAATATCAAATTTTTACAAGGAGTTATGATCAATATAGTAACAGCTGTCCAAAAATCAAAATGATTTTCCAGATTTTGAAACGTTTTGTCTTGCTGATTCGGACATCTTTCACCTTGGATTTTAGTACCAAATTAAGTATATACAAGTTTTCCTTGATATCATACAAGTTTCTCACAAGAAACACTAAGTTTAGAACTAAGAAAAGCTTCAAAAGCTAAAAGATACATGCCTTGCCAAAAGAAAGGTTTAGTCTTACATACCTTTGATGTTTCTTGCTTCTACACCTTGTTTTCTTTGAATTCTACACCTTCTAAAGCTTAAACAAGATATAATACAACATTTAAGTACTTTACTTAGCCATGAAGTTATTCTAAAACTCAACCTATAGACGAAATTGAAGGTAGCATAACATTACCTTAATCGCGTAGAGCGTTTTGACGCAATCCGTCTTCAATTTCGAGTTAAGATTGGCGTGCTTCCGTCAAAATCATAAAAGTTGCTTAAAACTTAATGAGAGCACTGTTTCTCTCTTTAGATTTCTAAAAATGATGAGATGGAGGCGAATTTTTCCTTTTATACTTAGAAACATTTTAGTTTCAGTCCTCTTTTGCGCTTATGTCCCTTTTTCTTGCCTGACTTCTGATGCTTATATCCTCTTATCTAGATATTGTATGAACAAACCGTCAAAAGTGTTGGAAACTACACTCCAAGACCTTCAATTAGGTATATGATATGTCCCCAAACGATTTCATATAATGCACGAAATTAATTGTTGAAAAAGCTTTGTTACAAGGCAATTCCTTAGTCGGTTTTTCCGCTACTTAAATCTGATTTTTCCCAAAGTTTATATTCAACATATAAACATCATATATGGTCATTTTATGACTTTAAACTCACTTAAATCATTCTTAACATGTCTTTAGAGTGATATACGTCACTTTAGACAGACGGGGTGTAACAATCTTCCCCCGTTAAGAACATTCGTCCTCGAATGTTAAATGAAGTATGTAGAAGCATTAAGCGACGATCTGTTACATACCTGAAGTAGTGAAGAGATGTGGATATTTGGCTCTCATGTCATTTTCAGTTTCTCAAGTTAATTTTTGTACATTATTTCTTTGCTATAGCATCTTAACTAAAGGAATGTCTTTCGTCCTTAGTCGACGAATCTGTCTATCTAAAATTGCAACTGGCACCTCTTCATAAGTCCACTGCTCTGAGATCTGAACATCATCTACTTGTACAACTCTAGAAGGATCTTCGGCATATTTTTCTGAGCATGGAAATATGAAATACAGGATGGACCTCTTGAAGGTCTGCTGGAAGGTCTAATTTGTAGGCAACACGCCCAACTCGCCTGATAACCTGATATGGATCAATGAATCTAGGGCTAAGCTTGCCATTCTTTCAAATCTCATAACGCCTTTCACAGGTGATACTTTTAGGAATACCCAATCGCCAATCTGAACTTCTAAATCTCAACGTCGGTTATCTGTATAGGACTTCTGTTTGCTCTGCGCTGCTAATAATCTTTCCCTGATCAACTTGACTTTATCAACTTCCTGTTGGATTAAATCTGGACCCATCAATTGAGACTCGCCAAGCTCAAACCATCCTATAGGAGACCTGTATTTGTGTCCATACAAAGCTTCATATGGCGCCATCTGTATGCTAGAATGATAGCTATTATAATACGCAAACTCTATCAACGGTAGGTGATCACTCCAGCTGCCTCCAAAATCTATTACACGGGCTGTAAGCATATCTTTTAACGTCTGAATAGTCTGCTCAGCCTGTTCATCTGTCTGGGGATGAAATGTTGTACTCAGATTCACCTGTGTCCCTAAACCTGTCTGGAACGATTGCTTGAAATTAGCTGTAAACTGGTGCGCCCCTATCTGAAATAATAGATACTGGAATACCATGTAGGTGCACTATCTCTCTGATATAAAGTCTGGCATAATCC
Organism: Petunia x hybrida; assembly: GCA_037355625.1. Classification (NCBI taxonomy): domain Eukaryota; kingdom Viridiplantae; phylum Streptophyta; class Magnoliopsida; order Solanales; family Solanaceae; genus Petunia; species Petunia x hybrida. The sequence goes on along the minus strand of JBBBVM010000059.1, from coordinate 1,871,680 downwards.
TCTGCTGTATATGTAGTTCTAACAGGCAAGAAATGAGTTGATTTAGTAAGCCTATCAACTATAACCCAGATAGAGTCATACCTGCTCCGCGTACGGGGCAAGCATGTAATGAAGTCCATATTCAGTGCTTCCTATTTCCATGATGGAATCTATATTTCCTGCAACAAGCCACTAGGTTTTTTATGCTCGACTTTAACCTACTGGCAGGTAGGACACTGAGCCATAAATTCTGCTATGTCACACTTCATTCCGTCCCAACAATAAATCTGCTTAAGATCATGGTACATCTTAGTCTAACCTGGATGAACAGTGTATCTGGAATAATATGCCTCGGACATAATCTATCCACGTAAATCTACAATATCAGGAACACAAAGTCTATCTTTATACATAAGAACCCCGTCACTAGTAAGCTATATGGTAATTTCGGTTTTCTTCTGGCTATCTGTTTGTGTTCAACTAGAACAGGATCCTCATACTGGTGCTGTTTTACTTTTGTCACCAGGCAAGTAATGGCTGCTTTCTGAACTGTAACTCCTGCGTTCTCTGAATCTATTAATCTGACTCCCATGCTGGCGAACTGGTGGAGTGCATGAGCTAACTCTCTTTTCTGTGGATGTAAATAAGATAGACTACCCATAGACTTACGACTAAGGGCATCAGCAACAACATTCACTTTACCCAGATGATAAAGAATGTCCACGTCATAGTCCTTCAGCAACTCTAGCCACTGCCTCTGTCGTAAGTTTAGCTTCTTTTTCTTAAATATGTAATAGAGGCTCTTGTGGTCTGTATAAATATCAACATGAACCCCGTACAAATAATGTCTCCAAATCTTTAATGCATGAATGACTGCTGCAAGCTCTAGCTCATGGGTAGGGTAGTCCTGCTCGTGCTTTTTCAGGTGTCTGAAGCATAAGCATAACTTTTCGTGCTGCATCAATACACAACCAAGACCAATTCGACGGTAAATGACAGAGCCTTCAGATCCTTTTGGAAGTGTAAGTACTGGAGCTGTTATCGACCTATTCTATAGTTCTTGGAGCTGTGCTCACAGAGTCTGACAACTGAAATTTAGTTGTTTTCTGTGTCAATTTAGCCAGTGGAGCTGCAATGGAGGAAAAACCCTCTACGAACCTTCTGTAATAACCTGCCAAACCCAGAAAACTACGTACTTCAGTTGGCGTCGTAGGTCTGGGCCAATTCTTTACAGCCTCGATCTTCTGGCCATCTACTTTAATTCCTTCTGCTGAAACTATATGGCCAAGAAATGCCACTGAATCTAACTAGAATTCACACTTTGAGAACTTAGCATATAATTGCTGGTCCCGAAGAGTACCCAATACTGTGCGTAGGTGCTCCGCATGCTCTAGTCCTGAATGCATTCTTAGGTGATCAGATTCTCTGACTCTAACCTGATGGTAGCCTGATCGCAAATCTATCTTCAAGAAGCACTTGGCACCCTGGAGCTGGTCGAACAAGTCATCAATCCTGGGCAGAGGGTATTTATTCTTGATTGTGACTTTATTTAACTGTCTATAATCTATGCACATGCGTAGAGAGCCATCTCTCTTTTTCACAAATAATATCGAGGCTCCCTACAGGGAAATGCTGGGTCTGATGAGGCCTTTATCTAACAAATCCTTCTGTTGCTCTTTAAGTTCTTTCAGTTATGCAGGTGCCATCCTGAAAAACATGCCCATGATGGCGTGCTGGTGCTGAGGAAGCAACTGCTGATCTAGCTGGCTGGGCTGCACCACTACTACCCCTAGTCGGGCAATATCTCATGAAATGGCCTGCCTCGCGATAAATATAACAAGTATCAACTCCTAACTAACATGGGCCTAAGCGGCGTCTACCACAATCTGAGCATCTGGGATATGTCTGACCGGCCTGTACAGAAGTACCACGACGCTTAAATCCTGAAGTCTGTGATGCGTGACTAGATCTGGACTGAGGAGGTCTATCAGATCTGAGACCACGAGACTCTGAAAGTATACTAGCTGGTGGCTGTCTAACACTCTGCTGCCTACTCGCTCCGGATGTCTCTCCGAATGAACCAAACAATCTGTCCCTCTTATGTAACCCTTTATCCCTATCGGCTCTCATTTTCTACTTCTTCTCCTCAAATGATAAAGCAGACGCCTGAATGCGTGATATAAGACCTGGCTGCATAGCAACGATCATACACTTGTTCACCAGGCGTGGACCTAGTCACACTACATACCTGTGAATTCTATCCTCCAAACGGGCTACCACAGTAGGGTCAAACCTTGCAAAGAAATAAAAGCGATAATTATACTCTTCTACGCTCAAACTTCCCTGTCTTAAGGTCAGGAACTGATCAGCACGTGCTCTCTGTGTCTCTATGGGCATATACTGATGAAGGAAGGTATCCAAGAATTCCTATTAAGTCGCTGGGGTAGAATCTGACCCTCTGGTAGCTCCCGCTTCTGATACCACCCTGCTGCTAGGTCATGCAATCTAAATGCAGCTAACTCTACTGACTCTGTGTCTGACACGTTCATGACCCTCAATACCCTGTACGAGATCCAGTAAAGACTGGAGGCTTTAGTCGGATAAACTCCCTGATCTTGGATCCAGTATCTCTCTGGCATTAGCACTATGCGTTCTAGTCAGAGCAACTACAACATTGGTCAATAATCTGATGGCATCCCTCATTTCCTGCCTCTGACTGTTGGGTAGAGGAGCTGGAGGTACAGTAGCTGCGGTACCTCTAATATCGCCCTGAACTGAAGGGATCTGTGAGGCCTCAGATAGAGCCTCAGGTCTGAACTCCTCACTCTCATCTACCTCAGGTGGCATTCTACTAGTACCCTGGCCGGCAATAGCCTTGCCCTTCTGGGCAGCTGTTAGTTTCTTCAGCGGCATCGCTTTGCTGAAAACACTATTGTTAGAGGGATGAATTCTATAATCATGGCTCTATCGCACAATCTACAGAAGAAAGAAAGACAACTGTCCTGAAGTGCCTTGTAGCCTCCTGTTCAAAAGTATGGCGCGCAATATACTCCTGAACAAGACTCTACTAAACACGGCCTGTAGACACTCTAGGACTGAACTACTCTGATACCACTTTTGTCACGACCCAACCTAGGGTCGCGACGGAAGACCAACACTAAGTGTCGATCATCACTAATCCTGCTGATAATCTACTAACCATGAATATAACTGATAAACGGAATAAGCATAAACCTAACTGATAAGAATTATGCAATGAAAAAAAGCTGACAAGGCTAACATAAACTGACATACATAGCGTACTGACAGAACCACACAGGGACATATCTACAGGCCTCTAAGAGTGATGAACTAAATATACAAAGGACGGGACAAGGCCCCGCCATACCCAAACTGGCTGACTGTACACATACCAAAAGATAAGTAACTCCGGAAATAAGCGGAGTGACTCCAATAGCTGATAGATGGCCTACTAACATGGTCCAAGCATTGATCTATCTGCACATGCGCGGCATGAAACGCAGCGCCCCAGAAAAGGGCATGAGTACGATATGTACCAAGTATGTAAGGCATGTGCATATAATATATCATAGCTAAATGAAACTGTAAGGCTAGAATATAAATATGTAAATATGAGCTGGAGCATAGCAATATAGCTTGAAATCTGAAGAACGTACTAAACATGATCTGAATATAAATTGAAGTCTAGCAGAATCTGAAACTGATGACTGAGCTGAACTATATTGATAAATAACTGTAATATGACTGATAACTGGTAACTCAAAACGGGAATTGATAGCTGTCAACTGATACTGACGCTAAGAACTGGTGGCTGATAACTGAGAACTGATAACCAGTACTGAGCTAAAACTTGACTGTTGTCTGAACTGGTACCTGTCTAGTGTTATGGGCTATATCCCCTCAAATCAGGTAGCTAAGCATCTGAACTAGTACCTGTCTGGTGTTATAGGTTGTATCCCCCCAAATCAGGTAACTGTAAACCGGAACTAGCCTCATGTATAATCATGCAGTGCATACTATGGCTATATACGCGTATATTACAAACCTGGCAGGTGTTATGGGCTATATCCCCCCCAGCCAGTAATATCTAGTCTCTCTGGTCAGAGCGTGCGAATGACACCCGGTCACACTAGGTGTTTCTACTCCCGCCTGAACCAGAGGGGCTGTGTCCCTCATATGGGTAGTATCACACGCGACCGGACTGTGTGTCCAATGTCCAACCTCTATGGGGGACTCCAAATTACACATAACATAATCACAATGAAGGCATAAGCATATATGACGTATAACACATGTGGCAACAATAGATATGGACTCAAAGGAATGATAAGAAAACTCTAGATAGAATTATAGACACAACCTAGAACTCAGAATTTGTCCAACTCTTTGAATTTCCATAAAATTTTCGGCAGAGTTTCCCCTAAAACTGGATGATTCGTAAAAACAGAACCAACACTATTCTATACATGGGAATGGATACCCGGATAAAATAATAACATAAACATGTTAAATGGATAACAAGATGAGACGACTGGATGACATAACAAATCCGCAAATAGAATGTATGGACAGCACACCTGTCCTGTCTTTCGACCTAATTTTCAGAGTGTAGATCAAAGATATAGACTTCATAGTCTTCATGAAAGTTTTAGATATATGTCTTAGGGTTCTGTGGATTCTTGAATCATCTCAAAATCAATTTTTTGCAAGGAGTTATGATCAATATACTAACAACTGTCCGAAGATCAAAATGATTTTCCAGATTTTGAAACGTTTTGTCTTACTGATTCGGACATCTTTCACCTTGAATTTTAGTACCAAATTAAGTATATAAAAGGTTTCCTTGATACCATACTAATTTCTCACATGAAACACTATATTTAGAACTATGAAAAGCTTCAAAAGCTAAAAGATACATGCCTTGCCAAAAGAAAGGTTTAGTCTTACATACCTTTGATGTTTCTTGCTTCTAAACCTTGTTTCCTTTGAATTCCACACCTTCTAAAGCTTAAACAAGCTATAATACAAAATTTAGGTAATTTACTTAGCCATGAAGTAATTCTAAAATTCAACCTATAGACGAAATTGAAGGTAGCATAACGTTACCTTAATCGCGTAGAGCGTTTTGACGCAATCCGTCTTCAATTTCGAGTTAAGATTGGTGTGCTTCCTTCAAAATCATAAAATTTGCTTAAAACTTAACGAGAGCACTGTTTCTCTATTTAGATTTCTGAAAATGACGAGATGGAGGCGAATTTTTCCTTTTATACTTAGAAACATTTTAGTTTCAGTCCTCTTTTGCGCTTATGTCCCTTTTTCTTGCCTGACTTCTGATGCTTATATCTTCTTATCCAGATATTGTATGAACAAACCGTCAAAATTGTTGGAAACTACACTCCAAGACCTTCAAGGAGCTAGTAGAAGAGCTTGTTGAGGCGAGGTACTTTCTAAGACAACAACTTTGGCCTCGTGCATCTGCTTGTCTTAGCTTTAAACATTCAAGGAGCGCATGTTTCATCCATGGATACTCTACATCCTGCGACAATAACAACAACACAACTTTAGTTCATATAAGTAGCTTAGTTTCAATTTATATTTTTAATTTGCTAGCTAAAAATAACTATTTTGTAAAGCGCATTGTCCAAGTATTATATTTACTTTATTTGGTGGCATTAGCATTGTTTAATGCTCAACCCAAAGAAGTGAATGTGATATTTGGGCATGTTGCTACAAGGGATCTAGCTAGCTCGGTTAATTTTAGTTTTTGCAAGTTGTTATTATTTTCATCTTGTAAAGACAATTTTGTTTGATTATTAATAGAAATGGTCACTAGGCATCATGCCTAGTCGACTCTTTGTTTTAAAAAAAACACTCATGAATCTATCCCTAGATCCACAAGAATAAAGGGCACAATCAATTGGGAGCTCTACCAATCAATATCATACAAATCATAAACATGAAGGTTAACAAGTTTCATTCATTAAAGCAATAATTCGTAACACATAAGTATTGGAGTGGTTCAATCAACCCTAGAATGGGTGATTTAGCCACTCATAGTCATGTTCAAATCAATGAAGTAACTATTAAGCATACAAAATCACAAGAATATGGATGAATGGATGAAGTAGAGCCTTCAGTCTTGATCTTCTCTCTTCTTTGCCTTCTCTGGATGTGGAATAGGCCAAAAGTTCCATCCAAGTGAGTTCCAATGAGTATATATAGTGTAGAACTTGAGTAGGACGAATCTACCATTAAAATAGTCAAAATAAACTCGGGATAAACATTTTTCAGGGGCTGCACGCCTAGCTACAAGTCGTGCAGCCCCTTGTCTGATCACTTAGGCGAAATACTCAACTACATGTCTTAAGCATGGCACGTCGTGCAACACAAGGGTGCACGGTGTGCAACACGTTATGAACCTGTAAAATTTGCATGGCTCACTTACTTTTCGTCCACCTTTTGTTCACAAGATCCTCAGGCTTCTATACAGACTTCAAAACTCTTGATTTTATTTGCTCCACGAATGCCTCATATTGTCAACATAATTTCTACAATATGAAAACACACCAAATGAGAGAAATTGAGCTCAAAGTGCTAATAAATATAGCAAGTGCAAGCATAAATATGAGGCGAAAGTATATAACATATAATATCTAGCCTTGTATCAAAGTGCTAGCAACTAGTCCCAAGTGGGGTTTCCCCTTTTTGATGTTCAACCCGTTAACCTGGAGTAAATGTGACACACTTACCCCCGGTACCCCATCACTACACTTTCCATTCCTAAAAATACCCTTTCAGTGTAAGTCTAGTACTATAGGGCTCAACTTGATTTGTACACCTCAAGTTGTTGTAATGAAATCAAAAGTAGTGAAATGTGATTTTTCTAAGTGTTTTAAAGCTTATTATACTATACCCATTCGATTATTGGACTAAGGTTTAATTCGCACCCTAGTAGGTTATTTAGCTACTCCTGTTATGTAATGAATCAAAACTTGTAAGTAATGAAGTTTGAAATGAAATAAAAAAAATGATTCTTACAAAGTATGATGATGTTCTTCACAACCCAAGAAAGCTTAACAAAGAAGTAATGGTGTTCTCTCTCTATCTTGTCTCTCAAGTTATGTAAAGTGAATAATGTTTTCAAAAACCTAAGTCTAACTATTTATACTATTTACCTAAACTAATTACAAAATTGTCACTTGCAGGTTGGGCGGGTGTCCTTTTGAAAAAGGGCTGAGTTCCAAAACTAGACAGGCGAAAAGGGCCGGCGCCCTTTCTGGAGATTCATGAGAGGGTGGCCACCCTCTACAATGGGCGGCCGCCTTTCTTCATCTTCAAGAAAGGGCTGAGTCTACAGCAACATTGTATGGTCGCCCCCTTCTTCTCATCAAAGTCTCCACAGAGGTGCAATGGGCTCCCGCCCTTTGGATGGGTGGTCGATTACCGTTTCTCTAGATTTTTCAAATTTCTTCAAGGGGTTGGAGTCGTCCATTTGGAAGCACAGCATGATAAATCATACAAAGAAAGCGCGGTTTCCCTTAGCATGGGCGGCCTCTATTTTGATGTTTCTGCAGTCTCTTAAACTTGATCACTTTTCGTTTAGGAAAAGCTTGTCGTTTACTGTTTTATCTAGTTGACTATTGTATCTCTTCTTCCTTAGATATTATTTACTCAAATGTTTGACATCTCTGATTTTCTAATGTTTGGGATATCGTTACTATGTTATTTTTGTTGATGATTTTTTCAAGTTTACTTGGTTTTAGCCCGTGAAAAGTAAATCTAATTTTTTTCACCATTATTGTGCATTTCAAAGACTTGCGGAAAATTATTTTTTCACCAAAATAAAATATTTGCAAAGTGATAGAGGTTGTGAATTAGATAATAATGCCATGCTTACATATTTTTCGTTGGAATTATTTTTCGAAAGTCATGTCTGGGCACTTCTCAACAAAACGGAGTTATTGAACAAAAATATAGACACGTTATTGAGATAGTATGATACCATGTAAATTTTAGATTGATGTTGTTTTTTATGCAATTTACACTATTAATAAATTATCATCTCATGTTATACAGGGAATTATCCTTTTGAAAAGCTTTTTCACACCTCCCCCGGCTATAGTTTTCTTAAAGTATTTGGCTACGAATGTTTTTCATAATTGGATTCAAAGATTCCAAATAAAATTCAGCTTCAGTCAGTGCATTTGTGTCACCACCCAACCTAGGGCCGAGACGGATAACCGACACTGAGTGCCGATCATCGCTAAACCTACTAATAATCTATTAATAATAGAGATAAACTTGCAACCTGGTCATATATACATACATGTCTGAGTACAATATGTACAAAGTAGAGTAGAGTGTAGAGTAAGCAGGGTGCCTCCAATCTAGCTGACTGTACACATAACAAAAGATTAGTAACTCCGGGAGAAAGCAAAGTGCCTCCAATAGCTTATAGATATCCTACTAACGTGGCTCAGGGTCTGATCTCTCTGCACCTGTGCGGCATGAAACACAGCGCCCAAGAGAGGACGTGAGTACGATATGTACAAAGTATGTAAGGCATGAGCATATAATATATCATAGCTGAACGAAACTGTAAGGCAGGAATATAAATATGTAAATCTGTGCTAAAGTATAGAAATGTAGCTGAAAATCTAAAACATGAACTAAACATGATCTGTATAAAAGCTGAAGTCTTATATAAACTAAAGTCTTACTGAAACTGAAGACTGAGCTGAACTATTCTGATAACTGACTGTAATATGACTGATAACTGGTAACTAGAAAATAGGATCTGATAGCTGTCAACTGATACTGACATTAAGGACTGGTGGCTGATAACTGAGATCAAATAGCTGGTACTGATCTTCATTGAACTGTTATCTGAACTTGTAACTGTCTAGTGTTATGGGTTGTACCCCCCAAATCAGGTAACTTAACATCTGAACTAGCCTCATGTACAATCATGCAATGCATACTGTGGCTATATACGCATATATAATAAACCTGGCGGGTGTTATGGGCTATGTCCCCCTAGCCATTAATATCTAGTCTTTCTGGTCAGAGTGTGTGAATGACACCCAGTCACACTAGGTGTTTCAGCTCCCACCTGAACCAGAGGGGTTGTGTCCCCCAGATGGGTAGTATCACACGCGACCGGATGGTGTGTCCAATGTCCAGCTTCTTTGGGGGACTCCAAATCACACATAATATGATCACAATATAAGCATAAGCATGTATGAGGCATAACACATGTGGCAACAATAGATATGGACTCAAAGAAATGATAAGAAAACCCTGGATGGAATTATAACACAAACTAAAACTCAGAATTTTTCCAACTCTTTGAATTTCTATAAAAAAATTTGCGGAGTTTCCCCTAAAACTGGATGATCCGCAAAAACAGAACCAGCACCATAATATACACGGGAATGGATACCCAGATAAACTGATTTCAAGTTAAGATTGGCGTCCTTCCTTGAAACCATAAAAATAGCTTCAATACTCATGAAAGCAATGTTTCTATTGATATTTCTGGAAATGACGAGAAGGGAGACGAATTTTTCTTTTATACTTGAAATATTTCAGTTTTAGTCCTCTTTTGCGCTTATGTCCCTTTTTCTGGCCTGACTTCTTATGCTCATATCTTTTTATCCAGACATTATATCAATAAACGGTCAAAAGAGTTGGAAACAACACTCTAAGGACTTCAATTTGGTATATGATATGTCCCTAAAAGACCTCATATAACACATAGAATTAATTGCTAAAAAGCTTCGTAACAAGGCAAATCCTTAGTCGGTTTTTTCCACAACTTAAATCTGATTTTCTCCAAACTTTATATTCAATATATAAACATCATATATGGTCATATTATGACTTTAAAATCACTTAAATCATTCTTAACATGTCATTAATATAATATACGGTACTTTAGACATATGGGGTGCAACAATTTGCATTTTCTTAGATTATGCTTCTGATTATAAAAGAAAGTGTTGTCTTGATCCTATATATGGTCGCGTTTATATTAGTTGTTGTTGTCACATTCCATGAGTTAGTTTTTTCATATTCTGAATTATCTTGTGGCTCTCTAGTGTCTTCTAATTCCAGCGGTTCCAACCCTCTTGTAGTCATATCTCCTTTACATTCTTTTTCTCTGTCGATTGTTAGTTCTACCTCTTCCGCTCCAACCTATTCATCTATTCTTCCGACTGTAGTCATCCAGGATCCTTCCAGTGGCTGCATAGATTCCGCTTCTGAGTCCATATCTACCTTGGTCATTCATCATTCTTCTGAGCTATCGCTACTCAGACCCCATCCTCTATTGCCTTGTCTACTGAGTTAAGCTCGATTCTCCCTTTTATTATGTCCATATCTTATATTTCTCCTCAACATTCGGTTACCACAAATATCTCTAATCATATGCAAACTCGCTCTAAGCCTGACATTTCTAAATCCAAATAGATTTTCTCTTTTAAGTGTCATTGTTTGTGATACTGAATCTTCCTCCCTCTCTAAACTTGTTAAGCATCCTAAGTGGCAATAGCCATCATAGATAAATTTAATGTCCTATCAGATAATAAGACCTAGGTGCTTGTTCCATACAACTCTAACATGAACTTAGTCAGTTATACGTGGATTTATCGCATTAAGTATAATTCAGGTGGTTCTATTGAGTGATACAAGAACCGCCTAGTAGCACAAAGGTTTCATCAACAACCTGATGTTGACTATCATGAGACCTTTAATCTTATTTTATCTGCCACAACTGTGTGTATTGTTCCTTCTCTTGCTAACTCTGTATCTTGGGCAATTCGCCAATTGGATGTAACTAGATGAAAATACATTCTATATGTTATTCTTAATCAAGAGGTCCTTATGAAGCAACCACATGATTTTGTTCATCCTAACTACCCTCATCATGTCTGGAACTAACCAAAGCTATTTATGATTTGAAATAAGCTTCTCGTGCTTGGTTTCATCCTTACTCTGCCTTTGGTACTTTTATTCTGTTACTCTACATTGATGACATTATTCTTATTTGTAGGGATGTAGATCTATTTGAAAAGTCCATCCAATGTCTTTTCAAATCATTTTCAATGAATGGTATAGGTGAAATTCATTAATTTCTTGGCATTCATGCTTCCCATATAACTCATGGTCTCTACTTGTCACAACAGAAATATATATCAAAATTGCTGCGTAAAATTCAGTACATACTTGTAAGCCTTTTCATACCCCCATTGCTTCGCGTACTTCTCTATCTCTCTTATGGATGGTGAGTTACTTCAGATCCTAGTAAATATAGAAATATGGTTGGTGCACTTCAATACTCTCTTATGCAGTAAATATTGTTCTCTTAATTTATGGATGCTCTTCATAGTACTATATCTGAAGTGCATTTACAGATACCTGTAGCTAGGGGACTATTATATTTGGCCTTTTACCTATGGCATCCTTGTTAATTTCTAGAGTGATTGCTTTTGATGCTGACTAGGCTGGCTACCTTTATAGTCGACGGTCTATGATTAAATTTGTAATATTTCTAAGATCTAATCTTATCTCGTGTTATGCTAAGAAACAACCCACAGTCTCTAAATCCATTACTGAGGATGAAAATAGAGCTATTATTTATACTGTTGCTGAGACCACTTGGATTTGTAGATTCTTTGCAACCTTGCTTTTTATCTTCGTGAGGAAGTTCATATTCTCTGTGACAATGTCAGTGCAACTTATATGTCTCACAATCTGTTGTTTTATAATCATTCAAAATACACTGATGTTGATTTTCATTATGTTCGTGATAAAGTTGCTCAAGCAGATCTGATTTTTTAATATGCTTCCACTCGCTTACAAATTGTTGATATTTTTACGAAAGGTTTATATTTATCTTGATTTCACCCAACTATGTTATAATAAGGATACCAAGCGGTCGCAGCAAATATAGTTCAGTAGTTAAAATATCGAGGTCGAATCACACAGAGAACACGCAAGTTTTAAAAAAATAGTCTAACTAAATTGTCTATTCAATTACCTTCATAGTGTATATCTTTAATTTGATTTTTTTATCTATCAACTACTTAGATAGAATTTAAATAACAAATAATTAAAGAGAACTGTGACTAAAGAGAGTCTAGAATTGATTTTCCGAATTCTTAATTTATGTGCTAAAGTAAAGGATCATTATATTCTTTCTATTGAACAAGTGTTCCAATTTTTACCACTACCCACGTCCGTTTAAGTACTCATAACTTTCAATAATAAATTTATCAATTAACTAATAAAAATAAGGAGGACTACATTTATCATTTACAATAAGGATTAATAGTCCTAATTTACTCATTTGACAATTGTTAGTTTGAATAAGCTTGGAAGTTTTGACTGATGACGAAGGAACAGATCCAAGGACTTGTTCCTTTGGATCACTGCACCTGAACAATTAATTACGCAAATTATTTAAGCGGGAACATTATTTGTTATCTTAAAATCTAATGTTAATCTTGATAATCATGCAGGGATGTACGAGAAAAGAGAAGATTGCATAAGATTGGGATAAGGCTTGAAGATAAGCAAGGAGTTCAATTAGGACTCAAACACTTGGAGGGCTTTGGAGTTCTAATTGCTCAAAACTTCTCAAGTATTCAAGGCTATAAAATGAGAAGTATTTCAGCTGTTGAAGACACGCAAAAATACAGAGAGTTTAAAGCAACAACATAGAAGTCATTCTAAATTATATTTGAGCAGTCGTCTAGCTACAAGGAACTAAGTAAAGAACCTGTTCCTTAGGATTGAGTTTATATTGTTCTCAGTCTTAATTCATCTGTAGTAGGATCTATCGAGTTGTACTAATTACTTTCATAGAAGTTCTGTAAGAATACATACCATTCGAGTCTTATACTTGAAGAAACTTCACTGATTGTGAAAGGGGTCACTATAGGATTAGAGTTAGTCCTAGGTTAGTGAGAATGTAGTCTTGTAACCAAGTGAGTCTTTCAAATAGTAAAGTTGAAATTCTACTTGATAGAGTAGGTCGTGGTTTTTTTATCCTTAGTTAACAGGGTTTTTCCACGCTAAAAAATGTGTTCATTTACCTACTTTTACTTATTCAATAATTAATCAGTAAAGAAACACATATAGGGAACTGGTCCTTCAGTAGTGGTGTGTCTTGGAAAATATCAACAACCTAACCAGTATATTTGTTTTAAGTTGAAATACTGCAAGTTTTTAATCCTAACTTATGAATCTATTTGTGGTTACATAAGAATAAAGGGAACAATCAATTGGGAGCTCTACCACTCAATAGCAACAAAAATATAAACACATGATAGAAAGAATCATTAAGTTTCATTAATAATGCATTAATCAAAATCACAAAAGCATTTGCGGTTTAATCAACCTTAGATAAGTGATTTAGGCACTCAATTTATAATCAAGTATATGATTTTAACTATGAACATCTAAAATAATGAGATAATGAATAGAGAGATAAAATAAACTCTTGAATCTCAAAGCTTCCGCTTTCTTGCTTCTCTTTACTTCTTTTCAGACCAAAAGTCACATCCACAATGAGTTAAAGACTAGAGTTTGGAATCAACTCGGACGAATACGCCCATTTAAAATGCGTCATACTTTTGGACTAGCTTAAAATCCAGCGTACACGCCGTGCTACATGTCGCCCAGTGTAGGTTCAATTTTCCCTATTTGTGAGGAAAATACCAAGCTTAAGAATTTCCTCGAGATGGGTGCACCTCGTGCCAATTTTAAACTGGACACGACGTGTAGCACCTAGTTAGCACACGGTGCATTCTTTGTTGTGATAGTTTTTCTTGCTTTGTTTTTGGTCTTTATTTACACGATCTTCGAGCTTATAGTCAGACATCAATACTCTTGAATTTTTACTGATTATGCTCCAAAAAGGCCTCATATCATCTATTAAGTTCATACGAAGCGAAGCACACAAGATAAGCATAATTGCGCTCAAAGTAATATAAAACAAAGCATGAAAAGCGTAAATACAAGGCAAAATAACTCAATATATTACTACATCTAGCTTCGTATTACATCTCATTTTGACTTTATTCGTGACAATATGTCTGTCATTTTTGCGTACTTAGATTGGGTATATTATGAGTCTTATTTGATAACTCTTGTAGATATGACATTATCTCTTTTCTAGATATTATAGTTGGATAAAAGTCTTAACTTGAAAATGATGTACTTATCTTCTAAGTGTATTTATCTCACTATAAATGTCAATGGAATATTGGCTCTATTGAGTCATTTCACCAAAAATTCTCGGTATCTGCGTCATTTTAGATACTATATCTTTATAGCTACATGTATTTTTATATATATATTTTTATGTATATACATGTATTTCTATACCTATTTGTATATCCTTTTCTATTTCCTCTGCATTTCTTTGTATTTCTATGTATATTCAAGTATCGTGAATTTCATTTTCGTTTACTTATTTTCTTCATTTTATAGATCAGAACGCTTTTTTAAAAAAAATTGTGGCTTCCACAGCAAAGGTGATGATTGTTGTCATTGACCGGCCACGACAGAAGACCGTAGTGAGATGGAGGCAATGATCGCTAGGGTTTGTGAGAATGAAAAGATAAGATGAACCCTTATTTGATGGCGTATCATATTATCATATAAAGTAGAAAAGAAAATATTTTATGTTTTGTAAAGTAAATAGTATAGTTATTTTATGTAGAATGAGTGTCTGACATTATTTATTTGCACAAAAGTCCCTTTCTTATTCACTATACAAGTGTAAAACCGAAAATACTTCCTTGGTTTATCATTTATGCATATAGCTTTTCACTTATACTAATAAAATATCGAGCTAACAACTTTCTTTTAATTAAGTTTTACAAGCAACTAACTCGACATTATAGAATTGCTTTGTAATCAAACTATTTAATGCAAATTTGCAATGAGAAAACTATAAAGTGAACACTACAAATACTTGAATGAATAAAACTCTAATTGAACTGAATAGTGATTAGAGGGTAAAATTTTCTACCCTGTATATTGTGTCTCAACTTCCACACTCATAAATTGAAATGGGCATGCTCATACAATAATAACTAGAAATATATGAATTTTGGTAGTTATCTTTCCAATCATTTGCCTACCTTGTTTCAATGTGGATGTGAACACTATTTGCCAATAACTAGCATTTTGATCCTCACTTATTGTTGTGTGGGCAAAAATAGGCCACCTACTATTACGGAATTATACGAGTCTAGCTGACGAGACAAGACTTATCTTATAAGTTACCGGACGCAGAGGATACACGCCTTTTCTGGGAGCCAACGACCGTTTAGGCGGCATGGCCATAGGACGCAGGGTATACATCCTGCCTCCTAGGGTTTACAGTCTCCTAGTTAGGGTTTAGTGTATACCACCGCCTTGAGTTATAGGCACATAGCCTTATTAGTCTTTGTATTTTACCTTATTTAGAACTGGGTATCACTACTATAAATACCCCTCCTTACATTGTATTGTACATCATGCGATTCAACTCCGAATCCGGCTATTCTCAAGGAATAAGAATTACTCTGCCTTTTCTCTTAATTATTTCGTCTTGTTTGTTTATTACTGCTTTCATTATATTACATAATTTTCTGATGTAGTTACTGTATTGCTTGTGTCCTCAATCATAATTAATTGTTTAACCTAGACGTACAATTTTAGGCATAAATAATTGTCTAGCAATTGTCCTGGTCATTTGTCACCAACTAGCCCACTGATGAGGAATACTGTAAAATAATTTTGTGATGGTTGGTACAAAGTACAAACCATAAAAGTTCAAGCCCAATCAAAATCAATGAGTTTAAACATGTATAAAAAAGTTACTATCATGCTGCAAAAATGTGTAACCTGTAAATTAAATAATGTTACATGTTACCACAAGTAAAGGTGTCTTAATATAATCTACTAGTATTATATATATGTGTGTGTGGACACCCAATTTTGTCCCTCTTGTTTCAATAACTATTTTCAGACAAAATTATACTGATAACCCATGCATTATCTTCATTTCAAATCCTATTCAAAATCCTCATTTCGCACAGCACGCCAATTAGGCTATTTTTGAAAGTATCATCACAAATTACGGCAATTTTACAAATCATGCACATGTAATTACAAATTTTGCAATTACATCTATTTTTAGATAAAATTGCTCCAAAATATTTTTATACATTTCTTAAGTCATTTTAGCATTTTTTAAATTAATTTCTCAATTTTCTACAATTTTATATGCATATTATACATACTTTATACACTTTTATACACATATATATACATCTCAGCATTTATACACCACACACCTTACCGCTTATACACATCAGCGCCATGTCATGCCCACGTGACCCCATCCTGGCCATCCAAACACTTAATCCAATGGCTGGAAATACATTTTCCATTTTTAACTATACACTCATCCCCCGAAACCCCAACTTCCATCTCATTTTCCCCCAAATCCGCGCCGCCCCACCTCTCACTCTATCCCTCTCGCCCAACCCTAGAACCACCACTGTTGCTGCCTTTTTTCGGCCATTTTTGTCGATGAAACCCCAAACAAAATACACCCCCGTGCTCCTCTCTCTCTCTCCGCAACAAAAACTCTACAATGATTTTCTCGTTTGACAAAGATCAAAATCCAACCCCACTCCCGACCTTCATCTATGTCGCCGAAAGTGAAACTCTAGGGCCTCTCCGACAAAACTACTACCGTTACTGTCTTGAGAAAGGGAAAAGACCCTCGCACATGCATGATCTATACGAGTCGAAGTTGACCTAGATCCAATCCAAAACGGGTAGCCCTTAACCCCTTTTGCTTGATTCTCGAACCTATGTGATACCATGCCTAAATTGCCTGGTTTCTCTGTAAATGAACATGTTCATTTGTTACTTGATCAATTAGTTAAGATGAAATTCCTATGATTACTAATTCTTGCTTAATGCACTGATATAGTTGAACAATTACTTTGAACTCTCGCATGCCTAAGTATGGTGTTCTCATAGTTAGTGCCTTGGGTCATCTCTGTTAGCTTTTATATATAAATCAGTGATAGTTGTGATTTGAGCATGATCACCTATGTTTTACAGTGTATTTGCCCTTTTTGTTATGTCTAGATACATGATTCTCATGATTGTATGCTCAAAATTAAAACGGTAATCTGATTTAGCATGATTAGAAGGATCCTGAATTGATTCAATTTGAACCCTTGATTGAAAACGTGAATGGAAGTTGGTTCTGTAATTGATTTGGTATCAATTAAAGCTTGTTAAGTTAGTTGATTGATTTTCGAGCCTATATTAGTTTGGAACACTGATTTTGAACCTAGACTTTGTTAGGGTTAAGGGGAGGAATCCATATTTGTTCACCTTAAATTTGGGGATTCTGGTTGAACTATTTTTAGAAACAACACCTAAGGGTGTCCTTCTTAATCATTGAAAGCAATATCCCCTTGCTTTATGGGTTTTGCCCGTTTAAATTAAAGCCCCTCACCCCTCACCTATAAAAACTAGTTCTTTTCTTCATAATACACATATTCATACACTGAAATACACAGAAACATACATACGGCTGAAATATTCTCTCTTCCCTTAGTTACTATGAAAATCTTCACTGTTCTTGCTACTGAAAATAAAAGCTTTAGACAGTTTTATGAAGGCTTCTAATTGCTTCAGTATCCCTGTCTCTCTTTCGCTTGTTTTTTTCACCGATTTATTTAAGGTATACAATCTTCTCTTCACTTTGTAAACATGTAAAAGAATGATGCATGACTCTGTGATCTATATGCTACTGTCTGGGCCTCTTTTTGGCCATCTAACCTTGTCTGCGAGATCTTTTGGGATAGTCTTAAAGGCTATACCCTGACTTGTCTTATTACAGGAAAGCAGGAGTTTGTGAGAAGGGGTACTTAACACCCTATACAACTAAATGATCATATACAGGGGTGAAATTCTCATGGTTTAACTGTTGGCTTAGGCAAAAACCTGAGCCAATTAGCTTACTTGTGTATAAAAAACTGTTACCACTTCTATGATAGTCTGGATACTCCCCTTATGTGTTTATGTATTCATTAGGATTTCCTGCCTGTACCTATAATGGTCTCATTGTCATTGTTGGCTATCCATGGGCCTCTTCCTTCATCTTACTACTTTGTTTGCTCGCATCATGTCATATAAAATGGTAAAGTTCGCATAAAATTTAGGTATAATATTAGTAATGAACCAGGATTATTTATTTCCAGTATGTTATGACCTTTTTCCAAAACTGATGCTATAAGGTTTCACCAAGTATTCCATGTAAAAGCTGAAATTTCGAGAACAGGGGCTATATGTGCGATGACTGCCTAAGACTGGATGTTTATGTAAAATCAAATTTGCCCTGTTTTGCATAACTGATATGGGCCAAAACCTCTATTTCAAATTTAGCCTTTTATGTGTTTAAACTAATTTTTGACAAACTTTAATCTCTTGTACTCTAATCCAATAGTGTATAGGAGAGTACGAGTTAGGGGTCAACTATACATATATACATATTTTTTAAAACTTATTTGCATCACCTAACATGTATTTGCATGCTTATTTATGTATTACTTATGTGTGGAAGCCCATTATTTGCATTTGTGTATTTCGCGCCTCCCATTTTAAAAAAACAGCCTGTATACATATATTTTCAAAATTGACCTCAAAAATAAAAGGCCATTAAGGTTAGTATTTGACAATTAATGTCATAATACACCGACCCGGAATGGCTAATATTTCTTTGACATATTAACCACCACTTAGTTTTTAGTGTCAGCTTTAAAACTTCTTTTCAAAACTTGCCTAATTATGCAAATTGGTCCAAGTACTGAATTTGCACAAATAAATTGTATTTTAAATATTTCTTGCGATTTTTGCCCGTTTAAATCAATACTTGCAAAATCAGTGGCCAAAAATGCGATTAGGTATAGCTTAGGCCATCTCTGTAAAATATAGAAAGCCCAGAACATATCACGACTACACCTCACTGCCTATTAAATTAGTTTGTATGAATGTGCTCTTTTGTTTGACTGATTGCGATTTTAGCCTCTGAATTAGTAAAATGACTTTATACTTAAAACTTATATTTTCCCTATTGTCTTTCAACATCCCAAAATTAGAAACTCGGGCAGGAACCACTTTTCGTGGGACTTGGGAAAGTGCTTAACACCTTCTTCCCCGAGTCATTTGGACTTCTTACCTTAGAATCTCTGTACATGTGACTCCCGGAGTTAAAAACATGACCCTTAGATAGGCAAAAAGGGTATATATATATATATATAAATATATATATATATATATCGAAAATAAGTTTCATTTCAGAAATGTTCTCAAATCATAACTAAAACTTGATTTAAACAAATTAGAGAACACAAAACAGATAGAGTCGAATTATGGTCACCTTTGATGATTGGCGAGACAGATCATCTTTTTATCAGAAAATAGCTCAGTAATTAAAGTGACAATTGATAATACTCCGTAAGATGCATTTAAGTATAATAGTCAAGTCATTTTAACTAACTATAATTAGGCTATATATCATTCTATCTTTAAAGTTACCATATGAGATTGATGTGACGGGATGTCGTTGACCTAAGTGTGATCTTATGGTATAGAAAAACCAGAAAAGGGTCATATTTGTCCCTATGCTATTTAAAATGGTTTAAATCCATATTTCATACAAATTTTCGATTAAATATACTCTTGCCGTCAAATTTTTAAATGTATATACCATTTTATAAACGGCTGGAAAACATGGACTAACCTTAGGCAATTTAAAACCCATATCCTATACTCCTAGAAATCAGGTGTTTTCTTGACTGTCAAATCAGCGGGAATTCCATCGGAAAGATCGATCTTCCAACATCATTCGGGCTGAAAATGGTCAGTCGAAAAACTTATGGTCGTAAAACAGTTTCGACGAACCTCCGTCTGAGATTCCGACAACGTTCGACGGACGCCGTTAGAGAGAAGTTTCCCGCTCGACCAACTTTTTCTTCAAATTCCGACAGAATTTCGTCAGAATATTTATAAAAAAATTAATTTTAAATATTTCGTCGGAGGTCCATCGAAAAAAATTCAAGGGAATTCTGTCGGAAAACATTAATTTCTTAAAAGAAAATTGTCGTTTTACAACGAATTTCATCGAAAATAATTTTAAGCCTGCAACAGAAAATGTTAATAAGTAGGGATACGACCTGCAAATACAAAAACAGTCAAAATAAACAGGTTTCCCAACGGTTATAACATAAGCATAAATGACGACGCTCTACACACATGACACGACCGGGAATCCGATTAGGCCGTGCTGGCACCCGACATCCTCCCCTAGACCCATCGGGCGAACCCTTACCAATTAAATTAGGAAATAAATATAATAATTCATAAATAAGGACAAGACTAAAAAAAATACAGACATACTGATACCTCTAAGCTGTATAAAAGAAATTACAGCTGACTACCCAACATACTAGGTTTAGGGCTATCCAGACTAGACATCTAAGAGTACAGAAGAAGACAAATACCTCCTGAAGGGAGCAATATGCAACTGAAATAATAAACATAAAACTGGTGGCCATCCGGAATAAAAGCTGGCTCACCCTGACAGCTGAAGTCGTCTTCGCTCCTGAATAACGTGGCGAACTCAATCCTCGAGCGAACCTGCCGAAACGAAATAGATAGACAAAAACAAACAACAAACAAAGGTGAGTCAAAAGGATTCAATAAGTGGGGCAGACTAGCCACCTCAAAGAATAGGATAGCTAGCCAGGGAGAAAAGAAAAAGATAAACCAAATTCCTCTTATTTAAATTATGAAAAAGCAGAGCCAGATAATAACTAGAAACACGTATGGAATCGCAAACTATTCAACAACCAGGAACGTAAGACAGCAAGAACATATAGGTATCCCGAACACATCAACAATTGCAAATACATCCTGTTGCAGCGTGCAACCCGATCCCCGCAACCCAGAATACGAGCCAGAAATATATAAACAAATAAGAAATGCACTTATAAACAGAACAATAGTTATGTACCACAAGTCTATACAATGATATGAAATGAGATGAAACAAAATGAGATGAAATGAACTAATGCAAAGGGTCACATGTGTCAAATGAATGGAGCGGAATCCTCCTCCTCCGAGGGCGGAATCCTCCTACCCTCAATATGATGCAATGGAGCGGAATCCTCCTGCTCCGAGGGCGGAATCCTCCTACCCTCAATATGATGCAATGGAGCGGAATACTCCTGCTCCGAGGGCGGAATCCTCCTACCCTCAATATGATGCAATGATAACCCTTCACCGACGCGGGACTCTCATCGACTGTCAGGAAGTATATGTCAACTCACAGCCAGGGTACAATACTCAGATCCTCAATGCAATACCAACAACAGGACATAACATATAATATACAATATAAATCCAAAGCTAAGGCGTAATGAGTACACCTGTCGGCAGCTACACACGTAAGGAATACGTGGTAGAAAATCCACGAGGCCAGCTGCCTCCAAAGAAATGGATATAAACACTTACCTTGTTACAAAGTTAGCACAACCACTCAATAACCGCTTTGTCCTTTTATTTCATTGCCAAACGATCCCACTCTATTCAATAAGCAGAAAAATATATCAAATTAGGCTAAAGGCTTCATTTCTCACATCTTAGGGTAATCCGGTTAGGAACCTGATACCCTATTCGCATACGCAATACGCAGGCCAGGCCTATGTACAGGGTTTAAGGTCACATAACCAAACCCTAAATAAATTATATTTATATGTAGCCCATAACTTACTGAGTACGAATATATAATCAATTTCATTATCGGGGTCCAACTGACCCTTTAAACTATTAATTGAACTTATTAAAATGATGTATAATATTCCAAGTTTTACCGTTAAAATATATTTAAACACACGTAATAAGCTAAGATAATGAGTTAACATCATTACCTGGATGTTTCAGAATGAAAATCATATTTTTCTTTGTCTCCTTTTCCTTTCCTTTTTCAATTTTCTGATATGTTTTATGTTTCCGTTTCTCTGTTTCGTTCCTCCATTTCCTTTCTCTGTTTCTATCCACTTAAGCTATATAAGCTCATTCACATTCACCGACTCCTTTCTTTTCAATTTTTTTTCCTTTTGTCTTTTATTTTCCTTTTTTTTTTTGCCTTTTTCTCCTTTTCTTTTATTTTATTTTTTTTTCGTGACAAAAATTAAAACGGTACCCTACGATATTCGAAATAATTCCAACTTTTGCATACAAGTTATACAAAATATATGTAACACACTCGCTAAAGCGGATCTCAAATCGGACTCTCGAAACTCAAGATGCGAATTTAAATGGAAAAGGTCAAATTATTTAACTTTCGGCATTTTAGCGGAAACTAGCCGAACAACATCGAAATTTACTTTCGAAAGTTCATAAAAGTCACAAATAATCATACGAACCTAACGGCGCTTTCAGATTTCGAATCGGAGCTCGTTCGCCAAAACCGAGCTCGAAATTCTCTTTTTAATATTTATTGATAATAAAAACTGAAACCTTATTCTGATGCCTACCAAACGAGGTCTGATTTAGCTCAAATTTTACGGACAGGTCCTAATGGATATTACGAATATTTTAAAATTATCGGCACGTAAATCGGAGTCTTAACTTCCGAAACGACTAACGGAGGTCGTTTCATTCTCCTCCACTTATACTCTTGTTCGTCCTCGAACGAGCCTAAGTCTAAAGCGAGATTCACGCAGATAATAAGAGGATTTTCACAACCTTCATGAGCTACTCCACGGGCATTATTTCTTGATTACAGGATCAGAATTATAACACACATATCGAACCTTTGGAATAAAATATATCTGGATAATATGATATCACCATTGCACAGCTTATTCCGACTAAGCTGATCCTTTCTCGATCACGAGAGGAGAGTTCTACATTTTCGAAACAAAGATACACGAAACTCTTGATGGATTAACATGATTCAGCCAATAACCACCTCTTCGATATACCTTTCGATATAGAATAGGTCGATGGAACTAAGAATTAGCTCACGCTTGATACAATAGGGGAGCATTTGAAGTACCTTGTCACTACACACTATAGAAGATTTGATGCAAGCAATATTACTTTTTTTCGAACGCATTATGCAACATCTCAGTTGATGTTAGTGTTGTTCCGCAAACTCCTTGTGGGAATGTAGTTACTCACATCCTAATGTATGTCAAAGGTTCATCTGAACAGGGTCTATCATATAAGGATAAGGATCATGCAAATACTAGCGGATAGTATGATGCAGACCAGGAATGATATTCAGACTGAACATCTACTTCAGGCTATTGTCTTTGAATTGAAAATATTATGACTTGAAAAAGTGAAAATAAAAGAGACATGTAGTTGGACCATGAGCTGAGGCAGAATACCAACAACAAAGTTGATTACATGTGCACTTATAACGTTAAAGTAACTTCTCAAAGAGTTGAGGTGTGAAGGAGATATGCCAATGATGGATGGACGATAAGTTGCACTAGACCTTTAACTCTAAATTTTCATGAAGTAAAACAGCGGCAGTATGAGGATCCAGTTCTAATTGAATACAGACAAATAGCCAGAAAAAAATCGGAGTCACCATAGAGGGTTACTACTGACGGTGTTCTCATGTATAAAGATAGACTTTGTGTTCCTGATGTTGCAGATATACGTGGACAGATTATGATAGAGGCACATTATTCCAAATACACTGTTCATCCAGGTTCAACCAAGATGTACCATGATCTTAAGCAGATTTATTGGTGGAACGGAATGAAGTGTGACATAGCAGAATTTGTGGCTCAGTGTTCTAATTGCCAGCAAGTTAAAGTTGTGTCATCTTTCCAGAATTTATACTTTCAGCAGATAGGTACGTATATATGATCAGGTTACCAGCTTATCTCTAGCATTAATAGATTATTAGTGGGTTTAGCAATGATCGACAGTCATTGTAGGTTTCTGTCGTGGCCCTCGATTGGGTCGTGACAAAAGTGGTATCAACGCCTTAGAGATTTAGTATTACCATTCAGTATTTGGAGGAAGACTCCTCCACTTAAAGCACAAACTCATGCAGCTATTGTAATAGGAATAACCATCCTCGCACAGTCTGCTGGACTAAAGAAGATTTAGCTAAAAGCTGAACGTAGGCAGACCTAAGCTGCCAACTACCTTTTCGAGTTGCCAAACAGCTGCAACTCTCGAGCCACAACTCCATACATTTTCTATAAGCACCACCACCTGATGGATCAAATCAAAGGTCAAATGACGTCTCTCGTTACCCTTAGTAGACTTGAAAAACAATAATATGCTTACCCGGCTACAATAACACGTACTCTGGCTCAACACAGGGAATATCACAAGCGGCTACTAACCGCCCAAACTCACTAGTACTGGACGAAGAAGAAATGGAAATGAACCGAGGATAGAAATAATTAGAGCTTCAGGAAGCTCATCTTCTTATTTGCTTGGCTACCAGAGCTAGACTATTTCCGAGTCAGGCTAACCAAAGAATCGCAATTGAAGAAATAGACATTAAATGAGCTCTATAGAGCAACACCCATATCAATTTAACCTTCCAATAAGAAGGAAACTCTGATAATTTACCAGAAACCCTTTTATAACCCAGATAAGCTCATGGGATAACATGACTGTACTAGCGTCTTGAACTAAGAGGAGATACGTAGATCGAATATTACTTACTAATCACTTTACACCAGAAGAAACCATGACACTCCATTATGGTGATGAACTAGAATTCCATAATCCAACCAACACAGAATTTCCAACAGAGGTAAACTAATTTGATATAATAATAGAAGGTGGCGTAACAAGATGTCAAGAAAAAAAAATACCGACACTCACTCCCAAATCTCTCACATTTAAATCAGATAAACTAGTAGGGTCTCACAAATTTCTTGAATAAATCATACTAGAAGCTCATCCCTCTACCACAACCGATTATTAATAGACTACGATATCCAAAGAAAATATGGAAACATGATTAGACAAACCATTTCCAGATCGATCGGAAGAGTCAAATCTTACTCACATATAAGGGAAGAAGAAACACATGGGTTTACTACATCGGATGCCCCAGCATCCTGCCAGGCTGGCAGTTCATAAAACTGCCTCTGCGGCTGAACTAAGCCGCTACACTGATAATTACCTTCTGAAGAATAACTGCCACCACGCTCTCAATCTTTACTGGATCGTGGCATTTCTCTGGCTGATTGAGATCTAAATAAAATCCCTGCGACTGGGCAGGTGCCTAAGGGCAAGAAGAATGACGACTGTCTACTTGCTGGAGTAAGGGAAAACTCCCCAAAGGATAACCAAACTCATGACAAGGATAACACCTTTTTCGCTAAAAATGGAAACTGGACAGATTATTGATAGCTACAAAGAGAAAACTGACTCTAATCTTGACGAACTACTTGCGCACTTTGAGAATTGCGCTCTACAAGCTGAGATAACCTGGCAGGTGACCTCCCAAAATAATCAGAACTCTTACCTCCAAATGAGGTATCATGGTTTCCCACTAGGGCCACGGGATCTCTTGCTCTCCCGCTCTAACTCTTTCCCTCTAACTTGCGGTATGCCTAATACCTTTGAGCAATATCAACAACGACATCAAATGAAGTCCCAACCTCAATTTCTCGAGCCATCTGGGATCTCAAGGAAGGAGAAAGGTCATCAATAAATCTTTGAATCTCTCGAAAGGCTCATGGACTAGTTCTAATGCATATACATCCATTCTATAGAATTCAATCTCATATTCTGAAACACCAACAGGCTAACCGACAGGCTACCCTGTCCAATCCTCTCAAACTGGAAACACTTTTCATTTCGCTGGCTACTCGAAAGGAACTTTTCCACGAATCTAGAAGAAAAACCGAACCAAGTTAGCTAATAAGAGAGCGGCCCACCAATTCAAGGCTGGACCCTAAAACAGGAAAGCAGAATAATCAACACCATGTCGCTCGATATAATCAAGAGCCTGAAGGATACGCTGACATCATTTTATTTTAAAAAGAATCACGAGGTTTATCTGATGCATTGCTTAAGAATATCGGAAGGTTCAACCATGTAAAATAATGCAACCACTTCAGACACTCAGACCGAGCCATTAATCAGGCTAACTAACCAGCCAGAATAACTAGAGGCACAACACAGGCTGTCTCCGGAATATAATTCACTGCAACAACATTAAGAACCGGAATAGGAGCTCCCTGAGACCGAATGTCTGCACATGCGGCAACCTGATAGGCTGCCCAGCGAATAATAGGTTCTTACGGTATCTGCATCGCAAGGATTCTCGTAAAAGCATCGTGGAGAGCCAAGGGAACCACAAGGCCCTGCTCCCCTGCCCATCGCGAGCTCGTACAGCTAGGGCCTGCGCAACTGGATCGTCAACACGATCCACAACCCTCGGGGCTTAAGTAGCTCTAGCCCCAGGCTAGACTACTTCGTCTTGAACTCATACTGTCTGCTAATTTGTCGGACGAGGGTTCACAATTACCACGAAGGAATTAACAAAAATACTTTTGCATCCTAGACCGACGCACAATCAGAAAAGAAGGAAGTGAAACTTCCTAAATGCCATCATAGCCACTCGTAGATAAGTACGGACATCTACGTACCCATCAGCGAGACTCTACTAGACACTGTCTTAGTTTGGATAGACTCTAAACTGGACTCTGATACCAACTGACACGACCCGAAATCCGGTTAGACCGTGCGGGCACCCGACATCCTCCCCTAGACCCGTTGGGCGAACCCTTACCAATTAAATTAGGAAAATAAATATAATAATTCATAAATAAGGACAAGACTGAAAAAAACACAGACATACAGATACCTCTAAGATGTGCAAAAGAAATTACAGCTGACTACCCAACATACTAGGTTTAGGGCTATCCAGATTAGACATCTAAGAGTACAAAACAAGACAACTACCTCCTGAAGGGAGCAATATGCAACTGAAATAATAAATATAAAACTGGTGGCCATCCGGAATAAAAGCAGGCTTACCCTGACAACTGAAGTCGTCTTCGCTCCTGAACAACGTGGCGAACTCAATCCTAGAGCGAACCTGCCGAAATGAAATAGATAGATAAAAACAAACAACAAACAAGAGTGAGTCAAAAGGACTCAATAAGTGGGGCAGACTAGCCACCTCGAAGAATAGGATAGCTAGCCAGGGAGAAAAGAAACAGATAAACCAAATTCCTCTTATTTAAATTATGAAAAGGCAGAGCCAGATAATAACTAGAAACACGCATGGAATCGCAAACTATTCAACAACCAGGAATGTAAGACAGCCAGAACATATAGGTATCCCGAACACATCAACAATCAGAAATACATCCTGTTGCGGCGTGCAACCCGATCCCCGCAACCCAGAATACGAGCCAGAAATATATAAACAAATAAGCAATGCACGTATAAGCAGAACAGTAGTTATGTACCACAAGTCTATACAATGATATGAAATGAAATGAAATGAAATGAGATGAAATGAACTGATACAAAGGGTCACATGTGTCAAATGAATGGAGCAGGATCCTCCTGCTCCGAGGGAGGAATCCTCCTACCCTCAATATGATGCAATGGAGCGGAATCCTCTTGCTCCGAGGGCGGAATCCTCCTACCCTCAATATGATGCAATGGAGCGGAATCCTCCTGCTCCGAGGGCGGAATCCTCCTACCCTCAATATGATGCAATGGAGCGGAATCTTCCTACTCCAAGGGCGAAATCCTCATACCCTCAATATGATGCAATGGAGCGGAATACTCCTGCTCCGAGGGCGGAATCCTCCTACCCTCAATATGATGCAATGATAACCCTTCACCAACACGGGACTCTCATCGACTGTCAGGAAGTATATGTCAACTCACAGCCAGAGTACAATACTCAAATCCTCAATGCAATTCCAACAACAGGACATAACATATAATATACAATGTAAATCCAAAGCTAAGGCGTAATGAGTACGCCTATCGGCAGCTACACACGTAAGGAATACGTGGTAGAAAATCCACGAGGCCAGGTGGCTCCTAAGAAATAGATATAAACACTTACCTTATTAAATAGTTAGCACAGCCACTCAATAACCGCTTTGTCCTTTGGTTTCATTACCAAACGATCCCACTCTATTCAATAAGCAGAAAAATATATCAAATTAGGCTAAAGGCTTCATTCCTCACATCTTAGGGTAATCTGGTTAGGATTCTAATACCCTATTCGCATACGCAATACGCAGGCCAGGCCTATGTACAGGGTTTAAGGTAACATAACCAAACCCTAAATAAATTACATTTATATGTTGCCCATAACTTACTGAATACAAATATATAATCAATTTCATTATCGGGGTCCAATTGACCCTTTAAACTATTAATTGAACTTATTAAAATGATGTATAATATTCCAAGTTTTACCGTTAAAATATATTCAGACACACGTAATAAGCTAAGATAATGAGTTAACATCATTACCTGGATGTTTCAAGGTGAAAATCCTATTTTTCTCCGGCTCCTTTTCCTTTCCTTTTTCAATTTTCTGATATGTTTTATGTTTCCGTTTCTCTGTTTCGTTCCTCCATTTCCTTTCTCTGTTTCTATCCACTTGAGCTATATAAGCTCATTCACCGACTCCTTTCTTTTCCATTTTTTCCTTTTGTCTTTTCTTTTCCTTTTTTTTTGTCTTTTTCTCCTTTTCTTTTATTTTATTTTCTTTTCGTGAAAAAAATTAAAACGGTACCCTACGATATTCGAAATAATTTCAACTTTTGCATACAAGTTATACAAAATATATGTAACACACTTGCTAAAGCGGATCTCAAATCGGACTCCCGAAACTCAAGATGCGAATTTAAATGGAAAAGGTCAAATAATTTAACTTTCGGCATGTTAGCGGAAACTAGCCAAACAATATCGAAATTCACTTTAGAAAGTTCATAAAAGTCACAAATAATCATACGAACCTAACGGTACTTTCAGATTTCGAATCGGAGCTCGTTCGCCAAAACCGAGCTCGAAAATCTCTTTTGAATATTTATTGATAATATAAACTGAAACCTTATTCCGATGCCTACCAAACGAGGTCTGATTTAGCTCAAATTTTACGGACAGATCCTAATGGATATTACGAATATTTTAAAATTATCGGCACGCCAATCAGAGTCCTAACTTTTGAAACGACTAATGGAGGTCGTTTCAACACACCTCTTAAAGAGATATAAAACGGTTGATGCAATACATTTAACCCAACTATGAGTCGGTATCACATCTCACAGTGAACAATATAAGGGCGAATAGAATAGTGAAAAAATCAACCAATTAAACTAATCAAAACACGTTTTAAAAAATTTTGATAAAATTTAATAACTAGTAAAATATAAACTAAACTAGAAAGTGGTAAAAGTGATCAATGGCATCAACCCAAGCAAGATAGAACAAGTTTGGAATCTAGGGAATTAATTAATATCAAGCTTAATCCAAAACACTTGCCAACTCTCACTAATTAATCATGAGCTCTAGTTATTACCCATGGAAATCAATTACCCAATCTTGACTACCCACTAATTGTTTCCCAACTATTTAGCGAGTCTATATCAGTTGATTATCCCTAATCTAACCAAGAAATATTAAGTATGTTCCAATTAGGCTACAAACTTGACGGATTATCCCTAACCTCAATCAATAAACTAGAATTAATCGATCTCTCGTAACAACCTATAATCTTATTAATTAATCGAATCCTCACCTAAAATTTCTTTCCAAAATTTCATCAAGGTTAGCTAATCCCTAGAATCAACAAAAGCACAAGATTAATTAATAAACACAAAAACTAATTTATAACAAGTGAGAAATTAAATTACTATAAAAGCAACAAGATAATATTCAAAACCCTAGTATTATAGTATCCCTATTAACAATATTCAAATAGAAATTTTCAACAAATCATCCAACTAAATCACTATATAACATGGAATTAAAGATTAAATAACTAAAGATAAGAAAGTGCTCAAGTTTGATCTTCAATCTACAACCTCGAAGGTGTCCCAAGCAAGTAGAAAAGGGTGAAGTGCACCAAAGGCCACTTTTGGCAGTGGTCTTTGGTTTGAGGCACTTTTTTTATTGATTTTACATGAGAGGCCACTTTTTGGCACTTCAATTCTTTTGGGTTGAACTTTACACAAGTTCAGCCCACAAGGATTGAAGTTCAACTTCAGCCCATAAAAGTTGAAGTTTACGCATCTATACCTAAAAGTTCAGCCCTTATAGATTGAAGTTGAAATTTCATAATTTAGGCATGAAGTTCAACCCACAAGGTTTGAACTTCAGCCCACAAAGATTGAAGTTCCAAAAAGTGACCTCTCATGTAAGACCAATAAAAAAAGTGGCTTCAAACTAAATACCAGTGACAAAAATGGCCTGTGGTAGAAAATAGCCAAAGATGTCAATAATCTTACCCTACTGTTCCTTATATAGTCCAACATGTTTTCCCGAGTAACAACTACAAAAACAGCCTCATATATTAGCCCAGCAATTGTATTTGCGTAAGTAGCCACATTTTTGTCCATTTCTTACAAACTAGTCACTTTTCTTCTTTTTCCTCAATTTGACTTCTTTTTTACTTATTTTTTTTCCATAGCTCTTCTCCAACATATAAAACCCAATAAATGTAATAAAATTCCACTAAGTGGACCATTTTTATATATTAACACAAGAAAAACCTAAGTAAAAGTATGTAAAGTGTGGGAATTTAGCTACACATTAATAAATAATCAAATACAAGTCTAAACTATCAAACCTATGTCAAGACTTTATGCAAGTCTAAACAAGTCAAAATACAAAGTGTACAAATCTAAACAAGAAAACACAAAGTGCACAAATCTAACCGTTCTAATCGCAAGTCTAAAAATAACACAACCAAATCCAAATCACAAGATCCAAACACATCCAATAAGTACTCCGTTCCCTCGGAGCCACAGTCATCGGGTGCATGAGTACGCTTGCCATCATGAACTTTTTCATTATATCCTCCAATGCGACACTTTTGAACGGTCTGCCTCGAATGCTAAGCAATCTCCCCCGTGCTCTTGCTTTAATCTTTCTATTTCTCTGCGAAATTTAAGTACATCCTTCTAAGCATACAAAGAAGAAGAAGAGCAAGTACTAGCCAAACCTGTTCGTGAAGAACTTTGTAACGCTCTAATCCTAGATCGTAGGTTCTTCCATTGTTGTAGCCACCATTCGCCTCCATGAACAATGAAGTAACTTCTTCGGGGGTCGTTTGGGTTGAGCCCATCAGCCTCAGATGCTTGACTTTGAACTCATTCATACTCCCTCCATCTCAATTTAAGTGTATGGATTTGACTGGGCACAGAGTTTTAGAAAATAAGGAAGACTTTTAAATTATGTGGTTTAAAATTAAAGGTGTGTGTAATGTGGGCCAGTGCCTTTAAACCTTGTAGTCCAAAACAAATTTTGAAATTACATAGTTACCTAATATGGAAATAGACACTCTATTTGAGGACTGACTAAAATGGAAAAGTAGAATTAAATTGGGACGAAGGGAGTATTTATTTATCGTAAACAAAACAAGCTTGAATTTAGAATCTTACATATGTCATTTTACCACAAGGCTCGACCCATCCGATCCCACGGCCTTCATCATTTGTTAATACATTAAATTTTAGGAAAAACTCAATATCATTCATAGGTCCATGTTCCTTTTCCTACCAAAAAGAAAAAGGAAATTGGAGATAGATAACGTATAAATGATACTTAATTATAATTTTTTTTTAAATAGCAAATTACAAATCTCACTGATGGATCCCCATGCTAACTGAACAGCCAGCATGCAACGAATTACCCTTCTCTGAGGATTAGGCTTTCTTTCATTGTTCATTCTTTTTCATGAATTCAGAACTATCCCAAAGCTCTAGAAGTTTCTTCATGAGCAATCGTACATCCAGTTGGGCTTAATCAATTTTTTTCGGGTTCATAGTTTTCTCATTTCAGTCGGTCAGCCAGTTTCCTCTCAAAATTGCCTCGGATTCTACAATCATGCTCCAGCTTTCAAGTACACTTTATATGAATAATGTATATGAAAAGTTATATTTAAATAAATAATCTATCAATTAAGCTTTTTTGTACCTTATACTCATCAAATATTTTTTCTCTGACGCTGACTAGTATTTGTCCCCAATTATTCCAACCTTCTAACAAATATGCTTGCATACAATGCACAACCATATGCGTAGACTCAGTCGATGGATTAAACCTACATGAAATTTAACAAAAGTAAACATATATTTTCAATAGTTAAAAATTAGAAAAAAAAAATATTGCATACCCAACAATCCCACAAGGCTCGATAAGAATCCTCCCACAATTATCTATCGATCCAATCTCACCAGGAGAAGGAGCCCGATCCCGACTTCGTGTACCAGTCCGTGCAAATGTAGTGATGGATGGAGTTGATGGTGCAATATCGCAAATAGGATACCTAGAAGTAATAGGAGTAGACGATGATGGGGGATGGAGATGGACTAGATGACGAAATAGGTATAGACGGTGGCACACCATGCGGGCGTATAGTAGGAGTAGGCATAAACTAAAAGTCAAGGCTCGTTGCACCCATAGACTGATAGGAGGGGCTTGGTGCACGCATGGGCTGAAACACATGGGAAGTTGGGGGCAAATAAAAAAAAAGTAGGCGAATACATAGCTAATCGAGAAGTAGGAATCAAGGAAGGAAGAGGAGAGGAAGTATGACCAGAAAAAAATGATGAAGTACAACCCGTAGCACGAGATAACTTTCTTTTACCCTTGGACTGTTTCTTCCCCCTTGATGTCATCTCTGCAATAAAAGCACAATTAATAAGTGTAAAAAATTATGAATTACATTAATCAAGCATGAGATAACAAAAGTATGAAATACATTAAAACTAACAACATATCAATTATCATCACTTCCTTCAGTTTCATCAACTATTTCTTCCTCGCTTGTTTCATTTTCATCAATAAATTCTTCCTCCTTGTTTGCCGTCGATGTTCCTTCTCCAAAAATATTTTGATTTCCTCCATGGGTAAAGACCATTGACCCCTTTCACCCGCACTATGCAATTATATGTTTTCCTCCTCATGGACCATTCTTCAATATGAAACTTATACCCATTGACAAAGTACTTAAACATCCTTCTATACTTATATACAAGTCCCAAAGCTAAATCACAAAAAAAAAAATGGTGCATTCATGTCATTAGCTGGATTGTTTACCTATGTGTAGTTCAAGAAAGTTAATAATTTAAACTATACGTTATATAATTTGTAATCCTTTTTAAAGTTAGGTTATAATTCTATGTGGTAAAAAATATGTCACCTACTATTATGGGGATATGAGTCCAGCTGGCGAAACTAGGTTTTTCTTACAAGTCACCAGGCATAGAGGATACACACCCGCTCTTTAGGCCAACAACCGTTCAGGCGGCACGGCCATAGGAAGCAAGGCATACATCCCACTGCCTTAGCCATACAGTCTTCTAGTTAGGGTTTAGTATATGCCATCGCCTTGAGTTATAGGCCCATATCCTTATTAGTCTTTGTATTTTACCTTAATTAGAACTGGGTATCCACTACAATAAATACCCCTCCTTTACATTGTATTGTACAACAGAGCGATTCACCATAGAATCCGACTATTCTCTAGGAATTAGAATACATTACTTTTCTTGCTCATTATTTCTCTCTTTTACTTACTTATATTTCCGTCGTATTTACTGTATTGCTTGTGACCTCATTCTAAATTAATTGTTTAACCTAGGCAACCAATTTTAGGCATAAATAGTTTGCCGCCCACCATGGGGCCCAAGTAATTGTAGGTATTCTACGAAGGAAAAGGCGTAATCATGGCTGATGATAGTAGCAACATTTTGAAAAATACTACAGACGTAGTAGATGAATCCATGAAGGATCCAAGTGATCCCAGCGTGTAGCCTAAGGACCCCGTTGAACAACCGAAAGATCCTTCCCAGGAGCCAATAATGGAGAAGGCGATCGATCACTATAGGTAATCCTGAATTCAGAAGTTTCCTTGTTAATCTCCTCAAAACTATGTCTGCATAAGCGGAGCGGAATTCTAGCAACATGGTTGAAGGGATATCCTGAAGTTAGGAGCAATGTTTGCTGGATCGTCTCAGATGCCAGCATCCCCGCGAGGACCAGCGTCTATGAGCAATTCGCCAGCATCTGTTCCTAGCTGCAGGCTCAACATGGATGCCACTCCCGTAGGATCATCAGTAATAAAAAATCAAGACCTTAAGGGAGCGCCTGTTATTCAGAACCTCATAAAGGAGATGAAGGCCATCTATGACCGGATTGGTAATGTGCTGGGTGAAACACCCCAAGTTACCACGATGGATTAGCAGAAATTTTAAAAGCATGCTTACAAAGCAAGCACTGCACCGGTCTGCATACCAAAGCACTTCCGTCTGCCGGATAACTTGAAGTATGACGGAACAACTGATCCGAATGAGCATATTGCTACGTATTACATGGCTATAAAGAGTAACGAGATCACTGAGGAAGAGATTCAGTCTGCTCTGGTGAAGCGGTTTCGCTTACTCTGACCAAAGGTACCCTTGCTTGGTATAACCAGCTACCAATGGGCTCCATCGAATCATTCACTCAGATGCAGGACCTATTCAAGAAAGCCCATTTTGGTGACTGCAGCGGGAGAAGCGAATGGAGAACATCTTTGAGATCCGTCAGCTTGACGATGAACTACTGAAGGACTACCTTGACAGGTTTTAGCGGGAACACATGGAGTTTCCTCCAGTCCCCGATAATATTATCGTGGTAGCCTTTGGCAAAATTCTAAACGTCGTTAGCCAAGAGGGAATTACAGTGGAGTTTGACTCAACATTTTGTGACAGCATAGAATGCCTTACATCAGAGATATACCAAGAAGCTTTGCTTGGAGCCAGAAGAATCATACACCCCCGAGGAATTTCGCCCAATTGTCCAAGACGTCATCTGCCAAGGACAGAAATGGGGATACATAGAGGAACCTCGGGCCGGAGACAAAGAGAAGTGAAGAAGAGAGATTACAGAGATGATTTCCCGAAGTGAGAAGATAGTAGGAAGACCTCAGCACTGTCAACCAAGGGGTGACTCGGCATGATTGAGTACCTAACAGGTTCGAAGAGTTGGGATTGCACGTTAATGCCATAGAGTTTGTGAGGGATCACATGAAAGACGCACATTTACACTGACCCAGCAATTTGAGGGCCGAGCCAGGCAGAAGGAACAAGAATATTTATTGTGATATCCATAGGGATCACATACACAAGACGGTTGGATACAGAGCTCTAATTCTGGAAGTTATAGGTCTGCTGAATAAGGGATATCTCAAGGATTTACTCACCAACAGGGGAAAGCAGACTTACGCTAAAAGCGAAAATCAAGAAGAACCACTAGATCTATAAGATCTGAAGAGGTCCATCAATGTCATAATATGTGGTCCGACATTGGTCAAAGAGTCCAACCACATTGGGGTAGCGCCCAGCGAGGGTCATGTCCGAAACGAGATGACCCTATTTAGTGACGAGGATAGCACCAGTTGCAATACTCCTCACCATGATGCCTTGGTGATAACACTCAAAATAGATGATACGGACGCCAAGCGTGTCTTGGTGGATGCCGGTAGTGCCGTCAACCTCATCAGATAGGACACATTGAAGGCGATGAGAGTCGAAGACAAGATAGCCCCAAGTGTCTATATACTGGCTGGCTTTAACAATTCTTGTGAAGTCTGTTGGAGAAATTAACCTTGTTGTTCACATCCTAGGAGCATATTATATTTCATCTTTTCGGTAATCAAGGGAGGTGTCCCCTACAATGTGATCGTGGGACGGCCGTGGATCAATCAAATCAAAGAGGTACCATTTACCTGGCATTAAAAGCTTAAATATCCTACCAAATGGGTAATAAAGGAAGTCAATGGGGACCATGAGGCAGCAAGAGAGTGCTACATAGTGGCCGTCTTCGGAGCAGCTATCCCATAAGAGGTACCTGAAGTAAACATCTTTGAAATCACCGAAAACCCCGGAACCTCAATCAACCAAGACTATGATTCTGATTGTATGGATGATTGAAGTTTTTCGGAGGGGAGAAGGAGTAGGAATATTTGGAAGTACTTTTCTTTTTCAATATTTGCTTTACTCAGATCCTTAGTTTTGTTCTTTAATTACAGCATTTTCATGCTCTTATGTCATGTTACGGGTTTTCACCCACAACATTCCAGGCTTCACACCCCACTCAGTGAACTACTATTTATATAGTCATTTCTCTACAAATTAAGATCCTTCTATGATCCAAATATTCATAGCCCAGGTCAATTACAAGTTGAAGTAATGCACCTACTTTTCGTGACAAAAGTAGGGTACATTACTCGCTTAAATCTAGATCACGTCTAACTCAGCCACCATGCATTATTCGTAAGTTGAACTCGTTAATTCAACAATTGCACCTACATGCCGATGGGGATGCCAATCTGCATAGTGCTAGGAAGTGTTAAATACTCAAGTAACTAAGCAGAGACGTTCAAAGTCGGACGCAAAAGTTCCCTTTACCACACGAGCTAAAGTCGTCGCATTATGGATGCAAACAACCATCTACTATATATGCACCCTAAGCCGCCAACCATTGGAGCACAACAGAGGTAATTTCCTGAGCAGACTCACTGATAAATGTTCTAAAATATCAAAACATTCACGACGACCAGAAGCCATCTAATCTTTAGATGCACACGGCCACAAAGGCACAACTTAACATTACTTATTGTTTACAACGAAAATTAGAAAGCATCACAGACAAACAGACAAGTAATTCAAGTTAAAATGCCTCAAAACGGGCCCAAAATTATACCATTATGCCCAAAAACATGGGCAATTGTTCAAATCAAAGATGTAAGAAAAGAAAAAGCATGGGGGCCTTCTTTTCCTCACTCGGGGGACTTCCTTCAGCGGTAACTCTCCGCGAAGGTCCTGCTTCACCAGCTGCAGGTTCGCCATCCAGTATTTCATATACGCTTTCTTCACTGGCCTCCTCACAACCTTCCTCAAGGTCGGACCCAAGCTGAGCATCTGCCTGAGCTACAAGTTCGGTGTACAAGGCAATCTTGACAGTCAGATCCAAGTTAGGGTCGTCACAAACCTGGAGGAAAGTGGCAAGAGCAGCTGTAATGTTAGAACAATCTACCTCTGCTATGCAGCGAGCATTCATTCGTTGGTCCCTCAGATGAGCGTCATTGCAGTTTGTCACGAACTCGCTCGAGAGACGCCACTCTGCCCTTCAACCTATCATTTTCATCGTGAAGGAAGGCGGAGAGGCCCTGGGAATCTGCGACACTTTTCTCGGCAGTGTTGATTCTCTCCTTCACACCAGACAGCTTTCGTTACAGGTCCTTCATAATTGCTTACAGTCAGTTCACATTATTTTGATGTAGTTTCTTTGAGACGTGGGCATCCGTAAAGGAATATTTGAGGGTTTCCATAGTCTGCTTGCGCTTGCGAACCTCATTGGCTAGTGCTTTGTCCAGGTTCCTGCTCTCAAAGCGTCCATTCGATAGGCTTCACGAGTAGTCTGGAGCTCTCGTTTTAGCTCTTCAACTTTATTTATGAGCGGTTGTAAGCTGGCGACTTGCCCACGTAAGGCCTTGATCTCCTCAGAAAGACTTCCTTCTGGGCCCCCTCGGCAGAGTATCTCATGGTATACCATCAACCCTAGACGATTGACAGAACGAGCATTCAGCGAGGGAAGACAAAGTTGTAATTCATGAAACAAGGAAGGAAAGACTTACCCAAAGAGAGCATCCCGCGGCGACCTCAAGCAGCTCATGAGAATTATAACTAGAAAGGTGACCATGTTCAGCGGGACCAATGAACTCGATGGTGTGATCTGTCACAACCCTTGGAGTCCATAACAGGTTAACTCCCGCGACAATAGGGATAACAACCTTACGAGCTCCACTAACGGGTTCAGCCACAGCATCCACGGCCACATCCTTGCTAAGACAGCATTGGAAAGAGTTAGTGGTCTCAGGATCAGGAGTCAACACAACAGTTTCTAAACATAAACGAGAAATGTCAACTTATGGAGTACATTGGAAAAACAAAATAGTACGATAAGAAGCTGAGTTCTAACCTGGCAACTGAGGCTCAAAAGAGGCAGGCGGTGCTACCACTTCATCTTCCACGCCGGTCTCCTCTTTAGCTATGTGGGTCTCTTCTATCAAGTGCCTACGCTTTCGCGTAGACGGACCAGATTCAGTAGCAGCAACTGGAGTAGTCTCAACAGCTTCAGGCGCGAGCACTTGGGGGACTTCACCCTCATCATCATAAATCACCAAAATTTCACTGGCAGCCACCACGCTAGTAGACCTAGAAGGTCTTTTCCTCTTTGAAGAGCGGGAACTGCTCGCTCTCTCCAAGATTCTCCCACTGGAAGCCTGCACATCAGGCGGAGGAGCAATGTAGGGGCAACAATCTTGATTCCTTTCAATGGGGGCATTTCACGACAGGAAAATCGTAAGGCAAAAATAAGAGCTAGTGAAGACATTGGAAGATTCAAGGAGAAAGGAAACATTTTCTAGCACTAAATTACCATGGTCTTTTGCCCGCCAGCCGTTTGCATTAGCCAAGGTTGTGAAGGTCAAAAAATCAGGGTGGTTTCTTGCAAAGATCACAGTGATCCATGTTGTCAACACATCATGGCTCAACGAAATAGTAGTCATAGAATTCACTAAGAAAAACGGAAATCAGCCCCAAGAAGTAGCTAGTATCAAGGCACAAGGAAGGGTTCACAAGAACTTACACTTTCTGTTGAAGACCTATGGGAAGGAAAGAGAGGAAACTATGTCGGTTGTTCGTACATCGACGCATTTTTCGACCTTGCCACGGTCTTTGAAATCTTCGCTATTGGGAACCATAGCCTTCTTCCCTCATTTTATAAACATCAGCATGACAGCCTTCTGAAAACGGGGAGAGTAGAAAGCCAGAAGATGTCCAAAGGAGAATGAAACTTGAGCATAATTACCCAGATAATCTGGCACGGCCACAAGATGCCTAGCAGAAAGGTTGATTTGGCCTAAACAGATATTATACCGGCGGCATAAGTCCTCAACAATCACATGAACACACTTATTGATGTGTAGAGTGAAAGGGTATGTATGGACCATAGAATAACCAGCCCGGTAAGAAGAAATTCTTTCCTCGGCATCAGGAACGATGATATCAACACTCTGGCCACTTACACTCGTGCCTGATGTGCATCAGATCATCCCTCATATCTGCAGAAGGGTAATATTCTATGGAAAGATTGCTATTCTCGCCTTCTTGTTTAGGAGTCTGGCCCTGCATGTGTCCATCACCTTCGAAACTAAAGGAGCCAGGAAGATAACTTTGGGATCTGAAGTGTGCAGGGAGGAAATTTGGTTCTTGTGCCATGATAAAAATGAAGAAATGTTTGTCTTTTTGAAGGAAGTTCTAGGAATTCTTTAAAGATCAATGAGTAAGTCCCTATGTTACGACGTATATATACACGCCTGTGGGGATTACTTGAATGAGAAGTTGAATGATCACGGTCACGTGGGATCGTAATTATGATTATTGAGGCTTACACGGTGTGTATCCCCATAATTACGAAATATTGGGAAGATACGCGGAAAAACCCTCCAGTCATAGAGGGACACGTCATTGTACTAAGGGATTTGCATTTAATATGACGCATGCAAAGAGGCAGGGGATGAGCACCGGTACAATCACGCCTTTACTTCTCCTGTCACGGTTCTGTCACTTCCTGACTACTAGCGTCAGCACTCAGCAAGTGGGGGGACTGACTGTGTGGGCAAAAATACACAACCTACTATTACGGGGATACGAGTCTAGCTGGCGAGATTTGACTTATCTTACAAGTCACCGGGCATAGAGGATACACACCCACTTCTTATGCCAACGATCGTTCAGGCGGCACGGCTATAGGACGCAAGGCATACATCCCACCGCCTTAGGTTTACAGTCTCCTAGTTAGGGTTTAGTATATACCACCGCCTTGAGTTATAAGCATATAGTCTTATCAGTCTTTTTATGTTACTTTAATTAGGACTGGGTATCTACTACTATAAATACCCCTCCTTACATTGTATTGTACAACAGAGCGATTCACCAC
The DNA here is from genome assembly GCA_037355625.1 of Petunia x hybrida. NCBI lineage: Eukaryota > Viridiplantae > Streptophyta > Magnoliopsida > Solanales > Solanaceae > Petunia > Petunia x hybrida. The sequence continues at coordinate 1,831,351 of JBBBVM010000059.1, read as the reverse complement.
AGAATCCAGCTATTCACAAGGAATAAGAATACTTAACTTTTCTTGCTCATTATTTCTCTCTTTTACTTACTTTTCCGTCGTATTTACTGTATTGCTCTTGACCTCATTCTAAATTAATTATTTAACCTAGGCAAAAGATTTTAGGCATAAACAAATTTAGACAAGAAATACTTACATATTCTTTAAACCACCCTGGGAACTTTTCGGAAACAACACCATGCCCAAAGCAACTCACAAATTAACTGCTCAACATAATACAAAATTTCAGTCAAAATAATGTTAGTATGTTGCATTTCGGTTGATCATACGAATTGAAATTTACCTATAATAAGGTTGGACTTCCGGACAATTCAACAATATATGTGTTGTAGCTACTTTTCAATAAATCTCAGTGAATGGTATCCTTGTACCATTTTCTGGTCCCCTACCTAGTTGATTGAATATGGAAAATTGTGAAAATTTTAGATTATCGCTCATACCATTGTCATGCCGATTCGGCCTATTTTTCGAAGATGGCAGATCATTCCCAAAATAATATGAACAGAAATGAGAAATTTCCTTAACAAGATATGCCTCACATATCGACCCCTTAATCTTATTTCTGATTTACACAGTCTGCTTACACTTGCCATTAGTCTTGCATAACACAATTCATTAGATAATTTATAAAGAATAATAAAGGATAGTGAGCAAATGATTGATTGTCATTACCTCTCGAAGGGATACATCTATCTTATATCAACCAGGCCTCAAAGTCGTTCTTCTTCCACAAGGTGAATGGGAATAAGTTCCATTACATTGAAGAAACTAGGGGAAAAGATTTTTCTCATCTTTGTTGAGGTTAAAAGAATATTACTTTCCATCAAATTAAGATTCTTTTTCCCTCAATGTGTTAGGTAACAAGTCTTTAAAAATAAAACTTATCTCGGTGAGAGGATCCATACTTTATTAGGCAAGTCATTGAATGCAATTGGAAACAAGTTTCCATAAAAATATGACAATCGTGGCTTTTCATAACAGTTAACTTGCCTTCTTTTATTCAGGTCGCCTATAGTATTTCTGAATACCCAATCTGGCCTTCAAGTTATCCTTTGTCTTGTTCTTGACATCCATCACAGTATTAACGATGACATCAAAATAATTCTTTTCAGTGTGCAATTGAACTAGATTATGTCAAGGAACATTATCCCTCAAGTAAGGTAACTCCCAGAATATTCTTTGTTTAGTCCAATTATGTGTAATACCATAACCAGGTATTCTAGATGGTGGTTCCTTCATTACCGTAGGATACTCCTTTACCGTAGCCCAAAATCAATCTGATTCTTCATAAATGCACTACTAATTTTCCTAAACAGATGATTCGTTAGCAAGAATCAACGTTGACAGTCGAACTATGTTTTCTTACCTCCGCGTTTCCAATGAAATGCTTTTGTGTCTTCCATACAACAAGTGCAAGAAAAATAACCAGCAGCAGACCAACCAAACAACATTCCATAAGCAGGAAAATCATTATAGTCCACATCAAAGAAGCATGCAATCTAAAATTTTGTTTTGTTGAACAACCATAAGTTTCCACACATTCATGTCACATTACCTTTAACTAATCAATCAAAGGCTGCAATAGTACATCAATCGAGCTTCTTGGGCTACATGGACCTAGGACAATGAAAGTCAGAAAAATATATGGAGTTGTCATACACATCTCTGACGGAAGATTACAACGTGACAAATACGAGCCAACAAGAATATGGTGAGGTAGAGACAACAAATAGAGTAAACCCATCAGAACATAACCTCAACCTAATTTTTTTTGGTTCATTAGCAAATATCGGATACACCCTATCAAAATACTTCCATGCTACACTATCACACGGATGACATAGAATTTATTGTATGTTCATGGTGCCATCTCATATGAGGAGCAGAGCTCATTGTCGCATACAACCTCTTTAACCTAGGTATAAGGGGTAAGTAATGCATCACCTTAAGTAGGACCTTCTTCTGTTTACCATTTGTGATTGGTTTAAAACAAGCCTGACCACAAAAATTACAATTATGCAATTCCGCATCATCCTTATAACACGCAACCATTGTCACAACAGTCAATTCTCTTTGAAGAAAGTCCTCACTTGAAAACCAATTTCTTTTTATCGTAGTACGAACTAGGTAACTCCAAGGTATTTAGAGTAAATTTATTCATAAGCCCAATGAAGGAGTCCATGACTGCTTGACATATACTATAATCTAATTTAGTACCTAGCAATCTAACTGAAACTCACAACTTAGAATGCATTGATCCCTTATAAAATGGGCGACTACCTTCTTCCAACTGTTCATAGAAGAGTTTCACCTCATCATTGGAAGGGTGCTCAATATTTAATTGGGATGGTTCCCCAATGTACATCCCAAAAGCAATATTACTAATTTCATGCATCTGATAATTATGAGACTCGTACTCTACATACGAACTACTCCCATCGGTATAAGCATTTTGAAAACTTACATCATCGATACTAAGATTGAACTCTCCATGTGCAGTCCACACGAAATAATTTGGCATAAACCTTTTCCTAGAAAGATGGAGTTCAACTTCTTGTAGGCTATGCACGTGTATACATTTTTACTTCAGACAAGGACATTTGATATTAATCTCCATAATATATTCATCAAGCGTTCTAGCCTTAGCAACAAATTGTGCAACCCCATCTACAAATATTACAAACTGAGATATTTAGAACAATTTAAAAAGATTAAATTATTTTATACTAGCATAGTACTAAATACAATCTTTTTAGGTATTCAAGCAACATACAACTAAAGAGATTCAAATATATGCAACAAGTTAAGAGTATACACAATCCAAATTAAAGATTTCTACCAAGTTAATCAACTAATTATGACTAATTAAAAAGTATATACAAATCTTCAATTTCCAAATTTTCCTTTCAATGTTAAAATCTTTTTCAGCATCAATAGACATTAAAAAAAATCAAAAAGACAAAATTACCACTGCTACTACTTCAAAAATCAAAAAGACAAAATTACTACTGCTACTACTTCAAGAAAACTTCATCAATCCAATGGCAAATAAAGCCAACCCTAATTCTCTTACCTTTTTTTCTTCTTCTACTTTCCAAATTCATCAAAAGATTTCTTTAAAGTTTTCTTTTTTATATTTAGATACTCAATGTACAAATACTACACTATAAGGCTTGTTTTTCTACTTTTTTCTTTTTTACTCTGTTTCCTCACTTTGTGGCATAGTCTTGTGTTAATCAAGGCTTAAAATATATTAAATTAATACTACAACAAGGCTTAAAATACATTAGAAATAAAAAAGCTTACCTTTTGGGGTTACTATTAGTGCACCAGAGAAAACGCTCGAAGAACTGCCGGAGAAGAAAGCAAGGGAACTGTCATGACCAAAAGTTGCAAAAGAAAAAGTTAGGGTTTAGTCGCTTTTAGGAATCTGCCGAAGAAAAATGAAAGGGAAAATGAAAAGAAAAAAAAGACTTACCGGAAGACACTGAAGATTTTGCTAGAGATTGACAGTATTTAATTACTGGAGATTTTGGGGAGAGAGTGAAGAAGAAAGAGAGTGAATGAGAAAAGAGCCTGCTAGCTGCTATTTAGTGAGTTTCGATGGTAGTCTGTGGGAACTTAACGGTCAAATTTGAACTTGATTATTTTTCTTAAAAAAAAATTCCATACGGTAATCTGTCAGAACAACAATAACAACAACATACCTAGTGATATTTTATCAAGATGGGTCTAGGGAGGGTGAGACGTACGTAGACCTTATCCCAATCAAGGTAGAGAGGGTATTTCTGATAGACTCTAGGATAAAGCAAAGACAACTGAGAGAAAGAATGTGAGAGATAAAACAAGAATGAACTAATGAAAATACTGATAAAAAAGTAAAAGAGTACTCAAAGTAGATAGAAAATAGCTATAGCTACAAAAGCATCGAATAAACTAGACATATTTTATATATAAGGGATACTACTACTACTACTATGATAGAAAATGCTCAACAACTACTTAGCCTTCATACTCGACCTACACTCTTTCATATCTCGGTAATCTAGATGTGAGCCATATCCTGTCTAATAACCTCGTCCCAATACTTATTCGGTCTGCCTCTGCCGCTCTAAAGACTCATCACTACCCACCTCTCACGCCTTCTTACCGGGGCGTATGTGTTCCTCCTCTTCACATGCCCTAACCACCGCAACCTCGCTTCTCGCATCTCGTCCACCACTGATGTCACTCCTAACTCTTTGTGTATGGCCTCGTTCCTTATTCTTTCCATCCTAGTGTGCCCACATATCCATCTAAGCATTATCATCTCTGATACGCTCATCTTCTGGATGTGTTTGTTCTTGACTGGCCAACACTCGGCCTCATATCTGATCAATTCGATCAGGCACTCGCCATTTATTTTCCAGAAAAGATTGTAATTTCACTCTTTCTCCCATTTATCATCTCTCTAACAGAGCCGGTTTAACAACCGCTCCACAGAACTTATCTTTAAGTCGAGGTGGCACTTTCTTATCGCATAGGACACCGGAAGCAAGCCTCCACTTCATCTAATCTGTCGGAAATAAAAATTAGATTTGTTTTTCGATGGAGTTTCGCCTGAACATCCGACTGATATGACGTTGTCGGAGAAATCCATATTTCTTGTAGTTCCATTAACCTCTGAATTACTCACACCCCATACCCACGACTCAACCCAATTTCTATGCCTCACTTAAATAAAACTAAAACCACAGTGTCAAAACGTAAACTCTTCTACAGAAAATGAAATTGAAAATCTAGGTAACTTCTTGTACATATTTAGTCTAATAAATCATTTACGTGAATCCTAAAATTAAAAAAAAAGTTTGAAAACCCTAATTCATAAAATTGAAAACCCTATGACAAACATTCAATAGATTTTAACAAGAAACACACTCTTAAATAGCTAAGCAAATATTTTCTTGAAGAAAAACTTATGCCCAGGATCAAAGATGAAATCAAAGATGAAATCAAGAAGTCACATAGCCTAGGTTTTACCATTCATTTTTAGTAGAAGATTTTATGTTTTAATTTTGTGATATTAGTTTTTTGTAGGTTAGGCATAGTAATTGAGTTGGATCATGGGTATGGGGTGATGGGCTATGAGTATTGAATAGCCTCATAATTTTCCACGTGTGCAGTCGTTAATAGAAGGATATATATAATTAAAAGTTGGACAACAAAGGTATATTTAATCAGAAATTTGGATAGATGGTATATTTAAATCATTTTCTGAACTAGGGGCAAATATGGCCCTTTTCTTTATAAAAATTTATTCACTCTGGACACACAACTTAAATTCATAAAAATAGGTGAAGTACCCAATAAGATATAAAAATATTAAATTGTTGATAAATAATAAAATAAGAATAATTTTGCTGACAAGTGAGGGTTGCTCAGATGGTAAGCACATCCACCTATATTTAAGAGGTGGTGCGTTCAAGTCGCCGCAGGAGTAAAAAGTGGGAGGACCACTATTTGTTCCGAAAAAGGGGAAGAGGTAGGGCTTAAAAAAAAGAAAAATTTTGCTATAAATTATGGTACCTTTAACCAGGAATGTAATTTACCTTATTCTGTTTATGGAAAATCCAAATTTTTATCCTTTTGTCTTATGTTCAATGGTTCGTCGTCTGAAATAAGAAATTACGTGCTGTTATAAATCACAATTAGTAAATGGATGTCTATTAGTTGGCATCAACTTGTAGGGAGATATTTGTAGACAAAATTCAATTTGGCAAGTGGCAAGATTAGCTAGTTCACAATTAGGTGTAATTCCACTTGCATTTGCAAGTTGTAATCTTATGTATTAGGAGGCAAGGTTTTCTATAAATAGAGAACGTTGCCTCCTCATTTCAAACACTTCAAATATAATTCTCTTTACTTATTTCTCTAGCTGCTCCTTTCGATATTGTGTCAATATTAGTTTTATTTACAATACGTTATCAGCACGAATCTTCAGTCTTCTCCAAAATAAGTTTCAATCTCTTCCATCTTTGAGGTATGTTTCTACATCTTGAATTTATTGTAGCTCTATAGACTATTAAAATATGTATCAAATTAGCGACTATTTTTAACATCAATCCATGAAACACTTATCTTGTCTTTGAGGAATTCTTATTGATTCACTCACATATGATTTCTTAACTAGAAAACTAATCTTAACATTTCATTCAAAACCTTGTAGTTTTATAGTGGTGAAACTTTAAAGATGAAATTGTTAAAGACGTATGAATTAATTAGTAGAATCATGTGTAATAGTTTGCTCATTATATTGACTTGTCATAGTCATTATAATTGTAATATTCATATTGATAAAAATTTTATTATTTCTAATCCACTCATTTTGTTTGATAGTTTTTCACTATGTGGAATTTAACAAAGCTTGAATTTATGGCACTTGACATATCCGAAAGAATTATCTATCATGGGTTCTTGATGCCGACACCTTGATGAAAATGGTCTTGGTGATACTATCAAAAAGGCAAATAAAACATCAAGCCAAGATAAGGTAAAATTCATGATTTTCCTTCGCCAACATCTTGATGAAGGGTTAAAAATTGAATATTTAACCGTCAAAGATCCATTTTGACCTATGGAATAATTTGAAGAAACGATATGAATACTTGAGACTTACGGTATTACCGAAAGCTCGAAATGAGTGGATGCATTTACGGTTTCATGATTATAAAACTGTAAACGATTATAATTATGCTGTTTTCAGAATAACTTCTCAGCTAAAATTATGTGGTGAGACTATCACTGATGGAGACATATTGGAAAAACTCTTTCGACTTTTCATGCCTCTAATATAGTATTGCAACAGCAATACCGTGAAAGAGGTTTTAAAAAATATTCTGAGCTGATTACATGCCTACTTGTGGCTGAGCAGAATAATAATCTGTTGATGAAAATTCATGAAGTCCATCCTACTGGATATGCTCCATTCCCTGAAGTGAATGTTGTAGCATCATATGATAAGTCTGAAAGAAGACATAATTATTACCGTGGTCGTGGTCGTGGCCATGGTCGCGGGGGTGGACGTGGCAGGGGACGAAATAACTATCGTAATCCTGGAACAAAAATACATGGGAACTATAAGGGTCCTCAAATAATCCTTCAAAGGTTACAAAAAATATCTGCCATCAATGTGGCGTGAAAGGTCATTGGGCACGTTTTTGTCGTACGCCTGAACATTTTGTTAGGTTATATCAGGCCTCCTTGAAAAAGAATCAAAATAATGTGGAGGCACATTTGACCTTTAAAAATAATGATGATGAGGCGAATATTGAAAAGAAGCCTGATGATGTTGAGGCAAGTCTTGAATATAAAAATGATGACTTTGAAGGCCTCGCAGATTTAACTCATTTGGAAGCTAAAGACTTCTTTGAGGATAATAATTGAAGATTGATAATATTACGAGAGATGCAATTATATTATTTTTTATTTTATATTTTGAACTAATTTATCATTAAGTATGTTTTGCTAAGATATCATATGTCATTAGTTTCTACATTTCTAGTTTAATTTCTAAGCACTTTTGGTATTGTAAGTCTTTTACATTTATTTTAATGTACTCCTTATTTCTTTATGAAGCAAATAAAAATTTCTCAATCTTCAGTTGGCCCAAAGAATAAAGATGATATATGTCTTCTAGATAGTGCTACAGCACATACCATTTTAAAAGATAAGAAATATTTCAATTATTTTGTAATGAAAGAAGCAAATGTTAATACAATATATGGTAGTACAAAATTAATTGAAGGCTCCGAAAGAGCTAATTTATTACTCCCTGGGGGAGCACATTTGGTTATTGATGAAGCATTATATTGTAGTAAGTCTCAAAGAAACTTATTAAGTTTCAAAGATATTCGCCAAAATGGTTGTCATATTGAGACTATGAATAATAGAAATATTGAATATCTTTATATAACTACAATAAAGTGGGGCAAGAAACATGTGCATGAGAAATTGCCCACTTATCTTCTGGTTTGTACTACACAACTATTAACATGGTTGAATCACACGCCATAGTAAACAAGATGTTTACTAGTCCAAATAGTTTTATAATTTGGCATGACCGGTTGGGTCATCCCGCTTCTAATATGATGCGCAAAATAATTGAGAATTCACAAGGACATTCAATGAAGAACCAGAAGATTCTTCAATTTAAAGAATCCTCTTGTGTTGCATGTTCTGAAGGAAAATTAATTGTAAGATCATCAGTAACTAAAGTTGGGATTGAATCCCCTGCATTTCTGGAACGTATACAAGGTGATATATGTGGACCTATTCACCCATCATGTGGACCATTTAGATATTTTATGGTTTTAAGACGCATAAACAAGATCGTCACATGTATGTTTATTATCAACTCGCAACTTAGCATTTGCGAGATTGCTTGCTCAGATAATAAGATTAAGAGCACAATTTCCAGACTATGCAATTAAAAAACAATTCGTCTTGATAATGCTGGTGAATTCACATCTCAAGCCTTTAATGATTATTGTATCTCAACTGAAATAACAATTGAACATCACGTTGCTCATATTCATACACAGAATGGTTTAGCAGAATCATTTATTAAACGCCTCTAATTAATAGCTAGACCATTACTTATGAGAACAAAACATCCCATTTTAGTATGGGGACATGCTATTTTGCATGAAGCAACACTTGTGCGCATCAGGCCAACAAATTATCATAAAGTCTCCCCATTACAGTTGGCTTTTGGCCAGGAGCCAAATATTTCCCGTCATAGAATTTTTGGATGTGCGGTGCATGTTCCAATTGCTCCGCCACAACGCACAAAGATGGGTCCCCAGAGAAGATTGTAAATATATGTTGGCTATGAATCTCCCTCCATTATTATATCTTGAACCAATGACGGGAGATTTATTTACGGCAAGATTTGTCGATTGCCATTTTGATGAATCAGATTTCCCAACATTAGGGGGAGATAAAAAGCAGTCTAAAAAGGAGATTGATTAGAATGCATTGACACTATCTCATTTAGATCCTCGTACAAATCAATGTAAACTAGAAGTTCAAAAGATAGTGTATTTGAAAAATATTGCAAATCAATTGCCAGATGCATTTACTGACCTATCAAGGATTACTAAATCTCATTTTCTAGCTGCAAATACTCCAATTTGAGTTGATGTCCAAATAGGACAATCTATTTGTGAAAATGAGTCCAAGCCGCACTTGAAGCATGGTAGACCATTCGGTTCCAAAGATAAAAATCCTCGAAAATGAAAAGGAGCAAGTGATCAAGATGGTCAAAATATGGAGGTAGTTGCTCAAGAAGAGCCCCGAGACATTGCAGTTAATAAGAACTCATTGGATGAGGATCAGGTACCTGAAAATTATGAAAATGAAGACATCTCAATAAATTATGTCTCTACAGGAAAAAGATTGAACCGAAATAATATAATTGTTCACAATATTTTTACTTATAATGTTGCTGTTGAAATAATGCAACAAGATGAGGATCTTGAACCAAAATCTGTCTTTGAATGTAGACAAAGAAATAATTGGCCAAAATGGAAAGGTGCAATTCAAGCAGAATTGACTTCACTTGAAAAACGTGAAGTTTTCGGACCTATTGTCCAAACATCTAAAGGTGTAAAGCCAGTAGGATATTTATGGGTATTTGTGCAAAAATGAAATAAGAAAAATGAAGTCGTTAGATATAAAATACGACTTGTCACACAATGTTTTTCACAAAGACCTGGCGTTGATTATATGGAGACATATTCTCTTGTGGTGGATGCAATTACCTTAAGATATCTTATAAGTCTAACAGTGCGTGAAAAACTTGATATGCGCCTGATAGATCTTTTCACATCCTATCTTTACGGCTCATTAGACAACGAAAGATTTATGAAAATTCCCGAAGAATTCAAAATGCCTGAAACATATAAAGGCTCTAAGGAAGCTTGTTCAATAAAGCATCAATTATCCTTATACGGGTTGAAATAATCGGGCCGCATGTGGTAAAATTGCCTTAGCGAATACCTGTTGAAAGATGGGTATAGAAATGATCCAATTTGCCCATGTGTCTTTATAAAAGGATCTGGATCTGAGTATGTTATAATTGTTGTACATGTTGATGATTTGAATATTGTTGGAACACCTACAGATATTCCAAATGCAGTAAATTATTTAAAGAAAGAATTTGAAATAAAAGATCTTGGGAAGACAAAATTTTGTCTTGGCCTTCAAATAGAGCATTTGACAGATGGAATTTTTTTCCATCAATCAACATATACTGAAAATATTTTGAAGCAATTTTATATGGATAAATCTCATCCATTGAGTACCCGGATGGTTGTGAGATCGCTTGACATAAATAAAGATCCATTTCGCCCTCATAAAAATGATGAAAAGATTCTTGGTGCTGAAACTCCATATCTAAGTGCAATTGGAGCATTAATGTATCTTGCAAATAATACGAATAGCTTTAGTTGTAAACTTGTTAGCAAGATTTAGTTCTTTGCCTACACAAAGGCATTAGAATGGTATCAAGCATTTATTCAGATACCTACGAGGAACGATTGATATGGGTTTATTCTACTAAAATAAATCCAATTTGCCACTAACTGGTTATGCAGATGCAGGATTTTTGTCTGATCCACATAAAGGTCGATCACAGACAGGTTATTTATTTATATATGGAGGTACAGCTATATCATGGCGCTCAACAAAACAGACTCTAGTTGCTACTTCCTCAAATCATGCAGAGATTGTAACTATTCATTAAACAAGTCGGGAATGCGTTTGGCTAAGATTAATGTCTCAATGTATTCTGAAAATGTGTGGTTTACTATTGATAAATAAGATCCCGACAATATTGTATGAAGACAATATTGCATGCATAGAATAACTTAAAAGAGGATACATCAAAGGAGACAGAACAAAACATATTTCACCAAAAAAAAAAAAATCACTCATGATCTTCAAAAGAATGGTGAAATAAATGTTCAACAAATTTGTTCAATTAACAATTTGACTGATCTGTTTACTAAGTCATTGTCAACCTCAACATTTGAAAAACTGGAATACAAGATTGGAATGCGTCGTTTCCCAAATATTAAGTGATGTTTTCATCGGGGGAGTAAAATACACGATGTACTCTTTTTCCTTTAATCAAGGTTTTGTTCCATTGGGTTTTCCTAGTAAAGTTTTTAATAAGGCAGCAAGCAATGCGTATTAGAAGATATTTATACTCTTTTCTTTAACTAGGATTTTTTCTACTTGGGTTTTCTTTATAAAGTTTTAAAAGAGTCATATCATCTAGTAATAGACATCCAAAGGAGGGTGTTATAAATCACAATTGGTAAATGGATGTCTATTAGTTGCCATCAACTTGTAGGGAGATATTTGTTGGCAAAATTCAATTTGGCAAGTGGCAAGATTAGCAAGAGCAATTAGGTGTAATTAAACTTGCAAGCAAGTTGTAATTCCACTTGTATTTGCAAGTTGTAACCTTGTGTATTAGGAGGCAAGATTTTATATAAATAGAAACATTTTCCTCCTTATTTCAAACACTTCAAATATAATTCTCGCTATACTTCTCTAGCTGCTCCTTTCAATATTGTGTCAATTTTAATTTTATTTACATTACGTGCCAAATTGTGAAACGCACAGAGAAAAAGCTGTATGGTTTAGGTGGGCGCCATAACTTAGGGGTCCACCAGTTTAATTTAATTCCTTTTCTATTTTTAACTTGTGATATAAGGACAATTGTCGGCGCAGGACCCCAAACTTGTATCACACCCTCATGAAAAAGTACGTACATACAATAATGATAGCTATGAGTTATATGCCCTTAAGGACGAGTACAAGGTGGTGTTTGAAATTTTGAAACTATAGAGCGATAAATATTATTTTGTTTATCAACATTGACATCATAGGGTGTCCTTTAGATGTATTAGGCAAAGCAATTTGTGTTAACGAATACTAGCAAGATCATAACTAAGCGCAGCTAAAGATTTGGTTGAATCAAGATGAGCGAGTCATATAAATGGAGAAGGATCATTAAAAAGGAGCAAAGCAGTTGTATAGTATTATTAATGTGTTAAAACTAGTTCCTTTTTGTTTAACTATTTGATATTTTAAGTTCATTAAACTGACAAGTATATTCAGATTCTACCGTAGGTCCATTGTGGACAGATTAGATAAGACAATCGATTTTAGTAACTAATTCAGATTCGCATTAGATATACTGATTATAAAATAAGTTTTTAATTCTAAAAGTTCGATCCAAGATGGAGGAATTTCAACAACTCCTTTATTATACTTCTTAGTGTTTAAGGTTAAAAATGATAACCATACATTAACTGCCACATTTCCTATATGGATAAGAAAAACTTGCCTATTTGAAGAAAAGGACACTGCCAGACGCCAGCCCTTCTGTTCTTCGTCTTTATTCTATTAGAACCAAAAGATAAAATTCGGGTACAAAGGGGAGATGTAGTGGCCAAGCAAGGGAACCACGTTTCTTTTTCCTTTTTAGGAGTACGTGGAGAACTAGTGAGAAGAAAGGGCAATTGATACACGTAGATTGCTTTTGTTTTAGTCAACGAGTCGACGTGGATCACATAAAGCACACAATGATATAAATTCAGCTTTTACCGCTTTTAAAGTGTAAACTTTATGCTATACCATCCTCTCCAATAATTGGATTCCTTTTCATTGTAAACATGACAAAAACAATGGACAAATTGATCTGACCACTTTAGTTAATTTAAAGAACCTAAAAAATAAATATATACTACTATCTTATTTTATCATTAACTTGCTACAAATTGTTTTATTGTTCTTTATTTTTTTCAGTACAAGACACTATTAAGTAGTGTGAACATATATTTACAAGTCCAAGACAGCGTGACAGAATGTTTATGTCACCCGATAACCTAATTATACATTACTACAGGTTGGTAATTATTGAAAAATTTAGGAATTAGTAACTAAGAGAGAGAGATAAATTGCGGTTACAAGTTACAGTCATTAAAAATAGTTTCAAACCTCATTAAAACATGAGAAGATAGTTTCAAAGAAAACTATTACATGAAATATAACTATATGAATCATTGATACTGTTATAGCGATGTGTAATTGCACAAATAAGTGGAGTAATTCTTTACGCTGTGAATCCTATCTCAGTGACAGCGTCTCCCGAAGCACCCATAAGCTTGCATCTATCCTAGGCCCCTAGCGCTAGGCCCCTAGCGCAGTAACGGGGCACATTTGGTCAAAAGTAACACTCAAGAGTGAAAATAGGTAAAAGGGACAAAGTCTTAATTAATGTAATAGAAGGGACACATCTAATTAATGCTCTTAAACATAACTTTCCTCCACTCCTCTTCACCCTAAAGTTTTATTTCTTACACTTTGGTTCTCACGTATATAAAAAATAAAATTTGCCAAATTAGGGAAATATTTTTCCCTCCATTTATTCCCTCCTCTCTCTCTCTCTCTCTCTCTCTCCCCCCTCTCTTCTCTTCTCCCTCGCGACCTGAAAACACCATAGCTGCTGCGCATCTGCTTTCTTCAATCTCTCTTCGTTTTCGCTATTATTCTTGCATTCCAACTCTCCCAAACACAGAATATTGTCAGATCTAAATCCTTTTCGATTAATTAGGTATTATTGACTCTAATTGAAAAAATAATTTGGGGAAATTCTTTGAATAACAATTTCTGGTTGGCATTACTTTTAATTGGTTTGCTTGACGTTGAAATGCTTTGAATAATGCTTACCTGATGGCCATTACTTGAAATTGGAAAGCTTGTCGTTGAAATTGTTTGAATAACGTTGGGCATTACTTCAAACTGGAAAGCTTGACAAGTCCCATATCTCCTGTAATTGTAAACCTCCATCTTGCTAATTTCTACTATTCTAATTTTTGTAAAAACGGTATGTTGCTGTTTTGAAACATCTTACCGTGACGATCGCAACATTATAAAGATTGTTCTACAAATACTCGTACAACGTAGTCACAATTATGGAACATTGTATTAGATGATCAGGAAAATCCTTTTGATGTTCCTATTGTGCTAGTCAGAGTTACGGAACATAATTATGGTTGCCCGAATAATCTTACAGCATGTTCAGTAAATGCTATTCATAATTTTGGAACATTTTTGTAGATGGTCGGAACTGATGTATCGATGTTTCACATCGGTATGCTTGTATTCTTAAACATCTTTGGGCGTGTTCGGATCTGTTTTTCGATGTTCCAGTATCCTTTGCTACCTGGACCACATTTGATGAATGTTTATCCTACCTTGCAGATATCGTTAAAGTAATGGAGGACAACATACTACTAGGAGTTGATTTTCTCGGTGAATGGGTTGAGCGTTCGAAATGCTATGCTTGGATTCCTAAGGTGAAAGAGACAAGACCTATCCTTGTGAGTAGGAATGTTACATATGATGAACTTGTCAACAAAATCATACGCAGTTGGGGGGTAAGTGATGATCCTAGGGATCTTTGCATTTCATATATGTTGAGTGTTGCCGCAAAGCAAAAGACTGCTCTATCTAAAATTAGGACTGATGATGATGTTCAGCTTTATATGGCTGATGTAGACCCAGCTGGGGCTAGGCCAACACTAAGGGTTAGTGTGATTCCAAGGCCTGAAGGAATTTCAAGTTCAAATGAACAAGATATGCATGTTGAGATGGATGAAGATGAATTAAAACAAGGTGGAGAGGCAGACGAAGAAGGTGAAGAAGGTGGAGAAGTAGCTGGTAATCCTTCAGAAAGAGCACCATCACAGAGCAGCCGTAACGATATTTTTGGAAAAGACGGCACAGGTTTTGTAAAGGGTACGACTTTCAAGAACAAGCGAGAATTAGTGGTGAAGTTGAGGCTTGCTGCAGTGGGGAAGCCTTTTTCATTCAAAGCTGTGAAGAATACAAAAAAGTTGTTTTATGCCAGATGTGTTGATGCAAATTGCAAGTGGTGGCTTCGAGCATTGAGGTATCATAGTAGTGATACATTTTATATTACAATCTACAATGGCGAGCACACGTGTGGTGTGTAGCACCTGCAAAGCCACCATACACATGCCACAGCTGATGTTGTTGGTGAATACATGAAAGATAGGTACATTGAGGGGAAAGGAATAACACCAAAAGACATCAGAGTTGCATTTAACAGAGAATTGGGATGCAACATTAGTTATTGGAAAAGTTTGAAGGGATGTGAGATTGCAAAGGCAATAGCAAGAGGGACACATAAACACAGTTATGAAATTTTAGAGGCATACAGTTATATGGTAAGGTCCCAAAATATTGGAAGCAAGACAGCTTTGAAGCTTGATAGTTGTGGGAGGTTTAAGTATTTTTTTATATCTTACGGATCTTGGATTAGGGGTTTTCTGTATATGAGGAAAGTCCTTGCTATTGATGGGACTCATTTGTCAGGCAAGTACGGCGGTGTGTTGTTGTCTGCCGTTGCCCAGGATGCAGAGAAGCACATATTCCCTGTTGCATTCTGCGTTGTGGACAAAGAATGTGATGCTTCTTATGATTTTTTTTCGAACAATTGGTTGACATAGCCCAGTACAATGATGAGTTGAGCGTCATTTCAGACAGGCATAAAAGCATAGCAAAATCAGTTGCCAAGTGGTTTCCCCAAGCTCACTACGGAGTTTGCACGAGGCACCTTGCTGAAAATATCCGTACAAAGTTTCAATTTGGAGACCACCTGGGGTCCTATTACTTGGCAGCAGATGCATATCGCGTGGAGGATTTCAGAACGCACTTTAAGCAAATCGAAGACAACGATCTAAGGGTTGCCAGATATCTTCAAGATGACATGGGGTTCCATAAATGGAGCAGATGCTTTTTCCCTGGGCACAGGTACACGACTATGAACATTCTTACCAAATGTTTTGAACGTTGCGTTGGAATGTTCTATGTTTACATGGCAATTAAGCCGAGAACATTCTAATTGACATTCAAAATAGTATCAATGATGTGTATGACGTAATTACTGATGTTCTGATCGCATGCTTAATGTTCGCATTTGGATTAGACGTATTTAGCATTAAAGTCTTTGTTTGTTTGTTATAATTTTAGATTTGCAGTGATGACCTCGAACATTGCTGAGTCCACAAATGCAATGCTGAGGGATGAAAGAGAATATCCTATTGTTGCCCTATTAAATTATATCAATCGTACATTTGGCGAAAAATTCCATGTGAGAGCTACGGAGTTCCTCGAGGTTTCAACCATATGTGTCCCTTCAATTGAAGGAAAAATAAGATTCAACCTGGAGGAAGGGGTAAGATCGCAATTAGTCGAAAAGGTACGTATGGTTTCACCATCATCAGTCCAGGCCAGGGAGCAGAAGTCGATTTACTCAACAGAACTTGTACGTGCAGAGAGTATCAAACTGACTTAATACCCTGTAAACATGCTATGGCAGCTATCAGAATGCTGCGTCCAGAAGACTATGGAGCGTGCGTCTATGACTTCACTTCTGCATATTACAAGTTAGAGTCATATATGCTTGCCTATGCAGAACCGATCAATGCTGTTCCACCGGAAGAATTTTGGAATGTTCCTCCTGAGCTGCTTGAGAGACGAATATTGCCTCCTTTCATCGACGTGGGTAAGGGCAGACGAAGGAAAAAGCGGATACCATCAGTTGGTGAAGTATTTTCAAGTAGGAGGAACAAATGTAGCATCTGCAAAAGGTCAGGCCACAAAAGAACTACTTGCCCGAAACGAGTGGATAGTGGACAATCCTCCCAAACTCAAAGTGTTGCTTTTTGAATTTTAATCTTGACAATTTTATATATTTTTATATTTGAACGTTTAACTTAATGTTTCGAGCATTTATCAATGGCGTTCCAAATTCCTATTATTTTTGTAGTATATAATTCAAACTGATCATCATACAGATGCTCTAATACTGCAAACGGGATGTTCAGTGTAATGCAATAGTCATGCTAATTCAAGCGAAAGGTTGCCTTGTGAAATTAAAAGGTGTGAAAGCGTCCCTCAAAACCTGCATACGAAAAAAGGCATTAATTAATCCAGATACATCACCTAGAGAGTAGTGAACGTCTTTTCAATGTTCACATCACGCCTTTTGGTGTTTTTTATGTTAAATTCATCTATAAATACATATATTTCCTTGTTCCTCCATACACACAATTATCCTCCTACTTGAATTATCAAAATTTCTTCATAGACAACAAACACAAATGGAAAATAACCAAAACGAAGTTGTCGCTAATGGCCACTATGCCCCAGCCGACGAACCTGACCATAACGAATATTATGGAAACATCGCCTGGGATATTGCCGGTATACAAACTGACATTACTGCAATCAACCATGCTGTGGACCGCTTATCTGCTGATGTATGGAGCATAAGGCAAGTGTTAGTTCAGCGCTCGGAGCGCATTGAAAGAATGCTTTTGGGACTCCTTATCCAACAAGGGATGGATCCGGAGCAGTTTGTTACTCCTCCAAATTCTCCCAATGCTGACAACTAGAACTTTTATTTAAGCATTATATCTAGTACTAGTACTTTTGTCTAAGCATTATATCTAGTACTTTTGTCCAAGCATTATGTCAAGTACTTTTGTATATGTATTTTGTTTCCTTAAGTATGAATGAATATTATCAGATTATGTGTTAAGTTGATAATACTTCCACTACATAAGTGAACGCCTAAACTTCATCAGCAACTTGAAACATTCTAACACACGTTCCAAGCACCGTATGAAGATGTTTGACATCGTTATTAACGTAAACATGCTAGCATATATTTTAACAACACCCATCTAAAATGCATCAGCAAGTTGAAACATCCTAACAAAAGTTCAGAGCACTGCATGAAGATGTTTGACATAGCAGAAGGAGTTTGGCCTTAAAATCGTTATTAACACAAACATGCAAAAGCCTCACTATTTGTACAACAACACAGCACTGTTTGATTTGACGAAAAAATCAACAAAAAGCAGAGATTTTCACGAGAATTTCAGTCCAGAACCAGAAAGAAGGCGTAAAAACCCTAGCTTTATCGAAATAGCAAAATAGCAAAAAAAATAAACCTCGATTCACTTGAAAACATCAATATAGTACAAAATTTACCTTTAGATGTTACCGGAGAACATTATGTAGATGGCCGGCGATGAAATAGAAGACTCGAGAAGAAGACTTGAGAAGTGTGTAAGAGAAGAAAGGGGCGGGTGTTCGATGTTTGAAATGATGGAATTGATAAGACTGATCAGCCGCATTTTTAATTAAAACTTCACTTTTGGGGTTGTCATAATTGCCATTAAGGCCCCACCTTTTTTTTTGTTCCGAATTCCACACGCGTCCCATTTTTGTATAAAATAGAGCCCGGGGCGGGGGTACATTTCTTTTTTGAGATATTAGAACGTTCTTCTAAACGTGCCAAACATAATAATCAATTAGGTAATTCGTTTAAAATGAAACGCGTTTGCTCAAAAATAAAGATACTTTTTTCACGTTCAGAACATAATAAACGATGTTTGAACCCTAACCCTAACCTTGAACCCCAAAACCTAACCCTAACCCTAAAAAACCCAAAAAAAGCCGTTTTCTCTCCTCCCTAGGCGATTCCATAGGCGATTTTGAGGAGAAACCGGCGCACCACCCTTCTAACTCCGGCCATGGCCGCGGCACCGGTTGGGCAACCCCCCCCCAGGGGTCGCTCAATCTCACCCCACCCCACCCACTACGAATACATATCAAAATAATAACAATCAACCCCCCTCTTGGACCCATATTCTGAAACCACAGGTTCAAAAACAAGAAATTGATCCAAGACTTTTTCGTACTGTGGTTTATTCACAAGGAGTAGCTCAACTGAATTGGAAAACATCTGAGGTGAAGCAGTCTCTCAAAAAGGAGCAGTTACAACTAGCAGTTATTGGGAAATTTTCGTACGGTAGGCCTGACTTGGAAAACCTACGTAAAATCATTCCGGCTCAATGCGGAATCAAAAGCGAGTGCAACATTGGATATCTGGACAATAGGTATGTGCTGATTAGACTGAGTTCAATGGAAAACTATGTTAATTTCTTGTCAACCCCAGCCTATTGAATAAAGTTTAGAGGTAGATCATATCCTATGAGGTCATTGAAGTGGACGAGGCACTGGAAGCCTGATATTGAGACTTCAATGGCTCTAGCATGGATTAGCTTCCCCAATTTGCCTCCAAACTTTTTTGCAACGGAGTTTATTTTTTCCATTGCTTCAGCAGTGGGAATACCATTGAAAGTTGACACTGCAACGCTGAATAGGACTAAACCAAGTTCTGCCAGGGTCAAGGTTGAATTGGATTTGTTAGCAAAACACCCTTCCCGTGTTTTGATTAATGAAGAGGATGATGACACTGGTGAGATAACCTCTACTTGGGTGGATATTATGTATGATCATCTTCTTTTGTATTGCAAAAGTTGTAGGTTGCAGGGGCATGATGAAAATAATTGTAAGGTAATTCACCCGGAGCTCTGGGAGAATCGTAATGATGATGAGGTTCGGGATTCAAATGTGTCAAAGGCTAATGCAGTAGTTTCAGCACCTCCTCTGCGTATTCTGACTAGTGGAAAGACTGTTGGTAATGTGAACACTACAGGTGACTGGAAGGATGTGACAAAAAAGAAAGCTAAGAATATCAATGAGAAAAATACAAAAGTTGGTGCAAAAGCTGGTGACAAATTGGCTTTGGTGCAGGCAGGGACTAATAAATTTGCAGCATTGTAGGAGTAGGAGAGTCAGGAAGGTGGAAATTTGGGCAACAAGGCTATAGTTCATGCAACAAATGATGGTCAAGCAAGCAATGCTCAGAAAAATTCAGTCGGGCAGAGTGGTCAGAAAAATACAGCGAAGAATGGTCCTGCAACTCAAAAAATAGCGGGGAAAGGTAATATTCCTTTGCCTAAATCTACAAAGGACTGGGTAAAATAGACATGGGCTGCTAAACCAGTAGGTAATGATGGGAAATAGCAGGCTAATCCTCAGCTTCAGCAGCCAAAGCAGGGTGAGTTAGTTGGTGTAATAACTCCACAGGGAGGTCCTGTTACTGCAGTAAAGCCTGTTTCTACTGTTCCTGTGCTAGAAAATACTTCCCAGCAGGAAGTCCCATCTAATTCTCTGGCAATCAAGGTCACTGAAGATGTTGAGAGTGACGGTGATGACCTGGAGATAGTAGATTCAGAAGATGATGACGACCTGGTGGATTACGGGGAGGATAGTGAAACTGATGCTGATGTTCCAGAAAATTATGAAGAAGATCCGACTGATGAATACATAGGACTTGAGGGTGCTATGTCAAAGGATAGTAGTGTCAAGGATGATAAAGTTGTCAATGCAGAAGATGTTACAAGTTCGAAAATTGCTATTGCGGAAATTTCACAGGGTAGTCCTGTAAAGGTGCAGGGAGATCCTGGCAAGTTGCTGGATGTGGTTAGTGCTAGTCCGGTGCTGTCAGGAGGGAGGCCAGCTACTGATAAGGAGTTGGAGGAGTTGAAAGCAACCTATGACAGTGCCAAACGTAAAAATGCACAGCTGGTTGCAAAAAACTTTGAGCCTGCATCACCTTTGGCGCATTTGTTTGATAAGCCTGATGAAAAGCAGGTGGATATTGGTGAGGATGATGAGCTAGACACTGAGTCTACGGCTCAAAATTATGTTAATGCTGCTGGGAAGGGTGATTTATCTCCTAAGCAGGTAGCTCAGCAGACTACGAAAGCAAAGCAGGTTCGGGGAAGGAGTCAGAAAAGCAGACGTCAACTAGGAGGGCGGGGTCGAAAGCCTCTGGTCGTCAATGAATACATAACTTATATGGAATATAAGGTCTGTGAATACTCAGCAGGCCTTTGATAGG
This sequence comes from Petunia x hybrida, assembly GCA_037355625.1. Classification (NCBI taxonomy): domain Eukaryota; kingdom Viridiplantae; phylum Streptophyta; class Magnoliopsida; order Solanales; family Solanaceae; genus Petunia; species Petunia x hybrida. Next base: position 1,810,410 of record JBBBVM010000059.1, on the reverse strand, counting down.
GTGGTGACAATGCACATGCAGAAGCATTTCTCATTTATTGCATTAATGGAGCCGTTCCAGCACTACAGGCATATTGACAAGTATCGACTATGGCTAGGTATGGGCTCTTCTTGGCATAATTTTAATGGTAAAATATGGGTATTTGTAGATGCTGACTTTCAGGTGGAAGTGGTGTATGATACATCACAAATGTTGTCTTTGAAACTGACACACTTGGATGGGCTGATGGAATTTGTGGTGTCATTGGTGTATGCTAGCACTGATCATGTTAACCGGGTGGAACTGTGGGATATGCTGTATTATCAAGCTAGTGACATGACATTACCTTGGCTTGTTGGGGGGTGATTTCAATGTCATAATTGATGAGCTTGAAAAATTTGGGGGTCTGCCAGTTTATTATCCGGAGGTGGAAGACTTTATGCACTGCATCAATACTTGTCAGCTGTCTGACATGGGTTTCAAGGGCAGCATGTACACCTGGTGGAATGGTAGATCAGATGATGCATGCATTTTTAAAAGGCTTGATAGGTGTCTTGTGAATCAGGCTTTTCAGGATTTATTTCCTCAGTTTGCGGTAGAGGACTTGATTAGGCAGGGGTCTGACCATGCTCCGTTGTTGCTGTTGCCGAACATGGGCGCTCCACATGTGAAGAAGCCGTTCAGGTTTCTAAATTTTTGGGTGCAGCATGAGACCTTCCTGGATGTTGTCAGAGAGAATTGGGCTGAAAATTTTGATTCTGATCCTTTTTACAACTTTAACTGCAAGTTGAAAAAGTTGAAAATGGCACTTTCTGTATGGAGCAGGGAGACTTATGGCGAAATTTTTAGGCAGATTGCTACTTTTGAGGAGGTGGTCCAGGTCTATGAACAGGAGTTCGAGGAGCACCCAACTGGGTACAACAGGGAGAGATTGCAGCGGGTTAATGCTGAGTTGATGATTCTATGCGATAGAGGAGCAGTTTTGGAAGCAGAAAGCTGGGATGGAGTGGTTCAAGGATGGGGACAGGAACACCAAATTTTTCCATGCTCATGTAAATGGGAAAAGGAAGGTGTTGCAGATTAGGAGGATCGAGGATGCTGCTGGTACTTTGCTGGAAAGTGATGCAGAAATAGCCCAGGAGGCAATAAGATTTTTTCAGGCTCAGTTTACTTGTGATGCGGCGCCAGATGATTTTTCTATTCTTGATCATTTGCCTAGTCTTATTACACAGGACCAGGATGCTGCTCTTATTGCTGACCCAGACGAACACGAGATGAAGAAAGCTGTTTTTGGTTTGAATGCTGAATCTGTAGGGGGCCCGGATGGTTTTATGGGTGCTTTTTATCACTCGTGTTGGGAAATTATTGGTCCTGATGTGGTGAGAATGGTGCAGGCATTCTTTCGGGGTCACTTTATGCCGAGGTATATTACTGCTACTAATCTGGTTCTATTGCCTAAAAGGAGGGACTTCACTACTTTTTCAGATATGAGGCCGATTAGTTTGAGCAACTTCAGCAACAAGGTGTTTTCCAGAGTTATTCATGACAGGCTGTCTGTTCTGATGCCTGGGATCATCTCACCCCAGCAGTCTGGCTTTGTGAAATGGAGGAGCATATTTGAGAATATCTTACTGGTGCAGGAAATTGTGCGCGATATTGCTGATAGGGGAAAGCCTGCGAATGTGGTAATTAAGCTTGACATGGCTAAGGCGTATGACAGAGTTTCGTGGTTGTTTCTGCTAAAGGCTCTGAAGAAGATAGGATTTGGTGAGACGTTTGTTGGGATGATTTACAGGATTTTGTGCAACAATTGGTACTCTGTCCTTGTAAATGGTCAGCCCTATGGGTTTTTCCAGTCTTCCAGAGGGGTGAAGCAGGGTGATCCTTTATCTCCCACTCTGTTTTTGCTTGCTGCAGAGTGCCTTTCCAGAGCTCTGAATGCGCTGCACAGGGATGATAATTTTGTGCCGTATGGGATGCCTATCTGGAGTCCGCACCTCAATCACTTGGCGTATGCGGATGATATGATTATTTTCTCGTCAGCTGATGAGGACTCTTTGAAGATGGTGATGGACACTTTGTCTAGGTATGAGCTGGCCAGCGGACAGAAAATCAATAAGGAGAAGAGCAATGTGTACTTGCATGGTCAGGTTCCACTTTTGTTAGTTGACAGGGTGCTTGATGTGACTGAGATACCGAGGGGGGATTTCCCTTTTAAGTATCTTGGAGTTCCTATTTATTATGCTAGGAGGAAGAACTGTCACTACAATGAGCTGGTGGAGAAGGTGCAGAAAAAGCTTGACTCCTGGACTGGTAAGCTGCTTTCTATTGGTGGACGGGCGACTCTGATTTCCTCAGTGCTTCAGAGTATGCCCATTCACTTGTTATCTGCCTGTGACCTTCCTGCTGGGGTGGTGGCTCAGCTTCACAGGATGTTTGCCAAGTTCTTTCGGAGTAACTCTATGGGTCAGGATAGCAGACACTGGGCTTCGTGGAAGACTCTGTGTCACCCTTTGAATGAAGGTGGAGTTGGTTTTAGGAGCTTGTATGATGTCTCCAAGGCGCTGTTTGCAAAGCTTTGGTGGAATTTTTGCACCAAAGATTCTTTATGGAGGACTTATATGAGCAACAAGTACTTGAAAAAGCATCACTCTACAGTGGTGCCGTGGAAGGAGGGGACTTATGCTTGGAAGAAAATGCTGCAGAGCAGGCCCGTGATGGATCATGAGATAGTATGGCAGCTGAAGAAGGGCAATGCTTACTTCTGGCTTGATAACTGGACTGGTCTTGGTCCTCTGTATCATGCAGTTCCTCTTGATTTTGAATGTGACGAGACTGTAGTGTGTGTCTACGAAGTAGCTGAGGGTGGAGTATGGCTTGAGCAGTGTCTTAGGGAGCTCTTACCTGATGATCTTGCAGAGCATGTGATTTAGAATGTTAAGCCTCCTATATGTCCTGAACAGCGGGATAGGCCCTATTGGAAGCTGGAGTCTCGGGGTACCTTCTCAGTTCGTTCAGGTTATCACTTGGTGAGGCAGAGGAAGAAGCCGAGTGACCTTTACAAGCACATCTGGATCAAAGGGATTCCTTTTAAAATGTCATTTTTATTATGGAGGTTGTGGAAGTTTAAGCTGCCACTGGATGATATGCTCAAGAGGTGGGGAATTCAGTTCCCCTCTAGGTGTCATTGTTGTGTGGACCCTGACGTGGAGACTGTCTCCCACGTTTTTCTTAATGCACCTGTAGCGAGGTATGTATGGAAATATTTTGGAGGCCCTGCAGGTCTTAATTTTGACAGGTTGCACTTGACACAAGTGATTAATTTGTGGTGGGATGCTCCTGCTGGCCCGGTCCTGAGGTTGATCTACCATGCTGTTCCCATCTTTATTGTATGGGAGTTGTGGAAACGGAGGAATGTTTTGAGGCATGGTGGGTCGACTTCAGCTCGCAGGGTGGTGTATCTCGTTATGCAGCATATCATTATGTTGATGAGAGTTCGCAGGAGGAACTTTCGGCATGCGCCAGGAAGGTGGGAGGACTTGCTTCCGGTGTTGAGAGATCATACGCCTGCTTTAGTGATGACAAAGGTTGTTTGGAGTCCGCCTCAGGTGGGGTGGATCAAATGTAATACGGATGGTGCGTCTAGAGGTAATCCGGGACCTAGTTCGTGGGCTTTTTGTGTTCGAGATGAGAGGGGAGATATCTTGCATGCTTGTGCTAAGGAGATGGAGGATTTCATGACCACAAATTCTCAAGCGGAGGCATTGTCAATTCTTATGGCCTTGAGGTATGTGACTTCTATTCCTTATGCACATGTTATTGTTGAGACGGACTCATTGTTGCTCAAAAATGTGGTGACTAAGGTTTGGGAGGTGCCTTGGCAAATTGTTCAAGAAATTGAAGAAATTTGGAGCTTGATGGAGGGAATGGAAGTAGAGGTGGTGCATGTTTTTAGAGAGGGGAACAAAGTGGCGGATTATTTGGCAAATTTGGCGTTAGATCAAGGAGATGTCATTGTTAATTCGTTTCATGAATTGGATATTGTGGGTAGGAGGTTGGTAAATGGGGACAAGTGCAATGAGCCGTACATCCGCACTAAGCCGAGGAGGAGTGTGTAGACACATGGGAGTTGGAACTCTCCTTCATGCTCGAATCCTTAGGGAGGAGAGCATGAAGGATTTTTTTACTAACTTTGTGTTCTTTTTTGTAGGTACTTTCATAGTTAAAATTCATGTTGGTTGGAATGGATCTATGCAAGGCTTTGGAATGGACAATTTGCTCACTTGGATGATGGTTTCAAGATGCTTTTGGTACTCCCAAGCTATGGTTAGTATCAATTTCAGCCTTTTGAGACTTGGATCAGCTGATGCTTGGCTTTGGAATCAGTTCACGCTTTGGAGACAAGAAAAACGACTAAGGCAAAAATTCCAGGCGCTTTGGCCGGCGCGCCGCGCCCCCTGCCGCGCCGGCCTTGGCAGAATGTTCAATTTTCCTGCCGCGTTTGGTCCGCGCCGCGGCTACGAGTGCATGACGGACAAAATTGTTGGCGCGTTGGGGCCTGCGCCGCGCCCCCTAAGGCGCAAGGCTATTTTTCTACCTTCGTTTGTTCGTTGCTCGGGGTGTTTTCGTGGGTTGAAATTGGTTGGTTCGTGCTTGGATCTTCACGGGAGCGAGTTAGAATATTGGTCTTATGTGTCTACTCGCATTAGCATACAACATTATATTAGTAGCGCATTAATTAGCTATTTCATTAGATTATTATATGTTTTTGGCCTAAGTAGTGAGGTAAACTTTGTAAAGTATTATCTCAAGGCGTTAAATTCATTTCGATTGGTAGTATTAGCATTGTATAATGCTCAACCCAATGAAGTGGATGCGACGTTTGGATATGATGCTATCTTACCACTACTTAGGCGTTCATTAGTTTTAGTCTTAGCTAGTTCGTATTTATTTCAAGATTGTAAAGACCTCATTTATTGTTTTTATTTGATATTATTAATAAAAAATAGCCACTAAGCTCTAAGCTTAGTGGAATTTCGCTAAAAAAAAAAACCCTAACCCTAAACCCAAACAGCAAAAATTCCTAACATTTAGAGAACATTCAATCTCCTGTTCTGAACCTTGTGCGTAACGTTCTCGAACGTCGTAAGTCTGTTCTGGATCTTCATACTGATGTTGTTTTTGTACCGTTGAGGATTAGTTGATAAATACTAATATAAGGATCATTTAAAATGCATAAACAATGATTTAGTAGTTTATTAAGATTCCAAAACATGCTATGTGTAAGTAAACCAAAATATATGTCGTTAATTATACCAAAATGTAATTATTAAGTTGTTTGGATAAGGAGTGTAGGGTTGATTCTAGATCAATTAACAATTTTAAACATTCAGAAGTGTATTATAACGAATTGTAGCATAGATTGGACGTTATATCACTAGATAGACACATTAGTAATCTATTTGCTGATCTTACAATCTATGTGTAGCTCAATTACAGACATTCTTCGTGTATCTACAACAACTAAGACTTCAAATCATACAAGTATTGATTGTAATACTCAATATTATGTGTATTTAAGGTGACTACATCAATAGTATGTCTATTGGAAGTGTTTACTCATAAAAGTTCTACTAGAGTATACTCATTTATATCTATTGAAAGCGATTACTTAGTTATATCAAATGAAACACTTACTAAGTTATTGAGTATTTCATTAGATGTTGTTCTAACTAATGGATAATCTATATAATGATGATTTAACCTTAAATATAAAGACTTATTAATCTTTTCATGTTATATGGTTTCTTATTACAATCATATTAAAGGTTAGAACACCACATATTAAATTAGGCACTTACTATGAACTAAACATATAAACCCACGTTCGTAACTTAAATTAGATGTTTTTTGCATCAATCTTTGGAAATTTATGTATATTCAAAGAGATTACTCAATATTATGTGTATTTAAGGTGACTACATCAATAGTATGTCTATTGGAAGTGTTTACTCATAAAAGTTCTACTAGAGTATACTCGTTTATATCTATTGAAAGCGATTACTTAGTTATATCAAATGAAACACTTACTAAGTTATTGAGTATTTCATTAGAAGTTGTTCTAACTAATGGATAATCTATATAATGATGATTTAACCTTAAATATAAAGACTTATTAATCTTTTCATGTTATATAGTTTCTTATTACAATCATATTAAAGGTTAGAACACTACATATTAAATTAGGCACCTACTATGAACTGAACATATAAACCCACGTTCGTAACTTAAATTAGATGTTTTTTGCATCAATCTTTGGAAATTTATGTATATTCAAAGAGATTACTCAATATTATGTGTATTTAAGGTGACTACATCAATAGTATGTCTATTGGAAGTGTTTACTCATAAAAGTTCTACTAGAGTATACTCATTTATATCTATTGAAAGTGATTACTTAGTTATATCAAATGAAACACTTACTAAGTTATTGAGTATTTCATTAGATGTTGTTCTAACTAATGGATAATCTATATAATGATGATTTAACCTTAAATATAAAGACTTATTAATCTTTTCATGTTGTATAGTTTCTTATTACAATCATATTAAAGGTTGGAACACTACATATTAAAATAGGCATCTATTTGAACTGAACATACTAACCCATGTTCGTGACGTAAATTAGATGTTTTTGTATCAATCTTTGGAATTTTTTTGGTGTTTGTAGTACTAATACAATGGATACATTTGTTTATAGATATTAGAACAATCTCTTGTACGTGCCAAACATGGTTTTCTAATGCTAAAAAAAGTGGAGCAACCCGTTTTAAATACGTGGAGCGACCTGCTCCACACAACTTACATTAATCCAACCCGTTCTATTAACCCGCTCCGGACGGAATTATTACCTTATAACACGTGGAATAACCCCAACCATTCAATTAATTAGGTCTTTTTACCCCCATTATTGAAATATAAGTTATCCCTAGGGACCCCCTCTACCTCGTCTTCTTCTTAACTCAACCATGTCTCAAGGATCAACTTGTTCTCGCAGCTCCTCTCAAAATCGTCGATGTTGGTGTGGCTTACCTGCGATACAATTCACGATGGGCACACAGTCGAATGCTGGACGAAAATTTTGCAAGTGTCCCCGCAAGGGTATTAGCAATTGTGGATTTTGGAAATGGTGTGACGAGGAGTATCCCCAGCCTATTACATTGGTTTTAAACAAGTTGAAAATTTCACTTGATGAAGTTTGTGAAGAAAGGGCCAATTTGCTGAAGGAAGTTGACAAATTAGGGGCTTGTAATACTACAAATTTATTGAAGATCAGTAAGTTAGGGGCTAAATTGCAACGGTGGAAGATGTATTTCTTATTGTCTTGGGCAGTTTTTTTGGGTTTCATTGTAGCTAGGTTTATTTGATACCAATTGCTGTTCATCGAGTACTACTAAGATCTATATATTTGAACGTTTAAGTTAATGTTTCGAGCATTTATCAATGGCGTTCCAAATTCCTATTATTTTTGTAGTATATAATTCAGATTGATCATCATACGGATGTTCTAATACTGCAAACGGGATGTTCAGTGTAATGCAAAACAACATTCATAAATATTCAAAACATGCTAAATTGTACTGAAAATTAAAGGACAACACTTCTAAACACGACATTCAAGACAAATAGAAAATCTTCTTAAATGACTAGACTTGAAAGGAGGTTAGTTCTTCATTTCACATGTGTTCCGCTGGAGGCCGTGGTGGTGAAGGGTAGTTTTGGGGGTCAATCTCGAGTGCAGCTTGAATACCACAAAGCATACGCTTAATAAGATTCATATCCTCACGGAATTCATCGAATCTATTTCTTAATCGCGTCACTTGATCCTCCACATTTCCTATATATACTACAATATGATCAACATCTGAGGTCAGATCTACGATATCTTCACGGACATGATCAATTTCAGTGAACCTACTAGTACTTGGAACTCCACTATCATGTTCTGGTGCTCTTGGTTGCCTTACTCTGCGAGGCATTGTTTTTGTTTCGCCTTGTTGTTGTTGTTGTTGTGCAGACATTTAACATTTATAGAAACCAGGCTTGGTGCATTTTCGGTTGCATATGTGATGATTTAAAGAGGCGCCTATTCACATTGAATGGTTGGGGTTAGTACACGTGTTTTAATTGTGACCAGGGGTTCCTAATCCTTCCTGCGGAAGTCAGAACATCTTCATGGCGATACGAATCATCATATACTCGTTCCATTAGTCTATTGGTTTTTGACGTTTATAATTCAAATTGATCTTCATGTTTGAAAATTATTTATACCCTTCCAGTAGACTATTAGTATTTTTTAAACTACTCATCATTATATACTTAACGGCTATCCCCTTCAATTCAAATCTGAAGCAAAGCAACGAATGCGTCACTTCAAAAATTTAAAAAAATACATAACGGCTAGTGTTGGATTGTCTGGATAAAACACACTTAAGTCGGTTACCTCTTTTTCTCCTATAAATACTCGATCAAACCATTCAAAAAACTCTATACCACTACAACCTATAGTCTTCAGCCAAAAATACAAAAATAACAATGGCTCGCCGACCTTCCTCCTCAGTAGTTGCTACTACTGTAAGAACAGGAGCAACCAATACAAGAGCATCCACGTCAAGAGTAGCAAAAACGACAAAGGGAGCAACCTTGAAACAAGAAGGAAGAGGTGAAGCCAAGCAAAAAGAAGGAAGAACGGGAAGAGGGTCAGCCAAGCCAAACGAAGGAAGAACGTGAAGAAGTGAAGCCAAGCAAAACGAAGGAAAAACGCGAAGAGGGTCAGCCATGCAAAAAGAAGGAAGAAAGGGAAGAGGATCAGCAAAGTAAAAAGAAGGAAAAACGGGAAGAGGATCAGCCAAGCTAATAGGAGGAAGAAAAAGTCGAAACACTTCTGCAGAACGACAAGAACGTGCAAATGATATTTTAGAACAACTTCGTGCTTAAGTTTGGGGTTGGAAGTTCAAATTTGAGGAATTCTTCGAATACTACAATAGGGACGTCAAAAAGATGTTGAAAGAAATAAAGAGGATAAAGACCATGCTCCAGATAGCAACCTTGAAACAAGAAGGGACTGCATCGCGTTGAAGTGAAAATGCATATTTTGACCAGGATGTTAATATGACTGTTTATTAAGTAATGTCTTAAATGCTAATATAATTAGCATACTTTTGTAAAGCGCTGAATCTTAGAACGATCAAGAATGTTTTTGCCTGGTTCTTGATTATCAATGTATAAACTTTAATGTTCAGAACATCTGTTGTTGTTTCCCTATTTACTAGTTATTGAACATCAAATATCTATTAAGTTAAAAACTATTTGAACATACAACATAATGTTCCGAAAATAACTAATGCTGTTCCAATAGTCTATAATTTTTAATATTTTTAAGTCAATCTTATCATAATACAGATGTTCTAATAATGTAAACTCGATGTTCAGTGTAATGCAAAACAATAGTCATCATTTGCCATATATACATCAAAAAATGGTAATCATCCATATATTACACCCATCAAAAATAAAAACATAATTATCCAAATTTTACAACCCAAACTAAGGGACTAATTTGCCATGGAATATGTCCACAGCAAATTTAACTAGACAGTCTTCTATCACATTGTCACACAGATATTCCATCGGGGTGTTGGACAACAAATGTTCGAGGAACATGATGGCATACGCTCCACATGCAGTACCAGTCAAATTCCTTGGAAGGCCATGGATGCGCTCATACGGCCACATTTCCATAGATTGGATTTCAGGAGGGAGGTGGTTGAATTTCCCCGACTGCCGGATGTATATTGGGAACATGTACATTACTGGCCCCATTATTGAATCAAAGCGGTCTTCATTGTACAACCCAATGTTGCAGTCGTAGACATCGATCCTTGCCTCCTCTAAATAAAAGACGCATGTAACATAATGCGTGCTTTCAATGTTATACACGGCAAAGAGTCTTTTCACACAATCCAACTTCCTTCCACCCGGATATGGAGACTTACCTTTGGCATAATCAAGAAATGTATCCTCAAACTTATATTCTGCTAGGTATTTGTCAAGGCCGACATCAAACCCCTTTGCTTCCTCTTCAGCCGCATCGTATCGCACGCGTAAGTTGGTCAAGAATGAAAGATCGAGGATAAGATCAGAGCTATCATAATGCCGGGGGTAAGCCTTATGCCTCACAAGCATCAAGGCCAAGTACTCATCCATAAACTGCAGAATAAAACAAATTAGAGGTTGTGAATAAAACTATGCTGACACATACTATTTTATGTTTGGACCAGCCAGTCGAATGTTCAACGAACATAGGACCATCAGGTTCCAAACGGAGAAACAAATGTTTGTTCTTCGATAAAAACCAAACACTAACAAAACAATAGAAGTAAAGAGATGCACTTACACTATCCCACATCCACTCTTTCACGTCCAGGAAGTCCAGAAAATCCAAGTAATTAAACTCGTGACACAGGAAGGCAGTCTTTTGTTCCTTCTTCTCCTCCAAGAAAGCGTCAAATGCAGCTTTCTTGTGAATGTCGAGTGCCTTGTACAGTGTCACTGGCAATCTCTCGAGATCTTAGAGCCTGACTTGAGCTCTCTCTCTCTAAATTTCCAAAAAAAAAATAAAAATGTTTGAAAAATTCTCTAGATTTAATAGAAGAACGTCCCTTTTATGTTCAACGATTCTAATTGGATGTTTTACTAACCTTGCCATTCTGGCAGCAGTCATTTTCTTCTTTCCTTTGTTCTTCTTTGCCTGGAGCATCCTGGACAACAAAATATGCCTCTTTGGTCGCTGCTGCTGCTGCTTCTCCTTCTTTGACGACGACGCTACTAAATTAGCAAGGGACAGCTGGATCGCATCAAGCTTCTGATCCAGTCCCTGTCGCCATTGAAGGCAGTAGTGACACTTGCAACTGCAGACACTAGGCTGCACATTCTCATGTTCTCTCCTCCTAGAGCTTTCTCCAACCTCGAACAAACCCCTACCACTAAAAAGACCACCAGTAAAACGACCAGCCCTACCACCAATCTCATCACCAACTTGTGTTTCACATCTACCAACACCTCCACTAACAAATTCTTCACCAACCTTTCCTTCATCAATTACCTCTCTTGGAGGGGTCCTGGGGCAATTCCTAAAAACTATCACTCGATCACCACCAACGATCGAGCTAGCCCCCTCCAACATCACAACAAGCTGATCAATTACCTCATCGCCCCCATCAACAAACGGCTCAATATTCTGAAAGGTATCATCTTCCCTCTCTGCATCGATAGGGTCAATGAAAGGGTGCACCACCTACATACCATAAATATTTGTTAAGAATACAATGTATAAGAGAAATAAACCTTAACATCACAAAGAGTATTCAGAACATCATTATTACTGTTCGACATTTAACACCATTAAAAATGAAACATCATATCTGCCGTGATCGAACATCTGAAAAGACGTTCTTAACATTAACAGCAATGATTATAACGACATTGCAGATGTTCCAACATTTAGAAAATTGTAGGTAAAGTACTTACAGGCTTTGCAACATTCTCAAACAGCCTTCGGGAGTCTCTTTCATTCTTTTCAGTGATCCACCTGTGCATCCTTGGCATGGTCCTCTCCTTGGAAAAATCCCTGGGATGAAGCGCAGGTATTGCTTCAAATACCCAACCCACAAATGCCCAAGGAAACCCATAAAGATTGTAATTTGGCCCGTCCTTAGCCTTGCTAGCTGCACGATCAGCCATGGGCTTCGTCAGGTACTCAATGGTCAGCTCGAAGCTTTTCCGCCCCCAAGGATACTTGGCAAATTCATTTGGAAGATATGCAAGGCAGATCAGTAATTCCTCAATACCAGCTTTTTTGTCCTTGGCGCACAATATTGAGTGAACAAACTAAGCCATGGCAAGCCCAAACTTGTACCGTTCAGAAACTTCCTCATTTTCTATCAAACTCAGCAACCGGGAAGCAGTAACTGCCCTTGCTTTCCCATCCTCCCATGCCGTTGAAATATACTCCCACATCTCCCTGCCCCTCTCTTTCATCTCAGCCTCCCATTGGACACTTGGATAGGCTTGGAATCTCAGCTTTGTCATCAAAGCAAACTCTTGGAGGCCAAAACGAACAGGCATTCCATTGAAATTGAACCAAGCTTCTTTTTCTTTATTGCACAAAACTCTTCTTAGTAGAATATTGTGCACCAACCTAGTTGGAAACGATGGCTCCTCCGGCAAGTCCAAGAAATGGCCAAAGATACTGTTTTTGAACTTGTCATACAAACCACTTGTACGCAGCACAATCTTGAACTCACGCATTCGTCCAATAAGCGACGAGCGGACAGTTATCTTGGATTGAAAATGCTCATGATCATCCAAGTAAGTCTTCAGCACCATTGGTGGAATGACACTGGTTACGTACTCAGGCTGCACGTACTCAGGCTGCACAATGTTTTGAAATTTGTTAGTCTAAGGAATCACCACGGTAGTAAGAACATAATATCAGATGCATGAAACATCCCTTGAGATGTTCCAAGGAACTACAAGAAAATACTTTGAACATAGTTAAGGTTGATCTGATCATGCACGCGAGTGTTCTCAAATCACATAAAAAAATATTGAACATTCTACTGTAAAGTGAAGAACAACTTTATGTATGTTCTAGACAACAACTATACCTCTCTAAGTGGCTCTGCAGAAGAATCAGCTCCCACGTCGTCTACGAACTTCATCCGACCTTCTCCTTCGTATCTCTCACCCTCTTCTTCTTCCCTACCATTCCTACCTCCTTCACCAGCTTGAACATCTACAACCTCTATAACTTCATGTACATCATCTACTTCTTCAACATTTGCAACTCCTTCAAATTCTCCTGCAAGATTATTTACCAGCCTTCCCACCTCCTCTTCTTCTGCCACATTTAAAAGGCTCTCTTTTTTGTTTCCATCTTCATCCCAGTCATCATCACCAAACAGCGCTTCTATTTCTTCTGATAGATTACCATCGTCCGGTAGCTGTGGCCCAACATTTACATCATAGTCTAGGGACCCCTCCTCTTCGTCCTCCAATATAATTCTCCTCTTCCTAGGAGGCTGTTTACTATGAGGAGTAGTCTCCTTCCTCTTAATTCCCCGCGTATAAGCCATTGTAGCTGCAAATCACAAGTATATTCATCAATTAAAGATGTACAAACATGCAATATGGGTGTGTGAAACATAATATACATATGTTTTATCAAACCCTAGTTCAAGTAGAGTCATCATTAAACGTTATCATCCTCTCGCACGGTCGGAGCACTGTCTCAAATGTTCCAGAACTTTAAACATGCACGCACAAACATAAACATGCAAAATCTTGACTATATGTACAACATTTTTTCAACCTTTAGCATATTTATTTTATAAAACCCTAATTTATTTTAACAAAAATCATCTAAAATGCATCACCAACTTCAAACATCCTATCACACGTTTAGAACACTGTCTCACGATGTTTGACTCTGCGAAGGAGTATGCTCTTAACATGGTAATATATCATAAACATGCAAAAACTTCACTAGTTGTACAACATTTTTTCAACCTTTAGCATATTTATTTTATAAAACCCTAATTTATTTTAACGAAAATCATCTAAAATGCATCACCAACTTCAAATATCCTATCACACGTTTAGAACACTGTCTCACGATGTTTGACTCACGCGTCACCTTTTATTAATTAAAGACTTTAGAGGGTCTTTTGGCCCAATCTTCTCCCGTAACTGCTTATCGTAAACGTACTCACAGTATCCACCAAAATCTAGAGCTAGTCAACCAATGGACTGTACTAGTATGCAAATCGCTTTAGAATATTGACTTTACACATAGGAAAAAAGTATTTGCAAAAATAGAATCATATTCTACTTTAAATAGTAGTAGTACTCTTTAACAATTTTGCAAAAAGTAAACTAGGGATGTGACATGTACAAATAGAATTATTGTTAGCATCTTAAATTCCTCTAAGTTAATTATAAGTAAAATAACTAAACTTTTGTATGAAATACTTTAATTATTTAAAAAGTAGAGGAATTTACATAACAGTAATACTTCAAACATGAATATTGCAGGTACAACGAAAAGAAAAACAAAGAAAGACCAACATATATTAGAGGCCTCAAAGTTGATATGTGACCCAACAATTTCCTCCTCCTCCTCTCTCTCGCGCTATACATGTATTTGCAAATTAGAGTTGGTTGACAAATATAATCCATATATTGAACATCACTTACTACCAAAGTTTAAAGTTTGAAAAATTGATTTGAGAAGTTTTTCAAGTAAGATAATAATTTTCAGTTACAAAAATTATATTTACATTCAGGTAAAATTGATGTCTAAACACTAACTTCAAATTTTCCAATACACTATTTCAACTTAACCTACTTTAATTTTTCTAACTTCAACCCAATATTGTGCAAGTGTCTAATAAGTAGGATATTATTTCTCCATATTAAGATCCAGTTGGACTTTCTTTCGGAAGTAAAAAAGAAATGAAGTATTAGCTCCTAATTGTCATGATTTGTCAATTATACACGAAAATTTTGTTAGTGATCACATAAACACATCTAAATGGAAGATGTGTGTCAAGCAAGCACCCCTATCCGCGAGAACATTCACATGAAATTTACCTCCGCGGACATGTCAAATAGATAAATGAAATAACACATGAATAAATATTGAAAAAACAATCCATGTCTTGACATCGCGCGATAGAATGCTACCTCCAAATCGTTGTATTTTTAATAGAGCCAAAGATCTTTCCCATATTCCAACCACTAAGCGGAGTATATATATCAATTACACAAGATAATTACCAATTAACCATACAAGCTTAACTTTATTTTTTTCAGTTGAATCTTGTTTATTTACACACAAGATTCGGATTCGATTTTTTAGCCTTTCAACAATTAATCAACTAATTAACCTTTCAAATATGTATCATATTAATGTAATTTAAGTTAAAAAAAACATCTTTTTGTTGGATATACATTATGTATATTCAATAAATAATTTCACTGCATAAAATTTAATGAAATTCCATATGATAAGTAGCTCGAGAGTTTTTCCACTGTACTGCCGAATTGCATTTAGAATGGGGCCAAGGGAAGTCATAAATGCGATACATACTTGTCAGTAGCGCAATCATTAGCGACTGAGCTAAATAGTGAGCACTGTTCACTTAGCTTTGTCCATATATACATTACACAGTACTTCACGAGAGCTATGAGACTGCCAAAGTCGTAAAGCTTGTTTACGCCACATAAATACATATCCACTGTTCTGCAAGCCAAGAAGAGAGGAACAAAGAACTTGGGTTTTCTTTTTACTTTTTCTGCCAAGTCACTTTTCCGACTGATCTAGTAGAACGCACCCTACCAAGAAGTTCAATGCATCTAACCAAAAACAGCAGTACAAGTAAAAGAAAGTGGATTTGAGTTTATAGTTCATATACTTGAGCTTGTGTTCTTGTCTATTATATATACACTAGTGTTTGATAAAGGGGATTACGATTAGAAGATGAGGAGCATGGCGAGTTCTGCCTCATCAAGAGGCATTGCTGCCATTGTTGGTGTGGGGCCGAAACTTGGCCGCTCCATCGCTCACAAGTTCGCGAACGAAGGCTACACTGTTGCTATACTTGCCCGTGACTTAGGTTAATATTCTTTTTTTCTTCTAATTTAATAATTTAATCATCTGATATTCTGAACTTATCCGATAGAGGTAGATTCAAAATTTTTATTTGATGAGTCATCCTTTAGGTTTATACAATTAAAACTACGAGTTGAAATATACTAATTCTTCAAATTTTAGTGTGTTTAGATATCTATATTTTGCTTTGAAAAGATGAGGTTTGACTGAACTAGTTATTGAGTTTTTCATGCTCGAATTTGAGACCACTAATTAAGGATGAATAAATGTTTTCTACTCCACCATATGGCTTCTTTGTGTTAAAATCTCAAGTTGTGTATGTCATCCATTTTATCGGATCTATATCGGGGTTCGACTCTTCCCGAACTTTGCATAAACATTGATGTTTTGTACAACGAGCAGCCCTTTTATATATTCTCATGTTCTTTCTTGGCATGAATATGGACGTGAATTAGAGCTGTCTTCTTTTTACTATAACAGGTAGATTATCAAGATTTGCTGATGAGATAGCGAGACAAGAGAAAGCACAGGTCTTTGCTATCCGAATTGATTGTTCTGATTCTCGAAGCATAAGAGAGGCATTCGAGGGAGTGTTATCACTTGGCTTTGTTGAAGTGTTGGTTTATAATGCCTACCAGCCGATATCTTGGCACCCCACAAACTTCACAGACATCAAAATCGAGCATTTTGAGAAATCTCTTGCTGTCTCCTCCGTCGGCGCCTTTCACTGCGCTCAACAGGTCTTATATTCTTGTTACTTACCCTATGTGTAAACAAGTTTAACTTTTAATACAATACAATACTTTTCCATTCATAAAAACAGTGACTGCTGACCTGGAAAATAAGGACCTACGAATTCCAATAACTGAAAATGCACTAATAATATAAATATTACTTTACGCTATACATGTGTCTACAACATAAATCTATATGCAAGCCGATTAAGTTTATGTATTGAAAGAAATATTTGCACAATCAGGCTACTAAAATATATAATGAATTTAGGATATACACATTGATACTGTAATGAATGTTCATAACAAATGTTATGTTGTATGCCATTCAAGTTTCAACTGGCTACAATATGTTATTATCATTTTATTTTCAAGTTAGTGTACCATATATCAAGCTTAATATTGGAAGTAATATTTTGATATAGGCCAACTTAAAGATGTCTTTTTACACTATTAATTAAAACAAACTCTATGATATTACATGTAAATATGCACGATAAACAACAATTGCTACCTAATAAAAATTGTACATAAATATTGTAACACGTAAAATTTACACTATTACTGTTGGTATAATATATAACTTTAGTTATCATGTAACTGAAAATCACAGGTACTTCCAGGAATGGTTGAAAGAGGAAGAGGGACAATTCTTTTTACTGGTTGTTCAGCTTCTCTTAGTGGCATTGCCGGTCATTCTGAACTATGTACGTTATAATTTTCTGTATTAGATTTCTTTTTTAACGTTTCTTTTTACTGCACCTGAAACGATTTGTTTAATTTTTTTTCAACACTTGTTTAATTTGATGGTATGAAAGAAGAAATGTATCTCAGGTTGTGGGAAGTTTGCGATGAGAGGCTTGTCTCAATGCTTAGCAAAGGAGTTTCAACCTCTTGGAATACACGTGGCGCATGTCATCCTCCACGGCATCGTCGGCACACCTCGGTTTGTTTGTGTTTTTTTTTTTAATATTTTTACATTATAAGATTACTTGAAAAATATTATTCTTTCAGTCCCATTTAATTTTCACCTGTATGGGCCTAAATCGGTTTTAGGACAACAAATCGAATTTGGATTCGAATATAAGCAATTCTTCGTATCAAAGTTGAATAATTACACGAAAAAGACGTAAATGCGAAAAGATAAATGTATATCAATATATGAGTGTTGAGTACAAATTTGGGCAGAGTTTCATTATGTATTTTTGGATGCCTATGATACAAAATGAACTACTATTTATAGGCATAAGAGTCTTGCCCACGTTCTCCACCATCAGCTAGTGCCTTGTCCCACGATTTTGATGTTAAATGGAAAAGTTAGTGGGGTAAAGTAGTGGGCTGCAGAGCCGCAAGAACCGGGGGGATTTACCGAGGCGCAAATAAATGACCTCGGTGTTAACGCCCGGCTGTTTGACCGGGGTGGCTGCTACCAAAGCTCAGCTTACGGCTCGCCTTCGGTAGCGACCTCGGTGCCACGGCCTCGGCGGTTTGTTCAATCACTTCGGCGCTTGTCTTGTTGACACGTGTTCGGTCGTTAAGATTTGCATGACCGAGACGAATCATCGCGGATCGATTTTTACTCAATACAGATAGTCCCCCCACTCCTCGGTCACCTACCGAGGTAACCGTGGAGTGGAGTGAAGTTTAGCGGAAAAGTGACGTGGCTTGATCTTATCCAAGTATTTCAAAACTTGTCAACGGTTCGCGTCTCATCAGGTCACTTCTCTTGGACACGTGGCGTCTATCCGCTGGTTGCCCGAACGGTCGCGCCGTAAATTTGGTCTTCCCAACGTTACAATGATGACGATGATGTCACGCCACTTGATTTTTCCATACCTATAAATAGGCGCTTACCAAACCTTTCTCCCACTTTCATCTTTGAACGATCAACAGTGCAAAAACAACTTTCATACTTCCATCAACCCCAAATTTCGAGAAAGCTTCAACTTTTAAAACTGCAACCATGTCAACCACTGTGTCTAGACAAGATTCAAGCGACTCAGGTGAAAGGGTGCGAGCTCCGCCCTTGGCTATGGCCATTGCTAGTGGCGATGCTATCGATGCTGCGCCGGCGGTCCCAACGACGGCAGCGGAGGGTGGAGAGATGTCTTCCGGTGTTGGGGGCCCCAAACGCCGTAAGGCTAAGGCCATGCGTCACTTGGCAGTGGAGGAAGAGGCTGGCGTGGGGGAAGATGACGTCATGCTTGACGACGTCATGATGAATAGCTTTAGTGACGCCCTCCTCAGAGGTGATGATGACGGAGGTGATGGTGAAGGTGACGACGCCGAGGGCGATGATGCCGTGGGCGAGACCGAGGGCGGGAACGTCGCCGAGGGGGGATCTTCTCGACCGATGATTCCCCTCTAGCAAGAGCTCGAGCCCCATCAAATAATCCCCTCCCATTTTGATAACAGCAAGGACTTGAAGCTGCAAGCCCAAACAGCCGACCAGGAAGAAAAGAATAGGAATATTCCTGTGAACACCACACCGACCCGCATAACTCAAGCTCATATTGAGCGGGTTCGGAGGGAGTGCCGATTTGAGCCCGAGGTGAAAGTGATCATACCTGATCCAACAAGCCGAGTATGCCACCATATCGAGGAGCTTTCTTTTGCTTACACTTATCCTTTCACCCTCGGTTTCTCCCTCCCGGTGCACAGAGTTATTGATGATTTTTGCCGGGCCTACAACTTATGCTTGGCTCAACTTGGCCCCGGCGTCTGGAGGGTTGTTCAGTGCTTGGATTGGATGAGCACGGAGGCGGGGGTAGATTTCACCTTACAACACCTCATTTCACTTTACTACCCCTACTTCCATAAGGCTGGGGTTGTGGCCCTGAACAACCGAGGCAAATTTGCTCTCCTTTATAAGAGTGAAGACCACGGAGACCGGGGCTGGAGTGATCGTTATATCTTGTTGGAGACAAGTGTTTTATCCGCCGAGCCTAATTTCCCCGAACGGTGGAACAACACACGCAAGTACTCTTCCCTTTGCACTTCACTCCTCGGTGATTTGTTCATGTTAACTGACCTCGTTTTCTTGTTACCTCTTCAGCTTACAAGGTCGACATCGTGCCCCCTGAAGGTTTGACTGAGTGGGTCAAAGAGATGACCGGGGTTTGCAAACGGCCTATTAGAACATGGATGAAGATGGCTGCCGACTTCGGTTGGAAATGTAAAAGGCATGGTAAGCTTTTTGATGGTGCTTTATTTGGTAGGTTGTTTTGAGATTCTGATTTCGCTTTATTGACTTTTCTTCCCTCGGAGCTAGGTTTCCCAAACCGTGCCGTTAACACCAAAAAAAAAAAAGCAAGAAGAAGAAGAAGGAGGAGAAAAAGGCGAAAGATGGGGAGGAAACCGAGTCAGATGATGATCTGGCTGCGGTGGCTGGAGAATATAAGGGGCTGAAGGCTTCAAAGTCTTCCAAGGGAGCCCCCGGCCAAGAGACCTCCAAAGGTAATATTCATCCTCGGTTGACTTCATCGAATATCGCTCTTTTTTCTACTTCTTTGTTCTGATTTCTTCCACTATCGTAGGTGTGAAGAGGAAGAGGGCGGTTTCAAAGAAGCCTTCCCGCTCGGTGAATGCTCGCACCGAGGCGGAAGTTCCTCCCCAACCCGAGGTGCAACTGGAGAGGCGCCGAGGACTGATCGACGAGCCCGACGACACAACTGCTAAAGCCTTGGCTCAGGGGGAGGTTGAGCTTATTGACCTCGAGGATCAAGGACCTGGATCCGAGGTGGCGGTTGCCAGCGCTAAGGGCAAGGCCAAGGTCGTGGAGGCCAGCGCTGCTACGTTTGAGGGAGGAGCTGGCGGTGGCGCGGTTAGATCGCACTCCGAACCCGCGAGGAATTCATCCTTGGTGGGGTCTTATCGGAGACTTGAAGTGCCAATTTCCTCAAACTTGTTGGCTTGCGATCGGGGCGACATCTTGAGCCTTATGCCTTTGTTGGGGCCGACCGAAGACAAAGTTGTGCAGGAGTTTTCCTCTGGCCAACTATACAATACCATGGCCGCCAATGCTATGAGGGTAAGTTTCACCGCACTTGAACTAACAAATTATCTTTACCTTTGGTTCGCAGCTGACTCTGATTTTTTGGTTACTTTTTGCTCAGAGTTTCATTCTATCAATGAGGGTCATCAAGGTTGAGTCCTCGAGGACTGAAGAGGTTCGGCGCGTGGCTCGCCTATGGGACAAGCAAAGGGACAATTTCAACGCACAAATAGCTTCACTGAAGGCTGACTTGTCCAAGTCCCAGTTCGACCTGCGTGAAGCCGAGGCGGCTTCCGAGGCTAAAATCAAAGCCCTCGGTGATGGCTTCCAGGTTGAGCGCTCGAGGCTGGAGGCCGAAGCTGCGAGGCTAAGTACCGAGTTGACCCAAACAAAGGCCGAGGCTGTGAATATGGCCAAAAAACATCACGAACAGCTGAAGAAGCACCTGCTCCATATCAAGAAGCTGGAGAGTGGGAACTCCAAGCTTTCAGCTAAAGATGCTAAGATAGAAGCCCTTCAAGATGAGATTGCTGATCGAAAGAGTAGGGCTGTACTCAAGGTCAAGAGAGCCGAGCTGGACAAGCGATGGGCCATTATCAAGTCTCGGCTGAAGCTGCTCAAGCGATGCCGCACCGGGGAGATCAACTTAGATGAAGAGATCGCAAGAGCCGAGGTCAAATCAGCGGAGGCCCAAGCCATCATTGATGAACTTCCATCAAGTGACGCCTCGAGTGGCGATGAAGATGAAGAAGATGATGAAGATGCCAAGGGAGGCTCTGAGGATGGAGGTGATTCTCCCGAAGCATAGACTTCTGATAGCATTGTTTTTGTAAGCCTTCGGGCTTTTATGCTTGTATTTTGGACCTTCGGGTCATTTTTTGAATGTAAATATTCTCAGCCTTCGGGCTTTTTTAATGAAAGACTATCTGTGCCTTTATTTCGAGTGTTGGTTTTTACATATACCGAACACTTTGTCGAAAATAAATAATATGCTTGCAAGACTTAACTGAATTTAATCGATGCAAACTTAGGGCGACGTCTCGTCCTCGAGTCGATGCATTGTGCAGCTTCGGAGTGCAGGATTTACACAGATAAAGTAAATGAAGCGAAAGTCATTTTATTGATATCAACGAGCCAGAAATCGGCTATTTACATAGAACCAAGTCGAAGCGGACCTTGGGTGAGAAACAAATTTTCAATAAAAGCAACTTGACAATATGCAGCTACCGGGCTAATTTAAAATGTACTAAATCTATTCCCCGGGCGTGAGTCCCCGGTTGTCGGATAGATAAGCTTCGGTTGGGAGGCTCGATGTCGACCTCGGTATCAACCCTTCTCACTCCCCCCCAGTGTTCGGTTGTGAATCTTGATGAAGATCCGAGCACTGGAAATCGTTCGGTTCGCTTCCTGAAAAGGTCAAGCAAAAGGATGGAACGAGGAGCAAGTTTAGTACATTTTCGACCAATGCCATGGGAGCGTTGTTCGGCTCGGGGCTGTGGATGAATTTAAAGATATTGAAAAGTATTTACCTCGACTAGAAGTAGTACCGCTTCAGATTGGAGATATTCCAATTCAAAGGTTCGGGATCGCCTTGCAAATTCTCAATTTGATAAGACCCATTTCCAACGATTGCCTTGACTCTGTAGGGTCCTTCCCAATTTGCAACAAGCTTTCCCCCATTGTCTTCATTTGTTGATTGATTTGTGGTTTTCAGCACGTAGTCTCCAACTTTGAAGTCTCTGAATTTGGCTTTCCTATTGAGATATGCCTCGATCTGCCTCGATCTGCCTTTTTTGGGCGACTAGCCGAACCAAAGCTAATTCCCTTTTCTCCTCGAGCAGATCCAATTCTATGCGCATTGCCTCTTGGTTTGCATCCTCGGCAGTGTGAGCGTACCGAAGGCTTAGCTCGCCCACTTCTACGGGGATGAGGGAATCCATGCCATAGGCTAGTGAGAAAGGAGTCTCACCGGTGCTGTTCTTCTCCGTTGTTCGCATGGCCCATAACACCCCGGGCAGCTCCTCGGGCCAAGGGCCTTTTTTCTCATCGAGTCTCTTCTTGAGATTTTCAATTATGATTCTATTCGAAGACTCAGCTTGGCCATTGGCGCTTGGGTGATAAGGAGTCGAGGCAATTCTTTTGATCCTCCACTGCTTGAAGAAATCAGTGATAGCTGCCCCCATGAATTGATTACCGTTGTCACAAGCAATTTCTCTTGGGACGCCGAACCTGTAGATGATGTTCTTTTTGATGAAGTCGATTACTTGTTTTTGCTTTACCTCGGTGAGAGCCGCTGCTTCCACCCATTTTGTGAAGTAATCGGTTAACACTAAGATGAAACGAACACCACCCTTTCCCTTGGGCAATGGTCCAACAATGTACATTCCCCATTTCATGAAGAGCCATGGTGATACCACTGAATGTAGAGGCTCGGCCTGTTGGTGGATCAACCGCCCATGGCGTTGGCACTTATCACATTTCTGCACGAAGGCCTTCACATCGGCACTGATTGTGGGCCAATAATACCCAGCTCTTAATAGTTTACGCACCAAGGACTTTCCCCCCGAGTGGTTGCCACACTCTCCTTCGTGCACTTCGGCCATAACGTATCTTTCCTCATTGGGACCCAAACACTTGGCCATCGGGCCGCAATATAACCTTTTGTATAGGTTACCCTCGATCAGGTGATACGGGGCTGCTTGGGTCCTTAACTTCTTTGCTTCTCTTTTGTCTTGGGGGACAGTCCCCGAGTCGAAGTAGGAGATGAACTTACTTCGCCAATCCCATCGGTTGTCCACCGAGTTGACTTGCAACTTCATCTCCCTCATTTGTGCGGACAGCAGCCGAACCACTGAGTCAGTCCCCGAGTGAGCTTCATCGATTGCCGAACCAAGATTTTCCAAAGCATCGGCCTCGGTATTTTCCTCCCGAGGCACTTGTTTAACTTGCCATTCTTGGAATTGGGTCAAGATTCTTTGTACTCAATCCAAGTATAATTGCATTCGGGGCCGTATAGTCACCGAGGACCTGGTTCACTACCAACTGTGAGTCACACCTCAGTTCGATTCTTTCGACCCCCATTTCCTTAGCCAGCTCCAAACCCGCTAAAGCTGCCTCATATTCTGCCTCGTTGTTGGTTACTTTCTTGAACCGAACCGAGTGCCTGACTTTCTCCCCGGTGGGTGCTCTCAAGACTATGCCTAACCCTGAACCTTTGGAGTTTGTTGCTTCATCGGTGTAAAGTATCCATAATCCTGAGGAGGTTCCTTTTGCTATGGAGTTTTCCTTTTCCGCCTCCGGCAGAATCCCAGCACTAAAGTCAGCCACGAAGTCAGCTAGGACTTGAGACTTAATGGCTGTCCGAGGTTGATAGGTGATATCAGACTCGCTCAACTCTACCGCCCACTTTGATAACCTCCCCGATAACTCTGGTTTATGCAATATACTCCTTAAAGGGAAGGTTGAAACTACCGCTATTGGGTGACATTGGAAATTGGGTCGTAGTTTCCGAACAGTAATAAGCAGAGCAAGTGCTAATTTTTCCAAGTGTGGATACCTGGTTTCAGCGTCGAGGAGTGTCTTGCTCACATAGTAGATGGGCTGTTTCTTGCCATTTTCTTCCCGAACCAGCACAGCGCTGACAGACACCTCGGACACGGCCAGGTAGACCAGCAAGGTTTCACCTTCTTTTGGCTTGGCAAGCAATGGTGCGTTAGCCAAGTATTGCTTCAAATCTTTCAACGCTTGTTTACACTCCAGTGTCCATTCGAAGTGATTATTTTTTCTCAAAACGGAGAAGAACTTGTGGCATCGCTCCGAGGACCTTGAGATAAATCGACTCAAGGCGGCGACTCGGCCAGTCAAGCGTTGAACCTCTTTCACCCCGGTCAGCTCCTCGGGGATCTCTTCGATAGCTTTGATTTTATCAGGATTAGCCTCGATGCCTCATTTAGAGACAATGAATCCCAAGAATTTGCCAGATCAGACGCCGAAGGCGCACTTCTCAGGATTCAATTTCATATTGTATTGCCTTAAAACAGCAAAGGCTTCCCTCAGATGGTTCAAATGATCCTCCATTCGGATCGATTTGATGAGCATATCATCTATGTAGACCTCCATAGACTTCCCAATATACTCCTTAAACATGCGACATACCAGCCTTTGGTAGGTCGCCCCGGCGTTCTTCAAACCGAAGGGCATCACCTTATAGCAGAAAGTACCTCGGTCAGTGATGAACGAGGTCTTCTCTTCGTCCTTCGGGTCCATGAGGATCTGATTATAGCCCGAATATGCATCCACGAAGGTCAACAGTTTGTGTCCAGCCGTGGAGTCTATTAACCTGTCAATTTGTGGCAAGGGGTATGAGTCTTTGGGGCAAGCTTTGTTCAAGTCAGTGTAGTCTACACACATTCTCCACTTGCCATTTTTCTTCGGCACGACCACCACATTGGCCAGCCATTCGGGGTATTTCACCTCTCTTATGAAACCATTTTCTTGCAATCTTGTAGTTTCATCTTCGATTGCTCTCTTTTTGACCCCGGCGTGAGGTCTCTTCTTCTGCTTCACCGGGGTGAACTTTGGCTCCACATTCAGCCTGTGGGTCATGATCTCCGGATCGATACCAGTCATGTCTGAATGAGACCAAGCAAAGCAATCGTTGTTGGACTTTAAAACTTCGATAATTGCCTTTTTCGACTCCAGGTCCAACTCCGAGCCGATGTATACTTTTCTCTCTAGAAAATCTTTCAATAGGGTGAAAGAGTCCAGTTCTTCAATGGTGGAGTCCTCGGCCTTTTGCTTCCGTGGCTCTTGAATGCATGCCGGGATCTTTTCTATCTCATCTTGGAGGTCCGCCTCGCTTGATCCCGGTTGCGTTGATTGCTATTTCTTTGGCCCGTTCGGGGCGACTCCACTTTTCAAGGCGACCGAGTAGCACTCTCTCGCTACTCGCTGTTCTCCTTTTATCGACCGAACCCCCCACGGTGCAGGGAATTTGATCACTTGATGCAGCGTGGAGGGAACAGCTTCCATGGCGTGGATCCATGGCCTACCGAGGATCACATTATAGGCAAGGTCCTCGGGCATCACTTGGAACAATGTTTCTTTGCTAACTCCCTCGGCGAATGTTTTGAGTGTAATTTCACCCAACGTCTTCTCCGTGGAGTTGTTGAAGCCTGTCAACACTGTCGCTTTGGGAACGACTTCTCCTTTGAGCCACATCTTCTTAACGGCCCCGTAGCTGATTATATTGACCTAGCTACCGGGGTCAATCAAGACTCGCTTGATTGCGGAGTCATTGATTCTTAGCATGATGACTAGTGCGTCGTGGTGGGGGAACATCATCCCATCACAGTCATCGTCATCGAACACGATTTCTTTGCCCGAGCCTCCAACTCGGGTTCTTTTCTCCATCGTGATCGACAGTTTGGCGAACTTCTTCGCAGCCGCGAAGTTCACCCCGTTCACTTCTGATCCCCCGGTAATGACATTCACTACTCTCTCCGGGGGTGGAGCCCGAGGTGGTTGCCCATCACCTCGGTTCTTGGAGAAATTGTCTTTCCCCTTGTCAGTAAGGAACTCGGCCAAGACTCCCTTCTTCAGCAAGTGAGCTACCTCGAGGCGCAAAGCTTTGCAATCCTCGGTCCTGTGGCCATAATCTGCGTGGAATTCACAGTGTAGATTGTGGTCTCTTTTATCTGCCGGGGTCCTCATATCTTTGGGAACCCTTACCCCGGCAGTCCCTTTGACTACATTGACCAGCTCCGAGGTCGATATGTTGAAGTTGTAGTCTTGGATCCGAGGTAGATCCTTTTTTGTAGCCGAAGCTGGGCTTGATGGATTTCTTTGGTTCGTATTGGGTTTAACCTTCCCTCCGAGCCTTTGGCTTATGTGTGATTTTGGGTATGAATTACCGAAGGAGTTTCCCAGCCTTTGGCTAACATGCTGCCTTGTCGAGGTATATGGCTCATACCTCCTTTTCGGGTTGCTTCGCGACGCCTCGGCGGGGTGCGAAGACTCGCCTCGGTTTCTTTGATGATAACCTCGGCTTTTGAACTCAGCCTCCTCCAATCTAATCTTGGAGTAAGTGCGCTTGTGCAGATCCTCCCATGTTAGGACCTGATATTGTTGCAGTTCTTTTCGCAGTTCAGCGGCATCGTCAGAATTGCGAATATTGGTACCCTTTTCAAATGCCATGATGGCCAAGGTATCGTCCATCCGAGGTAATTCCATGCGTTCGGCGTGGAATCGCTCAAGAAATTCTTTGAGAGGTTCACCGGGCTTCTGTTTCACTTCGCATATATCCTTCTTCCTTTGGAGGATCTTTAGAGCCCCGGTATGCGCCTTGACGAAGGCGCTTGACATTTCCTTAAAGGTGGAAATCGACCCCGCTGGCAAGCACATATACCAACGTAGAGCCCCCTTCTCCAGGGACTCGCCAAATTTCTTCAAGAACATCGACTCGAGCTCTATAGCCGTTAGGTCGTTGCTCTTCACCATTGCCATGTATTCTCTCACGTGTTCTCTGGGATCGGTAGTCCCATCATATTTCTTTAAAAATATAAGTTTGAAGTTCTTGGGGGTTGGGGCTAGAGCTGCTTCGGGCTTGAAGGGTAGCTCCCTGTATTGATCAATATCGAGGTCATCTTCCTCCTTTTTCACCCCCGGCACGCCCTCGAGGCGCTTTTCCACGCGCGCCTCGATGCGAGCCTCAATCTCCCTGGTCAATTTTTCGACATCGACCGAGGACGTTGTCTCAGCCACGGTGGGAATCATCCCGAAGTGTGGCGTTGTAGCTGGTGCGTTTCCCGAGCCCCCAGACGTGGCCCCGTTGGGAGGTCCCCCTATTATCGCGCCCATAGGAACGAAGGGCGGGATGCCTCCTCCAAGAGCCGAAGGCTGGGTGCTGTTCGGTGCGGCAGTGTTCCTCGCTTCCAACGAAGTGCGGAACTCGGCATTAATGACAGTCTGCTCATCCTGTCTACTTTGGAGAGCTCTTAACGTAGTGACAACATAAATCTAGAATTCTTCAGTTTTCATTGGTGATACGGGCTGTTGGTTCAACGGAACGCCAGCCCTCTCATTGTTGTTATCGCCATTGTCAGCCATAACGTAGTTGAATCGTAAGCTTTGATGAAAAACGGACGTGAAACTTTGGAACAAAGCGTTACTGCTTATATCCCCACAGGCGGCGCCAATTTGTATGCGCCTAAATCGGTTTTAGGACAACAAATCGAATTTGGATTCGAATATAAGTAATTCTTCGTATCAAAGTTGAATAATTACACGAAAAAGACGTAAATGCGAAAAGATAAATGTATTTCAATATATGAGTGTTGAGTACAAATTTGGGCAGAGTTTCAGTATGTATTTTTGGATGCTTATGATACAAAATGAACTACTATTTATAGGCATAAGAGTCTTGCCCACGTTCTCCACCATCAGCTAGTGCCTTGTCTCACGATCTTGATGTTAAATGGAAAAGTTAGTGGGGTAAAGTAGTGGGCTGCAGAGCCGCAAGAACCGGGGGGATTTACCGAGGCGCGAATAAATGACCTCGGTGTTAACGCCCGGCTGTTTGACCGGGGTGGCTGCTACCAAAGCTCCGCTTACGGCTCGCCTTCGGTAGGCCTCGGCGCCACGGCCTCGGCGGTTTGTTCAATCGCTTCGGCGCTTGTCTTGTTGGTACGTGTTCGGTCGTTAAGATTTACATGACCGAGGCGAATCATCGCGGGTCGATTTTTACTCAATACATCACCATTACCTTAAATTGGACAAAAAAAGTTTGTCATTTGAAAATAACAAGATAAGTTTACCAGTTTTTTTTCAGGTATACCCATATTAATTGGTCTTGAAGAATACAAACACATCAAAGAAAGTTAAATTAGTAAAAATATTTCTACTTATTTAGAATTTTTTAAAGAATATAAATAACAAACATGACAACTAAAAGAAACCAGGAGGAGTACTTTTAAGCTGTAATAAGGAATCTAACACATAATTTCTTTCATAAGGTTTATTTATATGGAGGGTGTAAATATTCCTTACACGATAGACATAGCTAAATTAAATTCTTTTCGTATATGCCCACTTCGATTGTTTCTTTTTTGAATTTCTCAAACTGTCTCCAAGATTCTAATTCCCAAGATGCAGGAATATCTTAGCTGTATTTGCCTTTATAACAAAAGGCTGAGTATCTTTTGTGGTATTTATTTGTCTTTTGGCCTTCTAACGGCATCATATTTTTTGGTTTAACCATTTAATATTTAGGATTTACTGCTCCCACATGAATCTGGATTGATAATATGTATTGACTATTACGGGGAAAGCGCCCATTATAAGTGATTTTTTTATTTTTATAATTCGTATCAAAATCCCTAATTAAGGACGGAAAGAATTTATAAATCGCAACACACTCATCCAGATACAACGCATAACTTAATTTAGTCACTCTCAAATTACTCAATTTTCTCTTGGTTACAAGTGGAGAAATGACTCCTCTTTATTTCACTTTACTTGCTTGCATTAGATGGCTACAGGCTATTCTGCACAAGTATTTATAGGTAAACATGTAACATGTATCTAATTTAGCACAAGTTCGGCCGTTATTATATTCTACATTTTTCCTAATGCATGAATAATTACATGCATCTTAGTATTAATTTTTATTAATGAGTGAAGCAATTCATATCTTTGGGATGAATCTAGCTAAATGTTTTCAACAGTTTTTGTAAGGATCTTGCTTGCTCCAAGTTTCATCTATCAGTCGGTTAATTTTGGCTTTATACTCCTTGGTTGTTTACACGAGAAATCATACTCATGGCATAGCATATAGTATCAGGCTCCAGAAAATTAAAGTGCTTTGTTGTCCTCCCAAACAAATGGATAAGCTCCATGCTAAATATTAGCCTAAACTAAGGTACAATTTTCACATTGCATATTGGTAACATAGGGGCTAATGAAGCGAAATAATTCTTATAGGATTTAAGTTATAATATACTGAGTGTATAGAAGAGTTGTATTAAACCTACTATAGTGTGTCACAGATTACTATTTTTACTAAGTTACCGATTAATATATTTATCATCAAAATTTTCTTGTAATTAGTGACTTGATTGTCTAAATATTTTATACACGCCATCAGTAACTTAAACTTAAAGTTATATATCTAGTTAGTATGGTAAAGATTCTTTACGCTGTTGTAGTTAAATAAGTCAGTTATCATTTTTACTATGTAAGACTTACCTCTAATTACCTAATAACTGAACTGATTATGGCATATATATAGGGGGCCAACGGCATCAAGTTCGCAGCAGAGATTGTGGGTTGGGGCGCAACAACACCAACAAACCGAGGACGGGTGGATGGACCCGGATGCATTGGCTCAAACCTACTGGCATTTGCACATCCAAGACCGATCCGCTTGGACCCAAGAAATTGATCTCCACCCTGCCTCCAACCCAAGATACATGTAAGATCAAATGAAAAACAGATATGTCTTGGCTTAAAGAGTGTAATGTATGTATCCTCTATTTTTCCTGTATCATTGGTTTATTTGACTACAAAATGGCATGTTATGGTAGCTGCATCAGTGTCATTATATTGTTGCCCTTATATATCATAATAAGGGACTGTGAGATTGTGTAAATTAAATAGTGTGTGATTGATGGTGGCATTGTGACGTTAAATTTGGTTTGGCAATTTAATAAGGATTTTAAGAACGTGATTGATCTTTCAGCTTGCTTATTTGGCTATTAATGAAAGGAAAGTTCCTTCTAAATTCATTTTCGTGGCTTAGTGCACATGCATTCATATATTCCCTCGACCTCGCAATAGTGCACATGCATTCATATATTCCCTCGACCTCCCAATATGGGTGTGTTTATATATATAATAGAGACGGAGTTAAATACAATCAGAACAGTTGTAATATACTACTATATAGGAGTAATTGCAAAGTAATATTATTAGTGATTATAAGCATTAATTGGTAATATGATGAAATAAGTAGTTAACCTTTATCACTATCACAAGTTAACCTACACTACTTTATGTAAGAAACTCTTCAAACTGGATTTATATAACTTTGATTCTAAATTCGATTCAAGACTTGGGTGAGGTGATCCAATATGGCAAAGGACCCATGCACGAAAGGGTAGGATTGCATAAGGAGACATGTGTTGCATGGTTATAAGAGGGAATCGTGTTCTAATATAGAACACAGAAAGTCACTTTTTGTACTTTAGGATCTGAATCCGTAAGTCCTCTTCTTTTTTCTATGTCACTGTCATTTTCAATTCCTTCAATCCTATTATTATTATTATTATTATTATTATTATTATTATTATTATTATTATTATTATTAATAATGAAGGTTGTATTGTAAATAGATTAGATATGTAATTAGGTTAGTTATGTAAATTGTATAATGGGCCAAGCCCGCTATGTTTACTTGGTCCCTAAGTTAGGTTTAGGTTTAGATTTTCTCTACGTTTCTCTTGTATAAATAGGGAACTCCCCTCATCAATAAAGGCAAGAGTTTTTCACCCAATTCTCATTCCTCACGTGTTCGGTTTCTTGGTGTGTTCGGTTTTACGTGGTATCAGAGCTACCATGAAACTCTTCAAGTAGAAAATAATGGAGTCTCCAAAAGGTGATGTTGCAGTCGTACGGAAGACAATATCTCCGTACGATATCACCTCGAATGATAATCATGGTTTGATTATCACACAGGTCCAGTTGACCAGTGAAAATTATGAGGAATTGGCGCGGTCGGTTAGAACGGCGCTGCGTGCAAGGAAGAAGTTTGGTTTTGTTGACGAATCGATCAAGATGCCCGATGAAAAGTCGATCTATTATGAGGACTGGTGGACTATCAATTCTCTTCTGGTGTTGTGGATTAGGAATTCGATCGAGCCTACTCTTCGGACCACCATATCACACATGGAAGTGGCGAAAGATCTGTGAGAGAGTATTCGAGAACGTTTCTCCGTGGGAAACGGACCTCGAATTCAGGAATTGAAAGCGGCCTTGGCCGGTTGTAAGCAAAAAGGATTAACTATTGCTGTTTACTATGGAAAACTGGCTATGTTGTGGGAAGAACTAGGAAATTGTGATAAGTTTCCAACTTGTTCGTGTGGAAACTGCACTTGCAATCTAACGGTTGCACTGGAGAAGAAAAGGGAAGATGATAGGGTTCACTTATTTCTTATGGGTCTGGATGAAAGCCTTTATGGAACCGTCCGTTCCAATCTCTTGGCTCAGGATCCGTTGCCATCGATGAATCAAGTCTACCAAAAGGTGATCCAAGATGAACGGGTCAAAGGGATGGCACGAACTCAGGAAGAACGAGGGGAGGTGACAGTGTTTGCTGCACAACGATCACAGCCACCGAAGACAGGCTACAAGGAGTGTCACTTGTGTGATCGAGGAGGACATCCTCCGGAACGTTGCTATGAAGTTATTGGTTATCCGGAGGGGTGGGTGCATTATTCGAAGCAAGGTCCTTCGAATGGAGGACGTGGCAGAGGAAGAGCTGAAGGTAACAGAGGTGGAAGAGGATGTGGACGTCAACAGTTTGGTTCGAATGCTGGTCGAGGACGTGACAATAATCGAGCAAATGCTGCTCAAACTGAGCTCCAGAATGGAGAAAACGGACAAATGACTTTGCCCGGACAAACTAACTTGTCCGGAATAACAGGTGATCAGTTGCAGATGCTGTTTGATTTGCTGAAAAAGGAGAAGGCAAGCACAAGTGAACCATCGATCGGTAAGAAAACTCATCTTTCATGGATTATTGACACGGGGGCGTCAAATCACATGACCGGTCAGATAAGTGCTTTGGAGAATTTACGAACAATACCAAAGTGTCCGGTAGGTCTACCGAACGGAAGTAGTACGATGGCGACTCGGGAAGGATCCATCAGAATTAATGAAGACATGGTTCTTCACGGAGTGTTATATGTGCCCGAAATGACTTGCAATTTGATTTCTGTATCTCAATTAATTAATCAAGTTGGTTGCAATGTAAATTTCACTAATGATTTGTGTGTTATGCAGGACCGGGCTACGGGGAAGTTGATTGGAGCGGGTGAACAAAAGAACGGACTCTACTACTTTCGGACGATACCCGTGGTGAAAGCTGTGAAAGTCGATATGGTAGATTTGTGGCATCAAAGGTTGGGACATCCTTCGATGCAAGTAACAAAATCTCTTTCAGTTTTAGAAGATAGTAGGAAAGGTAGCTTAAAAGAAAAGGCATGTGATGTATGCCTTAGGGCAAAGCAAACTAAAAATGTATTTCCTTTGAGTAATAATAAAGCTGCTAAACCTTTTGATTTAGTTCATTGTGACTTGTGGGGTCCTTATAGAACTGAGTCTTCGTGTGGTGCATCATATTTTTTTACTGTTGTTGATGATTGTTCACGAGGAGTATGGGTGTTCTTGTTAGTTGATAAGAGAGAAGTCGGACAAAAATTGAAAGGTTTCTTTGCAATGGTAGAAAGACAATTCAATAAACGGGTTAAGTGTGTTCGGAGTGATAATGGTACCGAATTTGTAAGTCTGAGAGGGTATTTTCTCGAACAAGGGATCTTGTTCCAAATGTCTTGTGTAGGGACACCCCAGCAAAATGGTAGAGTTGAATGAAAACATAGACATATCTTAAACGTGGCACGGGCGCTACGTTTTCAAGCCAATTTACCAATTGACTTCCGGGGAGAATGTGTGGTGACGGCATGTTATTTGATTAACCGGACACCCACTAAGTTGTTGAATGGGAAGACACCTTACGATATCTTGATGGGCGTGACACCGAATTATGATCATTTGAGGGTGTTCGGTTGCTTATGTTATGCTCACAATCAAGGACGAACAAGTGATAAGTTTGAAAGTAGGAGTCGTCGATGCGTGTTTTGGGGTTATCCAAATGGGAAGAAAGCGTGGAAAGTGTATGATTTAGAGGCAAAGGAGTTTGTGTTCTCAAGGGATGTGGTGTTTTACGAAAGGAATTTTCGTTCGCATCCAAGGAGACTGAGGACGAAAAATGGAGACAAGATTCGGTTCCTGTCACCGTAGCATTGGAGGAGGAAGAAGAGAGTGTGCGACGAAGGGGGGGGTGTTGAACCCGAAGTTATGACTCCGGAAATTGAACCCG
This sequence comes from Petunia x hybrida, assembly GCA_037355625.1. Classification (NCBI taxonomy): domain Eukaryota; kingdom Viridiplantae; phylum Streptophyta; class Magnoliopsida; order Solanales; family Solanaceae; genus Petunia; species Petunia x hybrida. The sequence goes on along the minus strand of JBBBVM010000059.1, from coordinate 1,776,817 downwards.
AAGTGATGACTCCGGAAGCTGAACCTGAAGTTGTTCCCGAAGTTGAACCCGAAGAGATGGGTCGTGGAAAACGAACTAAGAAAGAAAATATCTTGCTGAGACTTTGTTACTAATATGGTCCAGAAGATGAGTCACCGGGTATCGTCCTGTGTTCGAAAGTCTGACTGTTCATTCGCTCCTCAACAACCTTCTGGTAAGCCCTATCCTCTAGCACACTATGTCAATTATGATAATTTCTCTTCGAAACATGTGAGTTTTCTTGCAGCTATAACGCAAGGACATGAGCCTACCTCCTATTTGGAGGCGGTGAAAAATGAAAAATGGAGAACAGCCATGGGGGAAGAATTGAAGGCATTGGAGGCGAACAAAACTTGGGAGCTAGTTCGCTTACCTACGGGGAAGAAGGCCCTCGGATGCCGATGGGTATATAAGATAAAGTATAACTCGGATGGAACTATTGAAAGGTACAAAACAAGACTGGTGATTTTTGGGAATCATCAAATCGAAGGAGTTGATTACACGGAGACATTTGCACCTGTTGCAAAGATGGTGACTGTCCGAGTTTTTCTGGCCGTAGCAGCTGCCAAAAATTGGGAATTGCATCAGATGGATGTGCACAATGCATTTCTGCATGGTGATCTTCACGAAGAAGTATATATGAAACTGCCTCCGGGACATCGCATGACTGGGAGAGGAACTGTGTGTCGTCTTCGAAAATCATTGTATGGATTAAAGCAAGCTCCCCGATGTTGGTTTGCGAAGTTGTCTGCTGCACTTAAGCAATATGGGTTTCGACAATCATATTCGGATTACTCATTATTTACGATGAAGCAGGGAAATGTGCATTTAAATGTGCTTGTTTATGTGGATGATCTAATTATATCTGGCCTTCGAATTTTTAAGTTATATCTCTCGAAATGTTTCCATATGAAGGATTTAGGTGCCTTGAAATACTTCTTGGGAGTTGAAGTGACAAGGGCTCCGAAAGGAATCTTCTTATGTCAGAGGAAATATGCATTGGATATCATATCAGAAGCAGGCTTGTTGGGGGAAAAACCGGTTGGTACACCGATAGAACAAAACCATCGCTTAGCACTTGCAACTGGTCGTTTCATCAAAGATCCTGAACGCTATCGGCGACTGGTTGGAAGATTGATTTACTTGTGTTTTACACGACCGGATTTGTCCTATAGTGTGCATGTGTTGTCACAATTCATGCAGAGTCCCCGTATTGAGCATATGGAAGCGGCACTTAGGGTTGTTCGATATTTGAAAGGCTGTCCGGGACAAAGCATCGTATTTAATTCCCATTGTGATCTGAGACTGCACGGGTGGTGTGACTCTGATTGGGCAGGTTGTCCGTTGACACGTCGATCGTTAACAGGTTGGTATGTATCGTTAAGGGACTCACCGATATCTTGGAGAACGAAGAAGCAACAGATAGTGTCGAGGTCCTTCACCGAGGCAGAATATAGATCTATGGCGATGATTGTGTGTGAATTGAAGTGGTTGAAAGGGATCTTATGGAACCTTGGAATCGATCACAATTCTCCGATGAATTTGAAGTGTGACAGTCAAGCTGCGTTACATATTGCTCGGAATCCTGTCTTTCAAGAACGCACTAAACACATCGAAGTTGACTGTCACTTTGTTCGGAATGAAAACATCGGAGGAATCATTCGTCCCAGCTATGTGCCTACGACCACACAACTTGCTGATATCTTTACCCCAGTTCGAATACTTCCTTAACAAGTTGGGCATAAGGAACCCTCACGCTCCAACTTGAGGAGGGTAATGAAGGTTGTATTGTAAATAGATTAGATATGTAATTAGGTTAGTTATGTAAATTGTATAATGGGCCAAGCCCGCTATGTTTACTTGGACCCTAAGTTAGGGTTTAGGTTTAGGTTTCCTCTACGTTTCTCTTGTATAAATAGGGGACTCCCCTCATCAATAAAGGCAAGAGTTTTTCACCCAATTCTCATTCCTCACGTGTTCGGTTTCTTTGGTGTGTTCGGTTTTATATTATTATTATTATTATTATTATTATTATTATTATTATTATTATTATTATTATTATTATTATTATTATTATTATTATTATTATTATTATAACATAGACATTCATTACTAATATTAAGGTGGATTACATAACGCACTCAAAAAACTCCAGTGGAGTCCATTTCGTGTCCAGCATAATAAGCATTACAAAACATAGAATTGCCATGTATGGCATTTAAGTTTCCAAAGCAAACTAGATTATTACAAGTACTATAATTTTTTCCTCCTTTGTCGTTTAACAGTGTTTGTCTAACAAACAATGGTGGAACTCCATGGTGGATTGGATTGGACAGCTGGGGACCGCTCCTTGCCAGAAGATGTTTTATGGTACTAGATTTGTTGTTGATATTATATTATTTCTATTAAGCCAGAGATTCCATAATTAATGCAAAAGATAGGAACTGATCCCATGTAAAAATGCCAGGCATTTCAGTACCTTGATTATTTTAAGACATTGGAGCCGCTCTTGGTGGTGGTTAAAAACAATAGGGATGTTACAGTCGTTCCAAAAAGACTGAGCAATATAACAGTCAATGAAGATATGTATAGTGGTTTCTTCAAAGATTTTACAAACCGGGCAGTTATTATCAATATTGATGCCTATTTTGCTCAGATAAGATCTAGTGGGGAGTTTGTTGTGCTAACAGCCATAGGAAGTACTTTATCTTATTAGGAATGTTAATGTTCCTGATCCATTTGAAATCCTTAGTCGTATAGGTGGTAGGGTTTATAAGATTATAGAAGAATTTAGTACTAAAAATACCATTTTAATCTGGAACTCAAATGGGATAATCTTTGTTAAAAGATACAGAAGGGTTAACCCAAGATATGTCTTTCTTAATCTCAAGAGGCAGATCAAAAGATATAATGGAAAAGTCCCAGGAGTCCCCTTTGGAGAAGTTAGCTACAGTTGTTTGATCTTCATTTGTAGTTATAGGGCCATTTATTAATTTTGAAAATGAGTTCTTTTAGGAATCCAACTCTGGTTCCACAAAGATACTTTTTTCCCATCCCCTAAAATCTAATGAGTGCCTATTTGGCAGATTTGAATACCTTTTTTAATATTGTTCCAAAAAAATATTTTGAGGTCTTGAACCCACCATGGTTCATGTATTTCTGACTAAGAACCTAAGCCCACAATGCATCTTTGGTAGACATGAGTCTCCAGGCCGAGCTGGTGAGCATAGCAAGATTTTCATGTTGAGCTTTGACAATACAGAGGCCTCCCGTTTCCATAGGAGTTATAATAATATCTCAGGATACTAGGTGCATTTTTTATTGGTATTTGTAGTTCCCCAGATAAAATCACTTTGAATTTTATCAATTAGTTTTAGGGTTTTGCAAGGTAGGAGATGATACTGCATGATGTGATTCGAGATTAGAGTAGACTTCATAAGAGTGGTACGACCAGCTACATTAATGAAGTTTGCTTTCCAAGAAGATAGTCTATTTTGCATATTATCAATTATAAATTGGAAATCTTAATGTGTAGGCGTACGATCAAGAATTGGAAAACCTAGATATTTGCAAAAAGAAGTACCTATGGGCATATTTAAAATTGTAGTAAGGGTATGCTTGGTGTCAATGGTATAGCTTTTAGAAAAGATAATTTTGGATTTTGATCGATTCACCTTGTCACCTGAAAGGTCACAAAACATGTTTAAGATTTCTCTAATATTGTTAGCAAACTTTTCATTTGCTATACAGAGGAAAGTTAGATCATCCGCAAATATGAGATTGGGATATCTATGTGCCATTTGGGCTAAGTTTTATGGGATCTCATTCCCTTATTTCTACTTTGTGGTTAATGTAGATGGAAAGGAGTTCAAGAAACAGGATAAAAATATAAGGTGATATCGGGTTCCCTTGTCTAATACCTCTAGAAGGGGAGAAGTAACTAGTTCTAAAACTGTTAACCAGAACCGAGATAGTACTGGAAGAAATACATGGCATTATAAGTTTAGATAACTTAGGAGGAAACTTAAAGAAGGTGAGTATTCTATTGATGAAGGACCATTCAAGTCTATCAAATGCCTTCTCAAGATCAATTTTAACAATTATGTTGCCCCTTCTACCTTTCATCTTTGAAAATTTTGTAATAATTTCCAGAAAAATGATACCGTTATCAGTGGCGCATCCTATTGTATGGGCAAAAATACGGCACCTACTATTATGGGGATACGAGTCCAGTTGACGAGACTAGACTTATCTTATAAGTCACCAGGCGCAAAGGATACACGTCTGTTCTACGAGTTACGACTGTTCAGGCGATACGGGTGTAGGACGAAGGGCACATATCCTATTACCTTAGGGTTACAGTCTCCTAGTTAGGGTTTAGTATATACCACCGCCTTTGAGTTATAGGCCCATAGCCTTATTAGTCTTTGCATTTTATCTTAATTAGAACATGGTATCCACTACTATAAATAACCCTCCTTACATTGTATTGAACAACAAGGCGATTCACCACAGAATCCGGCTATTCTCAAGGATAAGACTACTTTACTTTTCTTACTCATTATTTCTCCCTTTTACTTATTTATTTTTCCATCGTACTTACTGTATTGCTTGTGACCTCATTATTAATTAATTGTTTAACCTAGGCGATTGATTTTAGGCATAAATAGTTTGGCGCCCACTGTGGGGCCTAGGCAGTTGTAGGTATTCTACGAAAGAAAAGGCGCAATCATGTATGATAATAGTAGCAATATCTCGAAGAACACTACAGATGCAGTAGATAAATCCGTGAAGGATCCCATTGATCCCAGTGTCCAGCCTAAGGATCCCGTTGAGCAATCAAAAGACCCTTCCCAAGAGCTGATCCATGTCGCCAGCGATGGGGAGTCGCCGGAAGGTAATACTAAATTCTGAGGTTTTCTTGTTAATCTCATCAACACTATGTCAGAACAGCAGCAACGGAACTCAAACAACGTGGTCGAAGGGATATCTCAGAAGTTAGGAGCGATGTTTGCTGGATTGTCTCAGAGGCCAGCATCCCCACAAGGACCAACGCCCACGAACCGTTCACCAGCATCCATCCCTAACTGCAGTCTAAACATGGATGTCGCCCATGAAGGATCATCAACAATCAATAATCAAGACCTTAAGGGAGCGCCTATCATCTAGGACCTCATAAAGGAGATGAAGGCCATCCACGACTGGATAGGTAATGTTCTGGGTGCTCCACTCCAAGTTACCACGGTTGATGAGCAGAAGTTTTACAAGCATGCTTACAAAGCAAGTGCTGCACCGGTTCGGCTACCAAAGCACTTCCGCCTGCAGAATAATGTGAAGTATGACGGAACAACGGATTTGAATGAGCATATTGTTGCATACTACACGGCTGTAAAAAGTAACTAGATCACTGAAGAAGAGATTCAGTCTGCTCTGGTGAAAAGGTTTGGCTCAACTCTGACTAAAGGCGCCCTTGCTTGGTACACCAAGCTACCAATGGGCTCCATCGAATCATTCACTCAGATGCAAGACCTATTTAAGAAAGCGCATTCTGGTGCCTGCAAGCAGGAGAAGCGCATGGAGGACATCTTCGAGATCCGTCAGCATGATGACGAACTGCTGAAGGACTATCTTGACAGGTTTCAGCGGGAACGCATGGAGCTTCCTCCAGTCCCCGATAGTATTTCCGTGGTAGCCTTTGGCAAAAGCCTGAACTCGAAAGGGTCGTTAGCTACCAGGGAATTGTAATAGAGTTTGACTCAATATCCTATGACAACGTGGAGCGCATTGCATCAGAGGTACACTGCAAAGCTTCGCTTGGAGAAAGACCATTCTAAGAACCCTGAAGCTGAACGAAGGAAGAGAGTAGGAAGTCCCTCTTTAGAAAGTGAGGGGGACAGAAGGAGAACAAAAGTAAAGATCCAGAACCAGGAGGGAAGTGAAAAGCATAACAGTTCCAAGAGCACTGGATCCTAAGAAAAGCGGGCAGAGTCTCGTGGCTTCAGAGACTTTGGTTTGCGAGTCAACGTCATGGATTTAGTTGCCAATCACTTTGGAAAACTAGGTCCGAGGGTCCGATGGCCACCTACCATAAAAGAAGCAATGGGGAGAAATGCAACGCCCTATTATGATTTTCATCACAGCGGTGGCCATGCAAGGGACGATTGAGAGTTCCTGATGATCGAAATCGAGCATCTATTGAAAGAAGGACACCTTAAATAATTTATTGAAGGAGGACCATGGTGTCAGAAAGCGCCATATTCTGAAAACCTGAGGACCATCAATGCAATCTTCACGATTCTGGAACCAGCCACAGCCTGGGGGACTACAGAGTAGGGGGAATCGCTCGGTCCAATCCCGTTCAGCCTGGAAGAAGAAGGAGAGCACTAGAGCGACCTCGTCGTTTCCGTAGATGTTTCCGACCTGGGCATCCATTAAGCTCTGATTGATCTGGGGAGTAGCGTGAACATTATTCAGATGGAGGTCCTGCAGAATTCACGTCAACGCCACAAAGTAACTTCAAGTCCTCAGAACATAGTCAGCTTCAATGGCTATCGAGAAGAACCTACCGGGGAACTAGCTATACAGGTCCATATACCGGGCGTGTCGAGCATTACTTCCTTCCAAGTGTTGGATTGCGACCTATCTTATGACATCATGTTTGGACAGCCTTGGATACATAGTATTAAGGGAATACCCTCAACACTCCATCAAGTCTTCAGATACCCAACTTCTCATGGGGTTAATAACTTACGGAGTGAGCTGTCTTCACTTGGAGAATGTTATCCTACTTATAGCGGGGATCTTGGTGTCCGGTCAGTAGCCAAAGTAAATATGACCGAATAAGATAGAGATAAATGAACTACGTGATCGATTGGCATTGATGGATTAGCTAGTCCTCAAAGGAACAGAATTAGTATGTCAACTCTCCGAGGTACTGCGAAGATAAGGGGGACCCCTATGGCTGATACAGAGCTACCTAACCATAGTCCAGGCAAAGATAGAGCTCCTACAGCTTCCAGTGATAACCAAGACAAAGTCAGGCGAGCATCTGTTACTGTATGTCTCAATCTCAGAAATAGCATGGAATGTCACTACTAGAAAAGTGTGATGTACTTGGGGATTTTACCTAGGGATATTTTTCACAAGTAATTCTTGCGGATTTTTCTGCGAAAATTTGAAAATTTCTTAAATCTAGTATATTTACATGCGGATAAAAATTTCACAAGAAAATCGGCAGGTATATTTGGCTCTAAAAATTACTTGAGGATTTACCTAGAATACGTATCCGCAAGTGAGATATCTGCGAGTAAATCCCCAGGTATACGAACAAGGAAATGAAAAAAAATATTTACTTAGCAAATTCCCAGGTAAATTCATAGGTAACTTATCTGAGAATTTTTCTTGGGATATTTGATACGACTTTACATACAGATTAGCTTACATGGTGATTTACCTAGAGATTTGTTACTTGCGAATTTACTTGCGGAGTGTTTCATGCGAATTTTGTTGGGAATTCATTTACCTAGAAATTTACCTTGGGATTTGTTACATGCGAATTTACCTGCAGATTATTTCATGTGAATTTACATAGGAATTTGTTTACTTTGAAATTTACATGGGGATTTATCACATACGGATTTACCTAGAATTATTTCCTGTAAATTTTGATGGGAATTTGTTTACCTTGGGGTATACCTAAGGATTTGTTACATGAGGATTCATTTGTGAAGTATCTCTTGCGAACTTTGATGGAGATTTTTTTACTTGAAGACTTATCTAGAGATTTGTCACTGTGTCATTGTGTCTTAGTCTGGTCGAGTATAACTAAGTTTTATACAATATCAAATCAAGTTGAATATGAACTAAGCTCAACCGAGCTTAACTATATTTGATCACGCTAAGCTGAGTCAGAGAGGCTCTGTTATACGTATAATATCTTTAGTTGTTTCAATTTATTGATATATTTATAATTTATAATAAGAATAAAAAGAGAACTGAATTTGAATTTTAGTTTGTGATAATGTCTTAACAAATTAACATAAAAGAGTTCTAGAGATTGAATCATGAATAACAAGAATAAAAGTGCTAAGAATAATATTCATCTTAAATTTATTGATTAAGAAAAGATATTAGAACAATGTGAATTAATAATTTATTATAGCACAGAGTAATAATACTAAAGTCAAGATTTTCATTCTTACAAAGTTTACCATTTGGATAATTTTAAATTCTTAAATTAAAATTATTAATTATATTTTTCAATCATACAGTTGGCGTAAGTTACATTATGGTCGGATTGATAAGTTTTTAATATAATAATCAAATATTAAATATTGCATTAACATTTTAAAAGTTAAGAGAGTAATGAATGAATTTATTTTAATAAAAAATAACACGATCAAGCAAGCTCGAGCTAGCTTTGTTGTGTCCGAACTTACTAAATCGAGTCAAGTCGAGTCGAGCAATACTTTAAATAATATCAGCTATATTCTTTTCCTAAATGAGCCGAGTCGATTAGAGCTATGTACTCCATTAACTAGTAAGAGGTTTAAAAATATTTTTACTTTACAAATTTTTTCATGTTGATATTTTTGAAATTTTTTATTAATAAAGATATTTTTCATATTCTTTTAATTTAGTTAACCTTACTTTCATGAAAGAAAGAAAAAAAGTACTCCCTCTATCTCAAAATATTTGTCATCTTCAGTTTTACACGCCCCTTAAGAAATCATTAATGAGGGGAGATTATTGACTATTTTACCCTTATTTGATCTTCATTGGTATTTGAACAATTATAATATTAACCAATAAGTGAGATCTTTGTAGTCTTTAAGACATTTACTATTATGGGTAAAATGGGAAAAAATGAGAAATTTTACCTTGAAATCCTAATTGGACAAATATTTTGAGACGACTATTTTTAGAAAGAATAACAAATAATTTGAGACGAAGGGAGCAATAAAGAACTCCATAGTAAAAATAAAAAGCCCAAGCCCATTAATATCCCAATCCATTTTTAAAAACACCTGCAACCCTACTTCACAAAAATTTAAAGTAGATTGGAATATCAATTGACATCAGCCTCCGATACCGCCTCTCAAGCATTAGATTGGAATATCAATTGACACTCACTGTTAGATGATGATTAGCCTACATTTAATTGGACTATAGTGTGGATGTTCCTCCATGTTTTGGCATAGAGATGGGAGTACATCAGGTAAGCCAGCGTAAGGATCAACGGAAGGCATTACAAAATTAGAACCGAATGACATAGACTCATGAATATAAGGTGGCAAGAAATGAGATACATCAGGTAAGCCAGTATTAGGGAGATACAAACATGTGCTGTAAGGTCCCATATTATGTGTAGCCTAAATAATTAAAGGCATTGCACTCAATTTACATTACATATCTAGGTGGTAACAATTGAAAAATAACTTCGAAAAATTGAACAGGAAACAATTGAAAAGTTCTTGTTTTTTCAATCTGTAGTTCTTTCTTCCCTTTTTTTCATATTCACACTCTCACTAATACTGACTAGTTCTTTTATAATTTTCTTTTTATTCTTTTTAAGATTTAATCAATTGATTGTTTCTGATATTACATGATTTTGGGTCACTAGACATGCATTCGTTGTGTTCGTGAGATCTTTAGTAATATTAGTTACTGACCATAAAAAAAATTCTTCGATCTCTAATATTATTGAGTGTAACCGCATATTTGGCTTAAGAACATGATGAAAATCCATCGCATTGATGAAGAGAAGTGGAGAAAGGTACATAGGTCAATTCTATAAAACTTTTGGTATTTCATTTTCTCACTATTCTTCTTTGGTAATGTAAAAAATCTTGTAGGTGGTCGTTTGGAGTTACAACATTGATTCAACCAACAAGATACAACATTGAGGAAGAATATTGATTTTCAACCATCATTTTCACATTCACTATCATCTTCTCTGGAAGGCTATCGAGTTTCTGAGAGTGGCAATGATGATAGTTATTTTGATAGCTTAAATGTCAATGACTATTGTCTGTATTGAGATAGTTGATAATTTTAATGTTTAAGGTTTTTAGTATTTTGTTTTTTCAATTAGGAATAAATTATTATTATATGCTCTAATGTTATGAATATTTTTTTGTTTTGTTATATTTACTTATGTTAGATTTGTTCTGAATGATTAGTTGAAAATGAGGATAAAATTTATATGTACAATACAAATTGAGTTGAAAGAAATACAATTTAGGATTTAAAAAAAACAGCATTTGAAAATTGTACAAATTACTGTTGATTTTCATATATTCCCTAGGAAAATCGTTTTTTTGGATGGATTGACCACTAAAAATTTATGGGGATTTTCATGGGAATAAATTGTGGATTATTTCGCATGAAAAAACCCCAGAAAATTTCCTTTTTGATCACGGTTTCTTACGAAAAGTTTCTTGTGGATTTTTAATAATTCTTGCAAAAAAATTCGCAAGTAATTTACATACGAATTAAATTTTCCTGGGTAAACGTACATGGGGATATTAAATCACATGTAATTTACTTGGGAATTTGGATAATCCGCAGGTAATAATTACCCACGAGCATATTTCCTTCGAATAATTTTTCGTAGGAAAATCCGCAGGAAACTAAGTTACCTGCGGATTTCTCTTTAAAATACCTAGAAAAATCCCCATGTAATACGCAATTTTTTAGTAGTGTGTAGTCCTTGTACGAGAAGAGAATGGGAGGCAATTTTTCGTAAAGTATGCCAGCAAAAGACCTTCACGACAAGACAGGTTTTTGCCTTTACTCTTTCAGTTTATTGCGGCTGTGATCATGGTGACCCAGGAGTTGCGCTCGTATTTAGTTGACCATACGGTCAGCATGGTCTCCTCTACACCAGTTCAGACCATATTGTCTAAACCTAGACTCTCAGAGGAGATGGCAGAATGGGCTGAGAAACTGGGAGAGTATGACATTATCTACCAACTCCAAACAGCCATCGAGTCAGTAGCTGGAAGGTTTTACCTCAGACTTCGTGGAGAAATTGAAGCGAAAGGTGGATGATTCAATCAGGAGCGAAGAAACGTTCGAGCCTGGGCGTTGGGAGATCAGCATTGACATAAATAAAAAAGGGGAAGAAGACGACCTTAATCTATGGGTCAAGACACCCACTGGGACGGTCTTTCGCAAGACTGCCAAAGCTCAAATCGACGAAGTAGAGTATGAATCCATAATTCAAGCTCTTGACTTAACCTACATACTGGGGGCTAGGAAGCTCATCGTCTTCAGCTACTCCCAATTGATCGTCGGTCGAGTCAAGAAGCTTTTACCACATAAGGCATTTACACACCGGATCGGCAGGAGAGAATGAAGGCACTCTTGAAAAGCTTTCAAGCATGGGAGTTTTTCCATCAGGAAGGAAGCTTATGCAATGGCGAGGCGTTCGAGGATTCATACGACCAGCAGATGGTGGTTGAGTTAACCCCCGTAGACCTGATGAACCTTGAAGTTCCAGAGACAGGATCAGTCACAGGGCAGAGTCACACGCTGATAAACTACCTAAGCAAAGGAATCCTCCCCGAAGACAAATTAGAAAGCAGACAACTGCAAAATCAAGCCGTTCATTATTGTTTGATTGGCATAAGTTATACCATCGGGTTGTCAGCGTCCTAGAGGAAACATCTCCAGGCTCAGCACCCTCGAGCAGGGAAGCCCAAGTACACGCCCCCGAACCTTCCGAGGATCGAGCATGAATTATCTTTCTCCTTTTAAAAAGCATTTATTTTTATGTTTAGTTCTTTTAAACTTTGATCGCAGTATTTTCATACTCATCAATCACGTTATGGGTTTTCACCCACAGCATCTCAGGCCCAGCGCCCCTTTATCAATAAAACTACTATTTTTACTTGGTCAATTTTACTTGTTTATTTAGATCCATATACGATCCAACTATTCATAGCCCCGACCAAACCTAAGTTGAAGTAATACATCCACTTTTCACTACAAAAAGTAGGGTACACTACTCGCTTAGAGTTAGACCACGTCTCTGCTTAGGGTACAAGTACGTTGAATTCGTTGATTCAACAACTACACCTACATGCCAATAGGGATGCCCATTCGCATAGTGCCAGAAAGTCTTAAATACTCGAGTCACTAAGCAGAGACATTCGAAGTCAGACGCAAAAGTGCCCGTATCCACACGGACTGAAGTCGTCCCATCGTGGGCGCAACTTCAGTCGTCACCTACTGACACAAATGAAGTGCCCTTCAGTGGGCACAGCCGTCTCTTCAAGACACTAGCCTAGAAAGGAACACAATATATATTGCTTGGCTACATATTAGACATCATTTAATTACACAAGTACGTATAAAATTATTGATGAACGATCGTTTCATTAATAACAAATAGCCCGTAGGCTCATAATATACAATTAGTTCTTCCTGAATACAACATCTGTTTATAACAATTGTAAAAAAAAAAAAGGAAATGGAAGACTAAAAACAAAGAGCTCCTTATGATTAACACGGTTGAAAATCCTTAATCTGGATTGTAGCTACAAGCCGTAAACATTCCGGAGTTCTTTTTTTCTTCTGGCAACCCGAGATATATCGGCCCGAGCATTCCTTCAAGGCACGCGGTCGTTGGTGCAACCAAAGCCCGTCTGCTTGATCAAAGAAAGGGACCTTAGAAGCATCTGAGTATAGGCCTGACCTCCTCCATCTTGCCCGATGAACTCGAAGAGAAACCTGAAGGCTCACCGCAGAGCTTAAAAAGAAAACTTAACCATCCGAGTCAACCTCAACTGGTCAAACCAGAGTGTATAGCCCCGCATATCTTCAAGCACAAACAGGAGCTCACCAGAGACGCAGAGGCTTGAGCTGGGAACCTACCACAAGGGGGCCTCTTCCTTCGGGTATCCCACATCCAACGGTCGATGAAGCGTTGTAATAGCGGTTCAGCTAAAGCAGATAACCAAGGTGAAAGCTATGAATCACAAGAGGATCCAAAGCTCAGTGACACCTTAATCACCTGAAGACGTGAAGCTAAATCCTCTTGCCTGCCATAAAATGGAGTCAGACAAGCATCTGAGTATAGGCCTAACCTCCTCCATCTTGCCCGATGAACTCGAAGAGAAACTTGAAGGCTCACCGCAGAGCTTAAAAAGAAAACTTAACCATCCGAGTCAACCTCAACTGGTCAAACCAGAGTGTATAGCCCCGCATATCTTCAAGCACAAACAGGAGCTCACCAGGGACGCAGAGGCTTGAGCCGGGAACCTACCACAAGGGGGCCTCTTCCTTCGGGTATCCCACATCCAACGGTCGATGAAGCGTTGTAATAGCGGTTCAGCTAAAGCAGATAACCAAGGTGAAAGCTATGAATCACAAGAGGATCCAAAGCTCAGTGACACCTTAATCACCTGAAGACGTGAAGCTAAATCCTCTTGCCTGCCATAAAATGGAGTCAGGCAAGTAGGCTTTAGCCCTACTCCGTCAAAAAGACAACCTAAGTACCAGAGAAATCCTAGCAGAGAAGCCGCATGACATCTATAAAGGCTAAGCATCCAGACCCCGCATGACAACAAGAATATCATAGCAACCGCCATGTTAGAAGATGAGTGCACCGTAATCAGTGCAAATGACACAATGAACATATCCCAAAGGACGTCGTTAGAAATCCCGATCAAACTTTATCACTCGAGGACTTCATTCGTTTCTTCGTGGACGAAGAAAGAAAAAGAGGTAACTGCAGATGAATTTCCTCCAATAGCTTCCTCATGCATCATCCATTCGGAACGAAGAAGGTTTTCTGGTAATATCAAACCAGGATCAAAGGCAAACATTTTTTAAGAAAGAAAAGTTTCTTACTAACATAAGAAATTGTTGAAGAAGTGAAGTATTTTTCTGAAGAGGAGTGTGATTTTTCTACTATCTTGGAGTCCCTATTTATAGGCAGAAAAGAGATAAGGATGACATATGAAGCGATCAAGAATCATTATTGCTGGAGATATGAAACGATTTGGAGTAGTTAATAGCAATTCTTGGAAAGATGCATGGAATCGGTACCAACCAATCAGATGAAAGCACGCAGAATTCTCGAAGAAATCAAAATCAAGACTGTGAGCCTTAAAAGAGTCAGTGAGATATCTTTTCACATCCATCTTGTACGCCGCTTCCTGACTGCTTGTATCATCACTCAGCAATTGGGGGGACTGACTGTGTCGGTAAAAATATGCCACCTACTATTACGGGGATACAAGTCCAGCTGCCGAGACTAGACTTATCTTATAAGTCACCGGATACAAAGAATACATGCCTGTTCTATGATTTACGAGCACTCAGGCGGTACGGGCGTAGGACGAAGGGCACACATCCTGCCAACTTAGGGTTACAGTCTCCTAGTTAGGGTTTAGTATATACCACCGCCTTGAGTTATAGGCATATAGTCTTATTAGTCTTTGTATTTTACCTTAATGAGGACAGAGTATTCACTACTATAAATACCCCCTCGTACATTGTATTGAAGAACAAGGCGATTCACTACAGAATTCGTCTATTCTCAAGGAATAAGACTACTTTACTTTTCTTGCTCATTATTTCTCCCTTTTACTTATTTATTTTTCCATCATTTTTATTGTATTGCTTGTGACCTCATTCTTAATTAATTTTTTAACCTAGGCGATCAATTTTAGGCATATACACCTATTTTTAAGAAAACTAGATTGATATGGGCCTATAATATCACCAACATGGATTTTGATCCTCTTTGCAATGATTTGATATACGGTATTGCAAAGGCCTATTAGCCTAAAGTTCTTAAGATTAATTGTATTTTTACTTATAGGTATAAGGCAGAGATAGGTCTTATTATAGTCGGGGGGAATGTGATACTCTTGAACAACTTTGTGGCAAATTTTTTTGACAGATTCGCAAACTATCCCCCAATATCTTTGGAAAAAAAAAGGATGTAGATCATCCGGTCCAGGAGACTTGTAAGGCTTAAAGGAGTAGACTGCCTTAATAATTTCATCATAAGTAAGGGAGATGTCAAGGTAAACAGATCAACCTTATTGAACCAAAGATAATTTGAAGTGTCATGAATATTTTTATAAATTTTCTCAGTAGTAAAAAGATTTACAAAAAAGGAAACAACATATTGAGAAATTTTGTCAGGGTCAGTGTTCCACTTCCCATTCTCATTTTGAAAATGAGCGATTCTATTAGTTTCCCTCATATTAAGGGTTGTAATATGGAAAAAGCGTGTGTTAGAATCTCCATAATTAAGCCAGTTGATTCTAGATTTTAGTTTCTAAAATTCTTTCTCTTATTAGAGGATAATGTTTTACTCATGAACTAGTTTCTTTTCAATGTCTTGCAATAAGTCGCTAGTATGATAATTTGGGGTCAGATGGACATGGGAGATCCTGGCTATAATGTTGTACTCATGAACTATTTTCTTTTCAAGGTCTTGCAAAAAATCGCTAGAATGATAATTTGGAGACAGATGGACACCAGAGATCGTGGCTTACAATCTATTTTTATTGTTAAAAATGTTACCAAAAACTGCTCTATTCCAGGCCGAAACATTCTACTCAAATGTAGGGATAGCAACATATAGCACTCTATTGGTGAAGCCCTGGTGAGAACACCACATAGTTTCTAGCCTAAAGGGTTTACCATTTGGAGAGGTATATTTCTCAGTAAGGTTAATTAAGACTGGATTATGATCTGAATACGTTTTAGGAAGGTGAATTATAGAGGCATCTTTAAACAGGTTGATCCAAGATTTATTTGTCAAGCATTTATCTAACCTTTCTCTTATCAGGCCATTTTTATGTTTGTGGTTTGACCAGGTATACTTAGGACCTTTAAACCCTAAGTCCATTAGATGACAGTGGCTAATGTAGTCCCAGAATTTTGAGGCCCTCTTATTATTTAAAGGTCTTCCACCCTCCCCCCTCCTCCCCCACCATTTCTCTTATTGGCATAAAATCTCATTGAAGTCTCCACCTTCTAGCCATGGACCTTTGTAAAATTAAAAAATGTTCATAAGGTTATCCAACAAAATAGTTCTATTAATAAAAGAGGTACTTGCGTAAATAATAGAGAAAAACCAAAGCTTAGGTTTTTTAGGTACCTTCACTATTGCATGGGCCTCGTTGCCGTTTATATGAATATCAGTGATAGTAACAAAGTTATTATTCCATGGAAGAACGATTCCTATTTATGTACCCTCAGTTGGGACCTCCAAAAATTCAGTAAAGTCAAATTCAACCCTTAGAGGGTAGTAGTCATCAAGTTTAGTTTCCAGTAATGCAACCATAGTAGGGGTGTGAGTTTCAAGAATTTCTTTGAAGTTCCTATTAAACTCAAGGTTGTGAGCACCTCTAACATTCCTGTTTATCATATTCATTTGTCTGTTCATTTGAGCAGGGTGGTGTTGATTGTTATCTAGTGGTAAATTTGGGTTGCTCCTCAAGGACGGATTGAGGACCACAACATATTTCCCAACTTTTTTGTTTAAGGGAGCTCTTATGTCTATAGAGCACTTATATAGAGTCACCTGGCATGTCAAGATACATTTCCCGTCTAGTCTTTCTTTGAAGAGAATGATGTTTATTTACCTTAGGTTTATGAATTTCGTGCTACTCTCTCTCCCCCTTTGAGCAACCTGGTGTAGTTCTGCTTGTTTGGTCCTTGTTCTGGCAGATTGGGAGAGGATGGTGGTTGTTGATGGTGAACCGATGGGGATGGTGGGATAATTATTGGATCTATGGGAAGGTCGTTTTGCTGGGGAAAGTTCTCTTCCTAATTCATCTGAAGATTGTGATTCATGTTCCATGGAACGAAGATTGGGTTCTGGGGGAGCAACTCTTGGTAGAAAGAAGGGTAAGTCCTGTATGGGAAAGTTCATGGGTGGGTTGAAGAGTTGTGGAAAGTTTTGTTTCCCTGATCTCTGTTGCTAAATGAATATCCTCGCTCACAAGTTGTGCTTTATATGTAGGTTTTGTATTATCACAATTGGTGGTTGTCCATTCATCTCCATGTCTATATTTGATGCTCGTCCCAAAAGGGTCATTTCTATCCACGACTGGGGCACTGCATTTGGATATGGTGGAAAACTATAAACTAGAGGATGGTTGTTCATTTGAGGTTGAGGTAATGGTTGGTTTGGATTGTTCATCTAGTTGAAGTTCATTTTCTTTGGTGGAGTTTTTGTCCTGTGTTGTTTTAATAAAGCTCTTATTAGAGAACGTTGTTTTCTCCTTGTCGTGGGGATGGATATTCTTTCCGTAGGAGGATTTATAGGTGGAGGGATGGATTAGTACTTGTGGGTGATTGTTATATTGCATGCAAGAGTTTTGAGTTTGCGTGTTCAAAAACTTGAATATCCTGTATCACCCTCAACGTGAGTAATAGATATTTTGTCGCAGGATATAGAATCTGTGAGAATAGTGGGATTGGTAGAAGTGGATGGTGGCGTGTTATTGTCTGATATTTTTAAAATAAGTTTGACTGAGTTTTATTATAAATTTGGCTATTTTGAGCAGTTTCATTGGAACCCACTATTGTATTATCCAAAATCATGTCCTTATGTAATTCATGGTTGTCAGACATTAAAGTATTTTCATTTTTTGCCACATGGAGTACACGTGTCGGAATTGTAGTATTGTCCTGCCTCGAGTATGTCGAATGGGGGATAACAGGATCGACTTCACAGTTTAGCTGAGTAGAAGATTTGGAAAAATCTTTTGATAAAATATGATCGGTAGTATCATTAGATAAGATACTAAATTTATTGCTTGTGTTATTTATCTTAGCATTAAATTTGTGATCACTTAGATTCTTAGTTGTTGTAGTAGAAGGGAATATAATATGGGACTTACCTGGTGAGCCGCGTAAATTAATAACCCTTTTACCTGGATTGGCCACGGTTGAATCATTGAATGTAGTGTTGTTATCAGTACGCCATTGTTCGTGGTTCCTCTTTTTCTTCAGGAAAGCAACAGTGTGCCATAAATCCTCCTCAGCCTTAATAGTAGTTGACCCTACTGACTGAGCTTCTTAGGTTGGGGATTGTTTGCCAGTGGCTCTTGTTCAATAACGAAAATGCATTGCTGGTGGGTATGGCTAAGCCTACGACAAGATATACAAAGGAGATTTTCTCCTTCGTAGACAACTTGTTGTTTATGATTTCCAATAAAACATGAGATTTTACCGGAGTTTCGATAGGGGCTTCTATACATATTCTTTTGTAACGACCCCTTAAAGCAGTGGAAGATTTCATATCTATTATTAACAACTTTCCAAGCTTATTCCCAATCTTCCAAGGGATGATATTGTCAAAAACTTCGATTGGCAATTGAGGTAGCCGAACTCAAATAGTTGCGTAAGTTAATTTTTCTTCAGTTGCTATAAAGTTAGGCTCTCAGCAACAAATAGATAAAAAGAAGCCATTGATAAACCAAGGGCCCTCCATTAAAAATCTTTGAAGGCTCTTACTGTGGTTTAATTTGGCTGTATAATAATCATCCCTTAGAACTATAAAGGGAAAAGTTTCTGGGAGTTTCCATAAGTTTTGAAGTTCCTGGTAGAGGTATTGATGGTGTAGCCTTCTACCATAATATTTGATAATAACTGAATTTTCCCAGGGTGTGTAAATTCTCTGCATGTCATCTGGAGATAAATCTATATACTCTATGGAATTTTCAAACTGGATTTGGATAAATTCTTATTGATCGGAAATACTAATATTTGGTAATAGGTCAAATAGTAATAGAATATTGTTGTTAGATGGTTTTGGTAACAGCTTATCCCGATAAGTTGGACCATCATTCTTTAGTGTAGTTAAGATATCATCAGTCGAAGTATTAATGTTCTCGATATCTGGTAGTTTTGGGTGGATGGTAACATCCATTTCGGAAGATATAGGGGTAGTTGACATAGGTGATCTACTCTCAATCCTACACCATGAATAGTGAGGCACGATCGTCAAAGATATATACTCGATATGAGTCTGGGTCAATTTTCCAAGAGAACTAGTTGTTCAAGTGAGAGAATCACAAATAGATAATCGAATGATATTAGTTAAGAGTCCTAGAAGGTAGGAGTATTGTCGTAAAAGTAACATAAACTTCAAAGCAATTAAATAAAAACAAGTAATTGATTCTATAAAAGGAAGCTAGGGGCGTAAACGGCTAATCGTGGTGTCCAATCAATTGGTAGAGTATTTTCACCTACCTAACACGAGTATGAATATGGTCGAGTCATTCTAAGGTAACCCCTAGAATTCGCCAGGCCTGAGAGAGGTCTACCTAACTATGCTCGGCAAAGCCATAGTTAAGCGCATAAAGCTTTAACTCATGGATCCAAGGAAAGAAGACCTCTTCCGAGTGTAACCTCTTTTAGATGGGTTAGGCTAATTTTTCGCCAACAAAACCCAAATCCTTGCCAACTCTGCAAATCTACACTAGCTAATCTCTCTCGAATCTTTAGCTAGCAAAGTAGAAATAAAATCCTAATATCATGAATACTAAGATTTTGATGTTAATGTGATGGGAGTTGGATAATCATGACTCATGTTATGTTTGGTTAATCTAAGCAACACCCATTGATTTTATTCTACCTATAGCATATTTATACCCCTTGTTATGAATTTAGCTACTCATACTAGAGGTTTGAATCAGAGATAAAAACATGTAATTAAAAGTTGGAATGAATTCAAACATGAATTATGTATTGATTTCTTATTAAGGACTCAAAAGTACAAGTAATGAAGCTTACAAATCAATGGAAACCTTGATACTTGTCTCTTAACCCTTGCCTCTCAGAGTAGAAACTGAAATATAGAAAAGAATCATGTTAAAACCCTAACTTGTTCTATTTATACTAAGCTAGGAAAATAAATACAAAAATACCATATTGGCATGGGGGGCCCGCCTATAGCCATGGGCGGTCCGCCCCTTGGAGACTTGGCTAGCTGGATTTCTTCATTTGTGCATGTGATGGGCGGTCCGCCCCTTATGGTTCCAGACTTGCACATTCTCTAAATCTTAGTAGGCGGCCCGCCTACTTTTCAGGACGGGCACCCATTTTGGCGTCAGGATTTCATCAGGCGGGGCTGCCTATCTCAAGCTCCAAATTTTTGCAACTATCTGATTCTCATCAGACGGCCCGCCTACTTGCCAGGGCGGGGCGCCTCACTTTGCATCAATCAAAATTTACATGCTTTGGCTCCATTTCATTGCTCTTTATCTTCAATCTTCATGTATCAACTCTTGTATCTCATTGCACTCTGAAACTAAGCAAATTATGGCATTAATATTACAAAACCTTGCTTTTGGATTCAAAAACAAAAGTCTAAGTAGTCTTTAAGTTGGTAAAATACCAACTTATCAACTCTCCTGAACTTAAGTCTTTGCTTGTCGTGAAGCAACTCAAAATCAAGGATACCAAATGCATGTTCTTAGTTTAATTTCATATCAAGTCATGTTCCACCTTTTGGAGTCGCAAAAACCATTTTGCATTAATGAATCAGTTGGTACCAACTTGTTACACTTATCCATATGGACACTTAACAAGAAAAACACATATTCAATCAAACCATGGCTAGAGGAAATACATGAGCTTCTAGAGTTGCCTCAAGGTCATCAGCTCACTTTATTATTCATGTACCTTACCATGCACCCGAAATTTGCACTTAAGAATCACTTGCTATCCTCACAGAAAAGAATAGAGTCTCTTACTCTCAAAAATAATTTTTAACCAAAAATTGGGACTCTTAGTAATTCAAGCTCTCACTCTCACAAAGAAATGTTCAAGTGCGCTTCCCAAGAATTCAAAGACTTGCCCTTCTTGTACTTCTCCACTAATGTAGGCATACTCGACTCAAAATCAATAGGACTTTATAGGTTGTAATGTAGGCTTTTGCTTCAAGGTGTGGTATATTTGGCTAACTAGTGACTTTACACCTCCTTAACACTACATTATCATTGATATTTTTAGTTGCAACTTTCCTTTTCTTTTCTTTTCGGCTAACTCTACCTTGTCTTAAATATGGTACTAGTCGTTTCCCTCTTTTATTCATTTTCTTCTTCTTTTTCTTTTGTTTTTCTCTTTTGCTTCTCTTTTTGTTTTCATTTCTCTTTTCTTTTTTCTTTTTTTAATGACATTCACAAGAGGTTCCGGACTCTTACCATCTCCCCCAAACATAGGTGTTAGCCTAAGTTGCATGTTTTTCAATGCATACACGCGGTTAGGACCAAAAGAGGATTGGTGCCTTAGCTTACAAGAATTGATTCGTGTTACAATTTGTGGTTGCCAAATGAACGGTAAAAAGCTCAAAGGGGTTGACTAGGACTAATATGTACGGGTAGGCCATTTAGAATTCTAGCGGTCCAAAGAAAGCCTAAAATTATTTTTCAAGTCAAGTATTACCTAGGATTTCGCCTCAAAGCACACTAATGGCAAGTTCCAAACTATCAAATCACATACATAAACTTATTATACATATACCTCACCACACATGCAAGTGATCTCTCAAGTACAATTCCAAGCACACAATAAGAACACTCACTCACAAAGCACGACAAATTCCACAGATTAGATCATGCCAACAACTCAATAAGTCAATAAAAGACTCTCACGGTCTACAACTCAATCCATGTCAATCAGAACACATATTCACTTGTCATATGCCATAAAAATAAAGTAACATAAATTGGTGTCACATGAGGCACTAATATATTTCAAAAACAAGTTCAATGTACATACTTGATTCAAAAAAAACCTCCAGAAAGAACCAAGCAAAGAAATTCGGAAGCTTATCCAAAAACCAAAAACTTTTGGAACATAACATAAAAACCAGCTAAACTATCAACATGAAAGCGTATATACATCGAAATGGTTTTAATTTATATATAGATATCATTTAAAGCAAGTACAATCACAATCCAAATACACATATAAATTCGAACCCCTCCCCCAACTAAAGACTCTAGCATCCTTCTGAATGCTAAGTAAAACAAAGAAAATATAAAAAAGGGTAGAAAGGGAATCCCTGGTACTATCTCAAGCAATCTGCTTGTGTAGGTAAAGGCTCATCATCTTTCTTCTTCTGCTCATTTCTTGCTCGAAGTGCTTCCTCAATGGACAACTGAGTAGCAAGCTGATCCTGGACATGATCCGAAAGTGAAGCAGCCTGTAGAGTGCCCACCACAGCCATAGGGTCCAAAGCAGGACCCAGAGGGGCATCATCATCGAACTCCATAGCCTATGTGGCTTGCAAGTCTTTCCTCAAGTCCTCAACTTCTTTTTCTTGATCCTTATTGGATAGTTTAGGAGGAGCTTTAAAACCCGAGGGCCCAGGCACATGAGTGGAAGCCTGTGGTGGAGCTGGAGGGGTGGCATAGTAGCAACAGGCCACAAGGCCAATGTCTGGGAGTGGGCAGTCTTGGACGGTTTAGTAGACTCTTTGGGAACCCCTAAGGCCTTACTCAATTTCTTGTCCATCTTTTGGTATTGTTGAACCATAGCCCTCAAGGCCTTCTTCATATGCTCAATGTCGCTCTTATGATCGTCAATGGCCTTGGTATTTTATTCAAGGGTTGTGGTGTGCCTCTCCAGTGTAGTAGTGTGAGCATTCATCGCCTTTACCATGCCGGCGAATTGCTCAACAATGATAACTTGAGGTGGAGGTGGAGGTGGTGACTGGACTTGGTGCAAATTGGAAATGAGAGTTTTGATCTCGTCCTACTTGACACCTAATTCTTGCACATCCCGAGTCAGATCCTCAGGGATAATGCCAGTACCAGTGCTAGAAGAGCTAGACTCAAAATGGGGAGGAGATACTCTCGAAGTAGAGGGCATGTCAAAAGGTAGAGAAATACCTAAGGGAAGTCTATGGAGGATCAACAGGTGCTGGAAAAGATAGTGCAGGGGCAGGTGCTGGGTGAACCGGATTGCCGGTATCTTTAATGGCATACCAATTGAATTTTGCAATCGGTTTTGAGGTGGTGTCACATGGCCAAGCCTCACAGTCGTGGTCCAACAAGTACTTAGTCAATGTGTTCGGGAATGGGAGGTTGTTGTTCTTTGATCTAGCATCTTCTACCATTGTCTGGATCATTTCCACTCTTAAGTTAACTCGAATGCCTGACATTATGCACCCTATCAACACCGCTCTTTTCAAAGTAAGCTTGTTGTCTTACTTTGTTGGTCTGATTCTTGAAATGAAAAATGTATTGCCATCCCTTTGCCTCGAAATTTAAATCAGCCCTCACAATTTGAACCCCATTTTTCTTCCAAGCAGGATTTGGTTCCCGACCAATTATTGGCACCAACCATGCTCTTTTTTCCGCTTCACTCATTGCTAATTTCTCCATGTGTTCCTTTGGGGAAAGTTTTTAAACCTTGAAGTACCTGTTTAAGGCCCTTGCTGATACATCTACATATTTCTCTCGGCAATACACTATATGATCATTGTCTTCATTTCTGCCCAAGTTCGCGTAGAACTCCTTCACCATGTTGTCGTTGGCATCTATCAATCTCCTCCTAGGCACATTGTTCCAGCCTGTGTTCTAGAATCTTTCATAAATATCTGAGTTTAATTTTTCTACCTGTTTCATTCCAATGACTCGCTCGTTGGTAATATTCCTATTCCAGAAGTTCTTGTAGTAATCCCTACAAGCTGCCTTTGATTTGAACAAGTGTGGTCATTCTTCCGGAAGATCCTCATCATTAGACTCACCACCTTGAGCTTGGGACTGCCCTTCTTCACTTTCACTATCATTGCCTTCCTTTTGGGCAGGCTCAGCCTCCCATTGTTCCCCCCTTGGACCCTTGAATATTAGGTTTGTCAAGAAGAAGCATCTCATTTTTGCTTATTTCTGGTTTCTACCCTGGTTTGTCTCAAGTTTACTAAGGTTTCTTCATCTCCATCATTAATATCGGAAGAAGAAGAAGAAGAAGAAGAAGAAGAAGAAGAAGAAGAAGAAGAAGAAGAACAACAACAACAACAACAACAACAACAATAACAAGAAAAAGAAGAAGAAGGAGGTGGTGAAGTTGGTTCCCCTCTAGTCTTCCTCTTCCTCACAATGCTTTTCTGTCTAGTCATAGTAGCTGCAAAACAACTCAAAAACAATGGTTAGTTACAGCCCAATCTTGCCATGAATTGAAAATAAAACAATGCTAACACATGTGTTTAAGAAGCAGTGGGGGCGGCCTTCCCTGAGACAAGGGCCTCCCTTATTAAAGAACCGAGGAACAACTGCTGGTTTTTTGTCATTGGGCGGTCCGCCCTCAGAGATACAGAGAGTGATGACCAAATTGAAGGGAAGAGGTGGGTTGCCTTGATCAGTAGGTGGTCCACCTTAGGAAACTTTAGAGAGTAGAGATTTTCACACTTAGAATTTTTCATTCATCCTTGAGGTGAGGCGGTCCACCCTCTGAGGGAGGCGGTCCGCCTGTTCTTGTGACCAAGAACCCAGATATGTCTTGATTATGGGTGGAGCACCTTTTTTAAGAGGCGCTCCGCCTTGGTGACCTCAAGTGGTCCCCACAGCCACTGTCACCAAATTTTAAAGAGCATACAAAGCGTTCCCAAATATAATCAGATATGGATAGGTGCACAGACCATTCTTTGCTCTCACTCACATGGTTCAAAGCAAATAAATATGAGCCTTAATCTGTAGATTCAAGGCAAAACTCAAAATCAAAAGTATGAACATCTAACCCTAAAAGTCTCCCCCAAGTAAGTGTTTTCAATAGATTTATCATTTAAACATTAAGCATGACTACCACCACCAACTAAAGTTATATCTCACCTAATTCTATTCCTAATTTCATGATTTACACTATGAATCAAAACAACTTTAAGAGAAATTAAAGAAGAGGTGCAAGTACCCGTTATTACAGTAAGGAATTGAAGCTTGAGGTGTGTGTGGGATCTGGTTAATGCTTGTTGTAATGATGGGGGTAGGAAAAATAGGTGGTGTGCGTTCTTTGTGTGATGTCCAGCTTTTGGGTGGTTGTAGGATTGAGGGAAAGTGAAAAGAGAGGAAGAAACACGTTTTCCCCCTTTTATCCATGCATCTGGGTTGGGTCGCGACCTGTTGGGGGTGGTCCGCCTATTTAAGTGGAGCGGTCCGCCCTTGCACAAACTGAAGAAGAATGAAAGACTCACCTGGGGCAGTCCGCCCTTTCCTACAGTTAGCCATTTTCTTGAGTTCCAAATTTATGGATTCTCTGGACTTGAGTGGGCGGTCCGCCTTACCACCAGGGTGGTCCGCCTCCTGCATTCCTAGATTCTTCCTCAGCTTTTCTAACTTCAGTCGCAATGCGAGACGTGCACATTCAACACCAATTACGCTAAAAACTTGGGTTGCCTCCCAAGAAGCGCCTAATTTAATATCGCGATATGACGGTGTTGGTTCTTCACTCAAACTTCATCAAGATAGATGCAAGCCGCCTCACCAACATTGGCGTCGCATCCCAAGTAGTGTTTCACTCGATGTCCATTCACCTGGAAGCTTCTCCCACCATCTTTGGACTCCAAGTCTACCGAGCCATAAGGTGTAACACCAACTACCTTAAATGGACCTGTCTATTTAGATCAAAGCTTCTCGGAAAACAATTTCAACCTTGTATCAAACAACAACACCAAGTCCCCAATTTTGAAAGTCTGGTTCCAAATCGTGAATCATGAAACATCTTCATCTTTTCTTTGTAAAGTATGGCATTCTCATATGTCAAAAACCGAAACTCATCAAGCTCATGCAAATGAGCGACTCGTGCATTGGCGGCATCATCCCAATTCATGTTCAATTTCTTTAAAGCCCATAAGGCTTTGTGTTCCAACTCTACCAGCAAATGACAAGCTTTTCCTAATACCAACTTGAATGGGGGCATCCCAATCGGGGTCTTATATACGATCTAGTATGCCCACAAGGCATCATCAAGCTTCTTTGCCCAATCGGTTCTATGAGCATTAACTATCTTTTTCAAAATGCTTTTGATCTCCCGATTAGAGACTCCGACTTGGCCACTTGTTTGAGGATGGTAGGGAGTTGCAACCTTGTGTCTCACTGTGTATTTCGGAGGAGGTTTGTAAAGGCTCGGTTGTAAAAAAGACTCCCATCGTCACTTAGTGATAGCACGTGGAATTCCAAATCTTGAAAATATATTCTTCTTCAAGAAGGCTAACACACTCTTGGCTTCATTATTGGGGAGCGCAACCGCTTCCACCTACTTCGATACATAATCAACCGCTACCAAGATGTATTTGTTTTCACAATAACTCACGAAGGGCCCCATGAAGTCTATCCCTTAAACATCGAACAACTCAACTTCCACGATGGGATTATGGGGCATCTCATGCTTCCTTGAGATACACCCATCCTTTGGCATTGGTCACAACTTTTCAGCCAAGCATGGGCATACTTATGCAAAGTTGGCCAAAAGAAGCCACATTCCAAGACTTTTGTCGCCGTCCTTACTCCACCATGATTCCCTCTATAAGGAGAACAGTGGCATCCTTCCATTATGGCTTCTTGCTCGGACTCGAAAATGCATCTCCAGATAATTCCATCAACACACACCCTAAAGAGATAGAGTTCATCCCAATAATAGAATCTTGCTTCTTTTGCTAGCTTCTTCTTTTTATAAAAAGTAAAGTCTTCGGGATAGACTCCACCAACCACAAAATTTTCTAGATCACCATACCAAGGGATGGTTTCCCAAGATACGGCCAAGATTCTTTAATTCGAAAAAGAGTCATTCACGTCAATTGCTTCTTTCAGGCGACCCTCATCTTCCAAGCGGGACAAGTGATCCGCCACTTGATTTTCAATCCCTTTTCTATCAAGAACCTCTATATCAAATTTTTGGAGTAGTAACACCCACCAGCTAAGACTTGCTTTTAAATCTTTCTTGGCCATTAAATACCGGATAGCGGAATGATCGGTATACACAATTATCTTCGATCCAACCAAGTATGACCAAAATTTCTCAAACGCGAACACAATAGCCAAGAGATCTTTCTCCGTCACCGTGTAATTGGGCCCCGTTCATAGTTTTGCTTACAAAGTAAATGGAATGGAACATCTTGTCCACCCATTAACTTAGCGCAGCCCCCAAGGCAACATCACTAGCATCAGACATTAACTCGAATGAGAGCTTCTATTTTGGGCTCACAATAACTGGTGTGGTTCTCAATCACTTTTTCACTTCTTAAAAAGCATCCAAACACGCCTTGTTGAACATGAACTTGGCATCTTTTTCAAGGAGCTTGCATAAAGGGTTCACAACTTTGGAAAAGTCTTTCATGAACAGGCGATAGAATGTTGCATCCCCTCATGAAGCTCCTTATTCCTTTCACGGTCGTTGGAGGTGAAAGCTTTGAGATCGCCTCAATTTTTGCTTGGTACACTTCGATTCTATCTATGGACACTTTATGTCCCAATACTGTGCCTTCTTATGCTAGGAAATGACATTTTTCCCAATCTAGTACAAGCCTTGATTCTTCACATCTTTCTATCACCTTTTCCAAATTCGACAAGCAATCATCAAAGAAGTCTCCAACCACCGAGAAGTCATCCATGAAGACTTCAAGAAAGTACTTTATCATGTCATGGAAAAGTGCTAGCATACACCTTAGGAAGGTAGCGGGTGCATTGCATAAACCAAATGGAATTTTGCGGAATGCAAAAGTGCCATAGGGACAAGTGAAAGTGGTCTTGTCTTGGTCGTCGGCCTCAATGAATATTTGGATGTATCCGGAGTATCCATCTAGGATGCAATAGTAGGCACGTCCCGCTAGACGATCAAGCATCTGATCAATGAAAGGCAAAGGGAAATGATTTATCCTTGTTGCAATGTTGAGCTTCTTGTAATCCATACATACCCTCCATCTGGTCACAGGTCTAGTAGCTATGGACTCCCCTTTCTCATTGTGAATCACCGTCATCCCTGATTTCTTCGGCACACATTGCACTGGTAATACCCATTTGCTATCGGACAATGGGACAATAACACTCGCATCTAGCTACTTGATTATCTCCTTTTTTACCACTTCTTTTATAGGAGGATTCAACCTCTTTTGATGTTCTACCGTTAGCTTACACCCTTCTTCAAGCAAAATCATGTGAGTACACACTCCTGGGTCAATCCCCCTTATATCCGCCAAAGTCCACCCTATTGCTTTTATCCTCCGCTTCACCACCTCAACAAATTTGGTTTCTTGGGTTTTGGTTAAGTGGGAAAAAATAATTATGGGTAGAGTGGAGTTTGGACCAAGGAAGGTGTATCTCAAGTGGGATGGTAGGACTTTTAATTCAAGTTTTGGTGGCTCTTCTATGAATGGTTTGGTAGATGGAGTTTTTAAATTTTCGAGGTCTAAGGATAGCTTTTTAGGCACATATAGTTTTGATTCCAATCTCTCTAACACCTTTACACACTCCGCCACACTCTCTTCACCTTTCACATCCATGTTCCAAATCACCGCCGCCAAAGTATTTTCTTGACTAAAAAAGACACTTTCTTTTTCCACAAGTGCATCAACCACCAAGTCAACATAGGAGCAAGTGGCCTCCTCATCCATTGGTTGCTTCAAAGATTTGCAGACCGTTTTCTCCTCATTGAATCTAAAGGTGAGCTCTCCTCTCTCTATATCACAAAGTGCTCTTCCGGTTGCCAAGAATGGACGTCCAAGGATGATTGCGACTTCAAAATATATGGGACAATCAAGAATGACAAAATTTGTCGGGAAAATGAATTTGTCCACCTTTACCAACACATCATCAATTACTCGAATTGGACTTCTCATCGAACAATTAGATATTTGCAAATTCATTGTTGTTGATCTTGGTGTCTTGGTAGCCAAGGTTTTGTAGACCGCATATGGCATCAAATTGATGCTTTCCCCAAGATCACACAAGGCCTTCTTGAAATATCTTCCACTAATAGTGCATGGAATGATAAAGGCACCGTGATCATCCAATTTTTATGCCATACGTTTGGACACAATTGCACAATATTGATGGGTCACTTTGATTGTCTTAAAGTCCCCATATGTCTTTTTGGTCACCAAATATTTCATGAACTTAGCAACATTCGGCATTTGTCCCAACGCATCAACCAAAGAGATATTGATGGAAGTTGTTGGTATCTTCCCTCATATCTTCTTTGCTTGATACACATCTCTTTGTTTGTTCCTTCTTTGTAGGAATGGAAGTGGCACTTTGGGTATTGAGCTTAGTTTGGGAAGGCTTTCTTTGGGTGGTGGAGTTTTCTTTAGTTTAGCTATTTGGGTAGTGGTGTTTTGGGGGTAGGCTTTTTAGTGACTTCTTCAACATCAACTTCAATTTCTTGCACAACCACATCATCTTGCCTCTCCACCTCTTCTTGTATTATCTCTTTCTCAATAGCTTCATTTTCATTCAACCCGACACCCACATGATCATTTTGAACTCTCAACTCTACATCATCATCACCCTTGGCTTTGGGGTCATCCCATGCCTTGCCACATCGAGTTTTAATTGCCATCACTTGATCTTTGCCGCTTCTTTTTGGGTTCACTACCGTATCACTTAGTAGTGCTACTTGTGGCCTTTGATTCACTTGATGTGCAAGTTGACTCATTTGAGATTCAAGATCCTTGATTGAAGTGGAATGAGATGTCATAGTTTGCCTCATATCTTTTATGTCTCCGGAATACCCTTGTTGGTTCTTGATCATTAAGTCCATCATCTCTTCTAGCTTGGAAGGACCCTTTTGTTCATGATCATTTTGTTTAAATGGAGCTTTTGGCACATATTGTTAAGAAGAACCGGCTCCTCTCCTTTTTTGATTTCCACTCTAATTGCCTCTTCCTTGACTCGGTTTCCATTGCCCTTGTTGATAAGGCCTTTGATAACTGCATTGATCATACCCTCTTTGACCTTGGAAATTTGCCACATAATTTGCTTATTCTCATTCTTGAATACTGTAACATTGTTCTGGGTAATATTCCTCTTGCCCATGTTGGAGAAAAGATAGGGTAACACCCCCTGGGGTTACATAACCCATCGGAGCCATTTGATGCTCGGCATTTGTTATTTGAATGTTTTCTACCTTATTGATTTTCTTCTCACTGGCTTCTCTCTCCACTTTAAAATTGTGACTAATGAGTTCAACGGATGTTAAGATTCTTTCCATATTCTCATCTTGAGCTTCCAACCACTTCATCATCATAGGAATTATCCAACTTTCTCTATCCGGGTTTTGAGCTCTTGATTACTAATCTTGAGATTGTTTGGCAACCTTGTTGAGAATTTTCTTGACATCTTCATACATCTTGTCCATGGTAGCACCATCACAAAGAGTATCCAAAGCGGATTGGTTCATCATGTTCAACCCTTGGTAGAAGCATTGCAATAACATATCCTCCCGGAAGCCATGATTAGGAGAACGAAGCAACACATCTTGGAAAGCTTCCCAAGCCTCGGACAATGAATCGGATGCATCTTGTTCGAACATGTACACTTTGTCCCTTAGTGAAGCTTGTTTTTCCTTTGGCAAAAAACTTTGCCAAGAATTGTTTCGCTAGTTCACTCCATGTAAAGATCGAATTCCTTGGTAGCTTGTTCAACTATGCCTTAGCTTTCCCTTGAAGAGAATAGGGGAATACGCTTAGTCACAACGACTCTTCCGAGACCCATGCCGACTTGTAGAGATTACAAGTTGGCACAAAATTTCTCAAATGATTATTTGCATCTTCATTTTTGCCTCCACTAAAGAAGCCATCTTGTTCAAGCCCTTGTAGAATCACATTAAGAGTACTAAAAGAAGCATTTCCATAAATGGGTGGAGAATTTATGGCACTTGCAAAGCTATTCATGTCGACCTCCTCTTCGAACTCATCAGTATCTAGATCTTGCACAGTTTAATTGTAGTTCCGACTACCTCTCACATTTTCTTGATTCCGGTTGATATTACGGGCATTCACTCTATTGAAATTGCCTCCTCGGTTGACATTAGCATGACCTTCACGGTTTGCACCCCGACCACCTTGGTTTACACCTAGGCCACCTCGGTTAGCATTGTATCCACCCCGATTGGCATTGCCTGCAACACAAACAATGTCTCCAATATTTCCCCTTATATCCGCTTGCACTCTCGCATCTACTTGAGCGTCCACAAAAGGGTTTTCTCCTGGAGCAATCACATTCTTGACTTGAGGATCATCATCCTCCCCTCTAGGATCATCACCAACTTGTTCAACATAGAATTGATGACCCTCCTCATTGAGTTCCATATTGTCATATTCTTTTTTGTATTCTTCTTCATACCCTTGTGGATCCCCATATTGTAGGTTATAATTATGGTTGTAATTGGGATTCCGCAAGGCTCTATTAGGTTTTCTCCTATAGGCCATGTTTCACCTACACAAGGTAAAAACAAAAAATAGAAAGTAAAATGATAGGACGTGCAAACTAATCAACTTTGATTAACTAATGCAACTCAATATTGAAACTGTAGTTCCTCCGCAATGGCGCCAAATTTTGATCCACGCTCAATCTTACACCACAAATGGTGAGGGGCGGTCTTCAAATATATATATACCCGATATGAGTCGGGGTCGATTTTCCAAGGGAACTAGTCGTTCAAGTGAGAGAGTCGTAAATAGATAATCAATTGATGTTAGTTAAGAGTCATAGAAAGTAGGAATGTTGTCGTAAAAGTAACATAAACTACAAAGCAATTAAATAAAAATGATCAATTGATTCTATAAAAAGAAGCTAGGGGCGTAAACGGATAGTAGTGATGTCCAATCAATGGGTAGAGTATTTTCACCTACCTAACACGAGTATGAATATGGTCTAGTCATTCTATGGTATCCCCTACAATCCGTCAGGCCTAAGATAGGTCTACCTCACTATGCTCGCCAAAGCCATAGTTAAGTACATAATACTTTAACTCATGGACCCAAGGAAAGAAGACCTCTTCCGAGTGTAACCTCTTTTAGATAGGTTAGGCTAAGTTTTAGCCAATAAAATCCAAATCCTTGCCAACTCCACTAATCTACACTAGCTAATCTCTCCCGAGTCTTTAGCTAGCAAAGTAGAAATAAAACCCTAATATCGTGATAACTAAAATTTTGATGTTAATGTGATGGGAGTTGGATAATCATGACTCGAGTTATGTTTGGTGAATAAGAAACACCCGTTGATTTTATTCTACTTTTAGCATGTTTACACCCCTAGTTAGGGATTTAGCTACTCATACTAGGGGTTTGAATCAAAGATTAAAACATGTAATGAAAAGTTGGAATGAATTCAAACATGAGTCATGTATTGATATATGATAAAGAATTCAAAAGTACAAGTAATGAAGCTTACAAATCAATGGAAACCTTGATACTTGTCTCTTAATCATTGTCTCTCAGAGTAGAAAGTGAAATATGGAATAGAATCATGTTAAAACCTAGCTTGTTCTCTTTATACTAAGCTAGGAAAACAATTACAAAAATACCATATTGGCATGTGTGGCCCGCCTGTAGCCATGGGCGCTCCACCCCTTGGAGACTTGGCTGACTAGATTTCTTCATTTGTGCGAGTGATGGGCGGTCCGCGCCTTGTGGTTCTAGACTTGCACATTCTCTGAAGATTTCATTTTGGCTTCAGCTTCAAGATTTCACCAAACGGTCTGCCTGACCTTCAGGGCGGGGGCGCCCATCTCAAGCTCCATATTTTTGCAGCTCTCTGATTCTCATCCGGCGGCCCGCCTACTTGCCAGGGCGGGCACCTCACTCTGCATCAATCAGAATTTACATGCTTTGGCTCCATTTCATTGTTCTTTAGCTTCAATCTTCATGTATCTAACTATTGTAGCTCATTGCACTCTGAAACTAAGAAAATTATGGCATTAATAACATAAAATATTGCTTTTGGATTCAAAAATAAAAGTCTAAGTAGTCTTTAAGTTGGTAAAATACCAACTTATCAATAGGGAAGATGAACAATAATTTAATTTAAAGAGAAGAGGTTACTGAGTATGAAACGGGGAGGGGGTTTAGAGAGAAGGGAGAGTTTCAACTTTCATTCTCGAAATGCAATTCCTTCGATCATATTAACCCAAACATAGTTAAAGGAAGGGGAAAAAAAAGTTGCAGAACCAAGCGTCCAATGATATGTCTTCACACTACAGTAGCTGTGTGAAACTTCTTTTTATCTCATAAATAGATGATCTCAAATTCTTATATTTTTGGATCCACAAATTTCGAATCCACCAATTTGTGTCATATAAGGAAACCTTACACAAAATAAATTTTCCGTCTTCTGCCATATTGGACAAAGAATTAGTCTTCCTTTAGTTGTAGGACGAATAAAATTCCTCCACCCATAAATAAAAGTTTTGAATTCGAGTTTTGGAAATAGAGAAATTCTTTGTAAATAGAGAAATTCTTTGTAAAAGAGCATTCTTTCCTGTAGAGCCTATTTGGCAAAACTGCTAAAATCAGATTATTTTGAGAAGTGATTTTGAGCAAAGTGCATTAGAAGATTAGCAGTTTGTGTTTAGCCAAATAATGTGAGAAGTCCTTTTTTTAGTTATTTGTATTTAATAAATATAAAAAAATTATTTTTTAAACTTCAAATTACGAAAAAGGATATGCATATAAGTTGATTCCTATTCTTTTTACATGTCTATTTTTGTCCTTAAAAATTAAAAGTACTATTTTTTGGAGAAGCTGCTTTTTTCAGCTTCTGCTTCTGTTCAAAAGTACTTATTTTTTACCAAAAGCTTGGCCAAACACCCTCATCATCTAAAATAACTGTGTTTTGAGAAAAATAGGCATTTTTTGCCTGCCAGTTTGGCCAAACATGTTCTTAATAGACCACCATAAACCTGAAGTACTTTTTTCTTCAGTAATAAGCACTTGAAAAATACAATTAAACCCATAGTATTTTTGGCAGCTATAAGCATTTAAATAATCATCTTCTTTGTCATGTCGAGAAAAAGGTCCTTATTATTAGCCTGCTTGGATAAGAACTAATGGTGGAAGCTCCTCTCCTGTACAGCTTAGGTCCAGTGTGTCCAGTGAACTGTTCATCTGCGGCCACGTGTCTTATTTTAGTTCTAAGGGTTAAATTTTATATCAACTAATCAACTCCTTAACCCTGATTAACACATGCTTCCCTCAACTGCATCTTCCCTTACATGCAACGAGATTCTTGCTGCAAATGAGTATCCACAATAAGTGTGCTTATGTAGTTTTCCTTATTTGTAGATCTAAAGTTTAAATTTTATGTCAATTAATCAACTCCTTAACCGTGGTTAAAAATATACATAAGTCTAATTTGGGGAAGATAGTTAATGTTAACTACATCTGCATTAGTATGTAAACTCTTACCTTTGGAAAAGAGAGCATTTTTATTAACTTCGATAGCCTTCCAAGCAAGCATTAACAGAACGCCAACAAATGAAATAGTATTTGCAGATACAAGGTACTAATAAAGACCAGATTGTAATCTTCAGGCTTGATATGGCTACGCAGGCAAATATTTCCTGGGGTATTAGCGCTTATTAGATCAATCAAACTATTGAACTATTTCTACACCAAAAGAAATCTTCCGGTTAGTGTTATGCCACCCCCTTGGGTAAGTTAAAGAGACCTATCTGATTTAGTTGTAAATCACAACTCATTCCTCCAAAGTCTTTTCATTTTTTTCTTGCAAAAAGGTGATCTCTATGTCAGCTTTAGGACACCTGATCATTCCACGGGGTATTTGCTACCTCCCACTAAACAGTAGCCTTTTTCTATTTTGCCAAGGCTACTGACCTATCATAGCTCAAGACTTGATTGAAGTGCCACTATGTTCTCAAAATTGGTTGAGAAGCGACAAAGTAGTGGAACTTTCTTTCAACTTTAAAGGTATGGTTACAAACATATGATGATACAAAGCAATTACAAAGGTCAGGGATGTCAAATAGGTTAGAACATCTTGTATAGGTGTCCAGTAACCAGCTGAGAAATACTCTCACCTGTAACCAAACAGAAACTAACTATTGATTTACATGAAGAACTCTATATGCCTGGGCTCCAATGCTCAAATATAATAAATATATATTGATCCAGATACTGATCCTGAAGTGACTGCATTATGAACACTTACAGTGTATGAAGCTCCAGAGCGAGAAACAGAAATTGATCTCAAATTATGTGCTTGCTCGTTTATTTGCCACTAATGCATCAGCAATGGATGAGGACCTGTAATCAGGCAATGACTCATTGAAAGCAGCCTGAATCATTTGATTTTCGTGATTGAACGGCTTGAGACACCATGCAACAACTTCGCAAAACCAAGAAAACTAAGCTTTCCATCGGTGTGTCTGATCCAGTCATGAAGAACAGTGTGAAGAGGAACAGATGGGCTAAGACCAAGTTCCTGAACCAGCAATTCAAATATATCCGGTCAGGTTCTTTATTGCTTACATGCTTCGAAGCCCTACCCAGTAAATGGAAAAAAAGAGATAATCCTCCGATCCTATCCCCCCAAAAGATTCGAAAAGGAAAAAGGAAAAGGGAATGGAAAGGACTAATGCTACTGCCAATCCCAAAGAAAGGCAAAAAAGGATAATAATTTTTAAAAACATAAATAAAGAAAAAACCATAATTCAAAATTACCGAAGCTAATTCTTCTATGACAATGGCCCTGTTGCCATCTTTCTCAAAAATTTCATATGCACAGCGTGCATGTTGTTCCCATTGATCAACAGCCTCAAGCTGATATACACTTAATGCAGCAGCACAGAATTCCTCAAAATCCATCCTTCTGTATTGCAGAGCATTAAGCTGCCACAACAAGAAAAGAAAACTTAGCATCAGAAGTTGAGAGTGTAACAAACTCAATTAAATAACTAAATGAGATGTACTCAGGACATACTGAAGCAATAAAATCATGAATGCGTGCATCCTTCATGGCATCTGTTGCATTTTTCATCAGGGCCTGGAAAGATCATAAAGGTCAGGAACATTTTTGGAATTATAGTAATGATAACCTAAAAAGTTTTGTAGAAGACAAACCGCTTTAATATTATCCAAGTTTATGGTGCCATTTTTGTTTGGTTCCAGCAGTGCAAACTGCTGCTTAAAATGGAAGAGCTCATCTACGGTCAAAGTTTTTGATAAAGCCTGCAATAGTCCGATGCAAATACAATTAGGGGCACGAAAGACAAATGCAAAAGAAGATAAATATATAAGAAAATTAAAAGCAAACACTAGAGCTACTCAAAAATAGTTTTCAATAATCTTTCTACAGATTGTACATAAACAATAAAGAGAATAAAAGAGATTTTACACACCCGTAGAGCAGCTTTCCGAAGAGCAGATGAACGCATGTAAGCCTTCATAAGTTTGAAAATCAGTATATCCAAAGGCACTTCTATGTTGTGACTATTCTTTATCCATGGATGACCTGAGACAGTAAATCTTCCAGTTTCAGAAATATAAAATGCAAAATTGTCCCTTTTTAAGATGACACAAGAAACTCACCCAAAGCCTGAGCTGCGGTCATTCTTTTCCGAGGATCCTTATTCAATAGACGTTTCACAAAGTCTTTTGCTTCAGGAGACAATGCAGGCCAAGGCTGTTCTTCAAAACTTGGATCAGCTTTGAGGACGGCCCTAAATATCCCAGACTCGGTTCGAGCCCAAAAGGGACGGCTTCCACACAACAATATATATGCAATAACACCTATACTCCACACATCAGCCTCTGAACTGTAAGATCTATGTAGAACTTCAGGCGCTACATAATATGCACTACCAACAATATCATTAAGCCTTTCATCTGCAAAAGAATAAAGATTGAAAGTTAATCACAAGTTTGTAGAGCTGCTCGATATTCTGAGGGGCAGTTCTTTTTCTGCTCCTTTTCATTTACTTATATCCTTTTTAAAAGGAAGGGCACAAACTAATAGCATTAATATAGTGACAGCAAAATGGATGAACCTGGCTTCACAAAGTCAGACAACCCGAAGTCTATGGCTTTTAGTTGTGCATCATCATCCTTAGACATGAACAAGAAATTCTGATCCATGAAAAAGTACAATTAGAGCTGAAAGAGCATCAAAAAGAGGAATACCAAAACAGATAGAAAATCTTTTGAACATCTGTATTTCCAGTAGCTGATACCATATCCTAAATTCTACACTTGACCAATTGCCTATTGAGCAATAAACGTAACAATTCAAACTAATTGACATTGCATCCAAATCCATTGAAGTGATGGGTTTCAATTTTCTTCCCTTTTATCTTGGGAAAGGGGGGAGGGTAATGCAGAAAGAGAGGGCAATGACTAGATAAACTGATGCATGTTCTCTCCTAGCAATTTGTAGAGCAAGCATTTGATCCTGTAAACTTGCGCACCTCTGGTTTAAGATCCCGGTGCACCACACCTTGAAGATGGCAAAATGAAGCAACTTTTAATATTTGGATTAATACAGCCTTCGCATCATCTTCAGTGTATTTTCCACCTCTGCAGCACAGAAGGATGGCCATTTAATAATCTATTGACATGTATATTCTTGATCGCATCAAAAAGATTTGCTAACAA
The DNA here is from genome assembly GCA_037355625.1 of Petunia x hybrida. NCBI lineage: Eukaryota > Viridiplantae > Streptophyta > Magnoliopsida > Solanales > Solanaceae > Petunia > Petunia x hybrida. The sequence goes on along the minus strand of JBBBVM010000059.1, from coordinate 1,739,217 downwards.
TCGAAATTGATAAGGTTCAAGTATATTAAAATAAAAATTAAAAAAATTAGAATTAAAAAAAAAAATTTAAAAATTGATTCATAGCAAACACCAGGAACTACCTAGAAAGTATTCTATCCAATAGCTCGCCCCCTTCACATAACCTGAAATTCAACAAGATTGATCAGCTCTGTTGCAAAAGAGCAATGAGATAATGAAAATTATAGCAAATCAAAAGCACTCTTACAATAGCAAAGGCAGAGTAACTATGATAACTGACTCGAAAATATTTTGAAATATTAAACAAAGAAACAGTCATGCCACTTGACCCAGATCTACATCCAAAGAATACTTTTAGGATGAACTATGGTTCTGTATGCCATTAAACAGATAACAATTGAGATAGGACTTGAGTGACAAAAGCTTACTCCATCACTATGTAGACATTTTCGTGATCTTCATATGCATCATAAAACATTACTAGATTCTCATGTCCCGTCAAAGCTCTTAATATCTTCACCTCTCTTCTCACGTCCTCAATGGCTATTGCAGTAGTCATCTGGAAGCAAAAACAAAGATCAGAATCAGATAATTCAGACGAAACATAAAAAGAGATACAACCCATGTGTGAACCAGCATTAGCCAACGCCTTAGTGAAACGAAAAGCTTAAAGCCAGAAACACGAAAAAGAGCACCAACACCATTTTTTTAATAAGTAACCAACTGCAGTTGATGTCCACCAAGTGGAAAGAAAAATATGACTGCGGATATTCAGGTAACTGCATCTTCTAAATACAGAACATTCTATAAGAAGATAAATTAAAAGTATACCCTACATAATGCCAGCTGATCCTGATGATACAGATTGAGCATTCATAAAAGTTCATGAAGCTTTCAACCTCTCTCATGCACTCGTCTCAGAAAAATGAGCCAATAAACGTATGTACGAGTTTTGAAGGAAAAGAGAAAGGGGGTCAGAGCTGGCTGCTTTAGTTCGTGCTACTGATGTTTTCCTCCTCTCTAGTACAACTGGAAGGTAAAGCTCCTCCTCTCCATTTACTTTTCGAAGTTAAGAAAACTAAGGTGATTGGAATTTACTACTACCGTCCCTCATTTAATCCCACCCACGTATAGGGTAAGAATTTAATTGTTCACCGTTAATGCTACCTTTAGTGCAGCAAATGGAGAAATGAACGAACAAAATTTGATAATTCACAAAGCTACAGGAAGCAACAAGTGTGCTTGTTCCTACTGTCCTACAAAAAGTCAGTTGCATCGCTAAGATTAACTACAAATACCACAAAATATGCCAATATACAAACTACAACTTGCTTCCTCCTTTCCCCACTTTATCAACTCTGAACTTACGTAAGCAGCCAACCAAGAAAAATCTTACATTATGAATCCTAAATAAAACTTACAACCTACTTACATAACCTCAAAAAGATGCAAACTTTTTATCAAGAAAAACAATAAACAAGACACATGAATAATACTCCCTCTATTTCTATTCATACGATACTCTTTCTATTCTGGAATATTCCAAAATTTTTAACACCATTCCATTAATAATATTAATCTACACAACCTTCACAACATTCAAAAATTCAAATAATTGTATTATTATCATTTTTAATAACGTTGGTGCCAGAGCTAGCTAGCATGCACCTTGAGTAATTCCACTGACTAATTGCTACCTTCCACCAGCACATGTACCGAGTCACTAATCCAGTAAGTCTTAGATAGATCGAAAGAATTACCTAGCATTTTTTTGAGTCATTCCTAAGATTTGAACCTGAGACCTAAAGTTCAAATAAATTAAGCTATACAAAATTTTAAACTTTAATGTATGTTGTTTCTTCTATTAAATTTAACTTTTTTTTCAACCATAAGTCAAAGACTACTATCTACTACGCCGATCTGACTCTTATAATAATTACACGGCCCAGTAATTGCAAAGTATAGTAATAACAAATAGTACTTATTTGTTTTTCGACATAACGTAATTACACAGTCTAATAATTACCTTTGATTTAGGAATGACTTTAACAGCAACTTGTTGACCTTTAAGTTCACCTTTCTTGAACTTAGCTTTACAAGTATATCCAAAATGCCCTCTCCCTACTTCCTCCCCCATCTCATACTTACTCCCAAAATTCTTCAAAAACCCAAAACTCTTATCCAACCCCCCATCCCCTACCCCACCCCCCTCCAATTCACCACCTTCCGGTATCGCATTCGGCTTCACGGTACCGTGTCGTCGAGCTAACACAGCTCGAATATGCTTCGCCGGTGACGGCGGTGGAAATGGCCGGTTGAAAAATCTCCGGGGAGTTGAATTCCCCGGATTCTTCGCCGGAGTTTTGGCCGGAGATCTCGCCGGGGACTTTTTTGAGAATAATGAATGAGCTGGACTTGGACTGTAAAATGGGAAAAACGGCGACTTTTTACTAACATAGCCACTTTCAGGGTTATCTTTGACTGGAGTAGCCTTAATTTCGGGATTGTAGAGATCATTGTTTGAGTAATTGGGTTCTGGAGGTGGTTTAGATGTGCAGCCACCCATTAAATGAACAATTAGCTGAAGAAAGTGCTAGTTTTTAAAGTTGTATGAGAAGTTTTGATCAGTTTGTGTAAATTGGTTAGAAATGACAGTTGTTTTTGGATATGGAGTTGAGAGGGAGAATGAAGAGAGATCTGTAGATAATAAGAAATGAAAGATACAAGTTGGCTTTTTGTGGGGAGATTTAAATATTAGGTGAAGTGAATATGTTAAAGTTTATTAAATGATGATGATGATTGAACCAAAACCGAAAGACTGGCCATGTGATGTGATTTGTTTAATATAGTAGTGTGATTGATAGGATTATTATTTAAGTGAAATTTACACTACTTGATCAATGACAATATTACTACTAACATATCGAGTTCAACCTATAAATTAACTAGGCATTTGGCCATATATTTTATTAAAATTTGAATAATTTAGAAGTCTGAGTTGCTTGTAATCTGTATTTAAAAGTGGACATATAGTATCGGGCTGTGATGTGATTAACAAAATTATTTCTTCTATAATTAGATTTCAGATTAAGAAAATAGAAACCCCATTTTTAATAATATATATGCAAAACTAATGATTTCCAGATATCAAATAAATGAATGTCTATGATATTTACATTACATCAAACAATTCACCTAGAAAAGTCACTCCATCGTCTCATTTTACGGACACACTTTTCTTAATACTTTATTTAGAAAAAAAATGATATAGTTATACATATTTGAAAACTCTTTAAATGTAAATTTCTCATTGTTCACTTATGACATATGAAAGTGTTATATTAACAATAATATTAAAACATGTTTAAAATTATAAGCTTTAGATCTACTTCTGCTGCATGTCAAAATTAGATCTTTCTCCTCAAAATAAAGGGAGTAGTAAAAAAAGTGAATGCAATCACTTATTTGTAGTTGGAATCATCTTACTTTAACAGAAATCTTGAGTTTAAACCTTGAAAAAAAAATTAATGGTACGAAAAAAAGAGTTTAACTAATATGTACCGACAGTAATTTTTCTTAACACCATAAATAGTTAAAAGCCTATTAAAAGTAAATTTTTAATTATTCTTGTTTGTTTTAATATTCTCAAGCCTAATACTCATTTTAAGTAACTAATCTAGCTTAGAAAATTGATCAATGATTGAGTCACAATGAAAGAATTGATCTTCATGAATCACAATAGAAAAAAAACAAGCATATAGTTGATATCTTGGGTAGTAAAACGAGTACAAACACTTGACTTGTCCAAATCACTGGCATAAGTAAAGTTTATATAGTATTTAAATAAATAAGAATATTTAAAAATTACTTGAAATAGGTTTTTAAATATCTGATAATATAAAAAAAAATTACATCATCATGCATATTAATTAAATTTTTAAAAAAATGTGTGTGCATATGCCTACTTGAAGATAAATACTAGTACTACTATCATAATAGTACTAGTAATAAGTAGTAATAACTAGGGATGAACATAGGTCGGGTTGGTCCGGTTTTTTAGTTTATCAAACCAAACCAATTATGTCGGGTTTTTAAATCAATAAACCAAATCAAACCAAATAAAGTCGGTTTTTCTATCTCGGTTTTTCTCTGTTATTTCGGTTTTTTCGGGTTATACGGTTTTTTTCGGTTTTTTTGCAACAATTTCATGGTGCTTTTTCAAGCAAAGAATACAATAAAAAAAATTTGTTGTAAAAAATATTAACATAACAAAAATTAAGATAGTATATGTGACATATTCTAATTGTACAAATAGATTTTATTAAACATAAACTATCTAAATAATAATATATATTGATTATACTATAGGTATACAATACATAATTATACTCGGTGTCCTTTATGGTATTTGAAATATTTTTTTAGGATGACTTGTGGATTGTTGACTAGGATATCTATTTTTAGCGAGATAGTAGAAGATGATTTTAAAAGATAGGGATATCTAATACACATTGATTTAGGAGATTATTCGAGATTATGAAAGTAGTATTTTTAAAAATAAACTACAGAAATATAGTATTAAATTCTCAAAAATAGTATTACTGAGAATATTTTAAAGTGTTGGGTACATAATAAATAGAATTACTTTAGAGATGGTGTTTTATGTTAATTTCACTATTTTTTATATATAAAAAATTTAAAATAATATATATGTAATGTCGGTTTGGTTTGGTGTCGGTTCGGGTTTTTCTTTGTTAACATCAAACCAAACCTAACATGTCGGTTTTTTTTCTTCCAACACCAAATTAAATCAAACCAAACCACTAGTCGGGTTTTTTTTTTATTTGGTTTGGTTTATCGGTTTGGTGCGGTTCGCCGGTTTGGTTTGTACACCCCTACTAATAACAATAGAAAGCTACTTAAAGTGAAAAACAAAAGAGGCGGCGTTGACTGATTGAGAGAGAGAAGCAAAAAGAATGTGAGAATACAGACAAAAGTAAAGATGATAATTTTAATTCAACAAATACTTATCAGAACAAATATGTCATTTTCAAAAACAAAAACAAAAAAAATACTATTATTATTTTGATTTTGAGATTACAAAAACAAAGTACTCATTGTTTTCTCCTTAGTTTTAATTAACGAAGTAAATATGTCTTTTTAAGGTAATAGTTGAAAGTAGATCCTACCTTGTAACGACAATAATTAGCTTTTCTAGAAGTAGGTAAGCATACACTTATAGTCTATCTTCAAAGAGTTGATGGTACACGGTACGGGTGTCAATGGTTTTTCAAAAACCGACATAACCGACCGAATCGAATCGTACCGAACCGAATTTTAGATTTTTTAAAATAAAACAGTAGGTTCTTCCATACCGATTATTAGGTTAGGTTTTTTATTTTATAAAAAGAAACCGAAAAATACCAAACTGAACTGAATAAATTTATATGCATAAAATATACTTTATATATGAAACTTATATGTATAACTATATATAATTTAATTAATTCTAAAATCAACAAAGTAGATATTTTTTAACCGTTAATCCTTGAGATGAAATTAGTAATGCAAAATATCCCAAACTACTTAATTATACTATTACTACTACTAAAAGTTGAAACTAGCATGTTTCAATAGTGTATTGCTTTCGCCATTTTAAACTCTAAATTCCTTAAATCTAGTTTCTACTGTAGTGACAAAATTTATTGTAAAAGGTCTTCGCGGACCATAGTTGCATTCGTCTTATAAATTTTATCCACATGTGAAGGTTTAATCTCGTATTAAATTTATGTTGACTTATGTTTATTTTGAACTTTGATTTAGTATAGAACAATACATCATAATCAAATACCTTATTAAAAAATTAAACGAACATGAGTTTAACAGTCGAAATAATGTAAATAATTGTCTAGCTTTTTATTTATTTATTCTTACCTGCTCTTTTATAATGTTATCTAGAGAGTAGGTATTGTAAAGTGTTTCACTGTCGCATATTGTAATGAATCATTTTAAGGACACTTCGCCAAATATTCAATTGATTGAAATATCATTGTTATCTATAATATCGTTTAGTACTCTAGTAAGATGATTTTTATATTTTAATTTAATCACTAGGACCGTATGAATTTTGCAATGAAAGCGATACTTGTTTTTCAATGTTGTTGTCTTGTACGATAAAAATGGTAGTTTTAGTCAATAATTTTTTTTAAAAAAATCAAAAATTAACCAAAACGTAACGAAACTGTAGAGAAACCGAATGATTGAGACGGTTTCGAAAATTCAAATTTTGGTTATACATTCTAAAATAACCGAAAAAATGGTATGGTACAAAATTTTCGAAATAACCGATCGAACTGAACCATTGACACCTATAGTAGACTATATGATCACTTTAAATGTCCCCGTCTTCTTAAAAACATATAGTGATCTTATTTTTTAGGAACCTTTGGCGAATTGACAATTGACATTATCTTTAGTTTTACTCATTATTTAACAATGTTTTTAAAAGGGGAAAAAGTAGCTAGATAAAGAAAGCAAATGGTTAGCATATACTCCCTCTCCCCCATTTTATTTATCATACTTTCTTTATTAGTCTGTCCCAAAAAATTGTCATACTTTTAAATTTGGTAATAATTCAACTCCAAACTTACTTTTTGACTCATTTATATCCACACAAATATCCATGGATTATTTTATACCACAAATTTCAAAAGTCTTCCTTACTTTATTAAACTTTGTGCAAAGTCAAACAATGACAAACAAAACTTTGTGCAAAGTCAAACAATGACAAACAAATAGGGCCGGAGGGAGTACATATCTTGGTAAATAAAACTTTTTTAATTTACCAAAATGAAAAGAGGGGGTGGGGGGTAAAAAATGGTCCTAAAACTATAAGTGAACGATAAATAATTATTTGCATATGATGAACATATAAAATTAAATAAATTAACTATATACTATCACAAATTAAAGTGACAATAAATATTTGGTAAAGTTAAAAAACTGATAATACAAATCACTAAAAGGTGATAATAAAGTGATAAAGATTTGAATGAAAACATATGTTTTGAATTATTTGCTTGGTGAAAATTAACAAGGAACACGGATAAAAAAAAAAGTTTTCAACGGAAAAAATAAGGTGCACCAGCAATCAATGTTAATTTAAAACAATGATTGACTTTGCCTCATTGATTTATTGTTGCATATATGTTGAATACCACTCATCAAATCCTCCATAGATTTTCGTGAGAAGCATCTTACTGGAAATGCATGTACATTTAATTAAGGTACCTATAAATTCATACATAAAAAAGTTGTCAAAGTATTCTTGATCTATACTCTAAAAGCTCTTTGAAAAAGTTAGCAAATTTGAACTGTTCAACCACAAAATCTCACTCGTGATTTTTCCCTACCTTGAAGGAAAAATACATCTAGCTCCCAAAGCAAAAGGAAAACAAAAAAGAGAAAAAATGTCAACTAGCTATCGTCAAATTTATAAGTTTCAGATACCTAGTTCATATTAGTAAAATGTATGTCCAAATACAACTTTAACTTTTAAATATAATTTTTCAACTCTACTTTAAAAACTTTCGAATATTTTTTTGATATATATATCTATAGCTAAACGCCCACTAGGTATCGTCAAATTTAAGTTTGAGATATGCAGTTCTACCTTTCTTTGAAGGAAGATTTAATTAATTAAACTAAACTTCACGCTCTGCCTTCGTACTCCGAATTCTCTTATTTTATTTTATTGAGAACGAGGGTATACATGGTAAGAATAGTAATACTATCATCAATTTTGTCTGGTGAAAATACAAATGGCTGGTAGGAGTGCATGTTCATTGTAATGGAAGTGGAAATAAGTGAGAGGTAGTTGATGGCTGAATTGTCTGCCACCAAAATAACAACATCAGTAACAGTTGAAAACAGCTTTCATTGTTGAATTTAATTGATTCATCTTCAACGTGTGGGTAACTGCGTGGGATGAATATCTGCAAAAGGCATAGTAGTAAATTGTTTTCTCTTGGGGCAATGAAATAGGAAGTGCTCATGTAGGACCATTTTTTTTTTTTAAAAAAAAAAAACATTTTTGCTGATCTCCCAGTAAAGATGAGATATCAAAATATAGGTAATACAAATTAGTTAAAAAATATTTTAATCATTTTAGCATGTGTACCTCAGTTCTTATGCTTTTTAGGAGTCTTTTTGCCAATTAGATATTTTTATGTCATTGGAATATATAGGGAACGTTTTCTGGTATTTTTTATCTTTATTTTGTATAAGGTTGTATTGGAGTCGACGATATTCAGAGTCTTTTGGAGAAGAAAGAGATAGAAGAAAGGAAAGGGAAAAGTCATGAACTCACGTTTGATCAGTCAAAGGGAAAGTCAGTCAAAGAGTCTTTCCATTCGAGAAAATCTGGACCATTGGTTTTGTTTTTTCAAGAATTATTTACAGCCCTTGATTTGTATAGCTGTACAGTACCACTTTAGAACCTTGTAAAAGGTTATACACGTGTGATAGACATGTGTAGTAAATAATGTAAATATCAGATTATTTTTATTATTTTAGGAGGTTAGTAAATGGCAAATAAGAGAGTGCCTGTGGATTAGCCATAACAGAATTTTATTCCCTTTTCACTGTATAAATTCAGGTGTACAGTACTAGTGAAATTCAGAGAAGGAATTTACAGAAATTGTCTTTTACATTTTTGTCATCAATTTCTGATATGGTATCGGAGCTTTAGGTGCTCTTCGATCTTCCTTCCTTCTCTAGTAATCTTCTTCTTCATTTTGATTTCAAATGGCACATGAAACTGATCCAAAATCTTCTTTCACCACTGATGAAACTACTCAAGCTCCCATCAAACACCTTGAACTTAATAACCCTAATGGAGATCCATCAGATTCCTTCTATCTCCATCTTTCAAATTCTCCAGGAATGGTTTTGATTAACTCTGTTTTTGATGGAAGAGGCTATGGGGGATGGAGAAGAGCAATCTTCAGAGCCCTTTCAGCCAAAAACAAATTGGGGTTCATTGATGGAACCATCACTGAACCAGCGGGTTCTTCTGCATCATTGAAACCTTGGAGTCGTTGTAACGACATGGTGGTATCTTGGATCCTTAACTCTTTGTCAAAGGAGATTGCGGGCAGTGTTCTTTACTCTAGAACTGCTAGAGAAATCTGGAAAGAACTTGAGACTCGGTTTGGGCAAAGCAATGGAGCTTTGCTCTATTATCTGCAAAAGGAGTTAAATGATTTAACTTAATTAAGGAGCTTCTGATGTTCCTGGTTACTTCACAAAAATGAAAAGGATATGGGATGAGTTGGAAAGTCTGGACATCTGTATTCACTGCAGCTGTGTTTGTTCTTGTGGTGGAAAAGATAGAACATCTAAATCAAATCAGGATAGGCGTTTGATTCAATTTCTCATGGGTTTAAACGAGGTTTATTCAGGAGTGAGGAGTAACATCCTCATGACTACACCTCTACCCACTGTGAATCAAGCTTATTCCCTCTTGATTCAAGATGAGAAACAGAGGGAGATTCACATCCCCCAAAACTCTCCTGGGTCTACTTTTATGGTTCAACACCCCTCTGGATCTGGTTACATCATTCAAAACTCCCCTGGATCTGCCCTCATGGCTGCTAAAAACTCATACCCTAACAAACAATCTGGAAACAACAACAAGAAGGGGAAGTATCAAGGAAAGAAAACCAATAAGATCAGTACAAATTGTGGTATACCTGGTCATCTTGCTGAAGGTTGTTACAGACTCATTGGGTTTCCTGATGACTTCAAATTCACCAGGAACAAGGGTATTCAGGGTTCTGCTCAAGCTCATGCCACCCTCACACAAGAAGAAAGTGGAAACCAGTCAATCAACAATTCAGACAAGGCCATGACACAAGCACAATATCACAACCTAGTTCAACTCATTCAGCAAGTTAAGCTTGGAAATCAAGCTGAAAATTCTGAAACAATGATTTCTGCACATTGTGCTGGTATAAACACGTCTGTTTTACCTTCTAAATCAGTTCACACTCATATAATTTGGATCCTTGACTCAGGTGCATCTGAGCATATGACATGTGACTTATCTTTGTTATCAAATGTCCATAATTTAGCTAAACCAATGTTTGTTAATTTGCCTAACTCACAAAGGGTTCAAGTGACTCAATCAGGGTCTGTTTCTATACTGCCTGATCTTCTCATAGAAAATATTTTACATGTTCCCAGTTTCAACTTCAATTTTCTCTCAGTCCACAAACTTTGTTTGCATTCTAAATGTTCGCTAACTTTTAATTCCTTTGGTGCATTTCTGCAGGCCCCTTCAATGAAGAGGCCAGTGGCACTTGGTGAACAAAAACAAGAAATATATCTCTTCCATTCCAGTCAGCATATTTCAAGATTACCTAAGGATTTTTATCCAGTTAGCTTTACATGTAATAATGATGTTAATAGTCAATTTATGTTCCCTGTTTCCTTTTCAGCAAGTATTACAAATGATGTAAGCCTAAGGCACAATCCTTTGGGGCATTTGCCTTATCCTAATGTGAGAAATATCATTTCTATTTCTTATTCTTCTAAATTGCCTGAACCATGTGATGTGTGTGCTAAACCTAGGCAAGTTAAGCTTCCATTTCAGTCAAGTATAATCTCTTCTAAAGGACCTTTTGATCTAATTCATGTTGATACTTGGGGACCCTATAAGGTTCCTACTCATGATGGTTATAGATATTTCTTATCTATAGTTGATGATTATAACAGAGGGACATGGACATTTCTTCTCAGTACCAAGTCAAATGCTTTTACAGTTCTTAAGGACTTTCTAACCATGGTAGAAAGACAATTCCAGAAGAAAGTGAAAGTAATCAGATCAGACAATGCTTTGGAACTTGGTAACAATAAAGAAACCTCAGCCTATCTTTCTTTCTTAGGTATTCTACATCAAACCACATGTGTGTACACCCCACAACAAAATGGGATAGTGGAAAGGAAATATAAACATCTTTTGGAGACATGCAGAGCTTTGCTTTATCAATCTAAGCTCCCAGTATGCTATTGGGGAGACTGTTTGCTCACTGCTACACACCTTATCAACAGGTTTTCCTCTAAATTGCTTCAATTTAAGACACCCTATGAACTGCTGTTTGGTCAGCCCCCAACATATCATTCTCTCAGAAGTTTTAGTTGCCTGGTGTATGCTTGTACTCTACCTGTTCATAGAACCAAACTGGAACCAAGATCTATGCCTTGTGTGTTTTTGGGTTATCCCTTCGGAACAAAGGGATACAAGCTATTAAATTTGAAGACTAAGAAGGTATTTATTTCAAGAGATGTAAAGTTCTATGAATCAATCTTTCCTTTCTCAAATTCAACATATTCAAACTACTCTCCTACCTCTGACCTTATTCTTCCTTCATCTACAGAACCCTCCACCTCCCTAGATTTTTCATCATCACCTCTTTCCTCATTTCCTCAACATAACATCCCTGTTCCTCACACCTTCCCAACTCCTGCTCCTACAACTTCTACTCACTCAAAATCACCCTCTCATTCTCAAGCTCCCCCCCACTTCCAGTCCTCACTTAACCTCTCACCCTATAATCCTGCTACATCCACTGCCTCTTCCCCTATTTCCCCTGCCATACACTCCCCTATCTCAGTTCCTCACTCTCATGTTCCTCCTCCAGTTTGGAGGAGTACCAGGACTCACAACCCTCCCTCTTATCTTAAGGATTTTGTTTGTAACTCAGTATTTCTCACTAACCTCACCACCTCCTGCTTCACTGCCCCCACTAACCCTTCTACACTTCCTTTCTCTTGTCTATCACACTCAAATTAATCTCTCCTCAACTCTCTCTCCTATATCTCTAATCTGCCTCTTATTCTCAGACTGCTTTACATCCAGGTTGGACAGAGGCTATGGCCAAAGAATTTGAGGCTCTTGAAACCAACAGAACATGGGACATGGTCCCTCTACCCAAGGGTAAGAAAGCCTTACCCTGTAAGTGGGTTTACAAAGTCAAATACAAATCTGATGGTTCTTTGGAACGACTGAAGGCTCGTTTGGTCATCAGAAGGGACATTCAATGTGAGGGAATTGATTTCAACGAAACTTTTTCTCCTGTTGTCAAAATGACAACAATTAGGTGTTTTCTTGCTGTGGCAGTCAAGAAGGGTTGGGATATCTTCCAACTGGATGTCAACAACGCATTTCTTCACGATGATTTACAAGAAGAGGTTTTTATGAGGTTCCCTCCAGGGATGTCACCTCCCTCTCCTCACTATGTATGTTTGTTAAAGAAGTCCTTATATAGACTGCGGCAAGCCTCGAGGCAATGGTATGCATAGCTCACTGCAGCCCTAAATTTTAAAGGCTATTCTCACTCACTCAACGACTATTCCCTATTTTTCAAGAAATCTGAGGGTACAGTCACTATCATTGCCGTTTATGTAGACGACATCATTATTACAGGTAACAACTTAGATGAACAAGCAACTTTGAAAAAGTTTTTGGATTCTGAGTTCAAAATCAAAGATCTGGGTAAAGCTCATTACGTTTTGGGCATGGAGATTTTACGAGAGCCTAAAGGTTTAATCTTGAGTCAGCAGAAGTTTACCTTAGATCTTTTGTCTGAGTTTCAATGTTTGACTTGAAGCCATGATCTACTCCTCTTGATCCGAGCAAAAAGCTTCGACTTGATGATGGTGATATCCTCCCTGATCCAACTTATTATCGACGTCTCCTTGGGAAGTTGAATTTTTTGACCCATACACGATCGGATCTCTCCTTCGTCGTTCAGCATCTGAGCCAATACATGCAGGCTCCTCGTCGTCCTCACCTTGATGCAGTTTTTCATTGTTTGCGTATCTCCTTGCATATCCAAGTTTGGGCCTTTATATGAACTCAGACTCTTCCTTTCGTCTTCTTGCCTACTGCGACTCCGATTAGGGTTCTTGTTTGGACTCCAGGCGCTCCATCAGTGGGTTATATATACATTTTGGTGGATCTCCGGTCTCCTGGAAATCCAAAAAGCAACCATTAATCTCTTTGTCTCCTGCCGAAACACAATATCGTTCAATGCGCAGGGTAACAACAGAAATTACTTAGTTGGTTCGTTTGCTCGCACATCTATCAGTTTCTCCATCTTTGCCGGTGACTGTTCACTCCGACAGCCAAGCGGCGATTCATATCGCCAAAAATCCGGTCTTCCATGAACGGACGAAGTATGTGGAGCTTGATTGCCACTTCGTCCGTCAACAATTCCTTGCTGGGATCATTTCTCTGTCTTTTGTTCCCTCCCGTTCTCAGTTGGCCGATGTATTCACAAAACCACTTTCAGGTCCTTCTCATAAGGCTATAATCGACAAGTTGGGTGTTGTTCCTCACCCCTCCAACTTTGGGGGGGGGGTATTAGAGTCGATGATATTCAGAGTCTTTTGGAGAAGAAAGAGATAGAAGAAAGGAAAGGGAAAAGTCATGAACTCACGTTTGATCAGTCAAAGGGAAAGTCAGTCAAAGAGTCTTTCCATCAGAGATAATCTGGACCATTGGTTTTGTTTTTTCAAGAATTATTTACAGCCCTTGATTTGTATAGCTGTACAGCACCACTTTAGAACCTTGTAGAAAGTTATACACGTGTGATAGACATGTGTAGTAAATAATGTAAATATCAGATTATTTTTATTATTTTAAGAGGTTAGTAAATGGAAAACAAGAGAGTGCCACGTGGATTAGCCATAACAGAATTTTATTCCCTTTTCACTGTATAAATTCAGGTGTACAGTACTAGTGAAATTCAGAGAAGGAATTTACAGAAATTGTCTTTTACATTTTTGTCATCAATTTTTGATAGGTTGTTCTAAGATGAATTCAAATGAAGCAATATATAGTGAGAATTCATATTGGCTTAGGATTGAAGTATATATAATATTGTTGTTCTAATTCTAAACAAAAGAAAAGTAAAAGGATAATCTAAATTTCTCAAGCTGCAGGCCACGTAATTGAATTTGATTAACTAATCTTGGACTGGCAGTGGTCGGCCGGCAACCACTTGTACTCTAAAACATCATTCTTGGGTATTGTCATTGTTAGAAGTGGATAATATTTAGGTAGTGTCACCAAAGTACGTCGGGTGATAAATATACTATTCATCCTTAATAATAGGAGATGTTGGATTAGAATTACATAAAAAGAGTCATTATTCGTAGAAAATGCTTTATGATCAAAGGATAATTTTTCTACTTGAATTCAAATTAGTTAAACCTCAAAGCAGTAGTCGATATCGAGTAAGAAACCAAATCAAATAGGTAGTGCTGACTTTCTTTTTTATTTTTTGGAGGCAAAGAAAGATGGATTCATGATTCTTGCTCCATAAGAAAACTTATCTATGATGTAGTGAAAAAATCAGCAGCAGATACACATATTATGAGTCTATGTAGTGCAAAGGCAGCAGATGCATCCCTTGTTTAAAGGAAATTAGTTGCTGGAAGACAAAATTTCTTTTGGTTAGTTGACTTGAGTTTTATATATTATTCAAATGACAATTTTAGGATATTGATGAGACCCTAAAAAAACTATGGTTAGTATAAGATGGGGACTTGACAGAGACAAACAAAAATGCAAAAGCTTCGTATTGGTTTTGTTGTCCCTCTCGATCTTTCTTCACTAAAAATATGCGAAGTGTAACCATGACAATGTGGTCCAGGGTTTTTTTTTTCTTCCCTACTTTAGCCCTTTTGTACATTTTCCTATGCTTTTTTTTTCCTCTTCATTTCTTTTCCACTTTTTTGACATATCTTTATCTTTTAGATAGTGGACTTAATTTGAAATTCTTTTTCTTTTCAAAAGTGTGCATGCCTCGGTAGGAAAAATGAACCTTGGAGTGGTCATATTAAGAGATATATAAAGAAGAAAAAAATAGAAGCTTAAAATTGGAGAGTGGAATTTGATGTCGAAATAAACAGAGTTTTCTATCATTTATGCGTACGTATGCAATACTTCTCGTCACATCCATATATAGAAAAAAGAAGCTTATTAGTAATACAGATTCAGGATTTTAAACTATTTTACGGATCGTTTGGTAGCACGCATTAGCTACCTAACACCTGCATAAAATTCTGTACAAGTTATAACAATGTTTGGTTGCTTCTTTGCTAGCGGCATAAAACTCTGCACTAGTATTACAATGTTTGGTTGTTGCTTTGCATAATCCACATAAATAATACATGTATAAGTTATGCGGGAATCTATATATTATTTTACGCGTGGTAGAAGGTGGAATAAGTAATGTGTGTATCAACAATGCAGGTATTAAAATTTAAAATGACAAAACTAACCCTAATAATAATAAAAATATTTTTTTTAAATTATTTAAGGAGTAACTAAATATTCTAAATTATAACATAGTATATTAATTTATAGTAATATATTAGTAATTCAAGTTAATTCTTACTGTTATAATACCTAATTCAAGATAATTCTTACTGTTATAATACCTACATTACTAATACCCACATAGTTAATACATGCATTATTAATACCCTTATTACTAATACCCGCATTATTAATATATGCATTACTAATACCTGCATTGCTAATACCCGCATAAAATCAATCTCAACCAAACGATCCTTAGTTATATACTCTATAAGAGTATTTTGTTACTATTAGTTTTAAAGAGAATGACACACCTATATATTTGGTAAGTAATCTGAGTTTAACTTATTATTTTACTTTTCATAAGAAGTTTTTATAGCCATACAAATAATATAACTTGTATAAAACTAAAAATTTTAATTTTTTTTTTTTTAAATTTTGTGTCAAGTCAAATTATGTCAAATAAATTGAAACATATAGAGTATATTAGAAAGTGGTGGCTTGACTCAGTCATGGACCCAGCATCATTGGGGTCATATTCTAATATATTGGGCACAATTAAGCTGCCTTTAAAACTTTAAGCTGTCAAATCTTTACTTTAATCCTTTGGTGGGATGATTGAGACCAGTAAGTGTGCTCTTTTCATTTTGGACTTCTTACCTTTGATTCTGACAATACTAAGCAAGTTCCGTTTTCAGTAACTCTTAACATCAATATTTATTTACAAAATGATGCTTAGAACATACTCCAATATTCAGCATTTTCATCCGACTGATGTCCTTAACTCTGATTTCGTTGATCCTCCACAGGAAAACGTCTAATTACTCAATGAGCTCAAGAACGTAGCTTAACGGTCTGATGAAATCAGTAAAACCATGAAAGACCAAATATGTTAATTCTAACGAAAAAAAAGAAGAGAGAAATCCTAAGTTATTTATTTCTTATTCACATTAGCTTTTGGCCAGCAGAACTACACGACATAAGATAGTAAGTAATCGATGAAATAAGCGAGGCACAACAAAGCTAATGCAAACACCATCCTTATAAAAAATATTTGACTAGGCGTAAGTTATTAAATATTTCTAAAACGCAACTGTGTACTTAAAACAAATGCATAAATAAGTTGTGGTCAGCAGATACTACACACAATAATGTGGACCATGTATTGATCATCCGAATGATTCAACAAAAAACCTATCTGTCGTCTTATAAGCATTGACTAATACAGTTTTATAAAGAAATACACCACCAAAGAGTGGCAAAATTCAAAGATGCCCAATGCCCCAATTCCAAGTCAGAAGGGATCTAGTCTTCTACATAATGTCAAAAACATCTCCTCTCCATCATCTAATCCAAATTCTAGACGTTAGGATTTAACAAGGAGCTGCAGCTGTCAGACATTTGAAATCCATAATTTTTTATTTTTTTTTCAAATTTTAAGACAGTCATTGCAAGAACATAGCCCAAAATTTCCAGTTTAATGATATAGAATGGACCAATTACAACCATCAAGAATAGAGAAATAAAATGTGTGAAGTTTGCTCAATTGGTGAGATGCTGACCCGGTGACTCCTAAACGTCAGGTGCCAATGTTGGCGAGGCTAGAAACCTCACTATGACACGAGAGCCCAAAGAACCACCCCTGATTATTCCAAGGATAACTCACCAATACTTAACAGGAAATCGAAACACACTCTTAAAACAAGTACATAATATAAAATATATACTCGGTGCAAAGATGATTTTCACTAAGGCTCCTAAGGCCTTTATGTAGTCTCATATCCCAAGTAGATTTACTAAAACAATCAATGTATCAAGTAAAAGAGGAAATAAGGATAAGCTCCACCAACCTGTAGGTTGAAGTTTGAATTAGATGGAGTGAGGAGCCATTATTGATCCCAGAGGGATAACGATAAGCAAATATAAGTGAATATTTGAAGTTCCATATATGGATCACGATGGTGCAAATTTCTCTAAGATGCTATAGCAGGATAGCTAAAGAAGAAATAGACTTGAATACAAGTATATAACAAAAGGAAAAGAAGATGGGTGTCCACAGTCTTACAGCCTTGTTGGCAATTAACAAGCTATTAAAGCAATCAAATAGGGCCACAGATATAGTTCTAATTTTCCATTTATGCCAAACAATATGAAGTAATTTTTGCCTCGAAGGTTGAGAGTGGCATGAAAAATTAACCAGAAGTTTTGTCCCCACCAAAACCTGAGTCCAGAAATTCAGTCCTGTTGAGATGACTTACATCGGCCCAGAGTTTAACGGTCCATTCATCCTTATCAGACATGTGAAGTATACCAACAGATGTATTCCAGATCTTACTTTTAGACCGCCTATGTGGGGAAGCCCGCCTGTGAAGCGCTCTGATTGCACCCCCATGAGATACCACAAC
This sequence comes from Petunia x hybrida, assembly GCA_037355625.1. Taxonomy (NCBI): domain Eukaryota; kingdom Viridiplantae; phylum Streptophyta; class Magnoliopsida; order Solanales; family Solanaceae; genus Petunia; species Petunia x hybrida. Next base: position 1,721,442 of record JBBBVM010000059.1, on the reverse strand, counting down.
AACTCGTTCTCCTACATTGTAAGAAAACAAATTACACATGCACCCAGTACCCTTATGATATATCGCTTTTTGTTAAAAGTACCTCTGTGCTTCTGTGCAATCCTCTGTAAACAAGAGGTGCAGCGCTCATAAAGTTGATCTAAACTTTCTCCACCGCCCTGCAATAAGTAGTGAGAAAATTGAATACATGCAAAACCTTGATAAGATCGACAAGACATGCATTCTCTGTTCCTTCTCCTTTTATTTGCTTTTTTGTTTTCTTGAAAGGGAATTCTTGATCCTATGCCCACCTCTGGAAGTTAAGACTTACCTTGATCTCACACTATGACATGTGAAGTAGCAGATTGAAGGGCCAAATAGAAGAAATACAGAAAGAAGCAGATTGAAGAAAAGTAGAAAACTAATGTTCAAAGCGACTAAAAGTTTATTCAAATAAATTAGGATAATGCTGATCATGCCAACAATGGTCAATGGTTCAAGGATTTCACTTCTACTTCTTTTCCTTTTTTTTTTTTTTCCTTTTTAGGATTTGTATACGAGAAAAGGAGTACTCACCGGAATTACTTGATCATTTTGGTCAGACAGAAACGCCTTATAAGCCTTCGGCTGGCTTTGGGCTGCTTCACGAAGAGAAATACCTTGAAGATCTCCTAGATGTCTCTCCCGAAGGTCTGGATCTTTAATGACCTATATTAAGCACAAACCAAGGAAGACATAAATGTAACTAGTTTACTCCAATATGTTGGTTAGTCAGCTTTATCCAAGATTACATACAAATCTCACTGATCAACTCTCAAGTTCAAGTTTTCAACAACTCAGTCTCCCTCCCTCATATCCATGCCAAACTCACACAGTTGCACCTGTCCCACATCGGACGGACATGAGCTCCTTAACATTAGTAATGAGCTTATATTGCCTCCTGAATCTAAGCTTGACTGAAGCAATGATAGATTCGTACCATAAATCTTAAATAGCAGTTATACAGAACCCTTACCCTTTCTCACCTCTAAAGAAGCATATTCTACTTCATCTTACTGCTGTAAAACTACGACTGACTGTCCATCTATAGAACTATTGAAGACCTGTCTCCAAATCAAGCAACTGCATTCTTATAAAGAGTTATGTCTTACATATCATTAACTCATACACGGAACTAAATGGACAACAACCGCATAGTATGAAAACACTGAACTCTCCTCGCACTAATAACATCTACATTGACAAGAAGAAAAACCAGTGAAGCAATAAGAGCTTAATCAGAACATTTCATAGAAATTTTCAAGCTACATGCTATTAAAAAAGGTGAAAGTAATAAGCAGGAGGAATTCTAGAATAGAAATCTCTAAACAGTTGAAACAAAGCTGATAGCCCAGGTTGACTACTGGGAATAACAAGAGTATTCAGGAGAAAGTTTGACAAGGAATGATAAAAGAAACTGATTCTGAAAGTAAAACAGATATCATGATACTATGATGAAAATTTTCTTCCATCTACCAAGTAAGTAAGAAAACCTGCACAAGTTTCTCATTTATCATGGCATCCAATTGAGTAATAATGCAAATTTACAGTGAATTCATACCTCTAGACCTCCACAACTCCTTGCTATTATCTCTGCTGTCTCATGGGCCCGTTTCAAGTCAGATGAATATATGGCAGAGATCCTTGGCTCTGTGGATAGCCGAGCTGCCACCTTGAACAAGCTTACTTCAGGCATTGCACCAAAAAAGCCGGAAAAATAATGAAAAATGGAAAGAAAAGTATAGAAATGTTGAAGTCCGTATCCTCCTCAAAATATTTTAGCAGGGAAATTAAACCCCCACCATAAAACAAACAAGAAATAAAACAGGGAAAGGTACAAATTTTCCCTTAACAAGTGGTGGATGGTCAACAGTAGTGGTATCCGAGGACTTGAATCTTTTCACAATCAAATATGTTAATCTAAGTTAATACTCATTTTGTCTTAAAAAGAGGTAACAGAAGATAACTATAGCCAGTAATAGAAGGAAAGATTGGCAGTAAAAGGGATACAGAGAAAAACCAAACTTGGTACTTCAACCAAGGGGAAGCAATAATACCTTGCTTCATTTAAAATTCATGTATCTTAAAACAAATGTAAAAGTGTTCATCTCAAAATATTATTTGAGGGTACTGTACATCAATCCCAAAAGTTCAAAGCATTTTAGTTAAATACAGAATTTCACAAACAGAATACTGTTCTACAGTGACTTACCACCATAGCTTGCTGTCTACCCACATCGTTTAGTTCGACATCTAAATGCCCCTGGTCAATAGATGAAACGAGTATCAGTGATCGCATCCTTTTCTGATGATCCATATATTATTATAGAATTTCCCATAAAATGCAAAATGCTGACGATTTATGAGTTCACGTGAATACATTTTCTTCAATACATTATACATCAACAGAGAGAATATTATGCAACAAAATGCACTCAATCGTTGAGGACCAGGGGCGTAGCTAGGAATGTTTCAAGGGTGTTCAAGCTTAAAAAAAAAAAAATCTTTCTTCAAAATGTATAAGGTGAGATATGATCCCGGTTTGTTTAGCTAAATTTGACCACGCATCACTAGGCTAACACTGTTAGTTGTGTCAAGAGTGTACAGAATGTAATATTTAGTCATAAATAGTTAAATTTAATCCATGTATACGATATAATTTTCCGGCAAAGGGTGGTCGCCTGACCACCCTTGCCCCCATGTGGCTCCGCCACTGTTGAGGACTTTCAACCACCATAGCTGTGGGTTTTTGAAAATTTTCTATGTATTTCCTCAGGTTTTGCATTATATCATTTAAGCTTTATAAGGTTGCACTGTACCATTTACAATCTTCAAAAACATTGCAGCATTAACATCTTCCCACTAAAAATACCAACACAATATTTTAATTGCAGCTATCTTGCCATGAGATGTGTATATACCCTACAATGAAAGGTCCACCGTCGCAGCCTTTTCTACAACAACATAGTGTGATCCCACAAGTCGGGTCTAGGGAGGGTGAGGTGTACGCAGACCTTACCCCTACCTTGTGTGAGGTAGAGAGGTTGTTTCCGGTGGTCCCTCGGCTCAAGAAAAGCTTTTGTAGAACAAGTTTGGAGAAAAATACACAAGAAAGAAGCTAGGATGAAAATGCTGAAGAAAAGAAAAGTATCGTAAAGGTAACAAAAGTAAAAGAAACAACAACAACAACAACAACAACAACAATAATAATAATAATAATAATAATAATAATAATAATAATAATAATAAGGTGAAGAGGAAGAAAATAAGATACCGTAAAAACACCTATCACTAGAAGACTTTAACTCTAAGAACCGAGACTGTCTTTCAAGAACCATAATCTCCCACGACCAGAGGAAATGGAGAAATCGCTCGACTACATACTGACCTTCTACCCTAATCCTTAACCTTCATCCTCACCTATCTAGAGTCATGTCCTGGGTGAGCTGTAAATGTGCCATATTCTGTCTTATCACATCTCTCCAATTCTTTCTCGGTCTACCACTACCTCTCCTCAGACCTAGCACAGTCAATCTCTCGAACATCCTCACAGGGCATTTGTCATGCTCCTTTTCACATGCTCGAACCATTTTAACCTCGATTCCCTCATCTTGTCCACCGCAGAGGCAACTCCCACTTTGCCCCGTATATCTTCTTTCCTAATATTATCTCTCCGAATATGCCCATACACCCATCTAGTTGTGTCCAATACTCCGCCCTATACAACATAGTTGGTCTGGCAACCAGTCTATAGAACTTACCTTTCAGTATTGGTGGCACATTCTTATCACATAAGACACCGGATGCGAGCCTCCATTTCATCCACTATTTTATTTATGAATATAAACCTCTAAAGTTTTAAGAAAAGACAAATCTAGATAGAAAAATTCACATACATTAGTAAGAAACACACAGAAAGCTAAAATGGGGCAGGAAATGACCTGAATTTTGCCATCAGCGTTCCATTCAGTCTCACCGTGGCGGATCACAATAACCTCAGTCAAATTAGGACTCAAGTTTTCAGATTTGGCATCTCCACCACACTCGGGCTGCGGTAGAACCCTGCTTAAGACACGTAAAGATTCTTCTCATCACACAGAGGTAGAAAAAGCTAGAAACGAAATAAGCAACACATAATGATCTAGATTTAAAGATAGGAGGTGCACCTCTTAACATATACATACATATTTTTTCAAATTTTTCATTAAATTCCTATATATATACATATATATGTATATTGAGACAGTAGGTGTACATGCATCATTTGCGTATACGTTGGATATACCTCGAAATACATATGTATTTTGAGCACGAAACACTATATAAGCGCCCATAACAATGCAATTCTAAGTGCCTTCAAAGCTTTGGTCTAGTGGTCGGATCGCAATGACTGATGTGAGGGTTAGTCGCACGTCACGGGTTCACACTGTGCACAAACAATATATACTAGTATTTAATTGAAGATGGATAGAGGGGCCCATTATCCACCAAGTTTACCATCAGCTAGTTCACCGTTATTTTAAAAACAATGCAATTCTCTTGTTAAAAAAAGACAATGCAATTTAAGCATGAGATACAAGATAAATCTAGTATTTCGAATTAGGTTGTAGGTATCCGTTGGAATTAGTTGAAGTGCGTACAAGCTGACCGAACACCGCAGTCATAAAATGAAAAGTATTACTCCTTTGTATAATTATATATAACAGACTTTCCTTTTCCTTTTCAGTCTGTTCCAAAAAGAATTGCCATTTCTTTTATTTCTTTTAAACTTCTCATTGTTTATTTTAGACGCAAGTTTAACTCTTTCTTGTTTCTTAAATTTCGTGATCAATCAAATACAGTCACATGAAATGAAACTGAGGAAGTAGTTCAGTTAAACCCACTAAACTTATCTTAAATTCACTTCTTTATAGATGCATGTATAAAAACTACTTACATTTATAGTAACAATGTAAAAAGAAAGGTAAATCAAGTATTTACATACCTAGATGTTGAATCAGCCATAGTAGCGAATTTAGTCCTGATCGAATTGAACCTCAAGGCTGGTATGATGAGTATATGCTTGAAAATTGCAGGACTTGTTAAGAAATTCACGGGCTTAATGGTATGAGAGTGACGGAGAAACAGATGAATGTTTATGTCAGGCTTTAGTGATTCCCCATTACACAATGTGCCTAATGAGGTCATCATTTTTATTCACACACAATTTGTATTCTTGTTACTAGTCCTGGAAAATAGGCAATATTGGATGGGCTTACTTATTTGGGCCACCCTACTTGGTTAAACTTTTTGCAGATATAGTACACTACAAGGGGTGATCTTGAAACTTTTTGTCGGGAATAACAAAACATCAAAAAAATTGACCTCAGTTGCCTACAGGGAACAAGGTCTAGTCATAATGTGCGCATGAGTTAGTTTTACCATGAGGTAGGAGTTCGAAACGTTTCAAGTTGCAGATAGTGAAGATATAATGCAATGTGTTGCCTATTGGACGGGAAGTTTCAATTTTATCAATTTGTGAACTGAACAACATATACAACTTAGGTAAGTTCACCGTCTTTATTGAAATGTCATAAACTCTTGCTTCATTGTCAATACCAATTTATGTCAAAACCAATGCTCGTTGGGTCAAAGGTCATTTTCAAATTTTACCATGTAGCCACTTTTTAGGGTGCTGGACGTGAAACATATGGTACGACTTAAAAAATACGAAAAACTTTTGAAAAGTACCCACTGAAAGTCCAGAAAGTTTTTCGAGACTTTGAATTAAATCCCTATATATATATATATATATATTAGTGGCTATACTTCAAGAAAATGTTGTGTTTTGTTAAGTTATTGTTATTTTTAAAAAAAATTGTAACTGTTGGCTGTTTTGGGCTGAGCGAGTTAAAAACAGATTATTCTTCAAAACTCTTTTTACTTTTTTGCAACTTCAACGTCTGAATAGTCAAAAAATTGGGGAAAGTGCACGAAAGACCATTTTTGCCACTGGTCTTTGAACATAGGTCACTAATATCAAAATATTTAGTTTGTGGCCACTTTCGCTTAAAAGATAGAACTTCAGTCCAAGGGCCGGATTGACGTTCAGCCCTTAAAGATTGAACTTCAGTCCAGGGCCATATGGATTGAAGTTCACTCCTTAAAGACAGAACTTCAGTCCAGGGCCATGTTGACTGAAGTTCAGTCCTTAAAGATTGAACTTCAGTCCAGGGCCATATGGATTGAAGTTCAATCCTTAAAGATGATTGAAGTTCAGTCCTTAAAGATTGAACTTCAGTCCAGGGCCATATGGATTGAAGTTCACTCCTTAAAGACAGAACTTCAGTCCAGGGCCATGTTGACTGAAGTTCAGTCCTTAAAGATTGAACTTTAGTCCAGGGCCATATGGATTGAAGTTCAATCCTTAAAGATAGAACTTCAGTCCAGGGCCATGTTGACTGAAGTTCAGTCCAGTCCTTAAAGATGGAACTTCAGTCCAGGGCCCTGGACTGAAGTTCAGTCCTTAAAGATGGAACTTCAGTCCAGGGGCCGTATGGACTGAACTTCAGTCAATGATCAGAACTTAAGTCAATGTTTATTTAGCAAAGGCCCAAAAGTGGCCTCTAGTGTAAGACCAAAGAAAATAGTGGCCTCAAACCAAATACCGGTGTTAAAAGTGGTCGCTGGGCGAAATTTTACCAAAAAATTTCACTGCATGCTCTCCATAAGGAGTGGTTTTACAAAATTACCTGCGCTAAGGAATGTTTTAGCAAAATGCCTTTATTTAGTCCGGAAGCCAAGACTTTAAGGCAAAAATTTTGTAAGTCTTGGAAATTGGCTATACTTCAGGGCAAGTGCTGTTTTGCCAATACTTCAAGTTATATGGCGAGAATGCAGGGAAAACCAGGGGCGGATCTAGGATTTCGAGATTGCGGGTGCCACAACGTATATCTATCTTTAGCTATAAAGATCAACTAAAAAGGCGGGGTCAGATCGGTAAAAGTTTTTGTCACTTCGATTAGGTTTATTAAGTCTTTTATTTCCAATAAAAAAACAAGTTTCGTGTAATTTGGTTATTCTTTTCCACCTGTTTTAACTTTTATATTATGAAATGATATTGCAAAAAAAAAAAAAATCATTAAAGAGCAACAATTAAAAAATTCCTTAGAAGCAGTTTAATTACTATTTTTTTGTTGACTAGATTTAAGTTACCACAATAGTCTCAAGTTAGTCTCTTAATCTTAATTTTTTAGTTTTATAAACATTTTTTGCAAAAAAAAAAAACAAATCAAATTTCAATCTATGAAATTAACTTAAAATATCAACTAATCAATCCACTTATTTTCGAACGTCATATTGTTCAAATTATTTTCTAATATGTATAAATAAAGTATTGCATCATAAAAAATAATATCGATTATATATTAACATGAATTCAAATTATTTATAAAAAATTTAGTTGCTTAATAAAAGAAGGTATTTTAGTTAAAAGCAAAGTAAAGAAATATCAACGGAATAAAAGAAAAAAGAAAACCAAAGGGAGAGAAATTTGGCAAATAGAATTGCCTAAGTGGGGTCGAACTACTGTATGTGTATGCATGTGACTGTTGCAAGCAAATTGCAAGATAAAGTTGCAAAAAATTGAAGTTGCTTCAGAGGGGATTCGAACCTCTGCAGTAGAGGGAAAACTTCAGCCCCTTCACCACGGGCACCAGGAACAATTAGTTGACAACGGGTGCCATTGTCTATATTTATAGGATATCTTACACAGATGTCCATATATATACACTGTCTCCGCCAAAGCTAGCGGGTGTCGTGGCACCCCCACCCACATACATAAATCCGCCCCTGGGGAAAACTGGAAGGGGCCAAGACTTACGACGAAGTGCAGCAAGTGTTGCCTATTGCCAATACTTGTCGTTCAAGTGTTGGCAAATCGAGCAGGAGTCAATGGCAAGTCTTGACAATTGCCAAGACTTACGGCCAAGTACGGCAAGTATCGCCTATTGCCAATACTTGAAGGGATAAGTATTGAAAAGCGGAAAAATATAACGGCAAGTCTTGGCCCTGGATTATTTTCATTAAATCTTAACGGGGGCATTTTTGCAAACCATCTGTTAGCGCGGACAAAAAGGCAAATCATTGCTTCCCGTGTCATATTTTTGCAAATGAGCTCTGAATAGTAGTCTTTCAATTTCAATCAAACATACTTGAGAGAGATTATTACCCCACATAACCATTCACAATCCTTATCCATTTTTTGTAACTATATTTTGTCTTTTCTTTCTTTTCCTAGCATATTTATTAGATATAATTTGATGATATAAATATTTAAAAAATATAAGACAAATATATATGTATATATATATGTGTATAGAAGCTATATATAAAGACTATCAATCTAATTATATGTCATATTTTAATTATAAATCAAATTTTAAATATAAATATTATGGCTATATTATGTTAGTGTTAGGTGACTTGTTAATATGAAATATTTAGGGCTATTTATGTGGAAATCCCTACTTGAGAAGGATGAGGTAAAAAGACTTTTAAGTGTGAAAGGTAGGAAAAGGGATTTTCATTTTTTTTTCTCATTTATTTTTAGTAAACTTGGTTAATTAGTGGGTTAAGTGATGGGAAAGGACCATATTAGAATTCTGAAAAGATATGGGGAAAAATTAAAAAATAATAAATTTAACATCTCCTCCATTTGATCTCCTCTTTTTTCTCTTTCTTCTTCGATCAGTCCTTATCATATTCTTTGCTGCACTTTTTATTATTTTTCTTCTTTCTTTCTCTTCTCTTCTCTAATTTCTTCTTATGATCAAAATTAGTGTTATTTGCTAATGGGTGTTGTTAGTTATTGAAAAAATTACCCAAGTAAATTTTATTTTAAGTGGGTTAGATTTTTTAAACAGAATTTTGTGTTTACAGTGATATTGTGTGAGAGTATTATGAATAATATTTGGTAGTTAAATATAAAATTTTAAATCATCTAAATTTTATTTATATTGATTTTCATCAAAGTTAATGCCGAAAATCTTCATAATATGAAAAACAAAAAATTTCACAGATTTCATGAATAAACATTTACATATTGTTTAAACACTTGTTGTTTATGCAATGAAAATTACGAGAAAGTATGTTTGTTATACTGTGGACGATTTTGAGACATTATTAGGTATGTGAATAAAATAGTGACAACACTCAACTCACACCTCCAATGATATATGAAACGGTCGTCGCAATAATAATACCCAATTTAGAGTTGGGGTCGAATCCACAAGGAACAATGTGATGCAAATAAGGTAGTGGAGGAACTAAACCTAAACTAAGCCAAACAAGTGTAATAAATTGATGAAACGATACTAACAACTACTAACTATACTATAAAAGTAAGTAAATGTGATCAATGATTTTTTCACAAACAAGGTAAGACAAGTTTGGAGCCTAGGACGCAGATATGGCACGGGGTTTATATATTATGGTCGAGTCAATCTAAGGTAACCCCTAGAATCCGCCAGGCATAAGAGGGGCCTACCTCGCTACGCTCGCCAGAGCCATAGCTTGGCGCATAAAGTACTAACTCATTGACCCAAGGAAAGATGAGCTCTCCCGAGTGTAACCTCTTTTAGATGGGTCATGCTACGTTTTAGCCATCAAGACCCAAATCCTTGCTAGCTCTATTATCCTGAAACGACCTCGGTCAGTCGTTTCGGAAGTTAGGACTCCGATTGGCGTGCCAATAATTTTAAAATATTCGTAATGTCCATTAGAACCTGTCTGTAAAATTTGAGCTAAATCAGACCTCGTTTGATAGGCATCGGAAGAAGGTTTCAGTTTTTATTGCGATAAATATTAAAAAGAGATTTTTGAGCTCGGTTTCGGGCGAGTGAGCTCCGATTCGAAATCTGAAAGCGCCGCTAGGTTCGTATGATTATTTGTAACTTTTATGAACTTTCGAAAGTGAATTTCGATGTTGTTCGGCTAATTTCCGCTAAAATGCCGAAAGTTAAATAATTTGAGTTCTTTTCATTTAAATTCGCATCTTGAGTTTCGGGAGTCTGATTTGAGATCCGCCTTCGCGAGTATGTTACATATATTTTGTATAACTTGTATACAAAAGTTGGAATTATTTCGAATATCGTAGGGCACCGTTTTAATTTTTGTTAAGAAAAAAAAATAAAATAAAAGAAAACCAAAAAAAATTTAAAAAAAAGAAGAAAAGGACAAAAAGTTAGGCGGTCAAAGTGAGCTTATAAGCTCAACGAGATACAGGGAAGCGAGAAATAGAGAAATTAAAAATGGAAAACACGCAGTGAAAAAATGCCAGAAACTGAGAAAAGGGGCCAGAGAAAAGTAGAATTTTCACCCTGAAACATTCAGGTAATGATCCTAATATATTATTTGAGTTTATTACGTGTGTTTGAATATGTTTTAACGGTAAAAATAGGGATATTAGACATCGCCCTAATGACGTAAATTGATAGTTTAAAGGGTCAAATGGACCCCGATAATGAAATTGATTATATATTCGTGCTCAGTGAGTTATGGGCAACATATAAATTTAATTTATTTAGGGTTTGGTTATGTGACCTTAAACCCTGTATATAGGCCTGTCCTGCGTATTGTGTATGCGAATAGGGTATCAGGTTCCTACCTGGATTGCCCTATGATGTGAGGAATTAAGCCTTTAGCCTAATTTGATGTATTTTTCTTCTTATTGAATAGAGTGGGATCGTTTGGCAATGAAACCAAAGGACAAGCGGTTATTGAGTGGATGTACTAACTTTGTAACAAGGTAAGTATTTATATCCATTTCTTTGGAGGCACCTGGCCTCGTGGATTTTCTACCACGTGTTCCTTACGTGTGTAGCTGCCGATAGGCGTACTCATTACGCCTTAGCTTTGAATTTACATTGTATATTATATGTTATGTTCTGTGGTTGGTATTGCATTGAGTATATGAGCATTGCACTCTGGTTTTGAGCATTGCATATACTTCCCGGTTGGCGATGAGAGTCCCGCACCGGTGAAGGGTCATTATTGCATATACTTCCCGGTAATCGATGAGAGTCCCGAGCCGGTGAAGGGTCATCATTGCATATACTTCCCGGTAATCGATGAGAGTCCCGAGCCGGTGAAGGGTCATTATTGCATATACTTCCCGGTAATCGATGAGAGTCCCGAGCCGGTGAAGGGTCATTACTGCATATATCTCCTGGTAGACGATGAGAGTCCCGCGCCGGAGATAGGTACCAGGCATATGTGACTGCATTGCATAGTACCACATTCATCCCATTTCATTGCACCGCATACTGACTATGGTGTGTATTGTGTTGTGTTTTATATATGCGGTATGTATACTATGTCGTGGACATATCTCAGTTTGTCTATATATTTCTGGCTCGTATTCTGGGTTGTGGGGATCGGGTTGCACGCCGCGACAGTATAAACATATGGATCGGGTTGCACGCCGCAACAGTATAAATATATGGATCGGGTCGCACGCCGCGATAGTATGAATATATGGATCGGGTTGCAAGCCGCAATAGTATGAATATATGGATCGGGTTGCACGCCGCAACAGGATGTATTTCTGATTGTCGACATGTTCAAGATATCTATATGTCCTGTCTACCTTATGTCCCTGGCTGTTTATGATTCCATACGTGTTTTCAGTTATTATTTGGTTTATCTATTTTTCTTCTCCCTGGCTAGCTATCCTATTCTTTGAGGTGGCTAGTCTGCCCCACTTATTGAGTCCTTTTGACTCACCCTTATTTGTTGTTTGTTTCTTGTCTATCTATTCCGTTTCGGCAGGTTTGCTCCAGGATTGAGTTCGCCACGTTGTGAAGGAGCGAAGACAACTTCAGCTGTCAGGGTGAGCCAGCTTTTATTCCGGATGGCCACCAGTTTATTGATTATTATTTCAGTTGCATTTTGCTCCCTTTAGGAGGTATTTGTCTTCTTTTGTACTCTTAGATGTCTGGTCTGGATAGCCCTAAACCTTGTATGTTGGGTAGGTAGCTGTAATTTCTTTTGTATAGCTTAGAGGTATCAGTATGTTTGTATTTTTTTTCTAAGTTTTGTCCTCATTTATGAATTATTATAATTATTTGCCTAATTTATTTGGTAAGGGTTCGCCCGACGGGTCTGGGGGAGGATGTTGGGTGCCCGCACGGCCTAACCGAATTCCGGGTCGTGTCATATTCTAAGCTAGTTAATCTCTCCCGAGTTTTTAACTAGTTAAATAGGCATGTAACCCTAGTGTCACGAGTACCAAATGTAAGAAATTAAAGTGATAGAAGCTAGATAATCAAAACCCATTAATATGTAAACCTAGCCATGAAACATTCATATATTCATGTCCAAATCACACCAACTAACAATATGAAAACCTAACCATGAAATATATTCATAAAATCATCTCCATTAATAACATCAATTAACCAAATATAGCATACAAATCAAAGAAATAAAGAGAGTGATAAAAAATTGTTCATTTAAAGTGTACCCAATCTTCAATCTTTAATGATTATTGATGAATCCTTGCTCCCAAGTTTGAAAAATTGGCCAAAGATATGTTAATCTATCTATCTATAGGCTCCTAAAAATAATACCATATTTTTTCAAAATTATCCCTAGGTTCTAAGGAAGAAAATATGCATTTACGTAGCCATCTTGGTGCACTTTTTTGACCCGGTAGCCACTTTTGTGCTGTGATGAGTAGTAACTGTTTGACGAACGGCCACAAGGTGGTCCGCCCTTTTCTTGAAGCTTCTCTATTTTGCATTGGGCAGCCCATCCTTTGCAATGGGCGGCCTGCCCTTTTCCTTTTCTCAATTTTTGACTTGTTTTCACTTCAATCTCTTCCAAAACTCAATTCACCTACAATATGCAATTAAATCATGATAAGTGCACTTATTTGATCAATTTAACACCAAAAAAATCAAGTATAAGTATATAATGTGTGGTATTTTAGCCACACATCACATCCCCAAACTTAAACTATTGCCTGTCCTTAAGCAAAGCACACACTAGTAAATCCAAAATTACATTTCAATCATTTTTAGCACATACTCATAAAGCCACAACAAGTCAAAGACTATTTTAAACTCAATGATCATGACATTGGTTGGTACCAACAATTAAGCTAAGCTATGTGAACATAACCTTTTTTAAACACAAATAATAGAAGGCCAATATGCCATGACATAAGACTTTCAAAGTTTGCCTCTTTGTCACAAGAGCTCACTTCTTTGTTCTCTCACCTCAATTGTAAAATGAAACAAAGTCCTCAACTCAACTTCAAAAGTGCCCTCACCACACATGAGATTATCCCAAACACACAATAATGCACATTAATCAATTGTGATATATGATATGAAGAATTCACTCACTCTCTCAATGAAGTTCGACATGCACACTAGAGATACCATAAGCTTGCCCCTTCATGTACTTCTCCACTAATGTAGGAATGCTTGACTCAAAATCAATTAGGACTTAGCTAAGGTTGTAATGTAAGATTTTGGTAAAAGGTGGGGTAAAATGTGGACAAAAAAATGACTACACACCTCCTTGAGCACTACACTACACAAACTTTATAAAGCAACATTTCCTTTCACATATCAATCTACCTTGCTAAAATGGAGATATGGCACTAATATTTTCCGTTTTTATTCATAAACTCTATTTTTCTTCTTTTCTTTCTTTTTCTTCTTATTTCCTTTTCTTTCGTTTCTCTTTTTTTTTTTAAAAAAAAATATCTTTTCTCTTCAATTTTCCCTCTTATTGTTCTCTTATTTTATCTTTGTATTGATTTTCTTTGACATCCATACTTCCACCATCTAACTCCTGCCATCCCAAACTTAGGCTTTTGCCTAAGTTGCATGTCTTTCAATGCACACATAAGAAGATAATGACCATTTCGAGCAAATCTGAATCATACGTCACTAGTAAAAGAGCTAGGAAAGTAGGAAAGAAAGCTTTAATGTTCATCGAGCATCATGATCACAAATACTCTATGGGAAGACTTGTATGACAACATTATTAGGATTCAAAAAGGGAAATTTATAGTAGTCGTTAATATATAAATCTGCTGTATTTTATGTGTATAGATAGTTTTGATTTACTAAACATGTTGAGGTTGTTTATAAAATAAAAAAAATAAAAAATTTCTTAAACAAAAACTAATTGTTTATATAAGCACCTTATTCTCGTAAATAATACTCCCTCCGTTTCAAAAAGGATGAACCTATTACTATTTGAAGGGTCAAACAAGATTATGTTTGACCACATATCTTACAAATATTTTCTAACTATTTTGAATTGTTAACTATTGTGACTTATAGTATTTTTCATGTAGTTTGTAAATATGTGAATTTTATTTAAAAAAATTTAAAAATTCAATGTGCAAATTCCCGGTCAAAATTAGTCAATTTGACCCTCGTACTCCGCAAAGGTTCATCTTTTTTGAAACGGAGGTAGTAGTAAACATTAAATGATTATTTTAAATAAAAATTAGTTGTTTACATAAGCACCCCTAATAATCTCGTAAACAATATATAGTAAACATCAATGATTGTTTTAAACAAAATTAGGTTGTTTATATTAAACAACTAATTATTGTTTGAACAAAAACATGTTGTTTACATAAGAATCTCGCATTCTTTACCTTGTGTTAACATTTTCTTGTAATTTAATGTAAAAAATTAGTTTTTATTTAAACATTTACTCATTTTTTACACATTGAGTCCACAATTTTCATGAACTATGTACACAATATGTGGTTATTTAAATAAATGGATGCACTATTTTGTGAACTATGGTAAATGATACGAGATTGTTTCAAAAAACACTAGTTGTTTAACCTAAATAATGTTTAATTGTTTAAATAAAAGTTGGTTGTTTAAATATAGATCACACACTTCTTATGAACTTTGAAACAATTTGTCATTGCTTAAACAAAACTTGATGTTTACAATAAATAATAATAAAATTTTTCAAACAACATTTAGTTGTTTATTGTTAAATGAATAAGTTAAGGTTTAACTATTCGTCAAATCACACCATTGACGTTCAATTAGCATTAGATCGATAAATTCTTGTTACATTAATAGTAAAACTCCTCACAAATTAATGTTCAATTGTAATCAAATAAAAAAAATTAAGGTTTAACTATTTGTCAAATTATTGTTTCGTTAGCATCATATCAATAAGTTATTGTTATATTAACAATAGAACTTCTCAATTGATAATTTGATATTCATTCGTAATCAAATTAATAAGTTAAGATTTAACTTTCCATTAAATCACCCGATTTGATGTCCAATTAGCAATACGTCAATAAGTTATTGCTAAACTGATAGTACACCCACTCAATTATGATCAATTGTAATCAAATCAATAAGTTAAGTTTAACTACCCACAAAGTCACTCAATTGGCGCTTAATTAATAGTAATTACTAATAATTTAACTTTAATTATATGTCGAATGACTCATTTGATTTTCAAACTTAGTCAAAACAGTAAGATAATTTTGAACTATTCGGTAAATCACTCAAATAATGTTTAATTAGCAACTTATCAACAAATTAAGATTTAATTGCCTAATCTCTCTCGAATGACTTGTTTGATATTCAATTATAATATAATCAATGAGTGAAGGTTTAACTATCCGTCAAATCACTTAGTAAATTTAATTAGTAATAGATCAATAATTTTAAGGTTCAATTATCTCTCGAACGACTTATATGATGTCCAATTATAATCAAATAAATAAGTTAAGACTTAACTATCCGTCTAATGATTCATTCGATGTTCAATTATTATCTCCTTAATAGTATGTTAGTATTTAATTATGAATGAACATCAACTTAAAAGTTAATATTTAATCACTTATTTTTATATATCGCATACAACCAAATTTAGTTAAATAACAATGAATTATTTACTATAGATTAAAAAAAGGTGTGTGCTACATAAAGAATTAGTGATTGTTTAAACAAATATTTGTTGTTTACTGTAAACAATCAATATTTACTAATGTTTGCAAGATGGTGTCTTCCTATGGACCCAACTTGTGGTTGTTTAAACAATCACATATTTATTTACTGTAACATACAACATGGTTGGATTCCTATGTAAACAAATAGTCAGTTTTAAACAACTTCATGTTGTTTTCAATAAACATCAGTGCTTATTTAAACAACACTGCTATTTAATTTACAGGTGATCACAATATGGTGAGATTTTTTTGTAAATTTTGTGAGAAAATTTCTTGGATAATAAACAATGAGCAAATGTTTAACCAATCAAATATCATATATATAGACACGCCGGCTTATGTACAAATTACTTATATAAGCACAACATCCGATTGATACAAATTGCTGCAATTACAATTTCATGAAGAAAAAAAGAACGAATTGTTACTATGCACTATCAAGAACAAAATAGATCTACATGGGTTTGATTTTTTTCAAAATTTCCCTACTGGTTTGAATGTGAAGAAGAAACAACATGTTTATTTTCGTCTAAGAAAGATAAATCAACATTATTTTGATTGTGACTTTACTATTTGAGAAGCTAAGATGGATTGAAATTAATATAATAAAGAAGAAGAAGAAGGAGGTGTCGAAGAAGAAAAGGAGAAAGATAGAGAACGTTGGCTGCTAGTGTTTTGGCTGGCCGGGAAGGGTTTTTTTTTTTTTTTTTGGGTAAAAGAAACCCTTTTATAAGTTGGGTATTTTTACAAATAAAAAAACTTGTGGGAGTAAAAAAAATTGCCTTTTTAAATGAGCCTAACTCCATTAGTCGACAAGTGTGGGTTGCTCAGATGGTAAGCACCCTCCACCTACATTCAAGAGGTTGTGGGTTCGAGTCACCGTAGGAGCAAAAAGTGGGAGGGCCACTATTTGTTCCGAGAGAGGGGAAGGGGTGGGGTAAAAAAAAAAAAAAAAAAAAAAACTCCATTAGTCTTAATTAAAACAGAGTTCCTCTTACCTCATTTTCTTCATTATGAGACTTAAAGGTTTCTTTAAGAACCTCCAAAAATTGCATCACTTTGTAGAGTTTTTGTTAATCGTCGCAAATTCATGTAATTTTGTGGAGGTTACCAAATACAAATTTTGGATGTTTTGAAGACCTTCACAAATTGTATCAATTTGTGGAGGCTTTTGTCAATTGTCGCAAATTAGTATAATTTTGTGGAGGTTTCCAAACGTCACAATAAATCATTAACCTTTTTTTATTGACGTTTCTTTTTTATGTTTCTTGATTTAGTGTATTGGCTCCATATATTTAATTTGACTAGTTCCTTATATTTATGAGCACATAATTTGTAAAATCAGTTAAATGCTACTAACCAGTTAGTTTGAGCTATACACTAAATTAAAAATCAAAGAAAAAATGTATGTTCCTAAAAATGAAGAATATTTACAAAATGAAAGAATATTTATTCAATTAAGCTAACTTGTTACAGAAAGGAACCATGCCCAACATGAGTTCTTGATAACAATTTAAGAAAGTGAAAAATTACTCATTTATAACAATTTTACAAAGTGACAATTCCTAATATGAATCCAGATATTTTATTTAAATGATTGATCAACTAATATAATTGGTATTAGAAGGGTAATGAAAATAAAAATAGAATTTACGCTCTTAGAAGGAATCGAACACTAGACTTCTATCTCAAAGTTAAGGTAAAAGCTCCCTTGTTGTAACCTTATTTTCTAGATATATCAATTTGTGTAGTCACAAATACTTTTAAAAAATTATTAGCGAAACCCTGGCTTTATCAAAACAATTGCAGTTGTCCCTCAACTTTTACCAGGAATAAAAGAAGAAGATGATGATTTTCGTCCCTCCTCTAATTGACAAAAATCATTGTTATTATCTTATTAGATCATTTGATTTGTAGTTATAATCCTTCTTATCTACTTCTTGTTTGATCCTTCACTATATATAAGAAATCTTCCTTGCTTTCTTCTATGAAATTTTCCAAGTTCATTGAAACTAGCTGAATCTGAAGGTACTCGTGGACTTGGAAAGTTTCTTTTTTGAAGTATACTCTAAACGATTCATGCCCATTGTGTTGGACGATATGATTCTGCTTTCTTAAAAATTTATCATGATTCATCAGTCACGCTCCCAAAAGGGTTTCTTATTATTTATTTATAATACTTTTCGATGGATAAATCTTGGATAAAAAAGCCAAGGAACACACCTGAGTACTTAATTGGTTTGAATAATTTTTTTTAATATTTTTTTAAATATACAGCTACTGGAGATACAATAAGATGTCCATGTCCTATATGTAGTTTTGGAAAGTGGAGAACTAGAGATATAGTGGAGTATCATTTGCTTGAAAAGTCATTCACCAAAAATTATTTTGTTTGGAATCTTCATTGTGAGAAAAAGGTAACAGATGGAGTGGAGTCTTCTGGAAATATAGATTTGATGCAACAAACATTTAATCCTGAAAATCCATTGGAAACAATGACTACTGATGCATTTGGACACCATAATTACCAAGCTACTAATGTAGGTATATCTCAACCGTGACTTTTATGATTTTCAAAGTAAAACACTATATGAAGGTAGAAAGAACACAAATCTGGAGTTTTTAGTAAAATTGTATCATATAAAGGTGTTGTGTGGATTAAGTGACAAGGCATTGACTATGATACTCAATTTTAAGGGAGGCATTTGAAAAGGCAAAGTTACATTCTTCCTTTTATGAAGCCAAAAAAATCATTTGCAAACTTAGCCTTGACTACATAAAAATATATGCATGTCCAAATAATCATATCTTCTATTGGGAATGTCATTCCGAATTGGAAGCATGTAAATTCTGTGGTACATCTAAATAGGACCCTAATATGAAGAAAAACAATCAAGCTACAAAGGTGTTGCGTTACTTTCTGCTGAAATCAAGGTTGCAAAGATTATATATCTGTCGTAAGACTGATGAGCACATGAGATGACATGCTTCACGGGGTAATAAAGATGGGATGATAAGACATCCAAAGGATGGTGAGGCCAGGAAGACATTTGATCTGACACACTCTGAATTTTCTTCGGATTCTCGAAATGTTTGCTTAGGCCTTGCTTGTGATGGTTTTAATCTTTTTGAAAAAATGAGTTCTACGTATAGTATTTGGCCAGTGTTTTTGATTCTATTCAACCTTCCTCCTTGGATGTGTATCAAACACACCTTTTTTATCATATCAATGATCATTCCAGGCAAGAATACGTTTGGAAATGATATAGATGTATACTTGCAACTCCTGGTGAAGGAATTATCTGAGCTACAGAATGATGGTGTGGAAACCTTTTATTCATCGTCAAATGGAGCTTTTAGAAAGAAAACGGCTTATATGTGGACAATTAGTGGCTTTCCTAAAACACACATAGTGGTTTTGCATGCCCAGCTTGTAATTTTGACACAGAACCTTGTCGTGTTCGTCATAGTAAAAAGTGGTGTTTCATGTGTCATCGACGCTTTCTAAAAAGAAATCATAGATGTAGAAAGAATCGAGTTCTCTTTGATGGGAGTACAAAGGAATCCATTAAAATTATCAGGAACTGATATTTTGAGGCAAATAGAAGAAAGGAGAGGAGCCTGAATGGTAGAAGGAAAAGATCAAGATGACTAACTAAGCAATGGAATAAGATATGTATATTCTTTAAACTTCCATATTAGGAGTCTAACTTGTTACGTCATAATCTTGATCCTATGCATATTAAAAGAATATATGTGATAATATCTTGTATACGTTGGTCCATGACAAATCAAAATCAAAAGATAATGTTAATATTCGAAAGGATCTAAAAGAAATGGGCATAAGGCATAATCTTTGGCCAGATAATAATGATACATATCACCTTGATATTTTTTCTCTTACACCGCATACGCGTAGTACTCCTGATACCAAAAAGTTGTTTCTTACAACTTTGAAGAATGTTGTAGTGCCGGATGGCTACTCAAGTAACATTTCAAATTGTATTGATTTGGAGAAAATAAAGATGTTTGGATTGTAAAGTCATGGTTGTCATATTATTATTATTATTGCACAATTGCTACCATTGGTGATTCGCAATTTGTTGTCAAACCATGTAACTGCAGTATTGGTAGAATTCTGCTAATTCTTTAGAGTTCTTTTTAGTAAATGCTTGAATATTTCAGATCTTGATAAGTTCCAAGAGCTTATATAAATGATATTTTTCCACCTAGAGATGCTATTCCCTCCATCATGCTTTACCGTTATGGTTCATTTAAATGTCCATCTAATACAGGAAGCAAAACTCGGAGGTCCAGTGCAATATCGACATAAGTATCGTGTGGAGAGGTAAATGATTAGAATTTCAAATCAAAAGCCATATATGTATTCTAATAAATTTTAACAATTTGTTAAATTATTGCGTATTATTTTTGTAGGGAATTAGGTCATTTTAAGTCTTTTGTATGAAATAAGGTACGAGCATAGGCTTCTATAGCAAAGGGTTACTTAGTTGAAGAGTCTCTTACCTTTTGTTCTCGGTATTTAGAGGATATTAAGACAAGGTTCAATAGACCTAGGCGCCTTCATGATTACCCAAATGACGTCGAGCCTTCTGAAATGTCGTCTATCTTGCCTCAATTGGGTAAATCAATATAGGGTATTCTGAAAATCTTTCTTTAACTCCTATGTAGAAACTACAAGCTAATCGATATGTGCTTATGATTTGTGCAAAGTCAGCCATTTGTGGAGTAACTCTTCGAAACTTTATATTTTTTCATTGTAATGTATGAAACTTAGCAGTGATGTGTTATGTTTCTAGCAGATATACATCATGGTAGTCATGTTCTCTAACATTACATACAAAGGAGTTCAAGAGGAAGGAGACCTTCACTTACCGATAGCGAGAGGAGTTAATAAGGAATTTGTTGATTGGTTCTATAAGCGGGTTAGTAGGCAATACATATTTTATATTTCCTTTTGAATCTGGAAACTTGACTAAAATAAGTTTATTGTTATTTAGATTATGAATCCAGATACGATAGACACAATGTCTACTGATCTAAAGTTTCTTGCACGAGGCCCATCAGTAAATGCAAGGAAATTTACTGCATATAACATCAATGGGTTCAATTTCGAACTTTGGCTCGAGAGGAAAGTCTGAAAACACAAAAATAGTGAAGTTTTCTTAACCTCTAACACATTATGTGTTGCAAGTATTGTCGAAGGGAATTTAAGGCAAGCAAACTTACCATATTATGGAAAGTTAGAGGATATAATTGAGATTAATTATCATGGTTGGTTCGAGGTTGTTCTTTTCAAATGCAAATGGGCTGACACTACTCGAGACAGAGAGCAGTGGCGGAGCCGCATTGTTCCAAGGAGGTTCAATTGAACCCTCTTCGTTGAAACATTACACTGTAATTAGGGTAAAAATAAGTATTTTTAGTATATATATAAGCTATTGAACCCCCTTGAAATAATAAAAAATTCTAGTAAAGTGATAAAGGGGGTTCAAAAGTAGCTTTAGGTCACATGTTTAAATTCAAGGTGTGACATTTTTGAACTCCTTTACCTCCGCCCCTAACGGAGGGTATAAGAAAGATCGTTGGAATTTTAACTGTGTTAATTTTGATAGATGGATTCATACTGGTGAACGTGAAGAACACGATCCTTACTTTGAAGCATCTCAAAGTACAAATGGTGTACTATGTGGATGGTATAGTCAATGAAGGGTGGAGTGTTGCTGTGCATGTAAAACCAAGAGATTTGTATGAAATGGGAGAAGGAGAGGTGGAAGATGAAGTATATGAGAATGAGCCATATCAAGACCAAGAACTTAGAACAATTATTTGGCCATGGTGATGAGTATATACAACTGGCTACAAACCATATAATTAATGAGTCAATTGGTGCTACTAACTTGGCAGCAGATACATACATAGTTGAATAACACACCTATTTAATATGGTGCTTCATCATAAGGTAACACTAATGCATAATTAAGTGGTGTATTCTATTAATTTGGTCGAGTTTGAGCATTTTTTATCTGGCTTTAGTTTATGTTAGTTTATTTGGTTCACATTTTGTCTAGCTTTAGTTTATTCTATTAGTTCTTTCTTTAATAAAAAAATAGTTTTTGTCAGGCTTAAGTTTATTTTGTTAGTTCCTTTTTAACAAAAATATGATACTGGAATTTCTTTCCACTGTATTTAGAAGCAGGAACCTTATTTGTTTAGCTAAATTAGTTGTTTTATCAATCGAGCTAAATGAGTTATTTTATCGAGCTAAGAGAAATATTAAGTTACACGATCAATCAAGCTAAAATTAAGTTAAATGGACTAAGTTAAGTTACACAATAAATCAAGCTAAATGAACTATTTTATCAGTTTAGCTAAATGAACTCTTTTATCGATTGAGATAAGAAACAACTCAAGTTACACAGTCAATCGAGCTAAGTGAGTTATTTTATCAATTGAGCTAACAGAAAAATTAAGTCACACAATCAATCGAGCTAAAATTAAGTTAAATGAACTAAATAATTACACGATAAATTGAGCTACATAAATTATTTTATCAGTCGAGCTAAATGAACTCTTTTATCAATCAAGCTATTTGAATTCTTTTATCGATCGAGCTAAGAGAAAAATTAAGTTACAAGACGAATATAATTGAGCAAAATTAAGTTAAATGAATTAAATTATATTATACGATCCATCGAGCTAAATGAACTCTTTTATCAATTGAGCTATTTGAATTCTTTTATCAGTTGAGCTAAACGAACTCTTTTATCAATCGACCTATTTGAATTCTATTATCAATTGAGCTAAGAGAAAAATTAAGTTACACGATATATTGAACTAAATTAAGTTACATGACCAATGGAGCTAAACGAATTATTTTATCAATTTAGCTAATTGAACTCTTTTATCAATCGAGCCAAGAAAAAAATTATGTCACACAATCAATCGAGCTAAATAAGTCGAGTCGAGCCGTGCCTCTTTATGAATAAATCGAGTCGAGCTGAGCTTAATTGAGTTTTACTAGGAATAAATCAGGTCGAACTGAGCTTAATTGAGTTTTACTAGGATTTGATCGAGTATGAGCCGATACTTTCAGTTTGTGTCCTATATCAGGCCTATAATGATTTCCATTTATTAATATACTAAATTAAAAAATATGATCATGGTAACTATCATAAAATTTATTTTTCATAGATTAAGTCAAGAACATAATAATTTAGTTTTAATCAATAAATAATAATATTCATGTAACTTTTCTTGATTATTAACAAAAAAATTGAGCAAACTAACCCATCTTTGCTGGCACTTAAACTGCTTTTAGCAAGCCATATCTATTATTTTTCATTCCCTTCAATTTTTTACACGGGCTTCTCCATTATTTTTTCTTTATTTTTCCTCGTATTTACAACTACTTTTTCTTTGTGATTAACTGTCCAATAACTTACATCTTCTTTTATTTGTGTAAAACTCTCCATTCTCAGCAAATTTCAAGATAGAATTCCTGCTTGAGAGCCTAGATGCACGGTTTGGTCAGGTTTACTTGATTTCTTCCTTTGCTTTACTCAGGTTGTACGACCCCTTGATTCACTGTTCATTAAATAACTATTGTCTGATCTTTTGTAAGAGAATTCCTTTGAATTAAATTATGTCTATAAAATTTTCGATCAATTTTACTCTGTAATTTATTAATATTTTAGTTGGGTTGGGTTATTCAACCTTTGTAGGGTGTTGATGATTAGTTAGAAGTTGACTTGTACATAGAATTGAGACTTTTACTTTCGACGTGAGGATTGATCTTATTTTTGTTGTAGAACTTGCATGTTGCATCAAGAGGATCTCGTATCCATATATATTTGATGTTTGAAATACAAACTGTTTTCAATTGATTTATTTCGTATCTTCATCAGATTTTACTATCAACAGGTTATACGATAGTTCGTAGAAGGTTTGGAGTTAATTTTTGGAATTCTAGACCGGGTTTGTTTGGCATTTTGTTGATTATTTTGTGTCAGTCTTCTATTTGATGTTTAGTTTATAGCGCCCTGCCCATTATTTTTAGTGTTCTTTACTCTCTATGCATTCTGTCAACTTTTCTTTTGCTTAATCGGTTGTTCATGTAATAAATAAATTCTCTCTTTGCCTTTGTCGAGTAATCATTGTTATATTATATATATATATATGTCGAGAATTGGTTTAGCAGAGAGTTACAAAGCATGAGCAGTGAAATGATGACTATTTCTTGCTACATTGGCTTAATTATCCCTATTTAGTATGTTGAACATAAAATTTAAGTAGAACCTATACTATGTATCAAGTATTCTTAAATAATCTCCTTTCACCTTTCCTTCGTGGTTGCCAAACAACTAACAAACTGAACCATGTACTATAACATGTTGATATGAATAATGAATTCAAATGTACTGCATTTTATTGTAAAAGATGCACTTTATAGTTTGATTACTTTCTTGAAAATGTTGGCTTAAGGTCCTCAGGGTTAAATTCCCTGCTATTTGTATAGTATTTCCATGGTCTTTTTTCATGTCATCCCTTTGTTTGATAAAAAATAGTGAGAGTGACTTTTTATTTTTTTATTTATTTTTTTTTAAATTCAAGTTCTACCACTGAATTTCTAGTGCCATGTTCGCTCAATGAGTATCAACGCACTAGATCATATTTGATTCACCCATTTCCAGTTCTTATGAATATGCAGCCATCCGAAGGTTAAACATTTGAAGAATCCTTTAAAGAGAGCTCAAGGACCATACGATGCTCCTGGATGTTCATCATCATCAGCAACTCCTGAAAATTCCGCACTAGTTGATGAAGTCCCACAACAAGAATAAGCTCCAACTCAGCCTTGTAATTCAAATGCAAATCCGCCCATCATGGTCAACTAGAATCAACACAATATTGGAAAGTAGAGTCCATAGGTATACGCCTTATTTGTATGATTATTTTACTTAAAAATATCTCACTTTTTTCTTTTTGGTTGAGTAACTAATTTTTTTATTAAAGACTCAAACAGAGCTACCAATCATCTTAAGGTGAAGGCCAATGAGGTCAACAACCTACCTATTGGAGAACGCACTATTGTGGAATTTGATAACTACAGTGCAACATATAGGAAAGTGCAAGGGTTACTTGCCGAATATTGTGGATTATTGGCCATTAATGGCGATTTGTTCCCAATGAATTTTGACAGATGGTCAGGGCCATCAGGCCTTCCTACAAAGCACAAGGAAGGGTGCTTCGAGACAATACTAAAGGTATTATACATGTATTTACTTATTTCTTTTAGATTTTTATGCATGTCTAGAATACTAACTTTATTATTTCTTTTCTATTGGAAGCTCCGGTGTCTTTTTAGGACTACTGATGCCATGGCATACAGATACTGCAATACTAGTTTAAATAAGAAATGAGCTACACATCGACATTAGGCAGTGGGATGAATTCTTTGACTCGTCCAAAAACATAAATGAACTTTTAAGTAATGTGCCAGAGGGTATAAATAGAGATCAATGAGCTGATTTTGTTGCTTATCGTCTAAGACAATCAACAATTGTAAGATTTTGTTGTCTTAATAGGTTTTTTGTCGTTATGATTATATTAGATTAAATTTTTTAGGTGTAATTAATTTGGTTAATAGGAGCTTTGTATAACTAACAAAGAAATTCGACGCAAGTAAATAATTTCTCACACTTATGGTTTCAAATCTATCTCGAGAAGACGACATGAGTTGATATTCTTATTAACTTAATAGTTTATGTACTTCTTATCTATTTTAAAGTTATTATTATCTTTTTAATTAACATCTTTCTTAGTTTTTGGAAACTAAACAATATCCTAGTCGGAGAAAAATATTTGTGGAAACTCATAAGATAAATGATAGATTATTTGTAAATGAGGCAAGTACTATAGTTGTAAGTTCATCTGTTGTGTGTTAACTTTTTTTTATTGCCAATAGAAAATATCTGTAAAACAAGACAACAAGCTTCTACTGAACATTAATCCCAATAGCATCATCCACTTTAAACTACTATCTCTTCTGCCAACAACACTTAAGTAATATCCTGCTAATAAAACTAATGAAAGAAATTCATGAGTTCTAATTTTAGCACAGTCTTGACCTTCATGCTTCATCGACAATGAATTTCTTGGATAATCATCTTTATCAAGGTCCCGGTGGTTCTCTTTTGTTCTTAAGTATCATCTGATTCCTTTCTATCAAGGATGATATGTCTTATAATTTTAGTGTACAAATTTAATTGCTATGTCCTATAACATTGTACATCTGGATTTTACTATTTTTCACATACTAATTGATAACTTTTCTGCATAAATTAAAGTGACTCGACGCAATACAAATGAACCTGAAATTTCTACAGATGATATTATTGGCAATATGTTTGGGCCGGAACACTCTGGGAGGGTGCGATGTATGCGCATGGGAGCAGCTCCTTCAAATATTTTCATGAATATCATGCAACGACTTAATGATCTAAACCTTTCTTCATCGAGCTTTGGTGGATCATCCACAACTTCTACCTATTTGTATCAAATGGTCACTCGTTTTGAATACACATTAGAAGAAATATTGACTGCGTTAAAGGCTTAAATACTATCCGAGGAAGGAAGAGTTCTTGAAGAGTTAGTTGGTTTGTTTGCTCCTGAACCACAACTAAGAAGACTATTGAAGTTTTTTTTTTTTTTTTTTTTTTTGTGTATATATCTTACCTCCGCCACAAATTATTTTTAGAAACAAAATTCACATCGTATTGCCAAAGTTCTAAAACCCCAAAAAATTAATTTTTTTGAGCATTGTAATCATATTGAGGGGAGAACCACAAAACCAAGGGTTACAAATGATTATTGTTCATGTCACAAATGACAAGCTGTACATAGATGTTGACACCCAATTTGTCCCGGATTTTAATTAAAGGTATAATAATTTTAAAATTAAGTTCAATTTTGAAAATTGCAACTAGATAGCTAATTTTCAAGGGAAATGACCAAAATTGCAAGTCATCCCTTCATTTGCAGTGTACTATATAATTATTTGTTTAATTTAATTAAAAGGCTAAATCTGTTTTAAATTTTTAATTAAGGATCATTTCTAAAAGGCCCATATCACACAAAAACCCCAACCCATTATTCACCATCTCCCATTATCAAAACCCTACACCCACCATTATATATAAAAAAGAACCCTAATCCCCTCATTTTTTATTTTCACCAGCAGCAGCCGTGCCCCTCACTGGATCTTCCTTACACCCCCTCCTCATCTTTCTAACTCTCCCTCTCATATATACACACGGCATGAAAACCATATACACATCCAAGACAAAAAGCAGATCTGGGAAATGAGGGGAGTTACTGATTCACAAAAACAGTGGGGTCGCCGGCGTATATGTTCACCGGAAAAACCATTTTCCGATCGACCTCGTTTTATTACTTAGGTGGGGTCACTGTTCTCGTCGATTCTACTTGTTTCTGGACGATTTGTAATCGGATCTGAGATTGATTGTGGAGTTGTAGCGACGCCGTCGTGTCTCTCACCGGAGAGCCATGGCCGGCGTTGCTCCTCCTCCTCTCTGCTATTAACTCGCTATTGCCTCACCGGAAAACTGCCATTATCGGCGACCTTTGTTTCCCTAGCTGCTTATCTGCTCCACCATCATCTCGTCGAGATTTTGACCTTGGTTGTTTTGTGTGGGTTCTCCTCTGTTTATTTGGTTGATTCTTGAACTGAAACGGAAAAGAAAGGGTCGTAGCGATGCCGCTCCTCGCTGGCGTTGCTCCTCCTGGCGTTGATTCTTCTCTGCTCCGTTGATGCCTTGTTCACGGGATCTGTTGAGTTTTGACTATGGCATTTTGCTGATGTTTTGGTCCCTGTACGATAATGGTGCCAAACTTGGCCATTGATATTTCGTTAACTCTTGTGGGGATACCAGTTGAAATTCTTATACTTCACGGATGATTATTTGGCCACTACTATGACCTTGACTCTATTGTGGTTTCATAATCTGTGTTTCTCAATTGATATTAGCCTAAATTGCGACAATTTGTCTGTTATTGTTACTGGTGTTTGATCCGCAGATTCATTGTTATTTGTCGCTGATGGAATTATTTTGCCAAGCAGTTACGTCTATTGATAAAAGCTTTAGACCATTTTACTGGTTTTGAACGATACTACACTTCACTTAACCTATGGAAAATATTTGCTTTTTGAGGCATTGCACTGAATATTGAACGATACTTCACTGGTTGTAGCCTACGAAATTTTTGAGGCTACGGATTGGTTTGAGGCTATGGATTGATATTGAACTGATACTATACTGGCCAATGAAAAAATACTTATACACGTATTGAGGCCTACACAAGGAATTGACGGATTTTGAACATGATACTGCACTTAAACCTTCCCGTTCCCGTGTCCCCAAAGCAAAAGGCGATGATGAATGCACTTTAATGCGAAGCAAGGTTAATAGAGTAGTGGGTTTGGTGCTTTGGCATGGCAACACGGCCCGGGCTCCGCGTTTGCAACCGTACCAAATCCCGAGCCTCTATTCGACGCGCCATACAAACCTGAGCCTAAATTTTGCAAAAACAAACCCCCTTTACTATTATTATATTTTATTACTACTATTATATATTATTATTATTATTATTATTATTATTATTATTATTATTATTACTATTATTATTATACCTTATTACTTTATTATTACTATTTTATTTTCATTAGTTATTACATTTTATTATTGTACTAATCCAATTACATTTTATTTGTTTTGCGAGGTACATTTGATTGAATGAATATGCCGCTCCCGGGTTCTACCTTTTGAACTTATTCTCATTATTTATGTAGTTAGACTTGATAGAATTTGTACAAATTATCTGTAAAATGAACCTTTGCTTATATATGATTATTTGATTGATTGCTTTACTTTATGCTCATTGCCTTTTATTGTGAAGTCGTTATTTAATTTATTGCAAATTGGGGCCGTCTTAGCAAATGCGTGCAAGTAAAAGAATATTTTCAAAATAAGCTTTTTTATTCGATTAATTATTCTTATTATTATTATTACTATTTTTAAATAATTCTTTTGAAAGAAAAGCACACTTGCAAATGATTTGGAAACCTGTCGGATTAACCGTATTTTACGGAATTTCGGAAGTGCCTTAAAAACCTTCTTCCGAGATTAATAAAACCTCTTACTTAGAATCTCTGAAAGACCGTCTTTTTCCTAAAACAGAGTTTTTGCACGCATTTGCTAATTTGGTTCCCTGTTTTCCTTAAATTGGGTGGCGACTCCAAAAAACTCCAAAAGAGTTAGTCCATCCTGTCGATATTCCGGAATTTATCCTTTTCGGGGGGTAATTTTTGGGGGTTCAACAGCGTGGCGACTCCGCTGGGGAACAATAAAGGTTTTGACCATAAAGGTTTCCAATTGTTTGCAACTAGCATGCCTAATTTATTTGCTTTATTATATCTGTTTGTTTGGTTTGCCTTATAAAGCATGTTTTATTTGTGCATAGTCTGCATTCCGTTCATATTTCCTCCCTCATGGAGCCTGTCAATTCTCTTTCATCTCCTCGATTTCATCACGGGGGGCCCGCATGACGGGCAATAATACAGGAAGGGCATTGTCCTTCCTAGGTCTCTGAATTTCTTTCGTGTCACCAAAGTTAGTTGGGGTATGGTTTGCCTGGTTTTATCATGGCCGGTTTTACTGGTTTATGGGGCCAGGTTTATCCCGCATAGGTCTGAATCAGCCTCAACCGCTAGCCCACTCTTAGAAGGAGATTAGGTCATGCATGCATATACACCTTAGTTTGGGGGAAAGTTCGGCAGATTTGGTTGGTTTGTGTTTTGGAGATGGCCTGGCATAGTGAGATCTAAGAGGCGAAGCCCCTGGTGTCTTTAAAAGGATCAGTGGGGTCCCTCTCGTGAATGGCTTTGCGTGTGTGCAGGCCTATGTTGATTATCCAGCTGCAACTTTGTAAAAATTGAAGTATGCTTGTCGCATACTAGGAGAGCGAAACCTCTGTGTCTTTGAATGACCAGTGGAGTCCCTCCTTGAAGACCAGTGAGGTCTTGGCTACCTAGGAAACTGAGAGGCTTGATTAAAGCATCAAGCCGAGGACCAGTGAGGAGCCCTATGAACAAGGTCGGTGAACCTTGCAAAACCTAAGAAGCTGAGAGGCTTGTCTAAAGCCGAGGACCAGTGAGGTTTTATTTTGAAAGGCCAATTGGCGCCTTTCATGATTTGCAGGCTGGTATTGTGAAAGGCAGTTGGAAATTTCTCCCTGGATGTTGTAAAGCAATTGAGAATCGTGCTTGGAGGAGTGTGGATGTTTGCAAAAGCTATGGAGGATTGTTTCGGATTTTAGGCATTTGGGTTTAGAATTTTGTGCAGATGCTGTGGAGAGCATGAGCTGTGTTAAAATGTTAATTGCCTGCCTTGCTTTATTTGCTCAAAATGCATTAAATACTAGGTGTTGCTTGCTTGTATGCAATCCTATGAATGACATGCAAACTATCTTAGTTACCCTTTGTGAGGTTTCTTTTGTTTTGTTTATTTCTCTAGCAAATGTTGGATTTGTGAAGTGCCTAACCATCCACCATGCAAGGGTTTCGAGATATGATTGATGGTAGACGTTCTAGTTCGCGAACGATGCAGCACCAGAAGCTAATGGCATTGCTTGAAAGAACTTGGCAATTGAACTTAGTAGCATTATTTTCAATTATAATTCAGTTTGAGGCCCTGAATTGCATTGTACTTTAAAGCTTATGTTAGTCTGAATCAACTCATTTTGAATTTATGAAAGTTGAAATAAAATGCATCTCATTCTTATTATATTATTTACGCTTGCATTTGTCTCCATTTCAAAATTAAAATTGATAAATCTGCCGAAGCTTTGCTTGTGACGTATGACAAAACAACTGAACAATTTAAAGCAACGCATTGAAAGTTATTGTCTGCGCTCTTTGGATATCGCACTATCTGTTAGAACTTCAACTGGGGCAGCTTTTATTGGTTGGTGTATGGCATTGAAGCAGTGATGCAGAACTACGCACGGTCTGATTCCCAAGGAGGGATACGTAGGCTCCCACATCGGGCTCGACCCTTTAGCATTTAAATTTTATTTTCCCCTAAGAAGGACAACTGGGGCAATTTTTGCAAAGCGAGTTAGAGATGCGGAAGATAATAACTGGGGCAGAATTTTGCAAGAAGCGGCGTTGGGTATTAAAGGTGAGTTGGCAAGAAGTTTGAAATTGGTTAAGCAAACAGTGCAAAGTCTAAGACAAAGGACGTTCAGTTTGTTTTAAAATATGTTACAAGTTTAAGTCAAGGCAAATTTTTGAAATGCATCTTTAACTTCATTTGCATACTTATTTCACTCGCTATATCGCATTAAAATATTTTATCTTGCCTCTATTTTTCGAAAATCTATGCTATTTGAGTTCATGAGCCAAGTTTCTGAAAGCAATTCGCAAATCTAAGTCCAATGAAGACGAGGGAGCAGCAGAAGCAGCAAGATCAGGATGAAGTCTGCACAAATCAAACGCTTCCTCCTCCCTCCCCAAAGCTAACAAGTCTTTTTTGAGAGCAGGAACATGAAAGCTTGCGAAGAAAGGATCATTCACACCATGGATGAGCAATTATTTGAACGAGCATCTAAAGTTTCCTTGCAGATGGCGTTGCATTGCCTTTTCATAACTTAAAGCACTGTGCTTTGTCATGAGTTATTGCCGAACAGGAGGCATTTCTACCTCTATGACTTTCATTCCTAATGGGCGACAAAGCCGAGGCTTGTTTTGTATTTTCAAAACTAAGCCCAATAAGGCATCGCTTTGTTTCAGGCGATAATCCGCACAAGGCTATCCTTGCCGGATTGTCTCGCCAATTGATTTATCAATGGCTATCGCACTGATTACATTTCCGCACTACTCTGCTCTGCGCTTGCCTTGAATTATGTCTTCGCACTTGTTTTGAAATTAACGCCTTGCTTTACTCTTTCAGGTTGACCATCGGCTACGAGAATTCCCTTTGTTGGACTATCTCGCCCATTGATTCGCCAAATGGCTCTTGCATTGCTTTACATTCACGCACTGCTTTTCTTTGCACTTGCTTTGAATTATGTCGTCGCACTTGCTTTAAAATTGATGCATTGCTTTACATTTTTCAGGTTGACCATCAGGCGGGGCTTCTTTCTTGTTGGACTTTCGCGCCTGTTGATTCGCTAAATCGCTTTAGCGTTGCTTTACATTTCACGCTAAATTGCCTTGCACTTGCTTTCAATTATGCCTTTGCACTTGCTTTATATTATGACTTGCTTTACTTTCAGTTTAACAGGTCAGCCCTAAGACCCTCCTTGCTTTGTGCCGGACCGGATCACCAGCTGATTTGTAGACAATCAATTCCAAGACCCTCCTTGCTGCGTGCCCGACCGGCTTGCCAGTTGATTTGTCAAGATGTTCAAATTGCCTTGCACTTGCTTTCAATTATGCCTTTGCACTTGCTTTATATTATGACTTGCTTTACTTTTAGTTTAACAGGTCAGCCCTGAGACCCTCCTTGCTTTGTGCCGGACCGGATCACCAGCTGATTTGTAGACAATCAATTCCAAGACCCTCCTTGCTGCGTGCCCGACCGGCTTGCCAGTTGATTTGTCAAGATGTTCAAATTGCTTTTCACTTGCTTTCAATTATGACTTTGCACTTGCTTTATATTATGACCCGCTTTACTTTTAGCTTAGCAGGTTAACAGGTCAGTCCCGAGACCCTCATTGCTTCGTGCCGGACCGGTTCGCCAGCTGATTTGTTCGACAATCAACCCCAAGACCCTCCTTGCTTCATGCCCGACCGGCTTGCCAGTTGATTTGTCAAGATTGTTGAAAATGATTTGCATTATGCCTTCGCACTTGCTTTATTGCTTCGCCAGTGGATGAGAAGACAATTTTATCAAAGATATTGCAGCTTGCACTTACAAATTACGTCATGCCTACCAAATTGAACATCAGATTCAATAAGAACTGAAGACGTTCAACGCTTTGCGGCACTATTAATACAAGCAACAGGACCCAGCTTTGCTTATTTGTTTTGCATTATCTTGCCTTTATTAATCCAATTTGCAACTTTGTTTTGCAGGCTGTTATCAAATTTAGGCTCGTTCACCTTATAATCGAACGTTTTAGGCTCGTTCGCTTTATAATTGAACGTTTAGGCTCATTCGCCTTATAATTGAATGTTTGGGCTCGTTCGCCTTATAAATGAACGTTATGTTACCTGCGTAGGATATAGATTAGCCAAGCCGACTTGAGATATTATGTCTCGTTAGTCAACTTATCTTATAAAAGCCTTGCATTTTACTATTCGATCTTGCTTTACTTATTGTTTTGCTTTATTGTTTCAGAATAAGGATCAGCTTAGAGGTTCTCCGGGTGGAGTATCTTGTCAGTTGATCGAAGGAAGAACTTTGGATGATATCACCACCCGCATTTACAATTTTTGTTATCACTTTATTTATTTCTTATTCCAATTATTACAGTTTATTAGCAATTGCACGCTTACCGTTTGTTGAGATTATTACAGGATTTTTAGCAGCACCGCAGCAGCATTTGGAGCATAACATGGAGCTTTTCTTAGCGACGAACCGGGGCAATCGTTGATATGAGCTAGACTCGTCAACGAAGACCTGAAGAATCGCACCCGCATAAGTCATCCACCCCAGAGGTAAGTCTTTTGTTAACCCTGAGTCTGAGGTTTGAGATTAAAGACAAGATGGCTCGGTTATCGAGATGCAGTGGAAGCTATGTCCGTGTAAACCCCTCTTTATGGGTGTGTCGTCGACCACATCTTCATAACTGGGGTGATTACAAGCCTCTCTTCCCGTACTTGAGCCGTCGTTACTGTCTCGTCTTTGATTTTCAAATCGCGTCGAACTACATATGGCCTGATTTTCTTTCAGCCCGAGATATGTAGGCAACTCAGAAACCGAAGTTCGGCCATGTCCATAAGCCTCTCATTTTGATCCTAGGAATCAGAGTCTTGGCTTTACCGTGACAAAATTGGCTTTCACGTCAACTTCTTTACCCTGGAAACTCTTTCATCCTTTCCGAGTAAAGAGGGGCAGCTGTTGACACCCAATTTTGTCCCGGATTTTAATTAAAGGTATAATAATTTTAAAATTAAGTTCAATTTTGAAATTGCAACTAGATAGCTAATTTTCAAGGAAAATGACCAAAATTGCAAGTCATCCCTTCATTTGCAGTGTACTATATAATTATTTGTTTAATTTAATTAAAAGGCTAAATCTGTTTTAAATTTTAATTTAGGATCATTTCTAAAAGGCCCATATCACACAAAAACCCCAACCCATTATTCACCATCTCCCATTATCAAAACCCTACACCCACCATTATATATAAAAAAGAACCCTAATCCCCTCATTTTTTATTTTCACCAGCAGCAGCCGTGCCCCTCACTGGATCTTCCTTACACCCCCCTCCTCATCTTTCTAACTCTCCCTCTCATATACACACACGGCATGAAAACCATATACACATCTAAGACAAAAAGCAGATCTGGGAAATGAGGGGAGTTACTGATTCACAAAAACAATGGGGTCGCCGGCGTATATGTTCACCGGAAAAACCATTTTCCGATCGACCTCGTTTTATTACTTAGGTGGGGTCACTGTTCTCGTCGATTCTACTTGTTTCTGGACGATTTGTAATCGGATCTGAGATTGATTGTGGAGTTGTAGCGACGCCGTCGTGTCTCTCACCGGAGAGCCATGGCCGGCGTTGCTCCTCCTCCTCTCTGCTATTAACTCGCTGTTGCCTCACCGGAAAACTGCCATTACCGGCGACCTTTGTTTCCCTAGCTGCTTATCTGCTCCACCATCATCTCGTCGAGATTGACCTTGGTTGTTTTGTGTGGGTTCTCCTCTGTTTATTTGGTTGATTCTTGAACTGAAACGGAAAAGAAAGGGTCGTAGCGATGCCGCTCCTCGCTGGCGTTGCTCCTCCTGGCGTTGATTCTTCTCTGCTCCGCTGATGCCTTGTTCACGGGATCTGTTGAGTTTTGACTATGGCATTTTGCTGATGTTTTGGTCCCTGTACGATAATGGTGCCAAACTTGGCCATTGATATTTCGTTAACTCTTGTGGGGATACCAGTTGAAATTCTTATACTTCACGGATGATTATTTGGCCACTGCTATGACCTTGACTCTATTGTGGTTTCATAATCTGTGTTTCTCAATTGATATTAGCCTAAATTGCGACAATTTGTCTGTTATTGTTACTGGTGTTTGATCCGCAGATTCATTGTTATTTGTCGCTGATGGAATTATTTTGCCAAGCAGTTACGTCTATTGATAAAAGCTTTAGACCATTTTACTGGTTTTGAACGATACTACACTTCACTTAACCTATGGAAAATATTTGCTTTTTGAGGCATTGCACTGAATATTGAACGATACTTCACTGGTTGTAGCCTACGAAATTTTTGAGGCTACGGATTGGTTTGAGGCTATGGATTGATATTGAACTGATACTATACTGGCCAATGAAAAAATACATACACGTATTGAGGCCTACACAAGGAATTGACGGATTTTGAACATGATACTGCACTTAAACCTTCCCGTTCCCGTGTCCCCAAAGTAAAAGGCGATGATGAATGCACTTTAATGCGAAGTAAGTTGAATAGAGTAGTGGGTTTGGTGCTTTGGCATGGCAACACGGTCCGGGCTCCGCGTTTGCAACCGTACCAAATCCCGAGCCTCTATTCGACGCGCCATACAAACCTGAGCCTAAATTTTGCAAAAACAAACCCCCTTTACTATTATTATATTTTATTACTACTATTATATATTATATATTATTATTATTATTATTATTATTATTATTATTATTATTATTATTTTTATTACTATTATTATTATACCTTATTACTTTATTATTATTATTTTATTTTCATTAGTTATTATATTTTATTATTGTACTAATCCAATTTCATTTTATTTGTTTTGCGAGGTACATTTGATTGAATGAATATGCCGCTCTCGGGTTCTACCTTTTGAACTTATTCTCATTATTTATGTAGTTAGACTTGATAGAATTTGTACAAATTATCTGTAAAATGAACCTTTGCTTATATATGATTATTTGATTGATTGCTTTACTTTATGCTCATTGCCTTTTATTGTGAAGTCGTTATTTAATTTATTGCAAATTGGGGCCGTCTTAGCAAATGCGTGCAAGTAAAAGAATATTTTCAAAATAAGTTTTTTTTATTCGATTAATTATTCTTATTATTATTACTATTTTTAAATAATTCTTTTGAAAGAAAAGCACACTTGCAAATGATTTGGAAACCTGTCGGATTAACCGTATTTTACGAAATTTCGGAAGTGCCTTAAAAACCTTCTTCCGAGATTAATAAAACCTCTTACTTAGAATCTCTGAAAGAACGTCTTTTTCCTAAAACGGAGTTTTTGCACGCATTTGCTAATTTGGTTCCCTGTTTTCTTTAAATTGGGTGGCGACTCCAAAAAACTCCAAAAGAGTTAGTCCATCCTGTCGATATTCCGGAATTTATCCTTTTCGGGGGTAATTTTTGAGGTTCAACAATAGATATTTTGGCAATGAATATACAAGTGGATGGCCCCCTAAAAAGACAGCAATATTTGGCAGCATTCATTTAGGTTGTATCTGTAGGGCTGAGCTAATTGTGAGTAAGCCAATAAAACAGTCCACTGTAATCATAAACCGTCACTAATTGTTTATAAAAACCTCCACAAATTTAAAATTTAGCTTGTGGGCTCGTCGTGGGAGTTTTAGAAAAACGTTACAGTATTGCTCGTGGCACTCATAACTGTGACGTTTTCAAAAACCGCCGCAGTTCATTTTGTGGGAGTTGGAAACTGCCACAAATTGTAAAAAAAAACCCCGGATAATTACCCTTTTCTTGTAGTGATAATTTAGTCGCGGTAATATTAGTATTTCCCAT
Organism: Petunia x hybrida; assembly: GCA_037355625.1. Lineage (NCBI taxonomy): Eukaryota > Viridiplantae > Streptophyta > Magnoliopsida > Solanales > Solanaceae > Petunia > Petunia x hybrida. Next base: position 1,684,382 of record JBBBVM010000059.1, on the reverse strand, counting down.
TTTCCATTTTATAAATTTACTAATGAATCAAATAAGACTTTTATTATGACTTGTACAAACGTCTCTTCCTAAAGAAAAAAAGATTAGCCAAAATGTTGATATTTTATGGTACTCTTATGTAATTTACGTTCAAGTAGTTTCCGTAATTGCAATGTGTAAAATTTTTAAATTCAAAAATTGACGTTGGATTTTTTACATATAATTATAAGATTTGACCATCTTATTCTAGGTTTCTCTGTTCAAAGAATAACAGAACGTATCAAGAATGAAGTTAATTTTATTAAATATTCAATATGATTCAATTTAATTTGGGGTTTTTTACACAAATATACAAATTTTCACCCTTATTTACATAAAAATAGCAATATTTCTCTAATTACAATGCATAGCATTATTTTTCTAACACATTTCACAATAAACTAACACATTTCACTTTCACTTCCCATTTTCCCCAAATTAGAAATTCTCTCACTTACTCTCTCTTACTCCCATCACCCCACACCCACACCTACCACCCCAACATCATAACCCCCACCCTAACGCCATCACCACCACCCCACCACCATTACCCCCACCACTCCAGCGCCATCACCCCCTTCCCCGCCTTGCACAGCAACACACCACCAAGGATTTTTGTATCCCAAATCATTCAGCTTTTCATTTTGCTATGAACGTCTGTGAAACAAAGCAGACGAAATTTCAAGAGATACTGGACAATTTCATTGCATTATTCCACATTCGAAATATATTGGTGGATCTAATTTACGTCACAAATGTACACTCTAGCGTCAGTTTCATATTTTTAGCCACCATAGGAATTTTCTTTTTAATATTTTTAGTCCCTTTGCCAAACTTAAGTGCGAACCTTGGTGGGTCCTGGCGATTGCCATAAGTTTTGAATAAAAGTCTAGCGTGTGTCGAAAATGGCGATTGCCATATTTTATTTCAAGCTCCACAAAAAGATATGCTTGGAACATAATTGTTTGAAAGCTTTTTAGTAAAGATCCAAAACTTTCTCATGGTCAAGATACAGATACTCATTACAGTTAGGAATATTATCTCCATATCCCTTAAACCAAGCTGGAGAATACCAAAAAAACGGAACTACATGCTTTTATTTTCATTTATATGTTTAATCTTTCTGCTTCTTGCTTATGAAAGTTGGAAAATATCGTAATAATAGTTAGATACGGTGCTGCAGAAACAGTTGAAACGGTGCAGAAACAGTTAAATACGGTGCTGCAGAAACAGTTGAAACGGTGCAGAAACAGTTAGATACGGTGCTGCAGAAACAGTTAGAAACAGTTGAAACGATGCAGAAACAGTTAGATACGGTGCTGCAGAAACAGTTGAAACGGTGTAGAAACAGTTAGATACGGTGCTGCAGAAACAATTGAGACGGTGCAGAAACAGTTAGAAACAGTTGAAACGGTGCAGAAACAGTTAGATACGGTGCTGCAGAAACAGTTGAAACGGTGCAGAAACAGTTAGATACGGTGCTGCAGAAACAGTTGAAACGGTGCAGAAACAGTTGAGATACGGTGCTGCAGAAACAGTTGAAACGGTGCAGAAACAGTTGAGATACGGTGAGATACAACGAGATACATCGAGGATGGGATGATGAAAAGTGAAATTGGGGGAAATGATAGGAATAAAAGTGAAATTGGGAGAAATGGTGGGAGGAAAAGTGAAATAGGGAGAAATAGGAGGAGCAAAAGTGATAGTGGGGGAAATAAGAGTAAGAATGTAGGGGTTTGGTATATTATGGGAAAATATTGCTATGTTTTTGCTATATTTGTAATTAACATGTGTTTTCCTCTATATAGGGTTATTTTGCTAAAATGTTGCTATGTTTGGTAATTAAGTTCTAAAACTTGTACTTTTATGTAAAAAATCCTTTAATTTGTTCATGGATTCGGGGATTTGCAAAAATATGAAACGGGAAGCCATGGTTTGCCTTTTTGCCCCCGCTAAGAGATGGTTTGCAAAAATGCCCCCGTTAAGATTTAATGAAAAAAATCCGGGGCCAAGACTTCCCGTTATATTTTTCCGCTTTTCAACACTTATCCCTTCAAGTATTGGCAATAGGCAATACTTGCCGTACACTGGGTCGCAAGTCTTGGCAAGACTTGCCATTGTCCCCTGCTCGATTTTCCAACACTTGCACGACAAGTATTGGCAATAAGCAACACTTGCTGCATTGCATCGTAAGTCTTGGCAATTGTCAACACTTGCCCCTTCCAGTTTTCCCTGCATTCTCGCCATATAACTTGAAGTATTGGCAAAACAGCACTTGCCCTTGAAGTATAGTCAATTGCCAAGACTTACACATTTTTTGCATTGAAATCTTGACTTGCAGACTAAATAAGAGCATTTTGCTAAAACATTCTTTAGCACGAGTAATTTTGTAAAACCATTCCTTATGGAGGGCATCCGGTGAAATTTTTTGCATGGATTCAAGCCAACTGAAAGAATATCTCACTAGCTTAATTAAAGCTTTGAATCAAGGGCGGGCTTACTAGTGCTATTACAATATATTATACACGGAGTAATACTCATTGTAGCCTATCCAAAGGTCTAAATTCCATATCTATGACTAATAATTTGGTTCAATGGTCTCTTCATTTTACATAGGAGACCTCTTTGCGGCAGTCAAAAACTTGTTGATCGCTGTACACTTTCTTTGAACTTTCTTAATGATTATATTATCTATAGTCAAATCTCTTTCTTTTATCCAAATACTATTATAAAAGTACTCCTTCCGTCCCAAATTGAGTGTCTTAGTTTGACTGGCCACATAATTTAAGAAATATAGAGAGACTTTTTAATTTTGTTGTTCTAAATGAAAGGTGTGTGTAATGTACTAAAATGTCCTTTGAATTTGTGGTTTTAAATCTGCCATGTAGGATGTTTGAATTGTCAACTTACTAAATAGAGAAAGAGACACTCATTTTGAGATAAACCAAAAAGGAAAGTAAGACACTCAATTTGGGACGGTGGGGTATATAATATTACATAACATGAAATAATGTTAGAGTGGATGACTATTACAAAAATGACTCAAGTATATTTCATTTTCAAGTTAGAATATTCAACACGTCAAATAGGAAACTCGTGGATAAAAGTTTAAAGACCATATGTGTTGTACTTAGGAGACGGAGTTGATAAAGTCGAACAGCTTTAAATAAAATAAACACCTAATTTCGTGACCATAAACGAATTACTTATTATCCTATATTGCTTTACTGTTTTTCCTCCCAAATATTTAGCATGTACGTAACAAACTGATGATGGCATAGTCGGCGTCAAGATCGTTTGACAACTGCTATTCCAAGCTCATGTTAGGCTGTTACAAAAACAAACACTACCTTTAAAGTTCACTGAATTTTTTTAATTGTCATAACAATTTGTGCATTTCTAAGCAGTCAGCTGTGATCGTATTCTCCATTACAATCTAATTTTTTTCTGCCTAGCTAGAGAAAATATGATATTTGGCACGTTCCCCATTTGGTCTAGTTGATCGGATGCTTATAGGTAGAACCGTAGAAGCAAGTCTCTTGTTTGACCTGATAAAAAATAAACAGTATTCTTCCTATTCCGTTTTATATAATAGTGTTATTTGATTTTTTGTTTATTACAAAAGAATAATAGAAATACCTTTTCATATTAGATATTTTTAATAAAAATTTCAGTTACTTGAAATATTATATATATATATATATACACACACACACACACACACATACACATACACACACTCACAAAAGTGTGATGACATGTTCAATAATACCATTAAATCAACACCTTTACATAAAAATGAAACGATTGAACGAATATAGTGTAAGTAAACCGTAAAAAGTTTCAATGAAACAAGAATTAGAATCATACTCTCATAATATAAGTATAGCGATTGAAAACCTTATTTAATGTGATGACGTAAAGCCCTAGTCACCTGCAGGATTTCATCAATACGGTTTGATGAAGGAAGGACTAGTATCATTGTATACCCATCTTTCCTCATTTTACGTGGTTTCTATTATTTGGGTAATAATAGTACACCCATCTTTCATTATTTGGTTACACTTGCCCAATTTAAAATTAAAGAAGGACTTTTTCAACAACCCAAAAACGCCATCTAAAAAGTTTAGCAGCCGCCATAAGTATAAATTAATGAAGTCACCAAAAGTGTACAGGAAATTGAGTGAATAAATACGCATAGTCGAGGCCAACCAATTATAAGTTGCTAGTATATTCTTTACATCTTCTCTGTACTCAATTATCAGAAACTTGACAAGTATGGGGAGAAGAACTTTTGTAGCTGCACTAACTTTATTTGTGACCCTTCATGTTTTACAACTTCCTATAGTTTCTGCTGCTACAATAGGAAAAAGAGTGACAGTTTTAAGCATAGATGGAGGTGGGATCAGAGGACTTATTCCTGGCACCCTTCTTGCTTTCCTTGAATCCAAGCTTCAGGTATACTCATCAACCACTACTACTCACAAAGTAAGACAGTAAAAGTTCTAAATTGAGAGAATAGGTTCTGAAATAAGTGGTTTAGCTCGGGATATTTGGTACCATGGAAGTCATCTTCTAGAAAATGACTTATTTTGTTGAAAATGCTTTCTGGTGTTTAGTTAGACAGTTAATAATAGTATTAATTTACAGGTAATGTTTTGATGAAAATTTTGAGTTTTGAAGGTTCAAAGCAGTGATATTGAGGTATGAGTTGAAATAATCGTAAAGGAGGGAAAGATAACATCCAATAAGAATTCAGGAAAGTCATATTTTCCCTAAAATTGTGGAAAATTATTGATAAAAATTTACCGGCACATCGATATGTATACCCAAGCAATACATGTCCATAACATCCACAGTTATGACTAAACAATAGTTATTTAATACACTTCATCCCTTTAACTTATCATTTAACTATGACAAATTAAGATAGTTTCGTATAAATATTGGTTATAAATTTGTAAGTTTTAACCAAGCTACTACTTTGACATTTTATTCTAAATTTAGAAATTTGTGGACTATAATGATCCTAAACTTGTCTGGTTATTCTATAGGAACTTGATGGACCAAATGCAAGAATTGCTGACTATTTTGATGTGGTAGCTGGAACTAGCACAGGTGGACTATTAAGTACCATGCTAACAGCTCCAAACAAGGATAATCGCCCTTTATATGCAGCGAAAGATATTACCAACTTTTACATGGAGCATGGCCCTAAAATCTTTCCTGCAAGCAGGTTAATTACAGCAGTTGATAATTAATTGATCTACTGTTTTCTTCTTTGAGTTTGTTGAGTAGTCATTTACTGATGGTAAATGTTTATATGTAAATAATTATGCAGTCGGAACAGCTTCGTGAAGAGGCTTACGAATTTATTTGGAGGGCCAAAGTATGACGGAATATATCTGAGTTCATTGGTTAAGTCAATCTTAGGCAATCTTACTATGAAGCAAACACTGACTCAAACAGTCATCCCAGCTTTTGATATCAAGCGCCTTCAAGCTATCATATTCACAACTGCTGATGTACAATCCTCTTTACCTAAATAAAGTTCTTTATGTCTTACTCGTGCACATAGGAGTAATATATATAGTAGTTGGTTTAACTTTATTCATAAGAGTTACATAGGAGTAATATATATAGTAGTTGGTTATAAATATTGATAGCATAACGAATTGGTGGCATTGTCAATACGATCTAATATGTTATAATGATTTAACTAGTACTGATTATCATTCATGCATTATGTTAACAAATAATTATTAACTAGTGTTACCTGCTAATCCTTCTATTTCATTCACGACAGTATTTGACTGGTTACAAAAGTTAACTAAACATTTAGATCTTGTGGTCTTAAAAATAACAAAAATTACTACTGCTAAAGTAACATATTTAGAGGTAATATGATAAGTTTAAATTTAGAAAACAAAATTTATGTTTTATTTATGATAAGTTTAATATGATAAGTTCAACATTGAAAGTATCATTTTTCTCTAAACAAAAATGGAACAAATAGAGTACTATCTTTTAACTGTCTTGATCAATAAGTGGAGTATGTTTTATGCTGAATGTGCATAAAACTTAATCTCAATCCATACTAATTACTATGTACATTGGACAGGCAAGAGCGAATGTGTCCAAGGATGCTCTACTATCAGACGTTTGTCTTAGTACCTCTGCAGCACCCACCTATTTCCCTGTACACTATTTTGAGACCAAGGATGCTGAAGGCAAAATACGTGCATTTGATCTTATTGATGGAGGTGTTGCTGCAAATAACCCAGTAAGTAGCCATTTGTAGCTAAAAGAGTAGAATGCTTATAAATTTTATTTATATCGACGTTACCATTTACTTTGAATTACGTTTTACTTATGTTAGTATGTTTAATATAGGTTCTATATATATTCTCTAAAAGTCTTTAAACGTGTTAAAGTTTAGATACTAGTTAATAAACGTTGAGTTATTTGGTTCCTACCTACCCCCACCCCACCCCACCCCCACAGCCTATATGTGTTTGAATATACTTGCCTTAATTAATTATTTTTGCAGACTCTAATGGCAATTACTCACATTACAAGAGAAACCATGTTGGGAAGATTACAATATCATGAGGACATGAACACTATGGACAGCAAGAAAATGTTGGTTCTCTCACTGGGCACTGGTATAGACAAGAAGGAAAGGAAGTATAGTGCTGCCTTAGCTTCTAAGTGGGGTGTTCTTGGTTGGTTGTATAACAATGGTGATAGTCCATTGATAGATGTTTATGGTGATGCAAGTGCTGATATTGTGGATATACACCTTTCAACCATTTTTCAGTCCCTTGGCAATGAAAAGAATTATCTCCGAATTCAGGTACTATTAAGATTAGACCATTCAACTTGAATTAATCAATTTTTGTGGTATTGGGGACTGTCCGACTACACTTATTTAAAAAGTTAAACGATTTGAGAGAGCAACACGCCATGTCACCTGCAAGCATGATTTAGAAAAGTGGTTAGAGAGAGCGAAAAGCCATGTCATATACGAGCATGATTTTCTTTTCACATGACTCAGGCATCCTTTTTTTTAAAAAAAAAAAAAATTATTATAACGAGTGACAGTGAGAGTTGAATCTATGCCTTGTAATTGTTCTAATACTATCTTGTTGAAATGTATGACTACTTCATCAATTTTAAACGATTAGAGAATACAATTTTATTTAGTTAATTATATATGTCTTCAACATGAAACACATATATAGAGTTAAGTTCTGTCCATTAAGAGTATTTGATTATTTAAAGCATCAGGTTATGTTGATGTAAATTTACATGTAAATTTGCATAATAAGCCTAATAAGGTAAACCTAAAAAGTAGAGTAATAACCTATTATATCCAGTTAAACTGTACTATAGTGTAAAAAAATTTGCATTACGAGTATATACAACTTTAATCCGGACACATATATATCATCTTCATGTTAACCTTGTCTTGTACAGGATGATAACTTGACTGGCGAGGCTGCATCGATGGATATTTCGACCACAAAGAACATGGAAACACTCGTGCGAATTGGTAATGATCTTTTGAAGAAGCCTTTGTCAAGGGTTAATTTAGAGACAGGCCGTTATGAGGAAGTCAGTGGAGAGGGTACCAATGAAGAAGGTCTTGTTAGATTTGCTAAGTTGCTTTCAGAGCAAAGAAAACTTAGACAACCTGTTGAGGAGTTTGCTTCCACTAGAAAAGTACTCCAACAATTTATCAAACACAGATAATAGAAAGCCTTATATGTATTCATTTTTGCTTAGTGTTTTCATAATTAGTTGAAAGGGCAACTTCTGTAAAATAGAATGAATCTCCAAAAAGAAATATAAAAAATTCCGAGTTCTTCTATTATTTGATTGTTACAAGCTTCAACCGGTTGCTGCTTAAAAAATCTGAAAGGACACACGGACTTCGCAAATATCGGGAAAGCCAACATGTTATAAATAGCAAAAATTCCAATGAGCTTCTCTCCAGTGCACCTAGTGTCCAGTCCAGCCAGTGCCCTTCTATTCGATTAACACCAGTCCATATTTAAATCTAAAAATATAATTTTATTTTAGTTAAACAACTCTTTAAATCATAGTTAAACTAACAACTTCGGAAAAAATTGCCAAGCAACATGAGCTTCTAAAAATATTGAGATTATGATTTCAGCAAGATTTTGTTTCCAAGGGATAATTCGTTCAAGAGAGAAAAGATGCAAGAATCAACAAAAACATAAGAGTAAATCACCTACAAATTACAACGACAACAAAAGAACACAACAAAAAATAAAATCAGTTGATCATCAACAATTCTTTTTCTGGAGAATCAATGACAACAATAGAACATGTTATTCTTCCTTCTTGTCATAATCTTAGTAATAGCTATGTATTTCTAGGGGCCTCCTCCAGTTGGATCAATAAGAACTACTAGTGAGTTAATTAAAAAACTGAATTAGCAATTGACGAAGGTATTCTACGTCTTGTTACAATGAAGAATAAGAGTCAAATTCATTGTGTTGGTTAGGGTTCATAGAGAGAGAAACAATAGTAGAGAGAGGAAGTATTCTTATTTCTTTTCATGAACAAGTGCAAGTATATGGTGTAGTTTTGATGCATAGTCATTTTTGGACGTGTTAAATGAGAATTATCTACTGTTTCAAAATTAATTGAGGAATAGCCACCGCGCGCACATATACTCCATTAGTATTGGCAAACAGTCTGGACTAGTCCCAGGTTTTTATATTAGGACTTTTAACTATATATGTTCAAAGTCCCATTATTTTATAATTGGATAGTCCCCCTGGTGCTTTATATATATAAAGTCCCAGTATTTAATTAGCTCAAAGTCCCAGTATTTTATATTGGGATTGGTGTTTAAGTGATCTCAGTATTTTATACTGACTTTGAACTAACATATTCAAAAGTCCCAGTATAAAATACTGAGACTTGTCCGAGGTAGCTATTTCTCAACGAATTTATTTTTGATGGCTACGGATCAATTAACGCATGCCAAACAGGCCCCTACGCGAAATTTTTACAAGTATATTTATGATGGGCCTTGACCCAGGCTTACTAACTAGCTACGTAAAATTTTCACCCACAGGCCACTTTTATCACAGGTTTTAGTTTAAAGCCACTTTTTTTATTGGTCTTACATAAGAGGCCACTTTTTGGAACTTCAATCTTTGTGGGCTGAAGTTCAAACCTTGTGGGTTCAACTTCATGCCTAAATTATGAAGTTTCAACTTCAATCCGTAAGAGCTGAACTTTTAGATATAGATACGTAAACTTCAACCCTTGTGGGCTGAAGTTGAACTTCAATCCTTGTGGGCTGAACTTGTGTGAAGTTCAACCCAAAAGAATTGAAGTTTCAAAAAGTGGCCTCTCATGTAAAACCAATAAAAAAAGTGGCCTCAAACCAAAGACCACTGCCAAAAGTGGCCTTTGGTGCACTTCCTCCACTAACTGCTTGAGTCCAAATCAATATACATTGGGCCCACCATAAAATAAAGGAATTTTTACATAAAAGTACAAGTTTTAGAAGTTATTTTAAAAACATAGCAATATTTTAGAAAAATTACCCATTATAGAGGAAAGGAGAAGTTAATTACAACCATAGCAAAAACAAGCAATATTTTCCCATAACATACCAAACCCTTACATTATTCCTTCTATTTCCCCCACTATCACTTTTGCTCCTCCCATTTCCCCCTATTTCACTTTTCATCCCACCATTTCTCCCAAATTCACTTTTACTCCTCCCATTTCCCCCAATTTCACTTTTCCTCCCACTATTTCCCCCAATTTCACTTTTACTCCTCCTATTTCCCCCAATTTCACTTTTCCTCATCCTATCCTCACTGTATCTCGTTGTATCTCACTATATCTCGATGTTTCTCAACTACCAACTATCTCGTATCTCATTGTATCTCAACTACCAATCAGCTCGTATCTAACCATATCTCGCCTACCAACCACATCGTATCTCATTGTATCTCAACTACCAACCACATCGTATCTTGTTGAATCTCACTGTATCTCAACTACCAACCACCTTATATCTATCCGTATCTCGCCTACCAACCACATCGTATCTCATTGTATCTCAACTACCAACCACCTCGTATCTAACCACATCTTTGTGATACTAAGCACATAGATATCAAGTATAACTATGCAAGAGACATGTATAAACGCAAGAGGTTGAACCTGGTGAAAATATCTACAGAAGATATGGTAGCAGACCCACTGACCAAGCCTTTAGCTAGAGATGCATTTGTGAGACACACTAGGTCTCAAGGCTTGCATAGACTTTGAGTGATTTTGTATCATTCTTTGTTTTTCGAGTTGTTCACAAAACTATGTTATTTGATAATTAATAAAGTTGATTTACTTACATACATATTCATGATTTATTGAGTGTTTAGTACATTCTTCAATTATATTTTAGTATGTCGGGTAGACAAGAGGCTGGCCTTCTCACACAGGCAACCGCCTCCTTATCTTAGTAATAAGTGGAGATGAGACTTGATTTTAAGAAAAAAAATTATCAAATGGATAATTTGAGAGCTATATGCTTAAAATCAGTAGAGTCGCTTAAATAATGACATAAGGTTCTTAAGGTGAAAGGATGTTCACCTAGTCTACTTTGTGAGCTAGATGTGATTTTAAGAAACTCAAATTTAGATACTTATGGTGTCTGAATTTCATCTATACAACATTCTTTATAATGACATACGCTCCTTATGGAAAGGAGAAAAATGTTGTAGCACGCGTTTCATACCATGTGTGCTAATGTCGACCATGGGTTAACATAAGTTTAATCTCAACTTAATATTGTGTGAGACCTAGAGCCTTTATGCTGGCTCAAAAATGTGTACCCTCAGCGACTCCGATCAGATACTTGAGACTTAGTCTAATGTTATCTATCTTAGCGTATTTCCAAAAGACCATGAAAATAGATGCGGTCTGGCTAGGCATATCTAGAAAAGCAGTTGAGCTAATGTTAAAATAATCGTGAGGAGAGAAAGATCATTAATGGAATCTCATTAATTTGTGTTCACAGGTGCACCAGTTATAACTTATGAATTATAATTGTGAATACAAAGAATAATGATATTTGAGATTTTGAGAGAATATCAAAATATGATTCATATGATCTAGGGTATTGCATACTTTATAATCTACTTGCAGGTTTGTACTCGACGAGAGGCTATATACTCCTAACAGATGTATAGCACGTAGCTCTCACAGTATGTCGGTCGCACGGTCTATTTCACTGTATGAATATTTGTAGAGATGGGATGAGAATATGTTTCTCATATTATTAGAGCACTTCCATTATGTGTGAGTGAGAGATGTTTGAATTATCTATTTAAGAGTCCACCCATAAATGGGTGCTCCTAAAGTCTATCCAGGTAAAAATGAATAAGTTACCCGGTAGAGTCCTATAAGAGGACATCTACTTTATATACAGTCATATATACAGTAAAAGACTCAAATAAACAGAACTATTTTTCTACTGTTCTCCCTACTACTCCTCTCTATCAAAATATTGGGTGTTTAGACTTTAGAAAAAGGGGTTGCTCCGTCAAGATTGTGACAACCACTGACGGTCAGTAATTTCAGCCGTGGTTAAGATCCTACCGCTTTCGCTTACAAGGAGAACAAGTTCTCTTATTTATGTTCAGTTAATCTATTAATGTAACACCCCAGCTAGGGTTAAGTGTCCCACATCGGCATAACACAGGAGAGATGCTGGGTATATAAGTTAACTGGCCTTAGACCCTAGTGACGCGTTTTAAAGCCGTACGGGCCTAGGCCCAAAGCGGACAGTATCACTAGCGGGCTCGGGCTGTTAAACTTGGTATCAGAGCCTCAGGTTTAGAGAGTCCTAGGGATCTATGAAGCCGCGTCAGTAGAGTCTTGTTTATGGGTATGAAGCGCGCCATACTTATGAACAGGAGGCTGTAGACATTTAAGAAAAGTCTCTTCTTGTTCTCACTCTAGATCGTGCAATAGAGCCTCACTATAGGAAAATTTCTAATGTACTCGTTTTTTCGAATTCGCAGAAATGGCTCATACTCGAAGCTCTAGCATCAACGATCAAGAAACTCCTGAAGAAACTATTGCAGCTATCGCGAGTAAGAAGAGAACTAAGAAAAGTAAGAAGGGTAGACCTGCTAAGAACGCTCCAGTGCCCCAGGTTGAACAAGATGAAGAGGTAGAGCAGGTTGAGCATAATGCGCAAGCTAATCATGGTCAAGTTCCACGCCCACCAGTAGTTCCGGCTCCGATGGGTATATCTCCAGAGGTGGGGTATGTGCTTAACACTGTTGGTAGTACTATGGATATGTTTCAGACTTTCTTGGCCAACCAGAACCAGAGGAAAGAGGACAGCCCCGAGTTGTCCAGGGTGGATAAATTTATCAAGTTGAACCCTCTATTGTTTCATGGTAACAAAGTTGATGAAGACCCCATGCTATGGTTAGAAGGTGTCCAGAAAACCCTCCCGATTATGAAAATTACTGGTAATGATGCTGTTGAATTGGCTGCCTTCTAGCTCAGGGATGTAGCTGGATCCTGGTTTCAGATGTGGGACAACGAAAGAGCTGAAAAGGATAGTCCACCTACTTGGAAAGAATTTGAAGAGGCATTTATAGCTAACTTCATACCAGAAGATGATAAGGAAGCTAAAGCTACATAATTCGAGCAGCTCAAGTAAGGGAGTAAAAGTGTACCAGAGTATCACATGGAATTCATCACTTTGGCTAAGTATTCTCCGGACATGGTCAAGACAGATAGATCAAAGATTCGCAGGTTTGTCAATGGTTTGGGTAGTCACATCAAGGACACCACATCAGCTGCAGCAGCAAGGATGAGAGCTTTCTCTTCAGTTGTGGGATTTGCTAAGAATTTGGAAAGAGACAAACAACAAAGGAGGGAAGAAAAGGAGTACAATAAGAGGGCCCGCACAACGGGTGGTTATAGTGGTTCAGCCAGTGGAGCGGGAAGAGGTTCCTCCAGTAAGGGGTTTATTGCACCAGCGCCGCCTATTCATCATTCAGTTGGTGGGTCATCTTTTAAAAAGAGTCAGAGCTATGGGAATCAGTCCCTCCCGAATCAGAGTTTCAAGGCAAATGTCTCTCAGAGTCAGAGCAGCGTTGGACAACAGTTTCAGCAGAAAGATCCTTGCACTTTATGTGGGCGTGCACATTCAGGGCCGTGTATGATGAGTACCGGGGGTTGTTTCTATTGTCATAAAGAAGGGCATTACAAATCTGAGTGCCCAAAGCTGCAGCAAAATTTTGGTAGGGGAGTAGCACGTCCAACAGGTTCTTCAGGTACTACAGTTGCACCACCCCAAGCTCGTGGCCCTCAGTATCAGGCCGGGCAAGGGGCGGGTAGAGGCTCAGACTTAGCTAATCAGGCAGGGGGACGACCCCGTCTATATGCCATACTTGATCGTCAGAGTGCAGAGGCATCTCCAGCAGTTGTCACATGTATACTTCAAGTTTGTTCACATAATGCATATGTCTTGATTGATCCAGGTTCTACATATTCTTATGTCACTCCGTATTTCGCTATGAGTCTCGGGCTAGAACCTGAGCAGTTAAGTGAGTCCTTCTTAGTATCTACTCCTGTTGGTGAGCCAGTGAAAGCAACTAGAGATTATAAGAGTTGCTCAATTTCAGTCCAAGGCCGCAATACCACGGCCAATCTCATAGAGTTAGAAATGGTGGACTTCGATGTGATCATAGGTATGGATTGGCTATCTTCTTGCCATGCCATGTTGGATTGTCGTGCAAAGATAGTCAGATTCCAGTTTTCAAATGAAGAAGTCCTTGAATGGAAGGGTAGTTCAGCATCTCCAGTGGGTAAATTTATTTCTTACCTTAAGGCGCAAAAGATGATAAGTAAAGGGTGTGTTGCCTATTTGGCTCATATCATTAATGCAGAATCAGAGGCGCCAACTCTCCAGTCGGTGCCAGTTGTTAGGGAATTTATAGAAGTTTTTTCAGATGACCTTCCCGGACTTCCTCCAAAAAGAATCATAGAGTTTGGTATTGACCTCGTCCCGGGCACTCAGCCCATATCTATTCCTCCCTATAGAATGGCCCCAACAGAGCTTAAAGAATTGAAAGAGCAGTTGAAAGATCTTCTTGACAAGGGCTTCATCAGGCGGAGTGTGTCACCGTGGGGTGCCGCGGTCCTATTTGTCAAGAAGAAAGATGGGTCTCTCAGAATGTGTATCGATTATCGGCAGTTGAACAAAGTTACAGTTAAAAATAAGTATCCATTGCCTAGAATTGATGACTTATTTGACCAACTTCAGGGTGCAAAGTACTTTTCAAAGATAGACTTGAGGTCGGGGTATCACCAGTTGAGAATCAGAGAAGAAGATATCTCAAAGACAGCCTTCAGGACTCGCTACGGGCACTATGAATTTTTAGTGATGTCCTTTGGGTGGACAAATGCACCCGCAGCATTCATGGACCTAATGAACAGGGTCTTTATGCCATACTTAGACACCTTTATTATTGTGTTTATAGACGATATTTTGGTGTATTCCAAAAGCAAGGAAGAACATGCAGAGCACCTCAGGATAACATTGCGGACTTTGAAAGAGAATCAGCTTTATGCCAAGTTTTCCAAATGTGAATTTTGGCTCTAGTCAGTGGCATTCTTAGGCCACGTGGTATCTAGCGAAGGCATTAAAGTAGATCCTCAGAAGATTGAAGCGGTGAAGAATTAGCCAAGGCCGACAACAGCGACTGAAATCCGAAGTTTCTTGGGTTTGGCAGGCTACTATAGGAGATTTGTAGAGGGCTTTTCTTCACTTGCAGCACCATTGACCAAGCTGACTCAGAAAGCAGTTAAATTTCAGTGGTCAGATGCGTGCGAGCAGAGTTTTCAGGAATTGAAAAAGAGGTTGACTACTGCACCTGTGTTAACGTTGCCGACAAGTTTGGGTGGATTCACGGTGTATTGTGATGCCTCCAGAGTAGGGCCTGGTTGTGTTCTCATGCAAGAAGGAAAAGTTGTTGCATATGCTTCCAGGCAGTTGAAAAACCACGAAAAGAACTACCCCACTCACGACTTAGAGCTTGCAGCAGTGGTGTTTGCTTTAAAAATATAGCGACACTACTTGTATGGTGAGCGTTCTGATATATATACCGACCATAAGAGTCTCCAGTACATTTTCAAGCAAAAGGAGTTAAATTTGAGGCAGAGAAGGTGGCTCGAGCTATTGAAGGATTATGACATTAATATCCTTTACCATCCGGGCAAAGCTAATGTGGTAGCATACGCACTCAGCAGAAAGTCAATGGGTGTCTTAGCTCATTTATCAGTCCAGAGGAGACTAGGGGTGTTTATCGGTCGGTTCGGTTCGATTTTGCACCTTATCGGTTTGGACTATCGGTTTTCGATTTTTAAAAGTGCTAAACCAATAACCGAACCAATAAGCTATCGGTTATCGGATTTCGGGTTATCGGTTTTAGGTTCTTATCGGTTCGGTTTTCGGTTTAACCATTAAGAAACTTAGGCTTAACAAGTGTAAAAAAAAAAAAAAACCTCTTAAACGATTGCATCCAATACAAAATCGGCTTTATTTTCACAGCGAATTCAAATGCCTCTTACAGCATTCACCATATTCAAAAAAGTAAACAACAATAGATTCAAATATACTTCATTATTCTATAAACTAATGGAGGAGGCAAGGAGTGAAATAGTAAATCGGTGGTTCAAATGGATGGGGAGACTTGAAAGTTACACAAGTAAAAGAGACTAGAGTTTGAGGTTTCCAAGTTCCAACTAATTAGTAATTAAGTATACTACTTTTATGCACATAAGCGCAATATAGTAAATTTGAAAACCTTATTGGGTTATCGGTTTAACCAATAAGAATATGTACAAAACCGACAACCGAACCGCTAACCCAATAATTTTTTTTTACAAACCGTTAAATAACCGATAACCCGATAACCCAATATTTATAAACCATTAACTTTTTATCGGTTCGGTTTATCGGTTTAAACCGAAAAATGAACAGCCCTAGAGGAGACCGTTAGGCCGAGAAATGCAAAAGTTGGCAAATAACGGGATCAGACTGGATGAGACAGAAGGAGGAGATGTGGTTGCTTATGCCTTGGCACGTTCATCACTAGTTGTACATGTTAAGGCTGAGCAAGATGAGGATCCGTACCTGGTGAAAATAAAAGAGGGAGTCAAAAATAAAGAAATCACTTCTTTCACTCTTGGAAGCGATGGAGTTTTGAAGCTAAATGACAGGTTATGTGTACCAGATATAGATGATCTCAGAAAACCCATCATGGAAGAAGCTCACAGCTCGAGATACTCTATTCACCCAGGTGCTACTAAAATGTATCAAGATTTGAAGGATTTGTATTGGTGGAAAGGCATGAAGAAGCAAGTGGTAGATTATGTGGCTAAATGTTTTAATTGTTAGCATGTCAAGGCAGAGCATCAAAGGCCGGTTGGTCTACTTCAGGATATAGAGATACCGCAGTGGAAATGGGAAACTTGACATATAATATAACGTAAATTATCATAACGAAATACGAAAATAAATGCATATAACTCAAGGATAGACTTACGAACGATAACTTGAATGAGGTTTAGCTAATATGCACCATCTCGCTCCAATTAAGTACATATATATTAACTCTTTAAGACATTTTATCAAACACTTGGTAGGCGGGATTTTGTGAGTAAAACCTCTATAGTAAAGGGTTATATCAACTCACCTCGATTACTCCTCGAGCCTAAACGTAGCTCCAATGGACGCACTTCACTTCACCCAACAACTACAACCACCAATTTACGTAATCAATCCAGAAATTCTCATCTTTATCCTAATTTAAAAACTTCTAGTTCATATTCTAAACTTTCTAGGTTTTCGAGAAACATCCCAATAAATATAATCAATTATGACGTGAGATTCTTGGGTATAATAATGATATCACATCTCAATTTCACGAAATAAAATTACCTCGATGTGAATTGAAAGTGGGGTTTGGATCGAAAGCTTCCAGGACCGAAGTTACGCTAGTTGTTGTTTCTCTGCTTTGATATACTAACGGCGAAGAGTAAGTATTTTGAGTACCCTTACTCTGTCTTGGAACACGTTTAAAAAGAATCCCCAGGGAACTGAATCACTGATCTTTTATTTGATTCCCTTGCTTTGATATCCTTATTATAATAATATTTTATTTATACTTAAATATTTTACTTTGAAAAAGAATAATGCATAAGGAATCAAATTTGTCCCTTTTACTGGATAGGAGTAGGAGTACGCTAAAACTCTTTTAAGTATAGCCACTGCTGTTTACGTCTTGGCCATATAAATATAATTCAAGTTTAGGCCAACTAAGCTAGTTTTAATTTTTTTTGGCACTTCTTGCAATTCCTTCTTCTACTTTAAATATAATTAAATATTTGTACTTCATCCACGATAGATGTTTTAACTTATTTTTTTTCGTGCACTTCCTATTCGGACCTCGTCATTATATATGAAACGACTTTACGTAAATATTTCTCACACCAATAAGTGTCCTAAAACTTAGAAATTTTGGGGAATGTCACAATTAAGTATAGGTTATATGTACAAAAGGGTATAGTACTTAGATGCAGGAAAAAGGAAAGAAAATCAATTCTTTTCAAATTTCCTTTCTTATGTTTACTGTTTATACTCTTTCGTGATTTTTGTTGAATTCTCACAATCGGACGCCCTTTTGACTTAATTGAGTTATCAATTGACTACCTTTCCATCATTAATATGTTTATTGATTTTTTTACCTTTCGTAATACGTATCATATTGGATAAAATTGTATTAATTGTTAAAATTTTCGTTGTTTCCTTTTATTCAGTGTTTTGACCTTTTTAAGTAATTAAAGAGCCTGTAAACAGAGACTAGTACATTTAGTTATATGTGGATCCATGTTTTAGCATTGATGATAATATATGTTTCACACGATGGATGATCTGACACGACCCGAAATCCGGGTAGGCCGTGCGGGCACCCGACATCCTTCCCTAGATCCGTCGGGCGAACCCTTACCAATTAAATTAGGAAAATAAATATAATTCAATTTATAAATAAGAACAAGACTTAGAAGAAGTACAGACATACTGATACCTCTAAGATGTACAAACGAAATTACAGCTGACTACCCAACATACTAGGTTTAGGGCTATCCAGACTAGACATCTAAGAGTACAAAAGAAGAGAGATACCTCCTGAAGGGAGCAAAATGCAACTGAGATAATAAACAGTAAACTGGTGGCCATCCGGAATAAAAGCTGGCTCACCCTGACAGCTGAAGTCGTCTTCGCTCCGGAACAACGTGGCGAACTCAATCCTGGAGCGAACCTGCCGAAACGAAATAGATAGACAAGAAACAAACAACAAACCAGGGTGAGTCAAAAGGACTCAATAAGTGGGGCATACTAGCCACCTCAAAGAATAGGATAGCTAGCTAGGGAGAAAAGAAATAGATAAACCAAATTCCTCTTATTAAAATTATGAAAGGCAGAGCCAGATAATAACTGAAAACACGTATGGAATTATAAACTCATTAACAACCAGAAACATAAGATAGCCAGAACATATAGGTATCCCGAACATATCAACAGTCAGAAATACATCATGTTGCGGCGTGCAACCCGATCCATATATTCATACTGTCGCGGCGTGCAACCCGATCCATATATTCATACTGTCGCGGCGTGCAACCCGATCCTATATTTATACTGTCGCGGCATGCAACCCGATCCATATATTTATACTGTCGCGGCGTGCAACCCGATCCATATATTTATACTTTTGCGGCGTGCAACCCGGGTTACGAGACAGAAATATATAGGCAAATTGAGATATGTCCAGAACATGGTATACATACCGCATACATAAAATACAACACAATACACACAATAGTCAGTATGCCGTGCAATGAGATGGGATGAATGCGGTACGATGCAATGCAGTCACATATGCTTGATACCTATATCCGGCACGGGACTCTCATCGTCTACCAGGAGATATATGCAATAATGACCCTTCACCGGCTCGGGACTCTCATCGATTACCGGAAAGTATATGCAAAGATGACCCTTCACCGGCTCGGAACTCTCATAGACTACCAGGAAGTATATGCAATAATAACCCTTCACCGGCTCGGGACTCTCATCGATTACCGGGAAGTATATGCAATGATGACCCTTCACCGGCTCGGGACTCTCATCGATTACCGGGAAGTATATGCAATGATGACCCTTCACCGGCTCGGGACTCTCATCGATTACCGGAAAGTATATCCAATAAGGACCCTTCACCGGCTCGGGACTCTCATCGATTACCGAGAAGTATATGCTATAATGACCCTTCACCGGCTCGGGACTCTCATCGATTACCGAGAAGTATATGCACTAATGACCCTTCGCCGGCTCGGGACTGTCATCGATTGCCGGGAAGTATATGCCATGCTCGAAACAAGAGTACAATGCTCATATGCTCAATGCAATACCAAAAACAGGGCATAACATATAGTAATATACAATGTTAATTCAAAGCTAAGGCTATCGGCAGCTACACACGTAAGGAACACGTGGTAGAATATCCACAAGGCCAAGGGCCTCCAAAGAAATGGATACAAACACTTACCTTAATTCAAAGTGCTACTCAACAACCGCTTTATCCTTTGGATTCACTGCCAAACGATCCTGCTTATTCAATAAGCAGAAAATATATCAAATTAGGCTAAAGGCTTCGTTCCTCACATCTTAGGGCAATCTGGTTAGGAACCTGATACCCTATTCGCATACGCAATACGTAGGCCAGGCCTATGTACAGGGTTTAAGGTCACATAACCAAACCCTAAATAAATTACATTTATATGTTGCCCATAACTCACAGAGTACAAATATATACTCAATTCCATTATCAGGGTCCAATTAATCCTTTAAACTATTAATTAAACTTATTAAAACGATGTCTAATATCCCAATTTTTACCTTCAAACACACGCAATAAACTAAAATAATGCATTAAGATCATTACCTGAATGATTTGGGGTAAAAATTCTACTTTTCTCCGGCTCTTTTCTCATTTTCTGGCATTTTTCTGTTTCATTTTCTTTCTCCTATTTCGTTTCTTTCTCTCTGTTTTTGTGTTGTAGTTTCTGTTTCTTGTTGGTCCTAGGACCCCACCGCCTCATTTCTCTCTTTTCTTTTATCTTTTTTTTTCTTTTATTTTGTTTTCGTAATAAAATTAGAATGCAGTCCAACGAAATCCGGAATATTCTCAAATTTCTCAAGTTAGTTATACAAAATATATGTAGCATACTTGCTATGGTGGATCTAAAATCGGACTCCCGAAGCTCAAGATACGAATTAAAATAAAAAAGATCAAATTCTTTATTTTTCGGCATTTTAGCGGAAACTATCCGAACGACCTCGAAATTCACTTCCGAAAGTTCGCACAAGTCAAAAATAATCATACGAACCTAACGGTGCTTCCGGATTTTGAATCGGAGCTCATTTGCCAAAATCGAGCTCGAAAATCTCTTTTTTAATATTTATCTACAGTAAAAACTGAAATCTTCTTCCGATACGTACCAAACGAGGTCTGATTTAGCTCAAATTTTACAGAAAGGTCCTAATAGACCTTACGAAGATTTTCAAATTATCGGCACGCTCATCGGGGTCCTAATTCCCGAAACGAATACCTAAGGTCATTTCATTCTCCTCCACTTATACTCTCGTTCGTCCTCGAACGAGCCCAAATTTAAAGAAAAATTTACACAGATAACAAGAGAACTTGCACGACCTTCATAAACTACTCCACGGATAGTATCACATGATTGTAGAATCAGAATTATAACACGCACATCGAACTTTAAAATAAAATATATATAGATAATATGATAACACCATTGCCCAGCTTATTCTGACTAAGCTGATCCTTTCTTGATCACAAGAGGAGAGTGATACAATTTCGAAACAAAGATACACGGAACTCTAGAGAAATCAACATGATTCTGCCGACAAATCTTCTCTTCGATATACCTTCCGATATAAAAAAAGGTCGTTGGAACTAAGAATTGGCTTACGCTTCAGTAATGCCTTAGAGATTTAATATTAGCATTCAGTATTAGAGGAAAACTCCTCCACTTAGAGCATCAACTCATATAGCTAATTTGAATAGAAATAGAAATCCTCGCACAGTCTGCTGGACTAAAGACTTAGCTAAAAACAGAACACAGCTCAGACCTTAGCTACCAAATTACCCTCTCAAGTTGCCAAACAGCTGCAACTCTCGAGTTCACAACTCCACACCTTTGCCGTAAACGCCACCGCCTGATGGATTAACTCAGGGGTCAAATGACGCCTCTCATTACCCGTAGTAGCCTTTAAACACAATGTGCATACCCAGCTATCTTGACACGCACTCTGGCTCCACACAGGGAACATAACAAGCGGTTAGTGACTGCCTAAGCTCCCTAGTGCCGGATGAAGAAGAGATGGCAACGGGCTGAGGATAGGAATAATTAGAGCTTTAGGAAGCGCATCTTCTTATTTACTTGGCTACCTGAGCTAGACTACTTACGAGTCAAGCTAGCCAAAGAATCGCAATTAAAAAAATAGATATTAAATGAGCTCTATGGAACAACATCCATGCCAATTTAACCTCCCAATAAGAAGGAAACTCTAACAATTTACCAGTAAACCCTTTTATAATCCAGATAAGCTCATAGGATAACATGACTTTACTAGCGTTTTGAACCAAGAGGAATACGTAGATCGAATATTACTTACTAATCACTTTGCACCGGAAGAATTGATAACACTTTCTGATGGTGACGAATAAGAATCCCACCATCCTATCAACACTGAATTCCAAAGAGAGATAGACTGACTTGACACAATAAGAGAAAGTGGTACAACAGGATGCCAAGCAGACAATACCGACACTCTCTCTCAAATTTCTCACATTTAAACAAGATCAACTAGGAGGAACGCAGAAATGCCAGGGATAAATTATACAAGAAGCTCACCCCTCTACCGCAACCGATTCTTAATAAAAACGACATCAAGAAAACCATGGAAACATGATAAGACAACCATTTCCAAATCGATCTGAAGAATCAAAGCTTACACACATATAAGTGAGGAAGAAATACTTGGGTCTACTACATCAGATACCTCAACATCCTGCCAGACTGGTAGTTCTTAGAACTGCCTCTGCGGCTGAGCCGAGCCGCTACCTTGATAATTACTTCTAGAAGAACCACTACCACCACGCTCTCGACCTCTATCAAATGAGGGCATATCTCTGGTTGATTAAAATCTAAATGAAATTCCCTACGACTGTGCAGGTGCCTGATGACGAGAGAAAGGACGACTGCCTACTTGCCGGAGTAAGGAAAAACTCCTCAAAGGATAACCAGACTCACAACAATGATAACACCTTTTCGCTGAAAATCGAAGCTGGACAGATTGTTGAAAGCTACAAAGAGAAAGCTGAGTCTTATCTTGATGAACTACTTGCGCACTCTGAGAATCACGCACTACAAGCTGAGATAACCTGGCAAATAACCTCCCAAAATAATCAGAACTCTTACCTCCAAAGGAGGTATGGTGCCCATCAGGACCGTGGGATCTCTTGCTCTCCCGCTCTAACTTATGGTATGCCTAATATCTTTGAGCAATATCAACAACGACATCAAATGAAGTCCCAACCTCAATTTCTCGAGCCATCTGGGATCTCAAGGAAGGAGAAAGGTCACCAATAAATCTTTGAACATTCTCGGAAGGTTCATGGACTAGTTCTAGTGCATATCCAGCCATCCTAAAGGATTTAATCTCATATTCTAAAATTCGACAAGCTACCCATCCAATCAACTCAAATTGGCGACTCGTTTCATCTCGTTCGCTACGCGAAAGGAACTTTTCCAAGAATCTAGAAGAAAAATCGAACCAAGTTAGCTAATAAGAGAGCGGTCCACCAATCCAACGCTGGACCCCTAAAACTGAAAAGTATAATAATCAACACCATACCGCTCGATATTATCAAAAGCCTGAAGGATACGCCGACATCATTTTATTTAAAAAAACTTGCATAGGGATTATTTGATGCATGGCCTAAGAACATCAGAAGGTTCAATTGGGTAGAATAATGCAGCCTCTTCGGACACTCGAACCGAGCCATTACTCGGGCTAGCTAACCAGCCAGAATAACTAGAGGCACAACACATGTTGATTCTGTAACATAAATTACTGGGGCAACATCAGGGACTGGAACAGGAGCTCCCTGAGACCGAACGTCTCCACCTGCGACAACCTGATAAGCTGCCTAGCAAATAATAGGTTCTTGCGGTATCTGCTTCGCCAAGATTCTCGTAAATGCATCGTAGAGAGCCAAGGGAACCACAAGACCCTGCTCCCTTGCCCATCGCGAGCTCGTACAGATGGGACCTCCGTAACTAGATCGTCAGCACGATCAAAAACTCTCGGGGCTTCGTCAGTGCTAGTCCAGGCTAGACTGCTTCATCTTGAACTCATACCGTTTGCTGATTTGTCACACGAGGGTTCACAATTACCACGAAGGAATTAACAAAAATACTTTTGCATCCTAGACCGACGCACGATCAGAAAAGAAGGAAGTGAAACTTCCTAAATGCCATCATAGCCTCTCGTAGATAAGTACGGACGTCTACGTACCCATCAGCGAGACTCTACTAGACACTGTCTTAGTCTGGATCGACTCTAAACCGGGCTCTGATACCAACTGACACAACCCAAAATCCGGCTAGGCCGTGCGGGCACCCGACATCCTCCCCTAGACCCGTCGGGCGAACCCTTACCAATTAAATTAGGAAAATAAATATAATTCAATTTATAAATAAGAACAAGACTTAGAAGAAGCACAGACATACTGATACCTCTAAGATGTACAAACGAAATTACAGCTGACTACCCAACATGCTATATTTAGGGCTATCCAGACTAGACAACTAAATGTACAAAAGAAGACAGATACCTCCTGAAGGGAACAAAATGCAACTGAGATAATAAACAATAAACTGGTGGCCATCCGGAATAAAAGCTGGCTCACCCTGACAGCTGAAGTTGTCTTCGCTCTGGAACAACGTGGCGAACTCAATCCTGGAGCGAACCTACCGAAACGAAATAGATAGGCAAGAAACAAACAACGAACAAGGGTGAGTCAAAGGACTCAATAAGTGGGACAGACTAGCCACCTCAAAGAATAGGATAGCTAGCCAGGGAGAAAACAAATAGATAAACCAAATTCCTCTTATTAAAATTATGAAAAGGCAGAGCCACATAATAACTGAAAATACGTATGGAATTATAAACTCATCAACAACCAGGAACATAAGATAGCCAGAACATATAGGTATCCCGAACATATTAACAGTCAGAAATACATCATGTTGCAGCGTGCAACCCGATCCATATATTCATACTGTCAAGGCGTGCAACCCGATCTATATATTCATACTGTCGCGGCGTGCAGCCCGATCCATATATTTATACTGTCGCGGCGTGCAACCCGATCCATATGTTTATACTGTCGCGACGTGCAACTCGATCCATATATTTATACTGTTACGGCGTGCAACTCGATCCATATATTTATACTGTTGCGGCGTGCAATCCGGGATACGAGCTAAAAATATATAGGCAAACTGAGATATGTCCACAACATGGTATACATATCGCATACATAAAATACAACACAATACACACAATAGTCAGTATGCCGTGCAATGAGATGGGATGAATGCGGTACGATGCAATGCAGTCAAATATGCTTGATACCTATCTCCGGTGCGGGACTCTCATCGTCTACCAGGAGATATATGCAATAATGACCCTTCACCGGCTCGGGACTCTCATCGATTACCGGGAAGTATATGCAATGATGACCCTTCACCGGCTCGGGACTCTCATCGATTACCAGGAAGTATATGCAATAATGACCCTTCACCAGCTCGGGACTCGATTACCGGGAAGTATATGCAATGACGACCCTTCACCGGCTCGGGACTCTCAACGATTATCGGGAAGTATATGCAATGATGACCCTTCACCGGCTCGGGACTCTCATCGATTACCGGGAAGTATATGCAATAATGACCCTTCACCAGCTCGGGACTCTCATCGATTACCGGAAAGTATATCCAATAATGACCCTTCACCGGCTCGGGACTCTCATCGATTACCGAGAAGTATATGCAATAATGACCCTTCACCGGCTCGGGACTCTCATCGATTACCGAGAAGTATATGCAATAATGACCCTTCGCCGGCTCGGGACTCTCATCGATTACCGGGAAGTATGTGCCATGCTCGAAACCAGAGTACAATGCTCATATGCTCAATGCAATACCAACAACAGGGCATAACATATAATATACAATGTTAATTCAAAGCTAAGGCTATCGGCAGCTACACACGTAAGGAACACGTGGTAGAATATCCACAAGGCCAAGGGCCTCCAAAGAAATGGATACAAACACTTACCTTAATTCAAAGTGCTACTCAACAACCGCTTTATTTTTTGGATTCACTGCCAAACGATTCTGCTTATTCAATAAGCAGAAAATATATCAAATTAGGCTAAAGGCTTCATTCCTCACATCTTAGGGCAGTCTGGTTAGGAACCTGATACCCTATTCGCATACGCAATACGTAGGCCAGGCCTATGTACAGGGTTTAAGGTCACATAACCAAACCCTAAATAAATTACATTTATATGTTGCCCATAACTCACAGAGTACAAATATATACTCAATTCTATTATCAGGGTCCAATTAACCCTTTAAACTATTAATTGAACTTATTAAAACGATGTCTAATATCCCAATTTTTACCGTCAAAATATATTCAAACACACGTAAAAAACTAAAATAATGCATTAAGATCATTACCTGAATGTTTTGGGGTAAAAATTTTACTTTTCTCCGGTTCTTTTCTCATTTTCTAGCATTTTTCTGTTTTATTTTCTTTCTCCTGTTTCATTTCTTTCTCTCTGTTTTTGTGTTGTAGTTTCTGTTTCTGGTTGGTCCTAGGACCCCCACCGCCTCATTTCTCTTTCCTTTTATCCTTTTGTTTCTTTTATTTTCTTTTATTTTATTTTCGTAATAAAATTAAAATGCTGTCCTACGAAATTCGGAATATTCTCAAGTAAGTTATACAAAATATATGTAACATACTCGCTAAGGCGGATCTCAAATCGGACTCCCGAAGCTCAAGATACGAATTAAAATGAAAAAGATCAAATTCTTTAATTTCCGGCATTTTAGCAGAAACTATCCGAACGACCTCGAAATTCACTTCTGAAAGTTCACACAAGTCAAAAATAATGATACGAACCTAACGGCGCTTCCGGATTTTGAATCGGAGCTCATTCGCCAAAATCGAGCTCGAAAATCTCTTTTTTACTATTTATCGACAATAAAAACTGAAATCTTCTTCCGATACGTACCACTCAAATTTTACAGACAGGTCCTAATGAAGATTTTTAAATTATCGGCACGTCCATTGGGGTCCTAATTCCTGAAACGAATACCTAACGTCGTTTCATGATCGTACGAATAGTTTCATTCAAGATCCTTACAGAAAGATAATCAATCATCGGAGACTGGAGAGAATATCACATGTTCGATCAAACAAACTGCCAATAAATTTTACCTCCTATATTAGTGTGTGCATTATATTCGCTGGTCATGAGTTAACTTAACTTATTATAATAGGTTATGTACCATTACTGTCTTGTGTAAATACTTTTTACAATGCATCGACGTTAAACTCTGAAAGGAAAGTTATAGGTTGCCAAAGCTATGCTCTGTTAAACTGATTTAGCTGCTTTACATTGCGCAATAAGCGACCAAGGCATACTTTAAAGACTGATAATTAACTCATATACAAGTTTCAAAGCATTTCAGTTTCTTTGATTTCAGTCGTTGGATCTGTATAGTTGTCGATGAAGCTTGAAATTTTGTTAGTAATACACAAAAGCTACATGTAAGATCCAAGATCTGCAGGGCAATTTCCTTGACTATACACCTATCTTCCTCTCAAGGTCTAAAATTGATGAGGGGGAGTACTTGTTCCAACTCCCTATGCCTTCAAGTAGGGGCGGAAGTAGTGTATATGTTATGGGTTCATCCGAACCTAATAGCTTTGGCTTATCCTCCATGTTTTAAAAATTCACCAAAAAGTAACAAATTATAGTAAATCAAATGGGATGTCGCAGAATCCGAACTCGAATGCACAAAGTTAATATTCTGAATCCGCCTCAGCCTACCGAGTACTGAGCACGTTGATAAAGTCTGCAATGTATTCACTAGTCCAGCACTCTTTAGACCACACTGATAAAGATGAGCAGTAGTATGTCTAACTTCGGAAGATAGTCAAGGTAGCTTGCTTCCCAGTCAAGGCACCAGAAGGGCATGTAGTCATATTTGTTGGCCTATATATGTTCCTTAATGGGTGATGAACTGGGGAGGCCATGGGAGTTGAATGAGCACGATAACGGGGTGCCATTTGTTATGTTAGAATATGAATCATGTCATTGCTGGCCTGTCTTAATCCTGCATAAAGCTTAAGCGGACAGACATGCATTAAAGAGAATTTGCTCAATTGAACATTCCATTCTCCGGATTGCAACTTTTACTTCCGTGCAGAGCTTTTTTTGATTGCTACGATCTCTCTAATGATACAACCACTGAGTCAATTTTGTGACATAGTTGCTCTCTTTGAGAATGCAACTTTTCCTGTCGAACATAGACTATGTCATGAAGGCACAGAACCAACAAAAGAGGAAAAGGATGAAGGGGAGGGGAGAAGCAAGGGTCTGAATGTACATACTGTCAGTCTTATCCCGTTAAGTTGCTGCACAAAATAAGGAACATCTGGTTGATGCGAGAGTCTCACAAATCGATGTTCTAGTAACATGCTAGCTGATGGCCTCTCTGCTGGATTTCTGCGGAAACAACAATGCAAGAAATCTTTCCCATCCGGTGACAATGTTTCAGGTATTGGTGGGGTATCTTTTAGAACCTTGAACATTGCTGCAGCCTGCAACAGTTGAATTGTTTAGTGCTATGCACAGATGGAGCAAAAAATACTTAAAACATTAATTGGTAACATGATAGAAATGATAATTAACCTGGTATAACATGTTAAATTAAGTGTAAAAAATGTACATTGCTAGTGTGTATGTAACTTAAATTCATATTTCAATTAAATGATAGAATCAACTTAACATTTGCACTAAGAAAGTCTGCACAAGTAGACTATAAACAGAGACTCATGTGGCCACAACTTTTCTGCTCCTAATATTCCACCAATTCCAATGCAGTAAAAATTGAAACAGTGATTTACGACTTATTTGTAATTTGAATCTGAAGTTTGATCAAAGGAAAATCCAGACATAGTGAAAGATATCTTTAACTCTCTGTTAGATGGCCGTAGACAGAAACAAAAAAGAGGTAGAATTCAGATATTTCATAGAGTAACAAAAGCATATGACCCCGTGATGCAGCAAAATTTAGCATGATTAGTCTTTATTCTCTATGTTCTTAGAGCCCTGTAAATCTAAAGAGAGCATGTCAAGAAATGCATGAAACTAAAACAAATTAAGTCCTTACTGCTTCATATTCACTCCAAGGTGGTTTGCCATTGAGCATCTCAATTATAGTACAACCCAAACTCCATATATCAATAGCTAAGGCGAGATCACTACTATTATCCCTCTCCATAACTGATTGCAAGAGCTGCAGGTAACAGAAAAACATAAGCGTGGCAAGTGAGAGAACATAATAAAGATGTGTTGTGTA
Source organism: Petunia x hybrida (assembly GCA_037355625.1). NCBI lineage: Eukaryota > Viridiplantae > Streptophyta > Magnoliopsida > Solanales > Solanaceae > Petunia > Petunia x hybrida. The sequence continues at coordinate 1,655,465 of JBBBVM010000059.1, read as the reverse complement.
GAGGGAAAGTACCTCAGGAGCCATCCAATATGGACTTCCTTTTAAAGAGAGATTAGCTGAGTGCCCGTTTAGCTGCATAATAAGAACTAAGGTTCAAAAAAGATATATAACACTAACAAAAGTCTACCAACGACAGTCTGTCCGTCTAAGATCTTTTGTTGTAAATCTTGGAGCGATTACATTAAATATTTGTTGCAACTATTGTTGTCTTTCTCAAGATATCTGTTGTAGTTTGATAATGTAATTCTTGATATTGTAGCACAAGAATGGAATAATTTAAAGACATTTATAGTAATTTTGCAATAACAAGAATGATTAAACTCATGTATTTCTCCAGAATGCTATAGTGGAAGCATCAAAGAAAGCATGTTAACTGTTACTCACAAAAAATGTGCAAACTAAAAAATGTCTTGAGGTAGAGAAACTTACATGCTTAGCCATCCCAAAGTCTGCAAGCTTGACTACCCCATAAGCATCAACAAGTAAATTAGCCCCTTTTATGTCCCTATAAAAAAAATATTTCCAATTTGATCATTATAACGTTCAATGTCTTACTTCTGTCATAGTGGAATGTCTGATTGTTACCTGTGAATGGTCTTTTTACTATGCAAGTAAGCCAAACCGCAGAGAATATGGCGAGTGAAATTCCTCACAATAGATTCTGTAATTGCTCCACAATGATCCTGGATAAATTTATTGATAGAACCAGGATGAACGTATTCCAGATAAATATAAAACCGATCATCAACCTGCAATTAAGAAGAAAAGTCTTTCATTAGGATTACATGCATGCACATGTGAATCGAGTATATAATTAGTTGCAGAATTAATTTTCTTACTATTTCACTGCCATAATACTGGACAATGTTTGGATGCTTCAGGTGGCTGAGAACTTTAATTTCCTACACCAACATAAGGGATAGAGATTACAAATTGAAAACCATTTCAAGCTTCTAGCTTATTGTCTAAGCTTTTTCGTAATTGAAATGTAACATGATGGTGTACAAATCAAAATCGATACACATAATCTAAGTATTCAATGACTACGAATCAAAGACAGTGAAAGAAATATGACCTGTTCTAACTGCCTTATGGACTCAGCAGATTTTGGGTCATCTGGTAATAACTCAACTTCTTTCATTGCGCATAAAGCTCCAGTCTCTCTGGTCAAAGACAATTCATACAGCCATGTTACAAAATCATAATAAAGGTTTGAACTTATATAAAAAACATTTGCACAATCAATGTAATTTAACATATTATAGCATCTTACAGTACCTGTTCGATGCAACATAGACACTTCCAAATGTCCCACGTCCAATAAGCTTGCCTTTTTTCCATTGACCTTTCATAGGTGTTATGTCTGTTCGAGGGGTTGTTGGTGAAATAGGAGTAGTAGCTAGAGGAGGAAGGGGTAAGGGATGTACATTCACTTGAATACAACTCTCACGACGTGCCATTGGACTCTGATCATTTGGTAATGGATGATGCAAAGGCGAAGCAGGTCCACTTGGACTCTTGCATCTTTGCCGCTGAGGACTTAATCTTGGACTATGAAGAGGAGAACTATCGACGCTATAAGTTAGGTTATTATAAGAGAACCCTACAGGACCATGAAAGGTATCTGAAGGAGGCATCTCAGGTGCAGACCAAACTTGAAAAACACTAGGGGGTGTGATGAAATGAGGACTAATTGTAAGATCTCCATTTTTCAGTGGGCTATACGTAGGACTTGCATAAGGACTAGTTGGAGCACTGTAATGTTTGTTCATCCAATAGTCACAATTAGAGCTTCTTTCTGGAACTTGCAGCTTCTGAGGTGTCTTCCTAGACAACAACTGAGTTCCAGAGTCCTCTGTTCCCTTTCGAGCATCTTGTTTTAGTTGTCTCCTGAAATATAAAAGTAAGAGCAAAAACATTAGGTCAAATCTACAGAGTTTATGTTCGATGCATTGACAGTATAAAAAACGTTTATACGATGTTATATCGCTGATAGTTAAAAACCTTATTCACATTCTCAGTTTATTTAACACATACTCTAATTTAAAATCTACAACAATGAGTGGATGAGTTTTACTTCCCAGCAATGCCTAGAGAAAAATAAAAAGATTCATTCCTGTGGATCTTCCAGAATTCAAAGGAAAGAAAAGCAACAAGAAACAATGAACTTTATTCCATTCCTCGTGAAGCAACCCTTGTCCACTCTTTCCTTGTCTTCACATTTTCACGAGTAAATTAACAAGAGCGTAAGTTCTATGCATTTATGGTTCAAGAAATATTTATGTAATCAGATTATTAATATATAAATGCATGTAACTTTATGTAATTCATATTAACTGGTAAATAGCCAGCTATAACAACTTAAAGTAGACTGATGATAATGAAATTCTTTACATTATCATTATACATAACTTAATTTCAATCAATATACTAGAGTATCTCTCTAAAGGTGATTAAGTTTTGCAATAATTGTTGAGCCAAACTGGAAAAGTGGATGACATGATAGAAGAGAAACTGAGCAAAAGCATTAAATTTGATCAAACTACGTTTCAATTTCAAATTACATGAAGTTTGTTATAAATTTTCTCTATATTTAGAAATTATCCAAAATATGATCACCATCAACCAACTACAACCTGAAAATTTTGCTTGTACTGCCTGAATGGTTCATAGAAAAAGAACACATCTAATAATCCAAAGACAGCATAGAAGGAAGGATTTTCCATGTTTACACAGATGTCATAAAAATTTAGAAGATGAAACAAGCAACGATGCATTTGAGCAAAATAATAAACATGATTTTGGTCTAATGGTAAGAACGCAGCATTATCTCAGTAGAAAATTTCATAGAAAATGGTAAGAACGCAACATTGGTCTAATGAGGTGCTGTGTGCATGTGTGGGTCAGAGGCACGTTTGAAGGAGACAAAACCACTTGTTTAATTGTTGAATGGTACGGGTATGTCCAGTATCTCGAGTTGTGCCACAGCTAGTGCTCGGGTATTTCTCATTATATCAACAAATAGGAAAGTGAAAGTAAAGTGCATAGGAAATTTCACATACCCCTCGACTGTTTTGCCTCCATTGTCATGTGCATCACCATTTGAAGCAGCATCAATCCTTTCTCTATCTTTTTCCCTTTCTGTTTCCTCTTTCTGATTATGCAAAAGAGCTTCTCTAGGCGAAGGCAATGGGACACTGGGTGCTTGAGCCAAATTGGGGTCTTGCCGGAGCAACCCTTGCAAATCTGGCAAGGGCAACGGCAGCGGCAGCGGACGACGACCACCCTCCGATGAACGCCTCCTCGGAGAATTATCATATGAACATTGAGATCGCCATTCATCAACATCGTTGTGATCCACATGGTGTTGGTGCTTCTTTTTACGTGAAATTTGGCGGATACGGCTACGGCTACGGTTGCCAAACAGAGCATTTTTTATGATACAACGGCTGCCACCCCCTGTGACAATGACACTATCATCGGAATGTGCCTTTCTGGTGGTAGAGGCCCGTGTGGAAGATGAGAAAGGGCTCTGCCACCAATGCATTATTGCATGTAGTGGCGGAGACACACCTAAGATTTGAATCTACTAAAATAATTTATATATACATGTATACATGAAAAAAATGATTTTAGTCCTATTTATAAAGTACAATTTATGGACAAAATGAAGCGAATTCAATTGAAGCTTTTGCATGCACCAGCTCCGTTTGTGCTTGCATGTGATTGTTGAGATTACCTAATGCGTTGCATGCAAAAGGGCGGTCATTAAAAACTTGAATATGAAGCTGTTTCAAGAGAAAGTCTAATAGTGATATCAATCAAATAAGCCAATTTAATAACTGCGTCTCGATTTCAAAATAAATAAATTCGAGAAAATAGCTTTTGAAGATCCTAGAACCAAATAAAATTTTTAAACGTCACGTACAAATAAGTGTACTTTTTAGAAAGAAAACCGCCGGATTAAGGAGGAGGAGAATGAAGTTCTTCAAAACGTCTCATAAAGAATAAAAATTGTCGAAAAGAAGGAGAAAGAAAATACAATGGAGTTGTTGCCGATGAATTTGATTAAGGAAGAAGATGGATTGGATATAACGAGGTACATTTAGGACGACTACATGCAACAATAAAATTGCACCCGAAAGAGGAGGGGGTTTGGGGGGGGGGGGGGGGCATGGGACAACTATCTCTATCATACGGTCAAAATAATAACCATTCCAAATTCCTTTTTATATAGCTTCTTCTTCTAGAGCACTTCTGTTGTGTTATTTCTAGCTAAAGTCAAATGCATTTTCCAATTAAAAACTTATAATTTTAAGTACTAAATTTAGATATTTGTCTTTTTCATGGTGTATAAATATTTTCCCTTTATGTGATGAAGCTGACTACTTGCACGATGTAAACCAATATATTGGCAAACCATATATACATAGTTAACACAAATTCTTATTATGAATAAACTATTGATTCTACTTGATATAAAAGAAAATTCTAATTTGGTTGAAAAAGAGATTCAGAAATTATTAAAGTCAGTATGTTCAAATTTTAGGTGTAAGATTTTGGTATTTCCAAATCCTCTTATATGTATTTCTACCCTGCCACTTACTAGTTCTATAATTTCTTACTCCCGCTTTAAGCTTTTTCGGAGCAATTTTTTCTATAAAATTTTTAAGCCAGTACAATAGAAGCAGACAGATTTTTAGAGGTATCCAGTTGTCAAATGAACATATCTTCTTTTTTGTTTTTATTCTTATCTTTTAATTACATGATCTTTTCACAATAGATTATAGAAAAAATAACATAGACGATTTACAAAAATAACTTAAGGTTCTTTGTAGGGACATTGTTATTGTTCTACTAAAAGTCTAAAACTCTAAAATGGCATAGGAGATCATTCCCTCTTAGCCATAGTTATAATATTAAAGGTCTTTCTACAGAATATGATACTATATTAATACTTTTCAAAAAATAACTATACTGTCTCAGTTTACATAATATAGCAATACCTTTTTAATATATTATATACAAATTAAAGTCCAACAACTATGTATATAAATGTATGTAAAAAGTATATATAGGGACTTTGAGCCAAGATTACTGGATTTAGTCGAACCAATAACTTTTATTGTGCATCTGCCTCCAAATGTTAAGTCGCCCAAAATGATCAATAAGGAGTGTCACAGGATGAATGAGATCACACCATCATTAACCATAGATTTTGGTGTAACAGCCCAAGCCCGTTAGTCATATTGTCCATTTTGGGCCTAGGCCCGCATGGCTTTAAAACGCGTCACTAGAGTCTAAGGCTAGTTAACTTATATACCCCGCATCTCTTACGTGTTATGCCGATGTGGGATACTTAACCCTTAGCTGGGGTGTTACATACACCCCTCTTATGGACTCAGCGTCCTCACTGAGGTTTGCCTAACACCCCCTCTTATGGGCTCAGCATCCTCACTGAAGTTTGCCCCGAGTACCCGGGATTTGCCTAAACTCAGCCCTGAACTTTGACCCACATCGACAAGGCTGACACGGAGTGGCTCTGATACCATCAGTAACAACGCAAGTCCGCTAGTGATATTGTCCGCTTTGGACCTAGGCCCGCACGGCTTTAAAACGCGTCACTAGGATTTTAGGCTAGTTAACTTATATACTCAGCATTTCTCACGTGTTATGTCGATGCAGGACACTTAACCCTTAGCTGGGGTGTTACATTTGAATTCGATGAAATTTTGACTAGTGGCCGTTTTTAACACTTCTAAATAAAGCTCAGCCATTATTTTAAATATAATAGAATTTTAGCCACTTTTCACTAAGTTAGAACAAACTTACCCTAACAGAAAATGTATAATAGTCTCTAGTGCTAAAAGCTTTTCGCCGTATTCCAGGTCTTCAAAGATCCAAGAGTAGTTTTCTTCTTAGCCACTCACAATTCCAACCAATTGTTCATTACTGTAGTTAGTAGTTACAGACACAAATGCACACTTACATAAAAAGTCATGGACAAGAAACTAAGACTTTGTAATAGATTATTATTACTATTATTAGTTATCGATTGTATATCTATCTACGAAGGTGTATTGGATAAAAATCGGCTTGCCTACGTGGCACCTCGGTAACATGACAAGATGGTGATCGAACAGGTGTTAGCAAGCTGCAAGCCGAGGTGAGTCACAAACGGCCGAAGTCGAAGACCGAAGCTGATGACCGAGGATAGAAAGCAAGATGTTTGCTTCGGTGAAATGTCACCTCGGTCGATTGTTCAGTCATGCGCCTGAAGTCAACAGTCTATGCCTCGGTGAATGAGGTCGTGTGCAGTCAACTGGTTGCCTTCAGTTTCGGCCCACTAACTCCACTACTAGATATGCTGAACGTGGGTTTAGGCATGATCAATCATGAGAAACCTGGGCAAGGCCCCATTGTATCTATAAATAGCTCCTCATTTTACATTGTATGCATTCAGAAATACTTACAGAAACTCTGGCAAAATTTGTACTCACAACTATATATTGAAATCACGTTATTTCTTGCATTTTCGCTTATTTTTAGCATTGTTTCGACTTTGATACTAAGATTTGCTTGTGTTCTTAACCCAAATTCGATTTGTGATCCTAAATCAGTTTAGGTTCATACAAATTGGCGTCGTCTGTGAGGATACATGCATAAACGCTTTGTTCCAAAGTTGAATGTTTTCTTCATTTGAATTCACGTTTTTTACTCGACATACTCGACTATATGGCTGACAATAGTAGGAATCCCGCTGATTTGCAGTTAACTCCCAATGGACAGACTAGCGATCAGTCGAACCCAAATTCATCATCTCCGATGACGATCGAAGCCTTTCAGGCCTATGTTGTCGCCTCACTAAGAGCTCTTCAAGAGCAGCAGGATGAACAGACCAATATTAATATTGGATTTCGTGCCTCGCTAGAGGCAAGGAATCGCTCGACCCCGAATGGAGTCCAGCTTGTGGACCCAAGTAGAGGCACCTCGCTCTTCGTTCCTACGGGCGCGATAACAGGGGGACCTCAAAATGGGACCACATCTGGGGGTTCGGGTACATTGCAGAGCACAACGCCGCACTTCGGGATGCTTCCCACCGTGGCAGAAACTACCTCTTCGGTTGACGTTGAAAAGTTAACCAAAGAGATCGAAGCCCGAGTTGAGGTTCGCATCGAGGCGCGCATGGAAAAAGCGCCTCGAGAGCATTCCCGGGGTGACTAAGGTTCAAGACGATCTTGATATCGACCAATATAGGGAGTTGCCATTCAGGCCAGAAGCTGCCCCAGCCCCAACTCCCAAAAATTTCAAGCTCTTCTTCTTGAAGAAATATGATGGGACCACTGACCCCAAAGAACATGTCACCGAATACATGTCCATGGTAAAGAGCAATGACTTAATGGAAATAGAGAAGAAATCAATGTTTCTGAAAAAATTCGGTGAATCTCTTGAGAAGGGAGCACTTCGGTGGTACATGTGCCTACCATCGGGGTCGATTTCCACATTTAAAGAGCTGGTTAATACGTTCGTTAAAGCGCACACCGGGGCACAGAAAATCCTCTAGAGGAAGGAGGATATATTTGTAGTCAAACAACGGCCCGGTGAGCCGCTAAAGGACTTGCTCAAGCGCTTTCATGCTGAGCGCATGGAACTACCTCCTATGGTTGATACTCTAGCCATCATGGCGTTTGAGAAATGCATCAATGTTTGCAACTCCGTTGCCGCTGCTGAGTTGCGAAATGAGCTTCAACAATATCAGACCCTGAAGTGGGATGATTTGCACAATAGAGCTTATACCAAGAGAAGGCCGGAGGAAGCCGAATGGAAAAATAATGGCCGAAGCCACAACTGTAAGAACCGAAGCGAATCCTGTTATCGCGCCGAGGTGCCACGAGGAAACTCGAATGGGAGGTATGAGCCATACACTCGTCGTCGAGGCAGCCTGTCAGTCAAAGGCTGGGAAATTCACTTGGAAACTCATTTGGAAATGCTCATGTGAGCCAACGGCTCGGCGGAAAGGTTTTCCCAAATACGAACCAGGGGAATTCTTCGAGCCCAGCTCTCGCAAAGAATAAAGAGCTACCTCGCATTCCCAATGATAACTTCAGCATATCGACCTCGGAACTGGTCAATATTGTGAAGGGGACAGCCGGGGTAAGAATACCCAAGGACATGAGAACTCCCGCCGATAAAAGGGACCAAAATCTACACTGCGAGTTTCATGCGGATTATGGCCATCGCACCGAGGATTGCAAAGCATTGCGCCTCGAGGTGGCACACTTGTTGAAGAAGGGAGTGTTAGCTGAATTCCTCACTGATAAGGGGAAGGAGAACTACACTAAGAACCGACAAGATGGACAACCACCTCGGGCGCCACCCCCTGAGAGAGTCGTGAATGTTATCATCGGGGGTTCAGAGGTAAACGGGGTGAATTTTGCAGCAGCAAAGAAGTTCACAAAGCTGTCAATCACCATAGAGAAGAGAACTCGAGTTGGAGGCTCGGGTAAAGAAATAGTGTTCGACGATGACGATTGTGATGGGATGATGTTTCCCCATCATGACGCCTTGGTCATCATGTTGAGAATAAATGACTCGGATATCAAACGAGTCCTGATCGACCCTGGTAGCTCGGTTAACATAATCAGCTATGGGGCCATTAAAAAGATGTGGCTAAAGGGGGAAGTTATCCCTAAGGCAACAGTGTTGACTGGCTTCAACAACTCCACGGAGAAGACATTGGGTGAAATCACACTCAAGATGTTTGCTGAAGGAGTTAGCAAGGAAACACTATTTCAAGTCTTGCCCGAGGACATGACATATAATGTGATCCTCGGTAGACCATGGATCCACTCTATGGAAGCTGTTCCATCCACTCTTCATCAAGTGATCAAGTTCCCTACCCCATGGGGAGTTCGGTCAATAAAAGAAGAGCAACGAGTAGCAAGAGAATGCTATTTGGTTGCGTTGAAGAGTGGAGTCGTCCCGATCGGACCAAAACAATAGCAACCAATGCAACCGGGGTCAGACGAGGAAGACCCCCGAGGAGAAGTGGAGAAGATCCCGGTATGCATTCAAGAACCTCAGAAGCAAAAAGCCGAGGAATCCACCATAGAAGAGCTGGAATCTTTCATGCTATCGAAAGATTTTCCAAAGAGGAAAGTGTTTGTCGGCTCTGAGTTGGACCCAGAGTCGAAAAAAGCTATCATCGAAGTCCTAAAGTCCAACAACGATTGCTTCCCTTGGTCCCATTTGGACATGGTTGGTATCGATTCAGAGATCATGACCCACAAATTGAATGTGGATCCTCAATTCACCCCGGTGAAGCAGAAGAAAAGACCTCATGCCGGGGTCAAAAAGAAAGCAATCGAAGATGAAACCATGAAGTTGTAAGAGAATGGCTTCATAAGAGAGGTGAAATACCCCTAGTGGCTGGCTAATGTGGTCGTTGTGCCAAAAAAGAACGGCAAGTGGACGATGTGTGTAGATTACACTGATCTAAACAAGGCTTGCCCCAAACACTCCTATCCACTGCCACAAATTGACAGGTTAATAGACTCCACGGCTGGACACAAATTATTAACCTTCTTAGATGCTTATTCAGGGTACAACCAAATCCTCATGGATCCGAAGGACGAAGAAAAGACCTCGTTCATCACTGACCGAGGTACGTTCTGCTACAAGGTGATGCCCTTCGGTTTGAAGAATGCTGGGGCGACATACCAAAGACTAGTATGTCGCATGTTCAAAGAATACATTGGAAAATCTATGGAAGTCTACATAGATGATATGCTGATCAAGTCTATTCGAATGGAGGATTATTTAAACCATTTGAGAGAAGCTTTCGCTGTTCTAAGGCAATACGACATAAATTGAATCCTGAGAAGTGTGCCTTCGGTGTAGGGTCGGGCAAATTTTTGGGATTCATAGTCTCTGAACGAGGGATCGAAGCTAATCTAGATAAGATCAAAGCCATCGAAAAAATCCCTGAGGAGTTGACCGGGGTGAAGGAAGTTCAACGCTTGACTGGCCGAGTCGCTGCCTTGAGTCGATTTATCTCGAGGTCTTCGGAGCGATGCCACAAATTCTTCTCGGTCTTAAGGAAGAATAATCACTTCGAGTGGACGCCGGAGTGTAAAGAAGAGCTAAAGGAGTTGAAACGTTATCTGGCTAACGCGTCGTTGCTCGCCAAGCCAAAAGATGGTGAAACTCTGCTAGTTTACTTGGCTGTATCCGAGGTGTCAGTCAGTACTGTATTGGTTCGAGAAGAAGATGGCAAGCAACAATCCATCTACTATGTGAACAAGACATTCCTCGATGCTGAAACCAGGTATCCTCATTTGGAGAAACTAGTACTTGCTTTAATTGTTACTACTCGGAAATTATGACCCTATTTTCAATATCACCCAATAGCAGTAGTTTCCAATTTCCCCCTGAGAACCATATTGCATAAACCTGAGTTGTCGGGAGGTTATCTAAATGGGCAGTAGAATTAAGTGAGTATGACATCACCTATCAACCTCGAACGGCCATAAAATCCCAAGTCTTGACCGACTTCGTAGCTGATTTTAGTGTTGGGATCCTACCCGAAGCCGAAAAGGAGAATTCAATGTTGAAGGGGTCTGCTTCGGGACTATGGGTACTTTACACCGATGGGGCGACTAATTCCAAGGGTTCGGGATTAGGCATAGTGTTGAAGGCACCCACCGGGGAGAAGATCAGGCACTCAGTTCGGTTTAAAAAGGTGACCAACAATGAGGCCGAATACGAAGCAGCCTTAGCATGCTTGGAGTTAGCCAAAGAAATGAGGGTAGAGAGAATTGAGTTAAGGTGTGATTCAAAACTGGTGGTAAATCAAGTGCTCGGTGAGCATACGGCTCGTGAGCCCAGAATGCAACAGTTCTTGACCCGAGCACCAACAATCTTAGCTCAATTCTAAGAGTGGAAAATCAGACAAGTACCTCGAGAGGAGAATACCGAAGCCGACGCCTTGGCAAACTTGGGTTCGGCAGTCGACGAAGTGCACTCGGGGACGGATTCAGTGGTTCGGTTGCTTTCTACGCAAATGAGAGAGATGAAATTGGAAGTCAACTCGGTGGACCACAAATAGGATTGGCGAAGTAAGTTTATCTCTTACTTCGACTCGGAGACTCTCCCCCAAGATAAGAAAGAAGCCAAAAAGTTAAGGACCCAAGCAGCTCCATACTCAAAGATCGAGGGAAATTTATATAGAAGGTTGTATTGCGGCCCGATGGCCAAGTGTTTGGGTCCAGACGAAGCTAGATACGTGATGGCTGAAATACACGAAGGCGAGTGTGGCAATCACTCGGGGGGAAAGTCCTTGGTGCGCAAATTACTTAGAGCTAGGTACTATTGGCCCACTATTAGCGCAGATGCAAAGGCCTTCGTAAAAAAATGTGATAAATGTCAACGCCACGCCCAAATGATTCATCAACAAGCTGAACCTTTGCATTCGGTCGTGTCACCATGGCCCTTCATGAAGTGGGGAATGGATATTGTTGGCCCCTTACCGAAGGAAAAAGGTGGTGCTCGGTTCATTCTTATTTTAACCGATTACTTTACAAAATGGGTGGAAGCAGGAGCTCTCACCGAGGTTAAATAGAAGGAGGTAATCGATTTTATCAAGAAAAACATCATCTATAGGTTCGGCGTCCCAAGGGAGATCGCTTGTGATAATGGTAAACAGTTCATGGGGGCGGCTGTCACTGATTTCTTCAAACAATGGGGAATAAAAAGAATAGCATCGACCCCCTATCAGCCAAGTTCCAACGGCCAAGCGGAATCTTCAAACAGAGTGATAATTTAAAATCTCAAGAAGAGACTTGATGAGAAAAAAAGCCCTTGGCCCGAAGAGTTACCAGGTGTGTTGTGGGCTATGCGAACAACATAGAAGAACAGCACCGGTGAAACCCCATTCTCTCTTACCTATGGCATAGATTCACTTATCCCCATTGAAATGGGCGAGCCAAGTCTTCGGTACGCCCATACCACCGAGGATGCCAATCAACAATCCATGTGCATAGAGTTGGACTTGTTCTAGGAGAAAAGAGAGTTGGCTTTGGTTCGGTTAGCAGCACAAAAGAGGCAGATCGAGGCGTATCTCAACAGGAAGGCCAAACTTAGAGATTTTAAAGTTGGCGATTATGTGCTGAAGGCTACAAACTAATCAACCAAAGAAAAGAATGGGGGACAAGTCATTGCAAACTGGGAAGGACCTTACATAGTCAAGGCGATCGTTGGAAAGGGGTCTTATCAAATCGAAGATCTACAAGGCAAGCCTGAACCCTTGAATTGGAACATTACCAATTTAAAGCGGTACTACTTTTAAGCGAGGTAAACATTCCTTGATCATTTAAAATTTACCCACAGCCTCGAGCCAAAAAATGCTCCTAGGGCTTCGGTCGAAATGTACTAACTTGCTCCTCGTTTCATTTTGCTTGACCTTCTCAGGAAGCGGATAAAACGATTTCCAGTGCTTGGATCTTTATCAAGATTCACACCCGAACACTGGAGGAGAGTAAGAGGGTTGCAACCAAGGTCGATACTGAGCCTCCCAACCGAAGTTTATCTATTCAGCAACCGGGGACTGACACCCAGGAAATAGATTAGCACTTTTATAATTACGCATGATAGTGGCATGTTGTCGATTTGTTTTCTGCGCCTAAGTGTTACTTCGACTAGGCCTTATGTAAAAAGCCGATTGTGGCTCGTTGATATCATCAATGAAATAAACTTGATTCAATATCTCTTGTTTCTACGATCTTGCACACCGAAGTTGCACTTTAAATGCATTGACTCGAGAACGAGACGTCGTTCTAAGTTTGCATCGGTTTTATTTGATTAAGTCTTGCAAGCAAGTTACTTTAAGTGTTCAGTTCATACAAAAGCTAACACTTAAAACAAGAAATACAAAATCATTTCATTGGAAAGCCTGAAGGCTGCAAATTGTTTACATAAAAAACAAAAGGACCCGAAGGTCCAAGTCATATACATCAAAAAGCCCGAAGGCTTATATCAAAAACTAAACAAGAAGTGAAAGCAGGAAACCTAGGCCTCGGGCCCATCATCTCCCTCTTCGGAGACCCCTTCCTCGGTATCCTCATCACCTTCATCTTCATCTTCTACTTCATCATCTTCGGCATCCTCCTCGCCCGAACCTTCACTTGAAGGAAGATCATCAATGATTGCTTGAGCTTTGGCTGCCTTGTTTTCAGCCTTGGCAATTTCTTCCTCCAAGTTGAGCTCGTCGGGACGACACTGCTTGAGCAGCCTTATCCGAGATTTGATAACTGACCAGCGCTTATCCAACTCCGCCCTCTTGGCCCTGATCTTGGCCCTAGCTTTGTGGTAAGTAATCTCCTCCCGAAGCGATTTAACCTCGGCCTCAAGAGTTGGAAGCCTGGAGTTTTCACCCTCCAACCTCTGAATATGAAGCACATGGTTTCGTATCTGCTCATGGTGTTTCTTGGCCATTTCTTCAAATTTGCCCCTAGTTTGGGCCAACTCTGCGTTGAGCCTTGCGACTTCGGATTCTAGCCTCGTGCGCTCAACTTGGAAACCATCACCGAGGGCTTGAATCTTCATTTCAGAGGCAGCCTCAGCTTCGCGCAAGTCGGAGCAATACTTGGACAATTTAGCTTTCAACTCAGCTATTTGTGTATTAAAGCTGTCCCTTTTCTTGTTCAAAGCACGAGAAACACGCTGAACCTCTTCGTTCCTCGAGGTTTCAAGCTCGATGGCTCTCAATGACCGAACGAAGCCCTAAACAGAAATCATCAAAGAATCATTGTAAACAAACAACCGAGGACAGAGGTAAAATCAAAAATGACAAGTCTTACTCTGAGCGCATTGGCGGCTCTGCTGTCTAGCTGAAGTGGAGGAAATTGTCGCACGACGGCATCCTCGGTTGGACCAAGCAAGGACATGAGACTCAAAATGTCACTTCGAGTGCTCGCCAGGAGGTTTGAAGAGGTCCGCACTTCGAGCTTTCGCAAAGATCCCATCGAGGATGAAAGCCTCGCATGTTCATATTGCGCCCTAACAGTGCCGACATCTGCCTCTCTCTCAATGGTAGCAGCCCCGACTTCCCCAACTTTGGCCTTGCCTTTGGCCTTAGCAACTGCCGCCTCGGATTCATGCACTTAGTCTTGAAGATCCACAACCTCAATTTCTCTTCGAGTCTCTAAGCCCTCGGCAGCCTCATCGCTGGGCTCATCTATCAGCCTTCGGCACGTTTCCGCCACTGCCTCGGGCCGAGGAGAAGTTGCCACCTTGGTGTGAGGATTTACCAAGCAGGAAGGTTTCTTGGAAACTGCCCTCATCCTTTTCACACCTATAAAGGACAATGTAGAGGAATCATAAGTATGAGCACGAAGAAAAGTAAATACAAGTACATCAACCGAAGATAATGTTACCTTTTGAGGATCCTTGGCCAAAGGCTCCTTTCGAGGATTTTAAAGGCTTAGAAGCCTTGAGTTCTTTCAGGTCGCCAGCAAGACCTGCTACCGAAGCCAGATGATCATCAGACTCGGTATCTTCCTTATCATTCTTCTTCTTTCCATTTTCCCTCTTCTTCTTATTTTTCTTTGTGTTGATGGCTCGATTTGGAAAACCTTATACCGAGAAAAAGAGAATTGAGGACAAAATCAAGGGCTTCAAATAACATACCAAGTAAGAAACCATAAAAAGCTTACCATGCCTTTTACACTGCCAACCGAATTCAGCAGCCATTTCCATCCATGACCGAATGGGACGTTTGCGGGCCCCGGTCACAGCTTTGACCCATTCGGTCAAGCCCTCGGGGGGGGGGGGGGGGGGGACGATAGCAACCGTGTTAGCCAAGAAACAAAAGATGGGTTAAGGTTAGAGAACAAGAGTGTTTGCTAGGAAAGAATATATGAACGAAGGAGAACATATGTGTTTTGTTCCATTTCTCTGGGAAATCAGGTCGGTAGATAAGACGCTAGTCTCCAAGAGAATTTAGCGATTGCACCATCCTCGGTTGCCATGATCCTCGCTCTTGTGGAGAAGCGCATACTTAGCACGGTTCTTCAAGGAAATAACCTCAGCCTTGTAAAAGTATGGGTAGTAAAGAGAAAGAAGATGTTGCAAGGTAAAGTCCACCTCGGCCTCCTTACTCAACCAAGCCAAGCACTGAACAACCTTCCAGACACCGGGGCCTAATTGAGCCAAGCATAAGTTATATGCTCGGCAGAAGGCGTCGATCACCCTATGAACGGGGAGAGTGAACCCAATGGTAAACGGATAAGTATACGCAAAAGACAGCCCCTCCACATGGTTGCAAACTCTGCTAGTCGGATCGGGGATGATTACCTTCACCTCGGGCCTAAACCCACAATCCTTTCGGACTCGTTCTATGTGAGGTTGAGTAATTCGGGTCGGCGTTGTGTTCACTGGCACATTTCTATTCAGCTCTTCCTGATCGGCAGACTGCTTTTGTAGCTTCAGATCTTTACCATTATTGAAGTGTGATGGAATGATTTGATGGGGCTCGAGCTCCTGCTCGAGGGGAATTTTTGGAAGTTTCTTTTTAGGACCTGAAGGTCCAGCCTCGGCATTTTGCCCACCCTCGGTAGCGGGCAACTCGCCCCCGACTTCTGTAGTGGCCTCGGCGTCGTCTTCGCCCTCGCCCTCGGCGTCATCGCCCTCGCCATCGTCATTCCTATTGATGTCCCTTTCTACGTCAGCATCAACTAGCGCAATGGCGTCACCACCGGTGACGTCATCTTCTTCCTCTATGCTGACACCTTCACTCACTTCAGCTCTATCACGCCTGGCTCTCTCCTTGCGCCGCTTAGAGCCACTGACGCTGGATGTCACTTCTCCACCGCCCCCCGCCTCGATAACCTGTAGTGCCGGCACGGTGGCGATGACATCGCCACTGGCTATGGCAGCGGCGAAGCGGGAAATCCTAGCCCTCTCACCTGAATCGCTTGAATCTTGTGTAGAGTGTGTGGCAGATATGATTATAACTTTGAAGTACGAAAAATTCTTTGAAAACAGAAGCTGATCAAGATGAAAATGAGCGGCTTTTTCTTTTCTAATCACTGTTGCTCGCAGATGTTGAAAGTGACGAGAAGAACTTGCAAGGGAAGTATATATACAAGTTGTTGGGAAAGCAAGTGGAGAAAAATCATCATTGTAACGTTGGAAAACGCGAGAAAAACGGCGTGACCATTTGGTGTCCAATGAGCGATCACCACGTGTCAATGAATAGTGATCTGAAAGGACGCAGATCGTTGACAAAAATTTGAAACGTTTGGATAGGATTGAGCCACGTCATTTTCCCGCGGAATTTCATTCCACTCCTCGGTAACTTTGGCAACTGACCGAGGAGTGGGAGGGCTATCTGTATTGGGTAAAAATCGGCTTGCCCACGTGGCACCTCGGTAATATGACAAGATGGTGACCGAACAGGTGTTAGCAAGCTGCAAGCCGAGGCTAGTCACAAACGGCCGATGTCAGAGACCGAAGCTGATGACCGAGGATAGAAAGCAAGATGTTGCCTCGGTGAAATGTCACCTCGGTCGATTGTTCAGTCATGCGCCCGAAGTCAACAGTCTATGCCTCGGTGAATGAGGTCGTGTGCAGTCAACTGGTTGCCTTCAGTTTCGGCCCATTAACACTACTACTAGATATGCTGAACGTGGGTTTAGGCATGATCAATCATGAGAAACGTGGGCAAGGCCCCATTGTATCTATAAATAGCTCCTCATTTTACATTGTATGCATTCAGAAATACTTACAGAAACTCTGGCAAAATTTGTATTCACAGCTATATATTGAAATCACGTTATTTCTTGCATTTTCGCTTATTCTTTGCATTGTTTCGACTTTGATATTAAGATTTGCTTCTGTTCTTAACCCAAATTCGATTTGTGATCCTAAATCAGTTTAGGCCCATACAGAAAGTTGCATAGTTGTTCACAGGAGCTGGCCCAATCGCAGACCACAAGCATCTATATATATATTTAAAGGAGTGTTGTAGCCAACCATGTTTAGCCAAGTGTCAAAGCTTGATTGGAACACCTATTGTTAGTTAGGACAAATAACTAATTGGTTAATTAGTTAGAAGAATTTGAATTTGAACTAAAAAATAATTAAAGATTTTTTAGTTAGGTGTAGTTATTTTAGTTATTTTTGAAATTCGAATTGAAATTTTAAGAATAATTGTGAGAAAAAAAATGAAAATAATTTTAAAAATAGTAGATAAATTTAACCGTGTATATTGATAGATAGATTTAAATTATATATATATCTACTGGATAAAATGATTTTCTTTCAACAACGGATCTGTTAATCAATTATTATGTCCAGTTTATCAACTTTGGCATAATTGCTAACATGAGAAACAAATTGGTAGAAGATAAACAAACGTAAATAGCAGTATGAAGGATTGAAAAATTAAAATATTAAAATGAATTATATTTTTAAAAAGAACAAATATTAAGAAAGATCATGGCTTTCAATTTAAATTTAAAACTTAACCACCTATGAGGGATATGACCTTAAGTTTAGGAATGTAGGACCGAAAATGCAGTTTTCCTTTTCTTACTAATAATAGAGGTAGTTTTCGTTAGTTAATGGATAACGTGCAAGTAGTGGAGATTAATGTAGGTACCGCAAATCAAATTTCAATGTGAACAACTTACCCGACATAATCTCTAAATTTCAATTGTGATTAAGCTGGTAACTGTATTGAGATAACTATCTTTTTAAATGCTCTATCATTATCCTAAACTCTTTACCATGAAAAGAGTTAAAAAAAAGGTACTGCACTTTGATATATCAAGAAAGCATTTGATGTCACACTTCAATAGAAATCCAGTAAGTCAAGTTTGTAATACAAAATCGACAATTCAAATGCTTTCAAAATCGAATAGTACATTTTCATTTATGATCGGATATAATTTATTTGGTGTTATTTTTTTTTATAGATTTGACCTTCTAAGTTAATCTTCTTTTTTTATGGCAGAATAGATATCAAAGCTGCTATCGAATTACAAAGGATATCACCTTTAAATGTGATCAATGTGGATTCCGAGTCGCCACTCTTTATATATGGTACTCAGCCTCATGAAATGCATACACTTTCATGAATAGCATACAATTCTTTCTGGATCTTGAGTAATTGTACAATACTTCTAGCCTGAATACATTTACAAGATAGTTAGTTATTGTATAATATATTTATAATTTCTTTTATATGCATGTATTTGATTTATTTCTGCAGAATAAAAAGGTATCACATAATATTTTTAGACTAATAATGTCTTACATGGATAAGAAAACTAATTGCAGACCCCTACGCATATCTTTATATGTTTGAATTTTGATAGTATTTATTACTACAGTTACCATTCTATACCGTATTCAAATTAATGGATATGGAGAATTTTAACAAAATAATATATATGTGGTTGTTATCAGATTCGTGACCACAAAAAAGTTTGGCCGACAGGCAACAACATGGTGACCTGCAGATAACCTCTATGAACAATTGGACATAGCGCATTATTGATAAATACAGGTACAAAAACGAAGCTTCTTACTTCTTTTTGTGATGATTGATTTCCTCGTGTTGTAATTCTCACTTTGGTTGTAAAAGTATTTGGTGCGCTATCAGACTATGTATTTGCATTTACCAAGTATTCTTCGTTGTTGTGTATCTACATTGGTTTGATGAACCAAAAAAGAATACGAGACTTACATACATCAGACAACTGATATAATAGAGAAGCATTTGAATTTTAACTGGTAAGTGAGTCGTTGACATAATTAGTTCAGCTTTTGAATCATGCTTCTGCATATATATTATCCATTGTATCTCTTGAATAGGAGGGACAGAAACAATGAAGTTCATCGATGTGCAATAACAAATGTACTACACGTTTGCACATTAATGAACTTATTACTAATCCAGATTTTATTTTTTAGTTCAAGTTTTTGTAATTTTGACGTATACATGTCAATATTTTGTGATTGTGGATTAGATGTTAAATAAAAAAGGTGATGAGAAAATATGTTTTTTGGTCTCACAGAGACAGGTTTGTTTATATTCTTCCTAAATATTTTTTTTTCTATTATTGAGTATATTTTAACATTGGATCTGAATCATTTTAATGCAAATTTTAAGCAGAAAGGTCCAATTTTTCTTTTGCTAGGATTATTTGGGTTTTAAGCTCCGAGAACACACCCATTTTTTTTTTTTTAATCCTGAGATTTTCACTAACAAGAATATTTTTCTTTTCTTATTGCAGGTAGTAGATTGTGGGATTCAAAAGTTTTGGAATCAAAACACTGTTGGATTTTTTTAATATATGTAAGCCAATGTATAGTATGAATATGTTTTCTTTAAATTTTGCAGAACTCTTCAAAACATGAGTGTGAGAAGACGCCATTTGATATTACAAGTTGCTTCAAAAAGCTGCATCTCTATGAACAACAATGGATTTTGGGTCATGTAGATTTGAAACCTTTACATGTCCCGGGGTATGATTGTCTCAAGCCTCACCCGTTCTAAAAGACATGATTTAAGCATCCTATTAAGCAAGTGAAGTATATTTACCATCAAACCAAATTTTAATTTAATCATACTTAACTCGATTATTTCTGTCTATATCTTGCATTTTGAATTTAATGTGGCTGATTTGAATTTTAATCAAAAGATAAAAGTTTATATTTTTTAACTTGGATAATATAGGGTGTGTTTAATTAATGAATTTGGAGAAGATAAAGAAGTATTAAATTGGTTATGGCTCATTTGCACCGTTGGAATCATAAGATGATTTTAAAAGCTGTTCAATTTTAAAATATTAAAGGACCTTTAAATTCACAAAATGATGTATTATTTATCTGTATGTGTTATATTTTTTTAATTTGAATAAGTAATTCAACACTAAAAGAACTTGCAGTACTTTTCGATTATTGAAAATAATAGGAACATGAACTGATGGAAGTGTAACAAATCTAATTCAAAGCTCAACTATGATATGAAAGATATTGTTCGATTGCATGAGAAGGTTCTTTGGAATGTCAAAATGATATTTGTCCCTTTCACATCAATTACATATTTTCGTTTGATAGGCCTTCTGTATCTTTGATATCACTTAAACTATCGCTAGAAGACAAAGTCAATAGGCTGAATGAAAAAGTCTACAGCCTATTAACGTGAATTAATAGGATTAGTATGTAATGGCCAATTGCAATTTAACATGTGTACAACTTAATTTGGTTTTAGCATTGTTTTGTTATTCACTCTCCATTTAACAAGTTAATTAATAATGTTTTCACTGAGGAAAAATAGGTTCTCATAAAGATAACATATGAAAATGATAATTTGGGACAAGTTCAGGGGGTAAACAAACTATTATGCTTTTTTGGTACTTTTGTTATTCCTCTTATCACATACTTAAATAAAAGGCCTAAATAAACCATGTAATTTTAGTTCAATAGCACAAACGCTAGGTCTACTACGAACACATGTTGATTGATGAAATTTTGTCTTCATCAATTAACATCGGCATAATTGCAGTTTCAAGCAACCAATACAAATGGGTTCAAATTTTTACAAAATGTTACAATAGAAGCAAAATGTACTTGCACACTATTTTCCAGTTATTAGAAGAAAACATATTTTGCATTTCAACTAAATATTACTATGAATCTATTTTTTCATCAAAATATTAATATGTGTTGTTATATGTTTTTAATTAGTCAAATCATATTTTAAATCACAAATCATGTGTTCATTAAATTATTAGCATCACAAACTATGTGATTATTTTGTGCCTTTAAGTTTTCAATTTTTTTTTTAGTGAACAGATCATTAATTGGTTCCACATTTTCTTATTGTGGACGTTTAGGGGATGAATTTCAAACAAATGAAAAAAATAAGGAACTTCATGGTATACCAAAATCAAATTATATATTTGCTAATAAATTTGCTACAATTTGCTACTATTAGTTTCGATTGATATAGACCGCGCATCGTGCGGGTACTATACTAGTAAATCTTAAAAGAGAGTAGCAAAGATTTGAACATCAGTACGGATGAGAAAAAACTAGTACTATATCTTTTCTTAAACCTGAATACATTTTTCTCAAACTCAATTTATTCTTTTTCAAATTTCAATATTTTCTCCTCATATTTCAGTATTTTTCTGTCAAACTTCAGTATTTTTTTCACAAATTTTAGTAGATACCAAGAAAAAATACTGGAACTTCACCTATTATTAGAAAGTTCCATGAAAAATACTGGCATTTTCACCTATTATTAGAAAGTTTCATGAAAAAAGTACTGGAACTTCACCTATTATTAGAAAATTCCATAAAAAATGCTGGGATTTTTACCTATTATTAGAAAGTTTCATAAAAAAATATTGAAATTTCACCTATTATTAGAAAGTTCCATAAAAATTACTGGGATTTTCACCTATTATTAGAAAGTTTCATGAAAAAAAATACTATAATTCATGAAAAAATATTAAAATTTTTATAATTATTTGAAAGTTTCATGAAAAAATACTGAAATTTTACCTATTATTAAAAAGTTCCTTGGAAAATTACTGGGATTTTACTTTCAAGTTCAGATCCCGTGAAAAAATTCACTTTTCATTAGAATATCCCATAAAAAACTAATGGATTTTTACTTTCAAGTTCAAAAACCATTATAAAGATCCTGATAAATATTAGAATTCTCAAGTAAGTACTGCTTCTCTACTTGCTTAGTTGTTATTAAAGAAGCTTTGATAAAGTTCTCTGTGATGATGGCTACTCTCTGGGTAGATATGGAAGATGAGAAGACGTGGATACTGAAAGAATGAATGGCACAAATATTAATTCGCTTATTTTAATAAGAAAATGGCTATTCCTCAAATAATTTGTAAACACCGGCTAAAACTCAATTAATAGCTATCAAAGTGGCTCCCTAGTCTCATTTTTACTTTGGATTCGAGCCTTAGAGCCTATTTGGGCTTACTGCAAAAATAAATCTGCTTATGCCAAAAATACTTTTAGTAAAAATTTTGCCCAGAGGCCACTTTTACTACTGGTATTTAGTTTGAAACCATTTTTTTTATTGGTCTTACATGAGAGACCACTTTTTGGAACTTCAATCTTTTTGAGCTGAAGTTCAAACCTTGTGGATTGAACTTCATGCCTAAATTATGAAGTTTCAACTTCAATCCGTAAGAGCTGAACTTTTAGGCATAGATACGTAAACTTCAACCCTTGTGGACTGAAGTTGAACTTCAACCCTTGTGGTGGGCTGAAGTTGAACTTCAACCCTTATGGGCTGAACTTGTGTGAAGTTCAACCCAAAAGGATTGAAGTTCTAAAAAGTGGCCTCACATGTAAAACCAATAAAAAAAAGTGGCTTCAAACCAAAGACCACAACCAAAAGTAGCATTTGGTGCACTTTGTGTTTAAAATAATAAGCAGTTTGTGTTTGGCCAACTCAGTGGATAAGTGAACTTCATGCTCTACTAATAGGCCTAAGCATTGCTAAGGACCACGGGTTTACACCACTACACATTGAAACGGATGCACAGGTATTAGCATCAACACTGGCAAACCCTAGCAGCCTTTACTCACATATTTTTTCAAATTGCAGATTGTTGATCGCAGGATTGGAGCAGGTGAAGATTAGCTATGTACCAAGGGAATCAAACTGTTTGGCAGACTCTATGGCTAAATTTGAGAACTCTTTGCAAAAGTCCAATATTTTGTGTTGTTATCCTTTATATTTAGATGCTTGTAATAGTATTTTATCTAAGGACAAGCCATATTATCCTTTATGTTTAGACGCTTGTAATATTATTTTGTCTAAGGACAAGCCAAGAACATCGCATGCCCAGCATGCAGGCCAATGTCCTCCATGTAACCCCCTAACCGCAGTGGGCAACTTGAATACTGTGGCTAATCCTTAATTAATGAAGTATGCTTGTTTTACCCCCCCCCCCCCCCCCCCTCCCAAAAAAAAAAACTCATTGGATAAGTACTTTTTTCTATATTTGATAAATAGTTTGTGTTTGACCAATCTTTCCAAAAAATACTTTTGAATGTCAAATTACGAAAAAAAACATCAAGGTTCATTTTACATTTGGATTATTTAAAACAAAAAAAAATTTTAAATATTTAATATGAAAGACTTTAATTAAATTTTTATTTTTAATTTGTTTAGTTAAAATGTAAAACCTAAAGTAAAAAATATAAATTTTAGTTTTTAAACAATATAAATTATAGTTAAATCAAAGTGATAATAGCATTAGGAATTCGTATTAGCACAAAATATTAGCGGATTCAAGGAATTTGTTATTGTGGATGTAGCTTTTGAGAGAGAAAGATAAAAAGAACAAGAGATCCTATATAGGGTTGAGAGACTATTCCCAAGAGAAAAAATATTTAGAGAAATACGTAGAAACAAAAACTTGTCTTAAGAGGAAGAGGATTTGTAAAGTACGTACAAATAAAAACAAAACAAAATTTATTTTGTGAGAGATATAAATATAATTAATGAGGGATAGTTTGGTCAATATGTATTTTTGGTAAGGATATTTTTATTTGATCTACATGTTTAATCTAATTACTTGTGGAATTAATGAATTAGAAGTGGATTTTAAAGAGTTGGTTTAGTGTGAAAATTGGCCATTTGGGCTAACCAATATTAGAAATTGAAGAAAGAAGAGATTTTTACACTATATATCCATGAAATTCAAAGTATTTATAAACCCTACCTATTAAAAATTGCACTATCCATGAAATTAAAAGTATTTACCCAACCTACCCATTTATTACTGTATACCTTTGTTATACCTTATGAGTGTATACCTTTAAAGTATACTATATATATAATAGTATACAATTCTAGATATGAGTGCATACCTTTAAGGTATACATCATAAATGATAGTATACAAGTCTAGATGGGTAAGACATGTAAATAGTTTATGGGTAGGGCTTGTAAATATGAAACTTATGGGTAGAAGTGGGTAAATATTTTTATTTCAATGGGTATTTTCGTAAGCATCCCAAGAAAGAAAAGTGGTCCAATCTCCTGACCCGCTAGTCCACCACCTCGACCCAATCCATAACCCGCCTCCCCTCCCCAAAGTAAAGCAAAACCCTCATTTCTTCATCATTTACCCTAAGCCTTTGGCTAGGCCAAGCCCTTGCAAAATTTCTCCAGGCCGCCAGAGCCACTGCGCCCCACCTCATCCCTACCGGTGAACAGCCACCTGACCGCCGTCACCGCCACCGCCCGGCCACCGGTAAAAATCAAAATACATGTATGGACTTCCTAAGTCCCCTTCTTTCCACATCTGCTATTATTTTCTCCAAATTCATAACGAAAATAGGTAGATCTGATTTTCAGCGGTGGCTTCTCCCTTCTTTCCGCTTTTTTGTAGCGTTGGTGGAGCTCCTATTCAAACAAGTCAACTGATGGCCATTGATTTGTTTATCTTTTGTTAACTAAGTTATCCCTTAAGTTCTAGTTATTTAGTTAAAGTCCTCTTTTATTTTCAATCAAGTCCCTGGGACAGTAGTGAGTTGTTGGACACGTGGAGTTTTCTATTTGAAGTAGAGGTTGCTTAGTAATTTATTTCCTATATATATATGGTAAAGCTAAGGGAACAAAGGAGTATGAATGAAAATCTGATATTTTAATCTATTTTATTTCTTTGGTTCTTACTTTCTTTATCCTTATTTCCTGCTGACAACATTTAGTTTCCAGTCAATTAACCGTTACACTGTAGCTAACGTTACACTTGGTATCAAGAGCAGTGAATCTTGGCTGTCGGAACGATGGTGGATAGAGGACGAAACAGTGGTGAAGATGGAATTAAACAACTGGAGCTGCAGATGCAATCATTTATGGAGGAAACAAACAAGAAAATGGAAGAGCGACAAATTCGTATGGAAGCTGAGAATAAGCTGCGTGAAGAGAAGACGAATCGAAAATTTGAAGCCATTTTAGCTCGGCTAGATCTGGGTCACAGAGGCGAAGGCCCAACGACGGATGGAAGTACTATGGCCCTTGCTTGTGGGGATTCTCCATTGGTGTCAAGCCTATCTTCAATTCAAGGAGTCCGATTTGGAACTACTACTCCGGTTTCATATCCAGGTCCGACGGGAGCTAAGGTTTCTGACATTTCATCTGCTCTTACTGCAACGGCGATAACTTCTAGACCGTCAGTGTTACCTTCCGTTCCTAATTTGGCAATGAGTGGGCAACCTAGTTATTTGGCTAACACTAGCTCTTTCAGACCCAGTCGCCTTGAATTTTTCCACCCTTAACCCTAATTCTATGGGCCCTCAGACATCTGCTACTAATCCAATGTATCCTAGTTTCACTGGGCCTCAAACGTCATTATATAACTAGGCAACCCAAGGCCACAAAGAATATATAGCTCCTAATAGCAATAGGTACCATGATGGCCAAATACCAACAACATCTCAATATTCAGTCACACATTTAACCCCACCTAACCCAACCCAATACTCATACACTCACTTAAACCAAGCTAACCCTTTTTTTTAACCAGCCCATTTATAATGCCCAACCCACACACCCAACACAGTCCAATTACATTGCCTATCACCCAGCTCACTCAACTACTATAACTTTTTCTTATCCTTCCATTTACAACAAGTTGATGAAAGTGAAGCTTTCCTTTCCTGATTTTGAATATCTAATCCCCGCGGGTGGATCCAAAGATGTGACAGATTCTTTGAAGTTTACCAAATACCTGAAGAGGCCAAGATGACATTGGTTTCTATGCATGCTAAAGACAAAATGGAACATTGGTTTGATAGCTTTATGATTAAACATAGTGGTTTAGTGTCTTGGCCAGATTTTGTGTAGCAGTTTGTAGACGCTATGGTAATTTAAGGCCATTTGATGTTGTTAAAGAATTTAACTGTTTGCAACAAATCAATGATGTTGAAAGTTATCAAACCAAATTTGAGGAATTACGTTGCTATGTGTTAATGGCTAACCCATTGCTTAATGAACAATATTTTGTCAATTGTTTTGTTGGTGGATTAAAATCCGAACTTGAATCGATGGTGCGATTGATAAGGGGCTATCAAGGATTGGGTCCAAACTCATAAGGAGCCGCCCGTTGTGGGGTCCACCCCCTGGAGGAGTTGCGTTGCTCGGGGTGGTCATGGTGGTGTCAGGGACGGACCTCGATTTGGGGTTGATCCGGCGGTATAAGAGTTGCGTTGCGCCTCTACCAACAGCTATGACTTTTGGTAGAAATGGTTGCAGTGCTCTCTTAAAGTTTGGTATCAGAGCCAACCCGGGGTCGATTCCTGGCTACACCATGCGAAGTTCGGGGACGAACTTGCTTTAAAGAAAGGGGGGATGATAAGGGGCTATCAAGGATTGGGTCCAAACTCATAAGGAGCCGCCCGTTGTGGGGTCCACCCCCTGGAGGAGTTCCGTTGCTCAGGGTGGTCATGGTGGTGTCAGGGACGGACCTCGATTTGGGGTTGATCCGGCGGTATAAGAGTTGCGTTGCGCCTCTACCAACAGCTATGGCTTTTGGTAGAAATGGTTGCAGTGCTCTCTTAAAGTTAATGATGCGGGGCAAACCACCACAAGGCCCTTTACGAGAAGCCAAGCCCAAACACTTCATGATGCTCACTTACACTTGATCCGGAAGGGCATGGGCGATATGAGCTCGGGAGAAGACTTGAAGACAATGCATTGGAGCTCACTCAACGTTGAAACAGGGCAGGCAACTGTGCAGGCAGCAGGGGAACAAAACAGAGAAAAATAGGGGAACACCTGCTGAGCTACTGCCTGAAGCTGGACTTTTGTTCTTCGCGATCGCGTGCACAACTTTCGCGATCGCGAAGAGTATTTCTTTTGTCTTCGCGCTAGCGCCGTGTCTCGCGCGATCGCGCTACTCAGTTTTAAGTGTTCCTCGCGATCGCATATAATCATGCGCGATCGCGATGAACACTTGAGCAGACTCGGACCAGTAGCTAGGAAAACCTTGTAAAGGGGTGTATTTATAACACCCCTCTTTCATTTATTGCTCTTACATTACTTTGAACACAAAACACATTGAATGAGCATAGCTCTTGAAACTTGTAACCTTTTTTGGCTTGAAATCAATTGGATGAATCCAAGTTGTTCTTCAATCCATCTCCGATCATTCTATTTGCTCGAGCCTCGTGACTCTTGAGGATAGTTGCATAGTGTTAGGTGATTCTTTCCAATCGTTCGGGGTGTAACGGAACTAGTTCTTCGTTGCTACTCGACTTTAGTGTAAGTCTCATCTCGCTTTTATCAATTTATCACTTTTCGTGGGTTTTCCCGTTATCAGTTGGTATCAGAGCAAGGCTAGAGTTGCGTTCTTACGAACCCTCATCCTACTCTTCGTGCTTGTCATCTTTGTTTCGTGTTTATTTTCGTGTTCTTGTTATATTGAAAAAGAAGAAAAAAATTCAAAAACTTGAAAACCCAAAAATTTGAAGGAAATCGATTGTTGTTACGATTTTGTTGGTGTTGATTATCGGGGATTGATTGTTTATGTAATTACGACAATTGGGAACCAACAAAACACGTTTTGGAGTTGAAAATCAAAGTTTGGAAAATTTGAACCCTAGGTTGAACATCTTGCAAAATTTGCCAAAACTTGTTTGATGTTATGATTTTGTGGTTGTTTGGTATCGGGGATTGTTCACTATAGTTTTCCCGTTGTTTTGATACCATCATAACATCATTTGGAGTGTTGGAGTGAAAATCGAAATTTTGAGTTCTTGAAGGTTTGAACATTTTGAAGAACTTGACCAAAAATTCATTGAAAACAAGTTGTTTGATGGTTGTTTGTTTGTTTAAAACCATTGGGAAGTGTTCACGACAGTTGAAAACCCATTTGGAAGCTTGAAAAACTGAAACAAATTGAGTTTGGGTTGTTTGTGTGCCAAAATCTGCAGTTTTCTGTCGAGTTTCTGGTTCAGCTGAACAAACCTGCGCGATCGCGCAAGGTATCGCGCTGTCGCGCCATTTCTGAATTATTGTTCATCGCGATCTCGCCCCTCTGCACGCGATCGCGGAGTGTACCAATTTCCAGAATTTCCTGAAGTTGGACAGAATGTTCGCAAAGCTATCGTAACAGTTTCCAACCACCAAAACTCCCATAGCATCATCAAATATGGTGAGTTTCTAGATCACAAACCAAAATTCGTCCAATTCCGAATCCGTTTGGTGGCGATTCGATCTTTGAACATTTGATCGCGCCACTTCCGGTTAGTACTTTGAGGGTAACACTTCTACCCAATTAGTACTAATCTCTTGTGCGAATAGGATACTCGTGCCTAGAAGGAGAGTACAATTCAAAGAAGATTCGTAGTTAATTGTTTGGTTCAAGTGCGCACCAAATAGCTTAGCGTTTATCGAGTCCCATTGAATCCACTCTTCCCGAAGAGCATTTGGCTCTTGTGTTTTGGTTTGATCATTGAGGAGGTTGCGCAACTACGAGGAGGCCATTGATCTCAAGCTTGTGTGAACCAAACCCCAACTTGAGTGAACCCGAGCGACAAACAAAAGTGAGGGAGTGGGTGAGGACTCTTACTCTAACCTTTTTCCTTGTTTTTGATTGTTGTAGGTACAATGTCTAACGACGGACAAGATTTCATAAAGGAGGCCTTGGCTAACCTTCTTGCCAAGATGGACCTCATGAACCAAAGGATTGAGTCTCTTGAAAAGGGTGCCTCAAGTGCCCTAGTTGAGCAAGGGACTTCCAATGTCCAATCGGAAAAGGGGACCCCGAGTGTCCAAATTGAAAAGGGGGCCCCGAGTGCCCAAGTTGCCGGAGAAGGTACTTCAAGTTCCACCTTTACCCCGGAACAAGTTGTTGAGTTGCTTAGGCAACAATGGGTAAAGGAAGATCGTGAAAGAAATGAACAAGTGTTGGGCAATACCCAACGAGTGAGCATTCCTCACATAATGGGCAATCCCCAAAGAGATATTCCACTTCCCGGACCTATTCGACACGTTCAACCTCTTGAGCAAGTTGATCAAGCTCAAGAAGGGGAGGAGGGCGAGTATGGTGGTAGTGAGTATGGAGCTCCTAATCCGAATGGGAGAGCCATGAATTGGGGTCGCAATGTGGATCGGGGTAGAGGCCAAGGTCGAGGGCCACCCATAGGGTATGTTGGAGGGAATGCTAGGAGAGATTATGGTGGTTATGGAGATAACTTTGGGGGCCAACCGGAGCCGTACCAAGGGGGTCGAGAAAATAACAACCTTAATAGTTTGAAGCTTACTATTCCTTCTTTCAAAGGGAGTAGTGACCCGGTGGAGTATATTGCTTGGAAGTTGTCTATGGAGCGGATATTTGACACCAATGATATGCCCGAAGTGAAGAAAACCAAGTATGCAATATCTTCCTTTGAATCCTTTTCTTCTACTTGGTGGGAGTCGGTAAAGAGGAATAGAAGGAGGACGGGAATGGCTATCAATCTTACTTGGGGAGAGTTGATCCGTGTGATGGATGAGAAGTACTTGACTAGTCAATACCGTGTGGACCAACACAAACGTTTCTATGAGTTGAAACAAGGCCCCAAAATGGTTGGGGAATATTTCAACGACTTTGAGCAAATCCGCATGAGCCTTGACTTGGATGAAGAAGACAATGAGACGGCCATGATCCGTTTCAAAGGGGGCTTGAACCGAGACATAGCTTTACAATTGAAGTTCCACAAATATGATGACCTTTACAAGCTATGTGATGATGCCATTGAAGCCGAGAAGTGGCTCAAAGAGGAGAGAACCCTCCGATACAAGGGTGGCAATGCCACTCCCATGAGTAAGCCAAAGGGGTGGAAGACTCCTACAACAAATGTAAGGTTTCCAAACACAAGTGGTACAATTGCTAGCAAGGAGGTGAAGAAGCCTTTCGAAAGGTCTACACAACAAGTGGGAGGTAATTCTAGAACTCATTTGAGCAATCCAATCTCTTCTTCTACTCAATGCTTTAAGTGTAAGGGTTATGGTCATCTCTCAAAAGATTGCCCTACCCGGAAAACTATGGTTCTTGTGGGTGACTTGGTCTATGAGCAAGATAGTGAACCCGAGGAAGGGGAAGTAGAGGGTGATGAGGAGGATGATGAAGGGGAGGTTGCAATGGAGGATGATGATGATGCCCATGCCTTCCTTGTTGTGAGGAGGAGTTTAGGCGCCATGTATGTGGAGGATAGTGAGACCTTGCAAAGGGAGAACCTCTTCCATTCTAAATGCTGAGTCAAGGGTCTCCTTTGTTCCATGATTATTGACTCGGGAAGTTGTGCCAATGTCATTAGCCAAACACTAGTTTCCCAATTGAAAATACCCACCTTAAAACACCCAAGTCCTTACCGTTTACAATGGCTTAGTGAGTGTGGTGAATTGAGAGTGGTTAAACAATGCTTGATCAAGTTCAAAATAGGGAACTATGTGGATGAACACATGTTTGATGTTGTGCCCATGCAAGCATGCCACCTTCTCTTTGGAAGGCCATGGCAATTTGATCGACATGTGGTTCATGATGGCCGTGCCAACACCTACACGGTGAAGCATGAAGGGAAAAAGTTTGTGCTCAAACCCTTATCGCCCAAGCAAGTAAGTGATGATTACAAGCGCATGAGGGAATTGAGGGAAGCGGCAAAGGCTAAGTCGGTTGTTGGGACTAGCTCTTTGGCCGAGAGCTTGGCGGCGGCTCCACCATCTACTACCGGTGGCATTTGTGCCATGATGCAACCGGCTGAGCTTTTGAGAGGAAATGATGGCAACAAACTACTCATTTGCCTAGTGTACAAAGGTATGATTCTTACTTCCGAATTTGATTATTCTTCTAACCCTTTGCCTAGTGCTTTTGAAAATGTTTTGAAGGATTTTGGGGACATGTTCCCGGAAGAGATGCCCGAAGGACTACCTCCCTTGCGGGGTATTGAACATCAAATTGACTTTGTCCCGGGATCTCAAATCCCAAACAAGCCGGCATATAGAAGCAATCCCGAGGACACAAGGGAGTTGCAAAAGCAAGTGGATGAGTTGCTTACCAAGGGCTTGGTGAGGGAGAGCTTGAGTCCATGTGCCGTACCCGTGATCCTTGTTCCAAAGAAGGATGGCACTTGGAGGATGTGTGTGGATTGCCGAGCGGTCAACAAGATCACGGTAAAGTATCGACATCCCATACCTCGTTTGGATGACATGTTAGATGAGCTTAGTGGTTCTAGCATCTTTTCGAAGATAGACCTTAGGTCCGGTTACCATCAAATCCGGATGAAACCCGGGGATGAATGGAAAACCGCATTCAAGACCAAGTTTGGTCTATATGAATGGTTGGTGATGCCCTTTGGCCTCTCCAACACACCTAGCACTTTCATGAGGCTAATGAACCATGTGCTAAAACCATTCATCAACAAGTTTGTGGTCGTCTACTTTGACGATATATTGATATATAAAAAATCAATAGACGACCATGTTGATCACTTAAGGCAAGTGCTTGAAGTGTTGAGAGCCGAAAAACTCTATGCTAATTTTAAGAAGTGTGACTTTGGTGTTGAAAGGGTAGTCTTTCTTGGGTTTGTTGTGAGTGCCCAAGGAGTGGAGGTAGATGAGTCTAAGGTAGAGGCCATTCGTGATTGGCCTACTCCTACTACCGTGACTCAAGTGCGGAGCTTTCATGGTCTTGCTAGCTTTTATAGGCGATTTGTGAAAGACTTTAGCTCCATTGCCGCCCCACTCACCGAGTTGGTAAAGAAAGACAAATCCTTTATTTGGGGAGAGCCGCAAGAAAAGGCTTTCCAAGAGTTGAAAAGTAGGCTAAGTACCGCCCCATTGTTACAATTGCCCGACTTCGGGAAGGCTTTTGAGGTAGAATTTGATGCCTCGGGGGTGGGTATTGGGGGTGTTCTCATGCAAGAAGGGAAACCCGTTGCCTACTTTAGCGAGAAGTTGAAGGGCGCATCCTTGAATTACTCCACGTATGACAAGGAGTTGTATGCCCTTATGAGAGCTCTAGCCCATTGGCAACACTATCTATGGCCTCGGGAATTTGTGATCAAGAGTGACCATGAGTCACTCAAACATCTAAGAGGCCAAGAAAGGTTGAACAAGAGACATGCCAAGTGGGTGGAGTTCATTGAGTCTTTCCCTTATGTGATTCATTACAAAAGGGGTAAGGACAATGTTGTAGCCGATGCGCTATCTAGGAAGTTCGCCCTTGCTACCACTCTAGCTTCTAGGCTTATGGGTTTTGAGAGTATAAAATCTTTGTATGAACATGACCTAAAGTTCAAGAGCATTCATGATGCTCTAGTGAGTGGCAAGCGGGTGGAGAAATACCAATGGGTTGATGGCTACATTTTTAAAAATGGAAGAGTTTGTGTACCCGAGTCCTCATGGAGGGAGTTGCTTGTTCGTGAAGCACATTGTGGGGGCTTGATGGGTCACTTTGGGAGGGACAAAACCTTGGCCATTCTCATGGAGCAATTCCATTGGCCAAAGATGGGTGTGCAAGTTGAGAGACTTTGCAATACTTGCTTGGATTGCAAGTATGCTAAGTCCAAATCTAATTCCCATGGTTTGTATACTCCCCTCCCTATTCCTACTAGCTCGTGGGTGGACATTTCGATGGATTTTGTTCTGGGATTGCCACGGTCTAAGGGGGGGGCACGATAGCATTTATGTTGTCGTGGATAGGTTCTCCAAAATGGCTCACTTCATTCCTTGTTAAAAGAGTCATGATGCACAACATGTAGCTACTTTGTTCATTGATAATGTGTTAAAGTTGCATGGTGTGCCTCAAACAATTGTGAGTGATAGGGACTCTAAGTTCCTTAGCCACTTTTGGAGGTGTCTTTGGGGTGCTCTTGGCACCAAGTTGTTGTTTTCTACGTCCCACCACCCCCAAACGGATGGTCAAACCGAAGTGGTGAACCGAACTTTGGGTGCTCTTCTTAGAGCCATGACCCGAGGTAAGGCCGGGACGTGGATTGATAAATTGCCTCTCATGGAGTTTGCTTATAATCGCACATTGCATAGCATGATTGGTTTGACTCCGTTTGAGTGCGTCTATGGTTTTAATCCTTTGATTCCACTTGATCTAACCCCTTTGCCCAAGGAAATGGTTGTTAATTTTGAAGGAAAAAACCGAGCTAAGGCCATGCTTGAAATCCATGCCAATGCGAGGAAGCGATTGGAGGAAGCCTATGACAAGGTTGCCCTCAAGAAGAACAAGGGGAGGAAGAAGTTGGAACTCAAGAAAGGAGATTGGGTGTGGGTGCACTTCCGCAAAGAGAGGTTTCCAAACCTTAGGAAAGGGAAGTTGGCACCCCGCGGGGATGGACCCTTTCAAGTGCTCTCCAAGATCAACAACAACGCATATGTTATCGATTTTCCGGGTGAGTACAATGTATCAAGCACTTTTAATATTAGTGACTTGGC
The DNA here is from genome assembly GCA_037355625.1 of Petunia x hybrida. Lineage (NCBI taxonomy): Eukaryota > Viridiplantae > Streptophyta > Magnoliopsida > Solanales > Solanaceae > Petunia > Petunia x hybrida. The sequence continues at coordinate 1,621,982 of JBBBVM010000059.1, read as the reverse complement.
TCCTTTTGATGTAGGTCATGATGCCGTGGAGGTGGATACTTCAATTTCGAGGACGAAATCCTCTCAAGAAGGGGAGAATGATGCGGGGCAAACCACCACAAGGCTCTTTACGAGAAGCCAAGGCCAAACACTTCATGATGCTCACTTACACTTGATCCGGAAGGGCATGGGCGATATGAGCTCGGGAGAAGACTTGAAGACAATGCATTGGAGCTCACTCAACGTTGAAACAGGGCAGGCAACTGTGCAGGCAGCAGGGGAACAAAACAGAGCAAAACAGGGGAACACCTGCTGAGCTACTGCCTGAAGCTGGACTTTTGTTCTTCGCGATCGCGTGCACAACCTTCGCGATCGCGAAGAGTATTTCTTTTGTCTTCGTGCTAGCGCCGTGTCTCGCGCGATCGCGCTACTCAGTTTTAAGTGTTCCTCGCGATCGCATATAATCATGCGCGATCGCGATGAACACTTGAGCAGACTCGGACCAGTAGCTAGGAAAACCTTGTAAAGGGGTGTATTTATAACACCCCTCTTTCATTTATTGCTCTTACATTACTTTGAACACAAAACACATTGAATGAGCATAGCTCTTGAAACTTGTAACCTTTTTTGGCTTGAAATCAATTGGATGAATCCAAGTTTTTCTTCAATCCATCTCCGATCATTCTATTTGCTCGAGCCTCGTGACTCTTGAGGATAGTTGCATAGTGTTAGGTGATTCTTTCCAATCGTTCGGGGTGTAACGGAACTAGTTCTTCGTTGCTACTCGACTTTAGTGTAAGTCTCGTCTCGCTTTTATCAATTTATCGCTTTTCGTGGGTTTTCCCGTTATCAGCGATGTGCGAACCCTTTAACATTGTTGGATGCCAATGACATTGCAAAATTTCATGAAGTCACGTTTGGATCAATTTATAGGCAGACTGCCCAACGAGCTAGTCCTAGGCCTTATTCCACAATTCAGCGTGTTTCTCAGTTACAAATCTTAATTCAAACACCCCACCAGCCCTTCCTCCATGCCCTCTACTTTTAGCACTCAAAGCACCTCCACCATCCACTACTACTTCACAACCCTTTACACCCCATCTAGAACCTACTTTGGAATCACTAAGGGAAAGAAACTTGTGTTTTAAATGTCACGAGCGTTATTTCTTTGGTCATCAGTGTCGACCTAAGTCATTAAGTGCCATGGAAGCTATGATGGAGAGTGAAGTTTCTGAAGAAATTTTTGTTGAAGCTGTGGAGGAGGAGCCACAAGATGAAGCTGAAGTTTCAGTGAGTGTGTTATTGGCCCTTAACAGTTCACCTCACACGATTAGGATTGCAGGCCTAGTCAAGAAGTTACCATTTATTATATTAGTGGACAGTGGCTCAACTCATACATTTGTAGATCCTATCATTGTTAAACGTTTGAATTTAATGGTTCAACCGTTGGATAAATCTATGAGTGTTAAAGTTGCAAATAGTGATGTAATGCATTGTGATTCTTTCTGTCCCAATTTCTCTTGGCAAATGCATGGTGAATCCTTTGAATTTGATGTGAGAATGATGCGAGTTGGTGGCTGTGATATGGTCCTTGGCATGGATTGGATCGACTCTGTTGCTCCTATTATCTTGAACACTAAGCCTCACACTATTTCATTTGTCAAGAACGGGAAGTTAATTTCCTTAGTGGGCTGTCAGGATAGAAACGGAGTGGCCCAAACAGACATTAAAGCCCTTTCTAAATTGTTAAATGGTACCGGAACTGTGGTGGCCCATATGTTGCTTTTAAATGACAATAAGCCTGCTGAATTTCTGATTCCTAGCCCAATTCAGGCTGTATTGGTGAAACGACCTCGGTCAGTCGTTTCGGAAGTTAGGACTCCGATTGGCGTGCCGATAATAAACGACCTCGGTCAGTCATTTCGGAAGTTAGGACTCCGATTGGCGTGCCGATAATTTTAAAATATTTATAAGGTCAACTGAGACTTATCTTTAAAATTTGAGCTAAATCAGACCTCGTTTGGTAGGCATCGGAAGAAGGTTTTAGTTTTTATTGTCGATAAATATTAAAAAGAGATTTTCGAGCTCGGTTTTGGCGAATGAGCTCCGATTCGAAATCCGAAAGCGCCGTTAGGTTCGTATGATTATTTGTGACTTTTGTGATTTTTCGAAAGTGAATTTCGAGGTATTTCGGCTAGTTTCCGCTAAAATGCCGAAAGTTAAATAATTTGACTTTTTTCCATTTAATTTGCATATTGAGTTTCGGGAGTCTGATTTGAGATCCACCTTAGCGAGTATGTTACATATAATTTGTATAACTTGTATGCAAAATTTGGAATTATTTCGAATATCGTAAGGTATCGTTTTAATTTTCATCACGAAAAGAAAAGAAATTTAAAAAGAAAATAAAAGGAAAAAGGAAAAGAAAAGACAAAAGGAAAGAAAGAAAATGAGAAGTTGGCGGTGGGGAGTACAGAAGTGATTAGCATAAACAGAAATATAGAACAGGAAACTAAACGGAGACAATGAGAAGAAAAAAAACTAGAAAATGAGGAAAAGAGCCGGAGAAAGATAGAATTTTCACCTCAAAACATTCAGGTAATGATCTTAATGCATTATTTTAGTGTATTACGTATGATTAAATATATTTTGACGGTAAAAATTAAGATAATAGACATCGTTTTAATAAGTTCAATTAATAGTTTAAAGGGTCAATTGGACAGCGATGATGGAATTGATTATATATTCGTACTCAGTGAGTTATTGGCAATATATAAATGTAATTAATTTATGATTTGGTTATGTGACCTTAAACCCTGTACATAGGCCTGGCCTGCGTATTGCGTATGCGAATAGGGTATCAGGTTCCTAACCGGATTACCCTAAGATGTGGGGAATGAAGCCTTTAGCCTTATTTGATATCGTTTTCTGCTTATTAAATTCAGCGGGATCGTTTGGCAGTGAATCCAAAGGATAAAGCAGTTGTTGAGTAACTGTGCTAACTTTGTAACAAGGTAAGTGTTTATATCCATTTCTTTGGAGGCCCTTGTCCTTGTGGATATTCTACCACGTGTTCCTTGCGTGTGTAGCTGCCGATAGGCATACTCACTATGCCCTAGCTTTGAATTTACATTGTATATTATATGTTATGCCCTGTTGTTGGTATTGCATTGAGTATATGAGCATTGCACTCGGGTTTTGAGCATTGCATATACTTCCCGGTTGGCGATGAGAGTCCCGCAACGGTGAAGGGTCAATATTGCATATACTTCCCGGTAATCGATGAAAGTCTCGAGCCGGTGAAGGGTCATCATTGCATATACTTCCCAGTAATCGATGAGAGTCCCGAGCCGGCGAAGGATCATTATTGCATATACTTCCCGGTTGGCGATGAGAGTCCCGCACCGGTGAAGGGTCATTATTGCATATACTTCCCGGTAATCGATGAGAGTCCCGAGCCGGTGAAGGATCATCATTGCATATACTTCCCGGTAATCAATGAGAGTCCCGAGCCGGTGAAGGATCATTATTGCATATACTTCCCGGTTGGTGATGAGAGTCCCGCACCGGTGAAGGGTCATTATTGCATATACTTCCCGGTAATCGATGAGAGTCCCGAACCGGTGAAGGGTCATCATTGCATATACTTCCCGATAATCGATGAGAATCCCGAGCCGGTGAAGGATCAGTATTGCATATACTTCCCGGTTTGCGATGAGAGTCCCGCAGTGGTGAAGGGTCATTATTGCATATACTTCCCGATAATCGATGAGAGTCCCGAGCCGGTGAAGGATCATTATTGCATATATCTCCTGGTAGACGATGAGAGTCCCGCGCCGGAGATAGGTATCAGGCATATGTGACTGCATTGCATCGTACCGCATTCATCCCATCTCATTCATATGTGACTACATTGTATCGTACCACATTCATCCCATCTCATTGCACCGCAAACTGAGTATTGTGTGTATTGTGTTGTGTTTTATGTATGCGGTATGTATACTATATCGTGGACATATCTCAGTTTGCCTATATATTTCTGGCTCATATTTTGGGTTGCGGGGATCGGGTTGCACGCCGCAACTGTATAAATATATGGATCGGGTTGCACGTCTGCATGTCGCAACGGTATAAATATATGGATAGGATTGAACACCGCGACGGTATGAATATATTGATCGGGTTGCAGGCCGAAACAGAATGAGTATATGGATCGGGTTGCATGCCGCAACAGGATGTATTTCTGATTGTTGATATGTTCTGGCTATCTTACGTTCTTGGTTGTTAATGAGTTTGTCATTCCATACGTGTTTCTAGTTATTATCTGGCTCTGCATTTTCATAATTTAAATAAGAGGAATTTGGTTTATCTGTTTCTTTTCTCCCTTGCTAGCTATCCTATTCTTTGAGGTGGCTAGTCTGCCCCACTTATTGTGTCCTTTTGACTCACCCTTATTTGTTGTTTGTTTTTTGTCTATCTACTTGGTTTCGGCAGGTTCGCTCCAGGATTGAGTTCGCCACATTGTGAAGGAGCGAAGACGACTTCAGCTGTCAGGATGAGCCAGCTTTTATTCCGTATGGCCACCAGTTTTATGTTTATTATTCAGTTGTATTTTGCTCCCTTCAGGAGGAATTTGTCTTCTTTTGTACTCTTAGATGTCTAGTCTAGATAGCCCTAAACCTAGTATATTGGGTAGTCAGCTGTAATTTCTTTTGTACAGCTTATAGGTATCAGTATGTTTGTGTTGTGTTTTTTTTAAAGCCTTGTTCTTAATTATGAATTGAATTATATTTATTTTCCTAATTTAATCGGTAAGGGTTCGCCCGACGGGTCTAGGAGAGGATGTCGGGTGCCCGCACGGCCTAGCCGGACTCCGGGTCGTGTCAGTTGGTATCAGAGCCCGGATTAGAGTCTATCCAGACTAAGTCATTGTCTAGTAGAGTCTCGCTGATCGGTACGTAGACGTCCGTACTTATCTACGAGCGGCTATGATGGCATCTAGGAAGTGAAACTTCCTTCTTTTCTGATCGCGCGTCGGTCTAGGATGCAAAAGTATTTTCGTTAATTCCTTCGTGGTAATTGTGAACCCTCGTGCGACAAATCAGCAAACGGTATAAGTTCAAGACGAAGCAGTCTAGCCTGGGGCTAGCACTGACGAAGCCCTGAGATTTTGGTCGTGCTGACGATCTAGTTACGGAGGTCCCAGCTGTACGAGCTCCCGATGGGCAAGGGAGCAAGGCCTTGTAGTTGCCTTGGCTCTCTACGATGCTTTTACGAGATTCTTGGCGACGCAGATGCTGCAAGAACCTATTATTCGCTAGGCAGCCTATCAGGTTGCCGCAGATGGAGACGTTCGGTCTCAGAGAGCCCCTGTTTCAGTCCCTAATGTTGCCCTAGTAAATTATGTTCTAGAAGCAGCATGTGTTGCGCTACCAATTGTTCTGGCTGGTTAGCCAGCCGAGGTAACGGTTCGATCCGAGTGCCCAAAGAGGTTGCATTATTTTACGCGGTTGAACTTTCTGATATTCTTAAGCAATACATCAGATAAACCTCGTGATTTTTTTTAAAAATAAAATGATGTCAGCGTATCCTTCAGGCTCTTGATTATATCGAGCGGTATGGTGTTGATTATTCTTCTTTCCAGTTTCAGGGTCCAGCCTTGAATTTGTGGGCAGCTCTCTTATTAACTAACTTGGTTCGATTTTTCTTCTAGATTCGTGGAAAAGTTCCTTTCGAGTAGCGAGCAAGATGAAAAGTGTTGTCAGTTTGAGTGGATTGGACAGGGTAGCCTATCGGTTAGCCTGTTGATGTTTCAGAATATGAGATTGAATTCTATAGAATAGCTGAATATGTATTAGAACTAGTCCATGAGCCTTTCGAGAGATTCAAAGATTTATTGATGACCTTTCTCCTTCCTTGAGATTCCAGATGGCTCGAAAAAAAATTGAGGTTGGAATTTTATTTGATGTTGTTGTTGATATTGCCCGAATATACGAGGCATACCATAAGTTAGAGCGGGAAGAGTTAGAGTTGGAGAGCAAGAAATTCCGTGGCCCTAGTGGGCAACCATGGTACCTCATTTGGAGGTAAGAGTTCTGATTATTTTGGAGGGTCACCTGCCAGGTTATCTCAGCTTGTAGAGCGTAATTCTCAAAGTGCACTAGTAGTTCATCAAGATAGACTCAGATTTCTCTTTGTAGCTATCAATAATCTGTCCAGTTTCCATTTTCAGCAAAAAGGTGTTATCATTGTCGTGAGTCTGGTTATCCTTTGAGGATTTTTTTTATTACTCCGGAAAGTAGGCAGTCGTCCTTTTTCTCATCATCTGGCACCTGCACAGTCGCAGGCATTTCATTTAGATCTCAATCAGCAAAAGAAATGCCACCATCCAGTAGAGGTTGAGAGTGTGGTGGCAGTGGTTCTTCAGAAAGTGATTGTCAGGGTAGTGGCTCAGCTCAACTGCAGAGGCAGTTCTATGAACTGCTAGTCTGGCGGGATGCTGAGGTATCCGATGTAGTAGACCCTGGGATTTCTTCTTATCTTAAATGTGAGTAAGATTTGATTCTTTCGATCGAACTGGAAATGGTGTGTCTTATCATGTTTCGATGGTTTCCTTGGATGTCGTTTCTATTAAGAATTGGTTGCGGTAGAGGGGTGAGCTTCCAGTATGATTTATTCAGGGAATTTGTGACCCTACTAGTTTATCTGATATAAATGTGAGAGATTTGGGGGTGAGTGTTGGTATTGTCTGGTTGGTATCTTGTTACGCCACCTTCTGTTATTATGTCAATCCACTTTACATCTCTCCTCGAAATTCAATGTTGGTAGGATAATGAGATCCTAATTCGTCGCCATCAGAAAGTGTTATCATTTCTTTCGGTGTAAAGTGGTTAGTAAGTAATACTCGATCTATGTGCCTCCTCTTGGTTCGAGACGCTAATAGAGTCATGTTATTCTACAAGTTTGTCTCGGTATAAAAGGGTTTTCTGGTAAATTGTCGGAGTTTCCTTTTATAGGAAGGTTAAATTGACATAGAGTTTGTTCCATAAAGCTCATTTAATATCTATTTCTTCAATTGTGATTCTTTGATTAGCCTGACTCGTAAGTAGTCTAGCTCTGGTAGCCAAGTAAATAAGAAGAAGAGCTTCCTGAAGCTCTAATTATTTTTATCCTCAGTCCGTTGCCATCTCTTCTTTATTCGGCACTGGTGAACTTAGGCGGTCAGTAACCTATTGTGATGTTCCTTGCGTTGAGCCAGAGTGCATGTCAAGGTAGCCGGGTAAGCATATTGTCGTTTTTCAAGGCTACTAAGGGTAATGGGAGGCGTCATTTGACCTCTGATTTGATCCATCAGGCGGTGGTGCTTATGGCAAAGGTATGGAGTTGTGAACTCGAGGGTTGCAGCTGTTTGGCAACTCGAGAGGGTAATTTGGTAGCTCAGGTCTGAGCCGCGTTCTCTATTTAGCTAAGTCTTCCTTAATCCAGCATGTTGTGCGAGGATGACTATTTCTATTCAAACTAGTTGTATGAGTTTATGCTCTAAGTGGAGGAGTTTTCCTCCAATTGATATCGAATCCTAATATTAAATCCCTAAGGCGTGGTTCAAGCGTGAGCTAATTCTTAGTTCTATCGACCTGTTCTATATCGAAAGGTCTACCGAAGAGGTGATTAACGGCTGAATCATGTTAATCCATCCAGAGTTTAGTATATCTTTGTTTCGAAAAAGGTAAAACTCTCTTCTCGTGATCGAGGAAGGATCAGCTTAGTCAGAATAAGCTGTGCAATGGTATTATCATATTATCCAGATTTATTTTATTTAAAAAGTACGATATGCGTGTTATGATTTTGATCCTGTAATAAGAAGATAATGCCCGTGGAGTAGTTTATGAAGGTCTGGCAAGTTCTCTTGTTATCAGCGTGAATCTTACTTTAGACTTAGGCTCGTTCGAGGATGAACGAGAATATAAGTGGAGAAGAATGAAACGACCTCGGTCAGTCGTTTCGGAAGTTAGGACTCCGATTGGCGTGCCGATAATAAACGACCTCAGTCAGTCGTTTTGAAAGTTAGGACTCCGATTGGCGTGCCGATAATTTTAAAATATTCGTAAGGTCTATTAAGACTTATCTTTAAAATTTGAGCTAAATCAGACCTCGTTTGGTAGGCATCGGAAGAAGGTTTCAGTTTTTATTGTCGATAAATATTAAAAAAAGATTTTCGAGCTTGGTTTTGGCGAATGAGCTCCGATTCGAAATTCGAAAGTGCCGTTAGGTTCATATGATTATTTGTGACTTTTGTGATTTTTCGAAAGTGAATTTCAAGGTTGTTCGGCTAGTTTCCGCTAAAATGCCGAAAGTTAAATAATTTGACTTTTTTTCATTTAATTTGCATGTTGAGTTTCGGGAGTCCGATTTGAGATCCACCTTAGCGAGTATGTTACATATATTTTGTATAACTTGTATGAAAAATTTGGGATTATTTCGAATATCGTAGGATACCGTTTTAATTTTCGTCACGAAAAGAAAAGAAATTAGAAAAGAAAATAAAAGGAAAAAGGAAAAAAAAAGACAAAAGGAAAGAAAGAAAATGAGAAGTTTGGTGGTGGGGAGTACAGAAGTGATTAGCATAAACAGAAACATAGAACAAGAAACTAAACGGAGAAAGTGAGAAGAAAAAATACCAGAAAATGAGGAAAAGAGCCGGAGAAGGATAGAATTTTCACCTCAAACATTCAGGTAATGATCTTAATGCATTATTTTAGTTTATTACGTATGTTTAAATATATTTTGACGGTAAAAATTGAGATATTAGACATCGTTTTAATAAGTTCAATTAATAGTTTAAAGGGTCAATTGGACCCCGATGATGGAATTGATTATATATTCGTAATCAGTGAGTTATGGGCAACATATAAATATAATTTATTTAGGGTTTGGTTATGTGACCTTAAACCCTGTACATAGGCCTGGCCTGCATATTGTGTATGCGAATAGGGTATCAGGTTCCTAACCGGATTACCCTAAGATGTCGGGAATGGAGCCTTTAGCCTTATTTGATATCGTCTTCTGCTTATTAAATTCTGCGGGATCGTTTGGCAGTGAATCCAAAGGATAAAGCGGTTGATGAGTAACTGTGCTAACTTTGTAACAAGGAAAGTATTTATATCCATTTCTTTGGATGACCTTGGCCTTGTGGATATTCTACCACGTGTTCCTTGCGTGTGTAGCTGCCGATAGGCGTACTCATTACGCCTTAGCTTTGAATTTACATTGTATATCATATGTTATGCCCTGTTGTTGATATTGCATTGAGTATATGAGCATAGCACTCTAGTTTTGAGCATTGCATATACTTCCCGGTTGGCGATGAGAGTCCCGCACCGGTGAAGGGTCAATATTGCATATACTTCCCGGTAATCGATGAGAGTCCCGAGCCGGTGAAGGGTCGTCATTGCATATATTTCCCGGTAATCGATGAGAGTCCCGAGCCAGTGAAGGATCATTATTGCATATACTTCCCGGTTGGCGATGAAAGTCCCGCACCGGTGAAGGGTCATTATTGCATATACTTCCCGGTAATCGATGAGAGTCCCGAGCCGGTGAAGGGTCATCATTGCATATACTTCCCGGTAATCGATGAGAGTCCCGAGCCTGTGAAGGATCATTATTGCATATACTTCTCAGTTGGTGATGAGAGTCCCACACCGGTGAACGGCCATTATTGCATATACTTCCAAGTAATCGATGAGAGTCCCGAGCCGGTGAAGGGTCATCATTGCATATACTTCCCGGTAATCGATGAGAGTCCTGAGCCGGTGAAGGATCATTATTGCATATACTTCCCGGTTGGCGATGAGAGTCCCGCACCGGTGAATGGTCATTATTGCATATACTTCCCGGTAATCGATGAGAGTCCTGAGCCGGTGAAGGATCATTATTGCATATACTTCCCAGTTGGCGATGAGAGTCCCGCACCGGTGAAGGGTCATTATTGCATATACTTTCCGGTAATCTATGAGAGTCCCGAGCCGGTGAAGGATCATTATTGCATATATCTCCTGGTAGACGATGAGAGTCCCGCGCCGGAGATAGGTATCAGGCATATGTGACTGCATTGCATCATACCGCATTCATCCCATCTCACTCATATGTGACTGCATTGCATCGTACCACATTCATCCCATCTCATTGCACCGCAAACTAACTATTGTGTGTATTGTGTTGTATTTTATGTATGCGGTATGTATACTATGTCGTGGACATAGCTCAGTTTGCCTATATATTTCTGGCTCGTATTCTGGGTTGCGGGGATCGGGTTGCACGCCGCAACAGTATAAATATATGGATCGGGTTGCACGTCTGCACGTCGCAACGGTATAAATATATGGATTGGATTGAACACCGCGACGGTATGAATATATGGATCGGGTTGCACGCCGCAACAGAATGAGTATATGGATCGGGTTTGCACGCCGCAACAGGATGTATTTCTGATTGTTGATATATTCTGGCTATCTTACGTTCTTGGTTGTTAATGAGTTTGTCATTCCATACGTGTTTCTAGTTATTATCTGGCTCTGCCTTTTCATAATTTAAATAAGAGGAATTTGGTTTATCTGTTTCTTTTCTCCCTGGCTAGCTATCCTATTCTTTGAGGTGGCTAGTCTGCCCCACTTATTGAGTCCTTTTGACTCACCCTTGTTGGTTGTTTGTTTTTGTCTATCTACTTCGTTTCGGTAGGTTCGCTCTAGGATTGAGTTCGCCACGTTGTGAAGGAGCGAAGATGACTTCAGCTGTCAGGGTGAGCCAGCTTTTATTCCGGATGGCCACCAGTTTTATGTTTATTATTTCAGTTGTATTTTGTTCCCTTCAGGAGGAATTTGTCTTCTTTTGTACTCTTAGATGTCTAGTATGGATAGCCCTAAACCTAGTATATTGGGTAGTCAGCTGTAATTTCTTTTGTACAGCTTCTAAGTATCAGTATGTTTGTGTTTCTTTTTTTTTTATAGCTTTCTTCTTAATTATGAATTGAATTATATTTATTTTCCTAGTTTAATTGGTAAGGGTTCGCCCGACGGGTTTAGGAGAGGATGTCGGGTGCCCGCACGGCCTAGCCGGATTCCAGGTTTTGTCAATTGGATAAGTATGAGCACATATTTGTTGAGCCCGTTAATTTGCCTCCTCAGAGGGCTTGTGATCATGCAATTAACTTAGTGCCTGGGTCCAAACCGATTAATTTATGCCCCTATAGATATTCTTTTGAACAAAAGAATGCTATTGAGGAGATTGTAGGAGATATTTTAAAGGCTCAAACAGTGAGATCAAGTACTTCTCCTTTTACTTCACCGGTTATACTTGTTAAGAAAAAAGACTCTTATTGGAGGTTAGTGTTGATTATAGGAGACTCAATGATATCACTGTGAAAAATAAGTATCCTATATTCATGGTTGAAGATCTTTTGGATGAGCTTAATGGGGCCAAATTTTACTCCAAGTTGGATTTATGATCTGGGTATCATCAAATCCGGATGCGTGAAGGGGATGAGTACAAGACCGCTTTCAAGACTCATCATGGTCTTTGGGAATTTCGTGTTATGCTATTCGAATTGACCAACGCTCCCTCAACTTTTCAAGGTCTTATGCACTCAGTATTTGCTCCCTATCTACGCAAGTTTGTCCTTGTCTTTATTGACCACATTTTGGTTTATAGTTCATCTTTAGAAGACCATATTCAGCACCTTAAATAGGTTTTTTCCCTACTGGAGCACCATCATTTATTTGCTAAAAGAAGCAAGTGTAGTTTTGGGCAGCCACAAGTGGAGTATCTTGGTCATGTTATCTCTTATGCAGGTGTTAAAACTGATTTTCAAAAGATTGAAGCGATGTTCAATTGGCCAATACCCACTACAGTCAAGGGCTTAAGGGGTTTCCTAGGCCTTACGGGTTATTATAGAAGATTTATTCATCACTATGCTTCTATCTCTAAACCCCTGACCGATATGCTTAAAAAGGGAGGTTTCACTTGGACTGATTCAGTAGCTCATGCCTTTGAATCACTAAAATCTGCCATGGTTCAAGCCCCTGTTTTGGCTTTACCAGATTTTGCTTCTCCCTTTACAGTTAAGGTGGATGCTAGTGGGAAAGGTGTGGGTGCTGTATTGATGCAACATGGAAAACCACTAGCTTTTGTCAGTCAAGCTTTGAGTCCCAAGCATTTAGGACTCTCTACCTATGAGAAAGAACTGGTGGCATTACTTTTGGCTGTGGACAAATGGTGCCACTACCTACAGCCTGGTCATTTCATAATTAAGACTGACCACTTCAGTCTTAAATTCCTAAGGGATCAAAGGGTTACTACAACCCTTCAGCATAAAGGCGTCACAAAACTCATGGGTTTGAGTTATGAGATTCAATACAAGAAAGGGGTTGAAAACACTGCTGTTGATGCCTTATCTAGGAGATTTGAGTCCGACTCAATAGTTTCTGAGTGCCATGGGCTAGTTACAGTCCAACCTAAATAGATTTGCGAAATTTTGGACAGTTACAAAGAGGATACAGACGCTGCTGATATTTTTATTAAGCTGTCTGATGATCCTGCAGCTTTACAAGGATTCACACTGAGTTAAGGATTAATCAGACACAAAGGTAAGGTCTGGATTGGTTCTACAGGCAACTTGAGGGGCAGATTATTACATGAAACATATTCCACATCCTGAGGTGGTCATTCTGGGGCTCATGCTGCTTTACAAAGTCTCAAATCCCTTTTTTTTTGCCTAACATGCCTAAAGCCGTTAAGGAATTTGTCAAAACCTGTGAGGTTTGCCAAAGGAACAAAACAAAAAGTGTCCTCTACCTCGGCTTGCTTCAGCCTCTTCCTATTCCATCACGAGCTTGGGAGCATCTCACCATGGACTTCATCGAGGGCCTTCCTAAATCACAAAACAAGAATTCCATTTTAGTGGTTGTTGATCGTTTTACCAAATATGCCCATTTTTGCAATTTAACCCACCCCTACACTGCTTCGTAAAAATTTAGTGCAGGGGCCTGATTGGCGCGCGTTAATTGATTTGTAGCCGTCAAAAACAAATTCGCTGAGAAATAGCCACCTCCGGACAAATCCCAGTATAAATACTGGGGCTTTGAACAAAACTTGTTCAAAGCCCCAGTATTTATACTGGGAAGCTTCAGCACACTAACCCCAGTATTTATACTGGGGCTTTGAACAAGTTTTGTTCAAGGCCCCAGCATTTTGTTATGGGACTTTGTATAAAGCTTCAGTCCCATAACAAAATGCTGGGGCTGTGAACAAAACTTGTTCAAAGCCCCAGCATTGTTATGGGACTGAAGCTTTATATATAAAGTCCCATAACCCATAACAAAATACTGGGGCTGTGAACAAAACTTGTTCAAAGCCCCATCATTTTGTTATAGGACTGAAGCTTTATATATAAAGTCCCATAACAAAATACTTGGGCTTTGAACAAGTTTTGTTCAAAGCCCCAGTATTTTGTTATGGGACTGGTCTGGGGTGTTTTTCCAACGCTAATGGAGCTTAAGTGTGAGCGCGAATTTTTGGCTATTCTTCAATGAATTTTGAAACAGTGGATAGTCCCCATTGAACGCGTCCAAAAATGGCTAGTGATCAAAATTTCCCCACTGCTTCACAAATAGCCCATCTATTTCTCAATAATATCTGTAAGCTTCATGGCAACCCCAGTTCTATAGTATCTGACCGTGACCCTATCTTTGTTAGTAACTTTTGGAAGGAGCTTTTTAATGGACTCCAAGTGCAACTAAAATTCAGTTCCTCCTACCACCCTCAAACAGACGGTCAAACAGAAAGAAATAACCGTTTTTTAGAAACTTACTTGCGCTGCATAACTGGTCAAAAGCCTACTGATTGGAGGATATGTTAGCAGCTGCTGAATATTGGTACAATACAAACTTCCATTCCTCCATTGGTATGACACCATTCAAAGCTTTGTATGGCTATGAACTACCTTTTCCCTCTTCTGAACTTATTGCACAGTCCAAGGTGGAGATGGTCGATCAATTCCTGCAAGACAAACAAAGAGTGAATCAATTACTGAAAGAGAATTTGATTAAAGCTCAGGCTCGTATGAAACAATACGACGATTCTAACCGCAGCGACAAGAGTTTTGAGGTTGGGGACCTTGTGTTTATCAAGCTTCAGCGTTATCGCCAAACTTCAGTAGCGATGCGTCGGAATTTGAAGCTTTCTGCTCATTTTTACGGCCCTTACAAGGTGTTGAAGCGAATCGGTCAAGTTGCATATGAATTAGAATTTCTGTCTGGATCTAAGGTTCACCCAGCTTTCCATGTTTCACAATTGAAAAAAAATGAGGGATCATCAAATTGCTGTAAAGGAACCGCCTTTATGCACCAATCATGATCAAATTATCACAGAACCGGCAGAGATTCTGGATCATCGATTGGTCAAGAAAGGGAACAAAGGAGTGACTCAAGTTCTAGTTCGTTGGGCAAATTTGGCTCCTGAGGAAGCGACTTGGGAGGATTATTCTTTCCTCAAATCCCAATTTCCCAATTTCGATTCTTGAATCAAGAATCGTCTTTGATACGGAGGGAATGTAGCGTTGGTGGAGCTACTATTCAGACAAGTCAACTGATGGCCATTGAGTTGTTTATCTTTTGTTAACTAAGTTATCCCTTAAGTTCTAATTATTTAGTTGAAGTCCTCTTTTATTTTCAATCAAGTCCCTGGGACAGTAGTGAGTTGTTGGATACGTGGAGTTTTCTATTTGAAGTAGAGGTTGGTTAGTAATTTATTTCCTATATATAATGTAAAGCTAAGGGAACAGAGGAGTATGAATGAAAATATGATATTTTAACCTATTTTATTTCATTGGTTCTTACTTTCTTTATCCTAATTTCCTGCCGACAACATTTAGTTTCCAGTCAATTAACCGTTACACAATAGCAAACGTTACACTTTTTGACTCGACCTGGAATCCCGTTAGGCCGTGCGGGCACCCGACATCCTCCGCTAGACCCGTCGGGCGAACCCTTACCAACTAAATTAGGGAAATAAATATAACAATTCATAAATAAGGACAAGACTTAAAACAAAAACACAGACATACTGATACCTCTAAGCTATACAAAAGAAATTACAGCTGACTACCCAACATACTAGGTTTAGGGCTATCCAGACTAGACATCTAAGAGTACAAAGAAGACAGATATCCCCTGAAGGGAGCAAAATGCAACTGAAATAATAGCCAATAAACTGGTGGCCATCCGGAATAAAAGCTGGCTCACCCTGACAGCTGGAGCGAACCTGCCGAAACGAAATAAATAGACAAGAAACAAACAACAAATACGGGTGAGTCAAAAGGGCTCAATAAGTAGGGCAGACTAGCCACCTCAAAGAATAGGATAGCTAGCCAGGGAGAAAAAAAAAACAGATAAACCAAATTCCTCTTATTTAAATTATGAAAAGGCAGAGCCAGATAATAACTAGAAACACGTATGAAATTACAAACTCATTAACACCCACGAACATAAGATAGACAGAACAGATAGGTATCCCGAACATATCAACAATCAGAAATACATCCTGTTGCGGCGTGCAACCCGATCCATATATTCATCCTGTTGCGGTGTGCAACCCGATCCATATATTCATACCATCGCGGTGTTCAATCCAATCCATATATTTATACCGTTGCGACGTGCAGACGTCCAACCCGATCCATATATTTATACCGTTGCGGCGTGCAACCCGATCCCCGCAATCCAGAATACGATCCAGAAATATAACTGAGATATGTCCACGACATAGTATACATACCGCATACATAAAACACAACACAATACACACAATAGTCAGTTTGCGGTGCAATGAGATGGGATGAATGCGGTACGAAGCAATGCAGTCACATATGAATGAGATAGGATGAATGCGGTACGATGCAATGCAGTCATATATACATGATACCTATCTCCGGCGCGGGACTCTCATTGTCTACCAGGAGATATCTGCAATAATGATCCTTCACCGGCTCGGGACTCTCATCAATTACCGAGAAGTATATGCAATGATGACCCTTCACCGGCTCGGGACTCTCATCGATTACCGAGAAGTATATGCAATAATGACCCTTCACCGGTGCGGGACTCTCATCGTCAACCGGGAAGTAAATGAAATAATGATCCTTCGCCGGCTCGGAACTCTCATCGATTACCGGGAAGTATATGCAATGATGGCCCTTCACCGGCTCGGGACTCTCATTGATTACCGGGAAGTATATACAATAATGACCTTTCACCAGTGCGGGACTCTTATCGCCAACTGGGAAGTATACATTAATGATCCTTCACCGGATCGGGACTCTCATCGATTACCGGGTAGTATATGCAATGATGACCCTTCACCGGCTCAGGACTCTCATCGATCACCGGGAAGTATATGCAATACTAAAAACCAGAGTGCAATGCTCATATGCTCAATGCAATACCAGCAACAGAGAATAACATATAATATACAATGTAAATTCAAAGCTAAGGCGTAATGAGTACGATTATCGGCAGCTACACACGTAAGGAGCACGTGGTAGAATATCCAGAAGGCCAAGGGCCTCCAAAGAAATGGATATAAACACTTACCTTATTACAAAGTTTGCACAGTTACTCAACAACTTCTTTGTCCTTTGGATTCATTGTCACACGATCCCACTGCGTTCAATAAGCAGAAAAATATATCACATAAGGCAAAAGGCTTCATTCCTTACGTCTTAGGGCAATCCAGTTAGGAACCTGATACCCTATTCTCATACGCAATAAGCAGGCCAGGCCTATGTACAGGGTTCAAAGTCACATAACCAAACCCCAAATAAATTACATTTATATGTTGTCCATAACTCACTGAGTACGAATAGATAATCAATTCCAATATCGGGGTCCAATTGACCCTTTAAACTATTAATTGAACTTATTAATACGATGTCTAATATCCCAATTTTTACTGTCAGAATATATTCAAACACATGTAATAAACTCAAATAATGCATTAAGATCATTACCTGAATGTTTCGGAGTGAAAATTCTATCTTTTCTCCGGCTCTTTTCTTATTTTCCGGCATTTTTCTCTGTATCCGTCTCTCTGTTATGTTTCTATGCTATCGTTTCTGTTCCTATCCTTTTTGCTAAGGGATTTTATTTCCCAAAGCTTGCACCTCCTACTTTTGTCATTCTCTTTCTTTCTTTTCATTTCCTTTTTCATTTTGTTTTATTTTCTCTTTTGTTTTATTTCATTTTCTTTTCTTTTCTTTTTGCAACGAAAATTAAAATGGAACACTACGAAATTCGAAATAATTCCAAATTTCTCAAGCAAGTTATAAAAAATATATATAGCATACTCACTAAGGCAGATCTCAAATCGGGTTCCTGAAACTCAAGATGTGAATTTAAATGAAAAAAGGTCAAATTATTTAATTTTCGGCATTTTAACGAAAACTATCCGAACAACCTCGAAATTCACTTTCGAAAAATTAAAAAAGTCACAAATAATCATACAAACCTAAAGGCGCTTTCAGATATCTAATCGGAGCTCGTTCGCCAAAACCAAGCTCGAAAATCTCTTTTTAATATTTATCGACAATAAAAACTTAAACCATCTTCTGATGCCTACCAAACGAGGTCTGATTTTGCTCAAATTTCACAGATATGTCCCAATTGACCTAGCGAAGATTTAAAATTATTGGCACGCAAATCGGAGTCCCATCTTCCGAAACGACTGACCGAGGTCATTTCATTCTCCTCCACTTAGACTCTCGTTCATCCTCGAGCGAGCCTAAGTCTAAAGCAAGATTCACGCACATAACAAGAGAACTTGAACAACCTTCATAAGCTACGCCACGGGCATTATCTTCTGATTACAGGATCCGAATTATACTACGCACATCGTACTTTTGGAATAAAATATATCTGAATAATAGGATAATACCATTGCACAGCTTATTCTGACTAAGCTGATCCTTCCTCGATCACGAGAAGAGAGTTCTACATTTTCGAGGCAAAGATACACGAAGCTTTGAATGGGTTAACATGATTCTACCGACGAATCACCTTGTCGATATGCTTTTCCGATATAGAATAAGTTAATGAAACTAAGAATTAGCTTACGCTCTCACGACGCCTTAGAGATTTAATATTTATATTCATTATTGGAGGAAGACTCCTCCACTTAGGGATTCAGCTCATACAACTAAGTTGAATAAAAATAGTCATCCTCGCACAACCTGCTGGATTAAGGAAGACTTAGCTAAATAGAGAACGCGGCTCAGACCCGAGCTACCAAATTACTCTCTCGAGTTGCCAAACAGCTGCAACCCTCGAGTTCACAACTCCATACCTTTGCCATAAACACTACCACCTGTTGGATCAAATCAGAGGTCAAATGATGCCTCTCGTTACCCTTAGTAGCCTTGAAAAACAACAATGTCCTTACCCGGCCACCTTGACACGCACTCTGGCTCAACACAGGGAATATCATAAGAGGCTACTGACTCCCTAAGCTCACCAGTGCCGAACAAAGAAGAGATGACAACAGACTGAGGATAGAAATAATTAGAGTTTTAGGAAGCTCTTCTTCTTATTTATTTGGCTACCAGAGCTAGACTACTTACGAGTCAGGCTAACTAAAGAATCGAAATTGAAGAAATAGACATTAAATGAGCTTTATGATACAACATCTATGCCAATTTGACCATTCAATAAGAAGAAAACTCTGACAATTTACCAAAAAACCCTTTTACAACCCAGATAAGCTCATAGGATAACATGACTTTACTAGCATTTTGAACCAAGAGGAGATACGTAGATCGAATATTACTTACTAACCACTTTACACCGGAAGAAACAATGACACTCTCTGGTGGTGATGAACTAGAATCCCATCCTCCAACCAACACAGAATTTCAAAAAGAGAGGTAAACTAATTTGACATAATAATAGAAGATTGCACAACAAGATGCCAAGCAGAAAATACCGACTCTCACTGTCAAATCTCTCATATTTAGACTAGAAAAATTAGTAGGGTCTCACAAATGCCAGGAATAAATCATATCAGAAGCTCACCCCTCTACCGCAACCGATTCTTAATAGAAACGACAACCAAGGAAACCATGGTAAGATAAACGAAGTCCAGACCGATCAGAAGAATCAAATCTTACTCACATATAATGGAAGATGAAATACATATGTGTACTACATCGGATACCTCAGCATCCTGCCAGACTGGCAGTTTATAGAACTGCCTCTGCAGTTGAGCTGAGCTACTACCCTGACAATTACTTTCTGAAGAACCACTGCCACCACACTCTCAACCTCTATTGGGATGGTAGCATTTCTTTTGCTGATTGAGATCTAAATAAAATCCCCTGCAACTGCGCAGATGCCTGATGATGAGAGAAAAGACAACTGCCTACTTGTTGGAGTAAGGGAAAACTCCTCAAAGGATAGCCAGACTCACGACAATGATACCACCTTTTCGCTGAAAGTGGAAGCTGGACAGATTGTTGATAGCTGTGAAGAGAAGACTGAATCTGATCTTGACGAGCTACAGGCGCATTCTAAGAATCATGTGACACAACCTGAGATAACCTGGAAGGTGACTTCCCAAAATAATCAGAACTCTTACCTCTAAATGAGGTACCATGGTTGCCTACCAGGGCCACGGGATTTCTTGCTATCTCGCTCTAACTCGTCCTCCTCTAACTTATGGTATGCCTAATACTTTTGAGCAATATCAATGACGACATCAAATGAAGTCCCAACCTCAATTTTTTGAGCCATCTGGGATCTCAAGGAGGGAGAAAGGTCATCAATAAATCTTTGAATCTCTCGAAAGGCTCATGGACTAGTTCTAATGCATATTCAGCCATTCTATAGAATTCAATCTCATATTTTGAAACTGACAAGCTTACCGACAGACTACCCTGTCTAATCCACTCAAACTGGCGATGCTTTTCATCTCGCTTGCTGCTCGAAAGGAACTTTTCCACGAATCTAGAAGAAAAATCGAACCAAGTTAGTTAATAAGAGAGCGGCCCACCAATTCAAGGCTGGACCCTGAAACTGGAAAGAAGAATAATCAACACCATACCGCTCGATATAATCAAGAGCCTGAAGGATACGCTGACATCATTTTATTTTAAAAAAAAATCACGAGATTTATCTGATGCATTGCTTAAGAATATCGGAAGGTTCAACCGCGTAAAATAATGCAACATCTTCGAACACTCGGATCGAGCTATTACTTGGGCTAGCTAACCAACTAGAATAATTAGTGGCGCAACACATGCTGCCTCTGGAACATCATTTACTGGGGCAACATCAGGGACTGGAACAGGGGCTCCCTGAGACTGAGCGTCTCAATCTGCGGCAATCTGATAGGCTGCCTAGCGAATAATAGGTTCTTGCGGTTTCTGCGTCGCCAAGATTCTTGTAAAAGCATCGTAGAGAGCCAATGGAACTACAAGGCCCTGCTCCCTTGCCCATCGGGAGCTCGTACAGTTGGGACCTTCGTAACTAGATCGTCGGTACGATCAAAAACTCTCGGGGCTTCGTCAGTGCTATCCCCACGCTAGACTGCTTCGTCTTAAACTCATACCGTTTGCTGATTTGTCGCACGAGGGTTCACAATTACCACGAATGAATTAACGAAAATACTTTTGCATCCTAGACCGACGCACGATCAGAAAAGAAGGAAGTGAAACTTCCTAAATGCCATCATAGCCTCTCGTAGATAAGTACGGACGTCTACGTATCCATCAGCGAGGCTCTACTGGACACTGTCTTAGTCTGGATAGACTCTAAACCGGGCTCTGATACCAACTGATACGACCCGAAATCTGGTTAGGCCGTGCGGGCACCCTACATCCTCCCCTAGACCCGTTGGGCGAACCCTTACCAACTAAATTAGGGAAATAAATATAACAATTCATAAATAAGGACAAGACTTAAAACAAAAACACAGATATACTGATACCTCTAAGCTATACAAAAGAAATTACAGCTGACTACCCAACATACTAGGTTTAGGGCTATCCAGACTAGACATCTAAGAGTACAAACAAGACTGATACCTCCTGAAGGGAGCAAAATGCAACTGAAATAATAACCAATAAACTGGTGGCCATCCGAAACAGAAGCTTGCTCACCTTGACAGCTGAAGTCGTCTTCGCTCCTTCACAACGTGGCGAACTCAATCCTGGAGCGAACCTGCCGAAACGAAATAAATAGACAAGAAACAAACAACAAACAAGGGTGAGTCAAAAGGACTCAATAAGTGGGGCAGACTAGCCACCTCAAAGAATAGGATAGCTAGTCAGGAAGAAAAGAAACAGAAGAACCAAATTCCTCTTATTTAAATTATGAAAATGCAGAGCCAGATAATCACTAGAAACACATATGGAATGACAAACTCATTAACAACCAGGAACGTAAGATAGCCAGAGCATATAGGTATCCCGAACATATCAACAATCAGAAATACATCCTGTTGCGGCGTGCAACCCGATCCATATATTCATCTGTTGCGGCGTGCAACCCAATCCATATATTCATACCGTCGCAGTGTTCAATCCAATCCATATATTTATACCGTTGCGACGTGCAGACGTGCAACCCGATCCATATATTTATACCGTTGCGGCGTGCAACCCGATCCCTGCAACCCAGAATACGAGCCAGAAATATATAGGCAAACTGAGATATGTCCACGACATAGTATACATACCGCATACATAAAACACAACACAATACACACAATAGTCAGTTTGCGGTGCAATGAGATGGGTTGAATGCGGTACGATGCAGTGCAGTCACATATGAATGAGATGGGATGAATGCGGTACGATGCAATGCAGTCACATATGCATGATACCTATCTCCGGCGCGGGACTCTCATCGTCTACCAGGAGATATCTGCAATAATGATCCTTCACCGGCTCGGGACTCTCATCGATTACCGAGAAGTATATGCAATGATGACCCTTCACCGGCTCGGGTCTCTCATCAATTACCGGGAAGTATATTCAATAATGACCCTTCACCGGTGCGGGACTCTCATCGTCAACCGGGAAGTATATGCAATAATGATCCTTCGCCGGCTCGGGACTCTCATCGATTACCGGGAAGTATATGCAATGATGACCCTTCACCGGCTTGGGACTCTCTTCGATTACCGGGAAGTATATGCAATAATGAACCTTCACCGGTGCGGGACTCTCATTGCCACCCGGGAAGTATATGCAATAATGATCCTTTACCGGCTCGGGACTCTCATCGATTACCGGGAAGTATATGCAATGATGACCCTTTACCGGCTCAGGACTCTCATCGATCACCGGGAAGTATATGCAATACTCAAAACCAGAGTGCAATGCTCATATGCTAAATGCAATACCAACAACAGGGCATAACATATAATATACAATGTAAATTCAAAGCTAAGTCATAATGAGTACGCCTATCGACAGCTACACACGTAAGGAACACGTGGTAGAATATCCACAAGGCCAAGGGCCTCCAAAGAAATGGATATAAACACTTACCTTATTACAAAGTTAGCACAGTTACTCAACAACTTCTTTGTCCTTTGGATTCATTGCCACATGATCCCACTGCGTTCAATAAGCAGAAAAATATATCACATAAGGCTAAAGGCTTCATTCCTTACGTCTTAGGGAAATCCAGTTAGGAACCTGATACCCTATTCGCATACGCAATACGCAGGCCAGACCTATGTACAGGGTTCAAAGTCACGTAACCAAACCCCAAATAAATTACATTTATATGTTTTCCATAACTCACTGAGTACGAATAGATAATCAATTCCAATATCGGGGTCCAATTGCCTTTAAACTATTAATTGAACTTATTAATAAGATGTCTAATATCCCAATTTTTACTGTCAAAATATATTCAAACACATGTAATAAACTCAAATAATGCATTAAGATCATTACCTGAATGTTTCGGAGTGAAAATTCTATCTTTTCTCCAGCTCTTTTCTCATTTTCTGGTATTTTTCTCTGTATCCGTCTCTCTGTTATGTTTCTATGCTATCGTTTCTGTTCCTATCCTTTTTGCTAAGGGATTTTATATCCCAAAGCTTGCACCGCCTACTTTTGTCATTCTCTTTCTTTCTTTTCATTTTATTTTCTTTTTTTTATTTTATTTTCTTTTCTTTTCTTTTCGCGACGAAAATTAAAACGGAACTCTACGAAATTCGAAATAATTTGAAATTTCTCAAGCAAGTTATACAAAATATATATAACATACTCACTAAGGTGGATCTCAAATCGGGTTCCCGAAACTCAAGATGCGAATTTAAATGGAAAAAGGTCAAATTATTTAACTTTCGGCATTTTAGCGGAAACTAGACGAACAACCTCGAAATTCACTTTCGAAAAATTACAAAAGTTACAAATAATTATACGAACCTAAAGGCGCTTTCGGATTTCGAATCGGAGCTCGTTCGCCAAAACCGAGCTCGAAAATCTCTTTTTAATATTTATCAACAATAAAAACTGAAACCTTCTTCCGATGCCTACCAAACGAGGTCTGATTTAGCTCAAATTTTACAGATAAGTCCCAATGGACCTAACAAAGATTTTAAAATTATTGGCACGCAAATCGGAGTCCTATCTTCTGAAACGACTGACCGAGGTCGTTTCACTTTTTCTCGCAGTGGGGCATAGCCTTGAGCCTCTTCACACAGGGTATTGCTTTAGCACAAGCCCGTGTAGGTGTAGCTCAAGTTCGTGGCTCGGCAGCGGTGTTCTGCTATGGCTATATGGTTTAATGACTAGTGAAGATGTGGCTTGACAACTAAGCAATGGCGAGTGGCGGGATGTGACCGAACAAAGGACTGGTGTATCTATGATGATTACGATGTAGTGACTGATATGTTTAGCTGCTGTGTGTGTGGTGATGCAGCAAGGACAGTGGCGTGACAAGGCAGGGATGGCGCAGCAGTGGAGTGACAGTTTTGGCTTGTGCTTTAGCATCGACAGGTTAGCAAGAAATCCTATTAATTTTCTATTTTTTTTTTATATGTTATTTTGGATATTTACACATTCAGTTATGAAAATTAGTGTTAAAGAAGTTGTTTAACCTTTGTACTATGTTGTTCAAATGTGATTCGGCTATACATATTTTATGAAATATTTTCTGTTCGAGTCGTTTTGATGTATTGTAAGTGTGAAGTGGATCATCAAACATCTAAGCTGTGGTGATTATACGGTTTCTTGAGATTGTCTTGAATCGGTATGTCAAGTCTCTGTTTCGACATTGAAGTTTGAATATATAGATAATTTCCTTTTTTCAAGCATTGAATCTATAATGTACATGTGATCGCGTCTGTTTCTTGTTTAGTTTGATGAATTTCAACACGAAAAGGATCAGCATGTGTGTTTGTTTGTACGATGATGGATGTAATCATAGGTCTGTAGTGTTTTGAAATGTAAATCATAAGTGACTGGTTAGTTTCTGTCGAGCTTGGACTTGTTTAGCATGAGACATAGGAAAATATATATTTTGTTATGTTATAGCATGTGGTGAGGGCGAGCGACCGTGAATGGCATGGAGAGCTATAAACTGATTTGAATACCCTGCTTATGGATTTGATTAAACATAAACTAGGTTTAGTTTCCTGTTCTAGTTTTATCTTAAGCTTCCAATGGTTTTGAATTGGAATTAAATCATAAGGTGTTCTGTTGTCTCAAGGTAGTATTTTACATACTCCTGTCTAGGTTTTCTTAAATGTTAGATTGTTTGAAGCTTAGAAGACTTTATTGTTTCCATTAAGCCTATAGGAAACATGAAAAGAATTGACAAGTATGGTCGCCTGCTCCTTAATCTCACATTTCTAGTCTTGTGTTCATTTGTATGAAAGCATTGAAATTGTCTAGCTTTGATTGAGTTTTCAATGATCTCAAATTTTGTGGTTTAGAGGTTCATTAAGCATGCATTCTATACTTTTTAATTGTTATGTTGATCAAATCATAGAATCTGCTAAGTTGTCTGTAAGTTGAAAGCAGGGAAAATTTAACTATTTGGATATTGTAATGTGAGTTTCCCGTTAGTAAACTTGGTTTTCTATTAGTTTTTGATGAACTAAGTCTGGTGGAGTTTTCGTTTGGGGCCAAGTTAACTGAGAATTTGATTTGGCCTTGTAAGTAAGGTTTAAATTAGTTATTTATGGGCGGAATATAAGTGTGTAGTAGTGCAAATTTTTCAAGTATAATTCTTGATTTTTTCACTAGTGGTAAGTAGGTTCACTAGAGCCAACTTGGACAACTTATTTTTCACCTTTTTGGACAACATAGGGCAGTCATAATAGTTGATTTACTATGTTGAAAGTAAGGCCAAAACACTTAAGTAATAGGGGTGTGGGCTTGTATTTTTGTACAAGTTCATACTCCACCCTTTGGCCTTGACTTTTGGCCAAGAACAATCTGAAAAACCTGCTGAAACAATAGAGAGGTAAAAAAAGTAAATGCAAAAAATAGTAAGAGTGAAAATACTTAGTGTTTTAAGGATAGAGTTTTGGAACCAAAAGTACTCTAACCCAAAGATCTTTTGGGGGGTAAAACTTAAGTTTATGTTAAGTTTAAGGTTGTTCAAGGGGCTGTTAGTTGCTGATTTTGGTGCATTGTTGTGTACGTGTCTTTGGTTTACCTAGTGGATCGACTTAGCGCGCTCTAAGATCTCGTATCTAGGTAAACAATATTGTATTTATTTTGAATATTTTGGCTATGAATATGAAATGAAAATCTGCATGTTAAATGGCCTAAAAACATTCTCCTGTTATGTTGTTAGTTGTTCTATAAATAAATTAGCATTGTTATGTGTCCTTAAAAAAGAAGAGATGAGAAAACATTGAAAAGATGGTAAAAACGTTGCTGGATCAGCCCACTTCGATTGGCATTGTTTTAATTTTATCTAAAACTGTTTTTGGGGCTGCTGTCGCAAATGTTGGCCTGAAATATCAAACAACCTGCAATTTTTGACTATGACTGCAAAGGCAGGTTTTTTTAGATAGCAATCTGCACTAGCAATTTAATGTTGGTAAGTCTAGACAAAATTCGAAAGAAACAGCTGAAGTAAGACGAGTGCAAAGTTAATTAAAACGGTAACTTAGACGAATAGGCTATAAATTTAGGACGTTCTTTAAAATTTGGCGACACTTTAATTTTATTAAACACCATTTGGACTTAAAACAGAATGTAGTATATTTTGCAGTATGACCATTAAAACAACCCATTTGTGCAAAGTTACCCCAATTTTAATCTGTGGAAACATGGTCAAAATCTAAGGAGAATTACATAAAATAGGTTGTTCATGCAAAGGGGGCGCTTTAATGAGATTGTTTTTGAATGGTAACGGTGCATAACAAATTTTTGCGACAATAGTCTATTATTCAATAGCATTTTTAACAAATGGTTCCATTATTTGGTAAATTAGTCTTTTCCTTTTTAGGTCCATTAAAATTGACATATTCTTTTGAAATTGACAAATTCATATAAAGTTGGAAAGACAATGGAATACACGATTAGGCAAACCAAAAGGGATGAGAAGACTTTACGTGATTAGACATAATGATAAGTATTACCAGTAGTGTGCTTATTAGAAAAAAAAAAAAAAAGAAATTAAACTCATAAAGCCAATTGTGTTAGGGTATACCCAGCGGGTGACTTAATACAATTTTTTGTTAAAGCAATTAAAGCATGACATTTAGACAATGACAAAAATAGAACAACCATGTTTAATAAATCAAAACGCAACAATAAAGCAGTTGTGCTTGGCACAGGACTCAAGGGTGCCTAGCACCTTCCCGAGAGTCAACTGAGGATCTTACACGAATCTCTGATGCAGACCATTTAGCGGGTCAAAGGTGTTCTAGGTACACCCCATTGGTGACTTGGCATACTTTTATCTAGTCAAGTGGTGAATTCGAGTTTTAATAATTTGTACCTTTAAACACCTGTCACAACCTTATATCAGAAAACCTCAGTAACTTAGAGGATTCCTTTTCCTAAAAAAAAAAAAGGATGTGACAGCGGCTTCTCAGAAGAAGCAGAAATTTGTAACTTCTTCCCAACATCAAAAAAACTACTTTTGCTGCTATCCAAAAGTATCTTTTTTGGTTGGCCAAACACCTCAAATTTCAAAAAAAAAAATAAAAAATAAAAAAAATGCTTTGGCTTTAGAGAAGCAAGGACAAACAGGCTATTAGAAATGAGAAACCTCAATAAGGAGTGTTTACCTTTAATGGGCCTTATGCGACGTAAACTTAAGTTATAAGGCCATATAATGATACCGAAAGAAGGTAATTTTCATAAATATGACACTTTTGGAGCCTCATCACAGATTTGATTCTGTAAGAAAAGTCTTATAATTGTGGCCCCCATATGAAAAGCTCATGGCATCACCAAATATTACTAGTAGCATGACCTAGCGATTGCCCGGAGGAACTTTTCCCTGATGAGGGCTAAATTTATAGTAAAACTTTACTTATGGGAACCAAAACTATAACAACGGTGCTAGTTAGTTTACCATTTATTTTTTTATCATATGTTAATTTTTAACTACTAGAGATATTAATAAGTTTAATATTTTATATATTTGTTAATTAGTTTAACATTACATTTCTTATTATATGTTAATTTGTTTAAATTTTTAGAAATATTAATTAGTTTAATATTTAAACATAAATATTAATTAGTTTAATATTTTACTTATTTATCTTATTTATTAAATAAAATTTAGAATAAATATTTAGTTAATTTGTTTAACTTAGATCCTTACGGGATTATAATATCATGAAAATAAAATATTGCTTTTAAACATTATCAAGACATTAAGCTAGGTAGTTGGCTATGTTAATTTTATCTATCTAATTTTTGGACGATGATTGGGAACATAGTGAACTTTCGACTCCATTTTTAATATATGTGCTCATTAACTTAATCAATTTAGTTCTTATTGTCAGAATATGTATGTATGTTGAACATAGAAAATGCTAAGATATATCCTTTTAAAATCTTCACTATATTCTTTTAATCTGTTATAAGAATAACTACTGTTGCTAAAAACATTGTTGTTGAGCTCAACAAAGGGTTGAAGCTTAATAGTGATAACTATGAGACCTGGAGCTTAAACGATCAATATATTCTTGAAGAGCAAGAGGTTCTTGAAGCAATTGACATTGTCATGGATGAGGCTGAGGAGGGCACCATGGCTCAGTAATATGAGGCTAGATATTACTATATTTCCTATACTTTTGCCCCGTATTCAAGATTTTACTTGTGATATTTGTTAGTACTTTGAAATGAATTTCTCTCAATTGGTATGTTTTATGTTGTAGGAATTATGTTGATGATATGAGACATTCGTAGAGCAAGATTTATAGATGTCGAGGGTTTCGAAGTCTAAGTAGAAATCAGAAGGTCGTGCGTACGAAGGACGGACGAAGAAGGAGCGGACCAGACGAAAAGATCAAGCTGCACAATGTGCTACACTATGTGTTGCACGCCGTGCAGCCCCATGAATTGCACTAGTCCAAGTTTTGTTTGGCTTTTTCTATGGCGGTTACGTTCTATATCAAATCCTACACTATAAATATATTTTGGAACCCAATTGGATGATACATTTGGCTTATTTTACATCCAAAAGAGGCAAGTAAGCGAGAGGATCAATATTTAAGACTTTACTCCATCCATTCATCCATATTCTTGTAGTTTTATATGCCTATAGTTATTTCATTGATTTGAATATGGCTGTGAGTGACTAAATCACCCGTTCTAGGTTGATGGAACCACTCCAATACTTATGTGTTACGAATTATTGTGTTAATGAATGAAAATTATTTAATCTTTTATCTAAGTGTTTATGATTTCTATGCTATTGATTGGTAGAGCACCCAATTGATTGTGCCATTTATTCTTCAGCATCTATGGATAGATTCATGAGTCAGGGTTCACTTAGCAATATTTCAACCTAAAATAAAGGCATTACTTAGGTTGTCAAAAAGGTGGGTTGTGACCATTAATCCTTATTGTGAACTATAATTTTAGTCCTAACTATCTCCATTAATTGATTGGAAAATTAGTTATTGAAAGTTGCAATTTCCGTACGAAAGTAAGTAGTTGTGTATCAGGAGCAATTGTTCAATAGGAAGAACCAAGTTGAATTCATTGATGCATTGTTCTAACATATGAGTAGGAGTTGAGTAGATCAATCCTAAGCTTCTAAACTGTTGAATTAATTTATTTCTTAATACTTTGCTATTATTTTATTATTGATTGATTGTTACATTTAAACTATCATAAAAATACAAACTTTAGAAGTTAATTGATTAGATAATAAGCTAATTAGATTAGCAATTAGATTTTGAGTGTTCTCCGTGGAATTCAACCTCGAAACTTTAATTACCGAGTTATATTTGTCGCAACCGCTTAGTCCCTTTTATACGGAATAATTGACTGTGCAACTTATGATGCTTGAGAAAAGAAAGACTCCTTAGCTCGTATTATATTGTTGAGCACTTTAGATGATGACATCTTAAGGGAATTCAAGGATCGCCAAGGAGCTATGGATCGTTGGGTTGCTCTGAAGATTAGGTTTAGTACCTGTTCTACTACAAGGGTTTAATCCTTGACAATCAAGTTTGATTCATACATGAAGCGCCCAGAACATTCAGTAAAAACATATATAAGGCGTATGACGAACATGATTGGGGAGTTGAGAGATGTTGGTCATGTGTTGACCAATGAGCAACAGGTTGTCATACAGTCCTTATCTAATTCATGGGATCATATGAAGATGCATTTAACCCATAATTAGCTAATCACGTCTCTAGAAGATGTCCAGAGACATCTTCAGCTGGAAGAGGATTGGCTTGAGGCTACTAAGTCAATAGTTGAGTTGCACATGACAACTTCCTCTAAGGCCAAGGGTGGCTCGAAGAGAAAGACTTGGGGTAAGAAAAGAGACCAAACTCAGTCTCAGCTAGCTCAACCTGCTAAAAGAGTAAGGGCAGAACAACAAGGTAATAACAAACGTCCCAAATGTGTCAATGTTGAAAAGATAAAATGCTTTGACTCTAAAAAAAAGGCTCATTATGCTAAGGATTGCTCTGAGCCTCCTAGAAAGGTATTTCACGAAACTCAAACTAGTGAACTTACTGTTTTTAGTTTAGTATTTTTGACTGAATCTAATCCTTTGTAGATTGTAGATTCGGGAGAAACAGACCCATAACGAGGGAACGCAGTGCTTTTGTTGAGTTTTAGCCTATTACACGTGGAACAAAGTGGATATATGTGGGCAACAACAATAACGTTGTTGTTGAAGGGATTAGTACATACAAGTTAGTCATGCGTGGCGGTCGAGACCTGATAATACATGATGTCTTCTATGCTCCAGGAATTCGTCGGAATATTATTTCTGTCATTGTTTTGCTTAGGTTTTTATTTAGCTTGTTTTTCCATGATAATTCTGTCAAATTAACATCATGTTCTACTTTATTTGGTTTTGTTCATGTGACTGGAGAATTTATTAATATGGACTTGCATTATGATTCATTCAATAATAATGCTATTTTTTTTATAGTTGCTTCCTCACGTGCATATGATAGTGATGTAAACATCTGGCAAGCTAGACCTGGTCATATTGGCCAACAAAAAATACAAAGGCTAGCAAAACAAGGTTTGCTTGCTTGCATTGAACATGTGGAAATGTACACTTGTGAAAGTTGTCTAGCAGGAAAATCTGTAAGAAATCCTTTCAGTAAAGCGACTTGAGCTTGAATATCCCTTGCAATTAGTCCATTCTGACATCTCTGGGCGTATGAATGTAGGGCTGTTCATTTTTCGGTTTAAACCGATAAACCGAACCGATAAAAGTTAATGGCTTATAAATATTGGATTATCGGGTTATCGGTTATTTAACGGTTTGTAAAAAAAATTAATTGGGTTATCGGTTCGGTTGTCGATTTTGTACATTTTCTTATTGGTTAAACCGATAACCCAATAAGGTTTTCAAATTTACTATATTGCGCTTATGTGCATAAAAGTAGTATACTTAATTACTATTAGTTGGAACTTGGAAACCTCAAACTCTAGTCTTCTTTTACTTGTGTAACTTTAAAGTCTCCCTATCCATTTCAACCACCGAATTACTATTTCACTCCTTGCCTCATCCATTAGTTTATAGAATAATGAAGTATATTTGAATCTATTGTTGGTTGTTTTTTTGAATATGGCGAATGCTATAAGAGGCATTTGAATTCGCTGTGAAAATAAAGCCGATTTTGTATTTGATGCAATCGTTTAAGAGGTTTTTTTTATTTTACACTTGTTAGGCCTAAGTTTCTTAATGGTTAAATCAAAAACCGAACCGATAAGAACCTAAAACCGATAACCCGAAAACCGATAACCGATAGCTTATTGGTTCGGTTATTGGTTTAGCACTTTTAAAAATCGAAAACCGATAGTCCAAACCGATAAGGTGCAAAACCGAACCGAACCGACCGATAAACACCCCTATATGAATGTCAGGGCTAGGCATAGAGCGTACTATTTATCATATTTATAGACATTTACACTCATATCAATTATGTCTATTTAATTTCTCATAAATCTAAAGCAATAAGTTGTTTCAAACGCTATATGAGCTTAGTGAAAAATTCATTAGACATGGAGATAAAAGTTCTTCAAAATGACCGAGGTGGAGAGCACTTTTCAACTCAATTTAACGAGTTATGTGATGAAAAGAGAATATTTCATCAGTTGACTATCCCAAATACTCAGCAACAAATGATGTTGCAGAGAGAAGAAACATGACGCTCCTAGAAATAGTTAAGCTAATGATTGCACAAGCCAACCTCCCAATTAGTTATTTGGGTGATGTATTGCTTACTGAATTTGTATATAGTTAACCTCCCCGTGGAAGCGTAACTGAATTTGAATCACGAGATGTTACATTATTCCTAGAGGATGAATTTCCTAAAAAATGAGATGTAGGCCAAGACCTAACCTTGTTTGAGATAGAGGATCCAGATGTACAAAGATCACTTCATTCGAGTGGGAGAAATTTAGCAGATGATGAATTAGTTTCTCATATGCAACCTCCTTCATCATCCAATGTAAATGCAAGTAATCCTTTGATATTAAATAGTTATCAAATGGATCTTGTTCCAAGTGGGAGTGAGAAGGTTACAAATCTTATTCCAAGTAGGAGCATGATATATGTTCTTAATCCGAGTGGGAGCCACGTTGAACCAAATGGGAACAACGAAGAAGAATTTGATAAAAATTGTGGTTCACGTAAAAAGATTCTCTGCCGACGATTTGATATTGAAGGTGCTGACACTCAATTTTGCACTGATATATTTAAATTAATCTTAAATTTGCTTTTTGGTAATCTAGAGTTATTAAATATCTTAATTTTGTATTAATAACAAGTAAACTAGAAATTCTAGTCCAATTGCTGATCATTTTATAAATGGAATATTTTTGAAAGTTTAGCTACTTTTGCAAAATTAAAGTTTTTTCAGTTAAAAAAAAAACCAGGTTTTAACAACTATACAATATTTATGCCTATTTTGTAAAAATTAATTGCATATCTAGCTTTTCAATTGTATTTTATTTCAAAATTGATAAAATTACAAAAATAGCCCCAGTTGCACCAAATTTTAATTTTATCGGTTAATTGGCGTTATTGGCAATATTTTTAGAATTTATGGGAATTTATCTAATCAAGAATCATTTTGTAATGGTTAATTTGAGGATTTGGCTAAAGCAATTAACAATTTGGTAAAAGGTTAAATTTGCAAGTTAGATTTAATCCTACCTTATCTTCGCAAATATACATTCACCCTTAATACTATGGCTGATTTGCAAAAATATGACTCGGGAAGCAATGGTTTGCATTTTTGTCCGCGCTAACAGATGGTTTGCAAAAATGCCCTCGGTAAGATTTAATGAAAAAAATCCGGGGCCAAGACTTGTCTTTATATTTTTCCGCTTTTCCAGACTTATCCCTTCAAGTATTTGCAATAGGCAATATTTGCCGCACTTGGCCGTAAGTCTTGGAAAAAAGGTAAGACTTGCTATTGACCCCTGCTCGATTTGCGAACACTTGAACGACAAGTGTTGGCAAAAGGCAACACTTGCCGCACTCGCCGTAAGTCATGGCAATTGCCAAGACTTGCCCCTTCAAGTTTTCCCTGCATTCTCGCCATATAACTTGAAGTATTGGCAAAACAACACTTGTCCTTGAAGTATAGCCAATTGTCAAGACTTATAAAATTTTTGCCTTGAAGTCTTGATTCCGGACTAAATAAGGACATTTTGCTAAAACATTCCTTAGCACGGGTAATTTTGTAAAACCACTCCTTATGGAGGGCATGTGGTGAAATATTTTGTAATAGTATTACACCAGTCAAACATGCCCTGCCCCAGAAACAACATAATCCCCTTCTGTCCCAAAACCAAACGTCCATTCCCTTTCTTTTTATCAACAAGAACCAAGTTCTTCTTTCTCCAAAATAAGCAAGTGCACTACCATTATTGGTTAGCATTACATCTTTGTATCTGGGGTCCGTTGGTTGGGAGGTCTTCCCCAAGTGTTTTAATAAGAAAAAAGACCCATAGTTTTAAATAATAGGTGTAGGGGCCTTATTTAGGATTAGTGTTAATAATTTAAAACTTGAGTTCAAAAAAACCCCCAAGTTTATAAGTTTGCACTTTCACCCACTCTTACTAAACCCCAAACCCACCCCAAAATAGCAAAAAACACTCCCTCCAAACACCCAAACATCACAGCCGCCTTCCCTACCCCATTTCTTGTCCGCCGTCGCCGGCGACCTGCCGGTCGTTTTTTTTCACTTTTTGCTTCAATCTCAGCTCCCCCATGAAGACACAACCAACCTTTCCAACTACATTAGGCCCTTTCGATCAGATCTAGCATTTCCCAAATTTGATAAACTTTTGTAATTATTTCACCATTTTTTACGGGTATTCTCCCCTTTCCTTGCTCTGGTAAGTTTTCCTTAAGCTTTAGGTTGTTTAAATGGAACTGGGAAAAGCATTTTGTCGATTTTGCCTATTTTTCACGTCTGAGTTTTCTTCTGGTGAAACATCTGTCGTCAGTTTGCATGGATGTTTAAACATTTCATATGTTGTTTAAACAACATCCGTCCTCATGTTGCATGGATGTTTAAACATTACTTACGATGTTTAAACAGCATTCGTCCTCATGTTGCATGAATGTTTAAACATTACTTATGATGTTTAAACAGCATCCGTCCTCATGTTGCATATATGTTTAAACATCTTGTGTTTTTATTGGATGCTTAAATCATAAGGTTTTTCTACTTGAATTGCTTTATTCATCATCTGGCACATCTGATGAAACATCTGTAAAAATGTGTAAACATATATTTGATGTTGTGCACACTCTGTTATATGTTTAAACATAGTTATGTTTTTAATAATGAGATGTTCCAAACATCAGTCACAGTCAGTGAAACATCTATCATGATGTTTACACATTATGAATTCCTGACATAATGTTTGAAACATTACTATAATATTTCGTGTTCCTTGCTTTATATGATATGTATGCTAAATATAATACTATAACGACCTAATATATTTCTTTTTTTGCATGTTTAGGACTCATTGACAATAAAATGGCGCCGGTATTAATAGGAGTGGATTATCTCGGTCAATGGGTGGAGAAGGCCAAATGTTATACTTGGGTTCCAGCGGTTAAAGAGTGTAGGCCGATTCTTGTGAGTAGGACCCCGGTTACCTATGCTGATTTGGTAGAGAAAATAATTCAATGTTGGGAGATAAGTGAGGATCCGAGGGATTTGTGTATTACGTACATGATGACCGTCGCAAAGCAAAAGACTGCCCCTTCTAGAATAAGGAATGATAATGATGTCTCTCTATTTATAGCCGACGTTGATGCCACTGGTGCTAGGCCAACTCTTAGAGTAAATGTGGTTCCTAGGTCGGAAGAATTATCAAATTCAAAACCAATGGAAAATCAGGGGGTGGAAGACGTTGGGATGCTCCATTGAACATGGATGTGGCTGAAAAGGAGGAAGTAGGAGAAGCAGAACAAGGTGAAAGTGGGGTAGGTAATTCTGGACCTGCCATGAGTTCACTGCCATCACAACTGAGCAACGATCGCGAAGACGGCACTGGTTTTTACAAGGGCCAAACATTTGCGAACAAGCGTGAGTTGGTTGTGTTGTTGAAGTTGGCGGCAGTTAAGAAGCCTTTTTATTTCGAGACAGTGAAGAACAAGAAAAAAGTATTTTGTGCTCGATGCGTAGACAGGAATTGCCGTTGGTGGTTGCGAGCCATTAAGTATAAAAGTGGAGATGTTTTTTATATCACCGTTTACAATGGTGAGCACACCTGTGGCTCCGAGCATGCTAAAAGCCACCATCCACACGCCACATGCGACGTCATTGGGGAGTACATGAAAAGTAGGTTTATTGATGGCAAAGCACCGAGCACAAGAGATATTAAGAGAACAATTCTTGCAGATTTGGGTTGTAATATAAGCTATTGAAAATGTCTAAATGGAGGTAGTGTTGCAAAGAGCTTGGCAAGGGGGACATACGAACACGGTTATGCTTGTCTTGATGCATATTGTTTCATGATTAGGAAATTAAATGAAGGAAGCAAGACTGGACTGGTAACTGATGAGCGAGGGAGGTTTCTGTATATGTTTGTGTCTTATGGTGTCTGGATTAGGGGGTTTGCTACTATTAGAAAAGTCCTTGCAGTTGATGGGACTTTTTTGACTGGCCCATATGGGGAGTTTTGTTGTCTGCTGTGGGACAGGATGCTGAGAATCACATTTATCCTGTTGCATTTTGTGTAGTTGACAAAGAGTGTGATGCCGCATATGAATACTTCTTTGAACAGTTGCTCGGTGTGATCCCCGATAGTGATGAGTTGTCCATTGTTTCTGATAGGCACAAAAGCATAGAAAAGGCTGTTTCCAAGTTTTTTCCTTCAGCTCATTATGGTTATTGCATTAGGCACCTTGGCGAGAACCTCCGCTCGACGTTTCATTGTGGAGATCTCCTTTCCAAATACTATTTGGCTGCAGAGGCATATTGTTTAAGTGAGTTTAAAACTCATTTTAAAGAAATTGAAACTTTGGATCCAAGGGTTGCCAAATATCTAGTGGAGAAAGTTGGGCTTCATAAGTGGACCAGATGCCACTTTACTGGAAACAGGTCAGTAGAGAAAATACTGCTTAAACATGTTCTGTTTTTTGAAGACTTAGCTGAACTGCTAAACACATGGAAGATGTTTAATCTTTGTTCCATATGTGTGAAACACCAGAGTGATGTTTGAAACATTTAGCTTATGTTTGTGACACCTGATTGATGTTTGGTACATTCTTAATAATGCTAATTTGTTTTGGCTTTTCGATTTCAACATATGTTAACATGTGTAAACATTATCTTTGATGTTTGGCACATAAAATAGATGTTTGAAACATTCTGATTGATGTTTAAATGTGTAGGCTTATCTTTTTTAAACATCTGAAATAATGTTTAACCATTTTGTTTAGGGTTTAAAACATTTTATGGTGATGTTTGAAACATTCTATTAGATTACGATTTTTAAAATTTTGATGACTGCAACATCTGATGTTTCATAAATTTTTGTATATGTTTTTTAAGAGTTTCTTTCTTTACAAATATTGTAGGTATGCGGTGACAACTACAAATATTGCGGAGTCCGTTAATGCTATGTTTAGGGATGTGAAGGACTTCCCAATTGATGCCTTATTCACTGCTATCACTAAAAACTATGCCGAAAAGTTTCATCATAGGCGCATGGAATTTTTACAGAGTTCCAACACATGTGTCAAAATGATTGAAGTTAAAATATCACTCAATAATTCACTCGGCAGCAAGCTTCTGGTCCATCAAAAGAATAACGTTGAATTTGATGTTTCTGGGGGTGGAACAACTGATAAAGATGCTACTGTGGATCTACATAACAAAACATGTACCTGCAGGGAGTTTGATTACGACAAGATACCTTGTCGACATGCTATGGCAGCAATCCGGATGAAGTTTGGTGCAGATTATGGGAGAAGAATCTATGATTACACTTCTCCGTATTATTATGTTGATTCTTACTTGCTTGCCTATGCAGAAACTGTCCATGCAGTCCCAGATGAAGAATTTTGGGAGGATTGTCCTACTGAGCTAGTTGAGAGTAGACCTTCCATCCCTTACGTGAAGCCCAAGCGTGGACGAAGGAGGATAAAAAGGATTCCATCAATTGGGGAACGATTTGCCTCGAGGAAGAATCGTTGCTCCATTTGCAAAAGGCTTGGCCATAAAAAAACAACCTGCCCAACTGTTACATGACCTCCAGTTGTGAATGAAGAAGGAACAAGTGATGTTTTTTCAGTTTAAGACAATGCTTTATTTGGTGGCATGCTTTGAGACAATCTTTTTTGTTTGTAATGTTTGTTTAAGACAATGGTCTATGTGGCCCGTGTTTTAATTTGTAATATTTGTTTAAGACATTCATTTTATCTATGATGACCGTCGTATGTAGAATTACATTGTCTCTATTTTTCTCAAAAGTAAAAACACGACCGTATCTGTATAAACACCGTTAGTATGTGCAAACATTTCAATTTTATGTGCGTAACATCCAAATAATGTGAAACATCTGATATTATGCGCAGAACATCACTCCCTATTCTCAAACATATATCAATTATGTGAACAGTTGTTCAAATGTTTCAAACATAAGTAAATATGTAAACATATTATAAAATGTTTCAGATTCCACTTAATATATTAAACATCGTACCCAATGTTTACACATCACGATGATGTTTCAACATAACTGTGTATTGAAAGGTGTTCTCTTGTAACTGCCACATGACACCCTTTCATGTCTGACAATTTATCATAAGGTGCCTCTTCAAGTAAAAATGGTGACTTTTAAAAACCAAAATGACAGCCTATAAATACCCAACAACACTATATGCAAATTTTCCATCACCAACAACTTCAATAGCATAAATATGTCTGAAGCAGGATCAAACGACCCCTTGCAGGTTGCCAATAGTGATCAGGCAGCACCAATACAGAATGCGCCACAAAGAGAACGACGAGGCGATATAAATTGGGAAGTTGCAATTTTAAAGGGCGACATGGCAGAGATGAATCGAGCCATGGAAACAGTACGAGCAGATTTATGGCGTTTAAGGTACAGGCACGCGAGGGATCACAGAAGGGTCATGCAAATAATTACACAAATTTTGGATGAACTGGAACTGGAGATTGAGGGCGGATGAAGTTTATGATATATTTTAAGTTGTTATGTATAATCTAATTTCCTTATTTAACGTTTTATTATTCTAAGTTTTATATATCATGTAATCTTGGTTATCGAACGTATAATGTATTGCATTAAGTTTTTATAATTAACTAGTCGATTTGTGTCTGCTTATTATGTGTAAGATGTGTCATTTTAGTATAAGAATTACAATATGTTACAAGAAGGCGGGATCTTAAACATTATCCTGCGTATAAATTTAAACATAACGTTGGCTGTGCTAACATCAAGTTAAATGTTGCAACAAAAAAACAGATGTGCCACATAATAAGCTATGTTAAAACATTACAAATGATGTTCCAACATAATGTAATATGTTACAACAACATGTTTGATGTTTCAACATACCATCAAATGTTTATCACCACACCAAAATATTGACACATCGTATTCGATGTTTCAACATCCTGAAAGGTGTTTAAACATCAAAGCAGATGACGCCACATAGTTCATTATGTTTACACATCGCGACGGATGTCCGCAACATATCATTATATGTTCGCAACATATACTTAAATGTTTAAACATTTGTTGATATGTTTTGATGTAGCAATCTATTTTTGCAAGTTTTCAACCATATTCTCAGTGACAAGATGAATATCTACACATTTTAAATGAAAAACTTAACAATTAAGTGTATAAAGTATTACTCCATCGATATTTAAGGTGTTTGAAATGATAACACTGATGATTGATGTTTTTATCATTTAGGGTTGAGGTGTTTGAGTGAAAGGTGATAGTGTTATGTAAGATAACACAAACAACTATGTGGTTACATGTATTTTGATTGATAGGCGAACATATGGATAGTTATAACTTCAATAAGAAGTCATTCATATGTGTTTGTGAGTGATTTTGAGCAAAATTTGAGTGAGAACTCTAATTTAACTTATTCACTCATCTATATGAACATCAATAAAGGAGTTTGCAGTGATCTATCAAATGAGCAGAGTTAACCTATGTTTTAATCGAAATTTAAAGGGTTTACGAGTTAAAACGGTAAAAAAAAAACCTTCAAAGTAAGTAATCATTGATAATTGAACTCATTCTTATTGAAAACTCAAACTTAAGTATAAACATCTAAGAAGATGTTTAAGCATTTCATTGTAATGCTGAAACATTAGTATTTATGTTTACACCGTAGTCCGATTGTTTAAAACATCGATAGGTATGTTGCAACATGAACGTTATATGTTTAAACATTAATATTGATGTTTGCGCATCGATTTCGATGTTGTAAACATACTCAAACGATGTTCAACATTCTTCCGAGATGTCTGAACATTCTCTGAGATGTTTAAACATGTTTGATGATGTTTTTTTAAAAACCGCATTGATGCCTAAACTATTATGTTGGGTTCAATTTATGCATGTTTTGAATATTTATGAAGTTTTATGAAATTTTTGTTATATGATTTGGATTAAGTTATTATACGATGTTATTGTTTTCTTCACGAGTGTCTATTCACATACACCTGCCCTTTCACACGTTAAAATAACTGCACATTCACACACATTGGCACCAAGTATAACTACACGTTAAAACATAATACAGATGTTCCACCATCTGTTATAATGTTGAAATATAATACAGATGTCCCACCATCAGTTTTATGTTTGAACATAATACAAATCTTCCTAACAGTGAAACATAAACATTACCATTAATAAAATTAACAAAAGGATAGATCTAGATTGTCCTTACATAACACAAAAGTAATAAGTACTAAATAAAGGTTAAATTATCCTTAATAACAACCCAAAAATAAATTTAAATTGTTCAACAACCACAAACAATCATGGTACCATCTTGCCATGAAACATGTCAACAGTCCACTTCAACCTGAGACTCACCATGTTATCTTCATTAAGACTGTCCCAAGGAGTCTTTGTGAGAAGGTGCTCGATGAAAGTTAAGGCATACCCAGCAGATGCAGTGCGGGTCTGGGCTGCCGGAAGATCTGTCACACGCTCGTATGACCATGGGTTCTTGTTCAGGATCTCTTCCGGCAAGTTTTGGAACATCCCACACTGTTTGATGTAAATGGGGACCATGCAAGTGATTGGCTGAATGAGTGCGGCAAAGACATCATCACTGTTGTCACCATAGTTAGAGTCGTACACTAAAATTTTTGCTTCCTCCACTTGTAACTCCAAGGTAACATAATGATCTTCTTCCAACTTATACACACTCATGATCCTCTTGGATCCAGCCCACTTTCTAGCCCCTGGGTTTGGCCTCTTACCTTCTGCATACTCCATCAACTCCTCCTTAAAATGGACAGTCGTCAACTGTACATCCATTGGTGCAGCCAAGGCAACCGCTGTTGCTTTTTCGAACATGTACATCTCACACATCTTCCTTAAAAACTCCAAATCAAGAAGCACATCACTTTTGACATAGTGCTGGGAATATGTTTTTATTCTCACCCTCATCATACTCAAGATGTCATCAACATGCTGGATTAAAACAAAAAAATAAAAATAAAAATAAAAATCAAGGCAGAATACTGAATCATCATTTGAGATGTTTAAACACTACGTAAGATGTTTAAACATCTTAAGTTTTGTTTAAACATCTGTATTGATGTTTATAAAAATTAAAACATAAGAAGACAATGTTGAAACATATTATTGTATGTTTACATAATGTTTAAAAATGATTCAAGGCAGAGTAAACAAAACATGACTTCAGATGTTTAAACACTACATGAGATGTTTAAACACCAACATATGTTTAAACATCTGTATTGATGTTTATAAAAATTAAAACATGTGAAGTCAATGTTGAAACATATTATTGTATGTTTACATAATGTTTAAAAATGATTCAAGGCAGAGTAAACAAAACATGACTTCAGATGTTTAAACACTACATGAGATGTTTATAAAAATTAAAACATATGAAGTCAATGTTGAAACATATTACTGTATGTTTACATAATGTTTAAAAATGATTCAAGGCAGAGTAAACAAAACATGACTTCAGATGTTTAAACACTACATGAGATGTTTATAAAAATTAAAACATACGTAGTCAATGTTGAAACATATTACTGTATGTTTACATAATGTTTAAAAATGATTCAAGGCAGAGTAAACAAAACATGACTTCAGATGTTTAAACACTACATGAGATGTTTATAAAAATTAAAACATACGAAGTCAATGTTGAAACATATTACTGTATGTTTACATAATGTTTAAAAATGATTCAAGGCAGAGTAAACAAAACATGACTTCAGATGTTTAAACACTACATGAGATGTTTATAAAAATTAAAACATATGAAGTCAATATTGCAACATATTATTGTATGTTTACATAATGTTTAAAAATGATTCAAGGCAGAGTAAACACAACATGACTTCAGATGTTTAAACACTACATGAGATGTTTATAAAAATTAAAACATATGAAGTCAATGTTGCAACATATTATAGTTATGTTCACATATCAGGTACAAATTTTAACATTGTAATGAGATGTTTACACATCCACCAATATGCGTACACATAAACATAAATGCTTAAACATATCCATAAATGTTTGTTTATAGGAAAAAAAAATTGAAGTAGATTCATATACCTGGTCCTCCAACTTGGTTTGCATACTCATCACCCCTTCTAGGCCTTTGTAGTTGTATTCATGACCAAGACAGAGATGTGTCTTTTCCTCTTTCTTTTCTTCCAAAAAGGCATCTAGCGCCTCTCTTCGCTTCTTCCCTACAACTTTGTACATATCAACTTTTTTCATCACATTTTTTCCCCTCTTTCTTCCACTAGTAAATGGAGATTTCAGAGCTCTCCCAGGGAACACAACTCTCTTGGCAGGCACTTGGTTCTTTGTCCAGTCCCTCACCTCCACAAGAACCTTCTCAATTGCATCCACTTTGTCCATTAACAACTTCTTCTCTTTTTTACATTGGGAGCATTTGCAGCTACACTCTCCTATAGCATTACCCACTACTTCCCTGCCACCTTCACCTCTTCTTACTGTCCCTCCCCTGCCACCTTCTTCTCTTCTTACTCCTTCAATCCTACCAACTTCTCTTCTAACAACTGCAGCCCTAGTATCTTCCCTTCTCTTGGCATATCCAAACAAATCACCTGCACTGCCACTATATTCTCTTCCAACATCTCCTAACAGATCAACTGCACCTCCACCACTGTATGCATTTAATATCGACCCACGGCTAAGAACAACATGTTCCATAGGGGTATTAGGTTCAACATTTTCTTTCCTAAGCATTGTAACCCCCTTCATTTGTTGCATCAACCCATCAACCAATGCGTCCTCTACATCCTGGTATGGCACAAAGCCATCAAGAACATCCCTCAACTCCACAGGTGTAGGAATAAGGTAAGGGTGCACCTCCTGCAAAGAACATAAGTTAATATAAAGTAAATTTCAGCATCACTTCAAATGTTTGCAACATATGTATTATGTGCAAACACATAACGAAATGTTTACACATCTGAACTATGTTTCGAATGTGTTAAACACATAATATAATATTGAAACATTTATGCAAATGTTTCAACATTCATTATGATGTGATGAACATCTCAGAAATGTTTCAACATAATATTAAATGTGTAACTCATAAAAGTCAAAATGTAAAAGGGTGCCTTACCGGGGTCTCCACACGCTGAAACACTTGTTCAGGGTCTCTTTCAACTTTGTCAGATAACCAACGATGCATCCTTGGTACAGTCTTCTGTTCTGGATATTGCCTTAACCTAGCCGCAGGGATAGCCTCTAACACCCAGGCCATGTAGGCCCAGGGAAATCCATAAAGGTTATAGCTATTTTCTTGATTTCCAAGTGTTGCAAAATCCTTACCAAGATATGCCATCGTCAGTTCAAAGCTTTTTCTACCCCATGGGAACTTGTTAAATTCCTTAGGTCTGCTTGCCAAGCAAACAACATCTTCCTCAACACCACAACGGGTATTCTTTGCACATAAAACACCATGCACAAACCAAACCAAACACAAACTGAACTTCACATTTTTGTTTTTAATTTTATCAGACTTTATCAATGTCATGATATGGTCACTTGAGGCAGCCTTCTTTTTGTCTTTTCT
Organism: Petunia x hybrida; assembly: GCA_037355625.1. Lineage (NCBI taxonomy): Eukaryota > Viridiplantae > Streptophyta > Magnoliopsida > Solanales > Solanaceae > Petunia > Petunia x hybrida. The sequence goes on along the minus strand of JBBBVM010000059.1, from coordinate 1,578,465 downwards.
TGTCACCAAATCCCACAACTCTTTACCCTTCTCACGGACATCCTCTAAGTATTCTTTTGATGGAAACTCTGAACACCTCAGCTTAGTCATAAGTGCAAATTCAAGAAGACTAAAGCGTAAGGGCAACCCATGAAAATTGAACCATAACTCGTGCTTCTTCTCACAAATAACCCTACGGAGTAGGACGTTGTGAACGAGCTTTGGAGCAAACAGTCCCTTCGGCAAGCTAAGAAAGTGACCAAAACAGCTATTCCTAAATCTGTCCTCAAGTTTAAAATCCTTTAAACATTTACGCAATTCAGCCATCTTTCCTGAAATTGATGACCTTATAGTAATTTTCTTTGTCGTGAAAGCCGCATGCGTGTCCAACCAGGTAGGCAATACCATATCAGGCATGTCAGTTTTTATAATTGGGGCAACCTCATCAGATAAAACCACCTGCATCTAATATTTTATAAGTTAGGCAGATTGACAAGGGTAACGAGGAATAGCAAATACTTGTTTCGAACATCACTGCTATGTTTAAACATTTCTCAGTCATGATTATAACATCAGGGTGTATGTTTAAATATTTCGTACTTATGTTTACAACATCTGTGTGTATGTTTAAATATTTCGTACTTATGCTTAGACCATAGGGGTGTATGTTTACACATTTCGTACTTATGTTTAAACCATTAAGGTGTATGTGTGAAATATTTCATACATATGTTTAAACATCAATAGTGATGTTTAAAAAAAATAACGATGTGCCACCATCTAAGAAGATGTTTTCACCACTATTCTTACCTCCATTGCATGTTCCCCTTCACCATCCTGAACTGCACATACTGTACTAGGCCTCTGCTCCACTGGTGACAAACCAGCTGTGGATTTCCTCGTCCTCCTCTGTAGTGTAGGAACTTCTTCCTGTTCTTCGTTCTCTCGATTCTGAGTAGGAGTAGATACCTCTCCTCCTTCGGCAGAGCCTCTTTGTTCTCTGGATTTCATCGTACACCTCTGTAGAGTAGGAACAAGTTCTTCTTCTTCTTCGTCCCCTTCATTCTGAGTAGGAGTAGATGTTTCAACTTCTTCAGCAGACCCCGACCCTCTTTGATCATCACCTCCACTTCTGTTTCCCTCTTCATATTCAGATTGGTCCCTACTTAGATCACGACTATTGCTTGGGCTCAGAAAAGGAACCTGTACAAGCGAGGGTGCATCTCCAGCCCTGCCTTTCAGTCTTTTGCTGCGAGGAGATTCTTCATGTTCATCCATGTCAAGTCTTCTTTGCGTGTCAGCCGGCTGTTTCTTAGCCGCTGCCTTTACCAACCTCCTTCTTTTTGGTCCCATAATTTAATACCTGCAAACAGCGAACAATTAAACTAGTTCAACAAACACACAACTATTTTAAAAAAAAGTACAAGCCAAATCATTAAGCATAAATTCACCATTTTAAAATTATAATGAATGTTTAAACATCCAACGTGGTGTTTAAAACATCATAAGTTATGTTTAAACATCAGAAAAAATGTTTAAACATCACTGTTGAATGTTCAACCGTGAAATTGAAACATCTGAAGTGATGTTTAAACATTCATGTTAGTGTTTAACAACATATGCAGTGATGTTGCAAACATCTACAATAATGTTTATGTTCCAAATTATAAACATTTACGAATATGTTTAAACATTTAATTTAATGTTTAAAACTTCAAAACTCAAATGATAATGTCTTCTCCGGTTAAACAACCGGTGACATGAACAAACACCTCATATGATGTTTAAACACCACAAATAATACGCCAAAATGTTTGAAAAAACAGTCGACGTGTTTAAACATATCATCGCCAAAATCAGTCCTTCCCGCTCAAAATCAACACTTCCTACACTAAAAACAACTTAGACACAAGCAAAATTCAAAAGGAAACCACCAGAAACAACCACGATTTTACGATTTACATTTTAGGGTTTTCATTCAAATACAAAGAGGAAAAACAAGAAAAAGTGATGATTTTATGGAGTATCATGCAATGTAGGTGTCGGAATATACTTACAATGGGTATCGGAGAAAGATGACGGCCGGAAAAATGAAATCGCCGTGGGTTGCGTGAAAATGGGGGTTACTGTATTGACGGAGGGATTTTGGGGGAAAGGGAAATGTTTTGGTGTTTTGGGATTAGTGTGGGGAGGAGTTGGTGTTTGAAATATGAAGGGGAGGAAGTGGGGGTAGTGGGGGTAGTGGGTAGTTTTTAAGTTTTAGGTTGAAATCCCCCCCCCCCCCCACAAGTTTTTAAAATATTAATCTGCCCCCCACTTAAACCTTAATTACACTTAGAAAATAAAAGAAAGTGAAAAATAAAAGAGTGAAAAGGAGAGGTCCCTTTTCTCAATTGGACACTTGAGGGGACCCTTTTGTGCCATTTTCTCTTGTATCTGCGACAACATTCAGTCCAACGGGAACAAGGCTCACAAGAAGCCAAAATAACTTTTCTGGAAATTCAGATTTCAAACGGCTCTTTTGGAGCCAAAAGTCCCAACCCGTGACCCCTTTTTTGTTTTAGCTAAGATCATTTGAAATTCAAATTTGAAAAGTCCTAACTCTTTTGTATAAATACTCCTCTAACATGGCAGCCGTTTATCACCTTTTGGGCACTCAATATTCACGGCATAGAATCACAAAGTACCAGTAATATTTATTTTTCTGCTATTACTTTTAATCTCGACTTGGTTTATAAACACCTCAATCCATCATCTCCAAATCTGACTTGTTCTTTTGAGTGTGGATTTGAGATCGACGTTCCACGTACACTGCACAAAAAAAGGTAATAACTCGACCTATTACTAATTTCATATCTTCTTTTGATTTTGCTAAAGGATTAGTGATTAACTTGACTATGTCATATCCCTGTTAAATAAGAGTTCTGTTATTAGATATTTTTTTTGTGTTCTTTGAAAATAGATGAGTCCGAAACATTGTACTTACTTCAGTTCATGTTTTATTTGGGATAAATGTATGTTCTTGGGATTTGATTGTAAAAATAGAATAACTTAATGTTATATATCAACATGGGAATAGAACTATGTTGTGAGAATGGTTAATAGTATTACTCACGGTTATGGAAGGAAAATATATTGGTTTGAATTAATTGTAAGGTGATCGTTGATTTGTGGCAAAATTAGATAAATTTATGCTTTAAGTTCAATGTCTATATATATATATATATATATATATATATATATATATATATATATATATATATATATATATATATATATATATATATATATATATATATTTACCTTTTGTAATAAATTTAAATATGGTAAAACCTTCTTCCTTAGTGTAACATGGCCTGCACACGTGGCACCTCGGGTGCATGGCTTGAGACCCAAAGCAAACTCCGTAACCCTCGATGCAGCATCCCGAGGGTAAAGTCATCTACAGGCCACGAGGAAGAATTTGCCTTGGGGAGGGATGGGGGGAAAGCTCATCTCCCCGAGGTGAATGACCCAAGCCTCGCGGGACACTTCAATGGAAGAGCGCCCCACGATCTCCGCCAATTAACTCATCATTTAATCGGTGAAGTCGTGGAGTGATAGGCTATAAATCGCATTATTTCCATCTTGTAAAGGCATTCAGAAATACTTACAGAAACTCTACTCATTTGTAATCTCAAAATAGTTATTATTGGAATATCATTTTCATTCTTACTGTTCAATTGTCTTCGTTGATTTATTGTTCTTTACCAACTTTGATACAACATATTACTTGTAAACCCCTTACAAATTCGATTGATTGTCCTAATCCGATTTAGGTCAATACAAATTTGTACCGTCTTTGGGATCAAGAAGTTACGCTTTGTTCCAAAGTTGTACGACACATTTGTTCACGTTAACATCTTTGATTCTTGAAGATGAGTGATAACGATTAAACTGTTAATGGAAATCAACCCAAGCGTAAGATGCCCCACGATCTCTGCCTATTAACTCATCATTTAATGGGTGAAGTCATGGGTAAAGCCACGATCTGAACGTGAATTTTTGGACTTAATTGCCCTCAGAGTTATAGGCTATAAATCGCACTGTTTCCATCTTGTAAAGGCATTAGGAAATACTTACAAAAACTCTGCTCATTTGTAATCTCAAAATAGTTATTATTGAAATCTCATTTTCGTTCTTACTGTTCAATTGTTTTCGTTGATTTATTGTTCTTTACCAACTTTGATACAAAATATTGCTTGTAAACCCCTTACAAATTCGATTGATTGTTCTAATCCGATTTAGGTTAATACAAATTTGCACCGTCTGTGGGGATCAAGAAGTTACGCTTTGTTCAAAAGTTGTACGACACGTTTGTTCACGTTTACATCTTTGATTCTTGAAGATGACTGATAACGATTAAAGTGTTAATGGAAATCAACCCAAGCATAAAATGCCTCACGATCTCTTCCTATCAACTCATCATTTAATGGGTGAAGTCGTGGGTAAAGCCACGATCTGAACTTGGATTTCTAGACTTAATTGCCCTCAGAGTGATAGGCTATAAATCGAACTGTTTCCATCTTGTAAAGGCATTCAGAAATACTTACAGAAACTTTGCTCATTTGTAATCTCAAAATAGTTATTATTGGAATCTCATTTTCATTCTTACTGTTCAATTGTCTTCGTTGATTTATTGTTCTTTACCAACTTTGATACAACATATTACTTGTAAACCCCTTACAAATTCGATTGATTGTCCTAATCTGATTTAGATCAATATAAATTGGCACCGTCTGTGGGGATCAAGAATTTACGCTTTGTTCCAAAGCTATACGACATGGTTTTTCACGTTTACATCTTTGACTCTTGATGATTACTGATAACGATTAAAGTCTTAATGGAAATCAACTAAGCGTAAGATGCCCCACGATCTCTGCCTATTAACTCTTCATTTAATGGGTGAAGTCGTGGGTAAAGCCACGATCTGAACGTGGATTTCTGCACTTAATTTCCCTCAGAGTGATAGGCTATAAATCGAACTGTTTCCATTTTGTAAAGGCATTCAGAAATACTTACAGAAACTTTGCTCATTTGTAATCTCAAAATAGTTATTATTGGAATCTCATTTTCATTCTTACTGTTCAATTGTCTTCGTTGATTTATTGTTCTTTACCAAATTTGATGCAACATATTACTTGTAAACCCCTTACAAATTCGATTGATTGACCTAATCTAATTTAGGTCAATATAAATTGGCACCGTCTGTGGGGATCAAGAATTTACGCTTTGTTCCAAAGCTATACGACATGGTTTTTCACGTTTACATCTTTGACTCTTGATGATTACTGATAACGATTAAAGTCTTAATAGAAATCAACTAAGCGTAAGATGCCCCACGATCTCTGCCTATTAACTCTTCATTTAATGGGTGAAGTTATGGGTAAAGCCACGATCTGAACGTGGATTTCTGCACTTAATTTCCCTCAGAGTGATAGGCTATAAGTCGCATTGTTTCCATCTTGTAAAGGCATTTAGAAATACTTACAGAAACTCTGCACATTTGTAATCTCAAAATAGTTATTATTGGAATCTCATTTTCGTTCTTACAGTTCAATTGTCTTCGTTGATTTATTGTTCTTTACCAACTTTAATACAACATATTACTTGTAAACCCCTAACAAATTCGATTGATTGTCCTAATTCGATTTAGGTCAATACAAATTTGCACTGTCTGTGGGGATCAAGAATTTACGCTTTATTCCAAAGTTTTACGACATCGTTTGTTAACGTTTACATCTTTGATTCTTGACGATGACTGATAACGATTAAAGTGTTAATGAAAATCAACCCAAGCATAAGATACCCCACGATATCTGCCTATTAACTCATCATTTAATGGGTGAAGCTGTGGGTAAAGCCACGATCTGAACGTGGATTTCTGGACTTAATTGCCCTCAGAGTGATAGGCTATAAATCACACTGTTTCCATCATGTAAATGCATTCAGAAATACTTACAGAAACTCTGCTCATTTGTAATCTCAAAATAGTTATTATTGAAATCTTATTTTCGTTCTTACTGTTCAATTGTCTTCGTTGATTTATTGTTCTTTACCAACTTTGATACAACATATTAGTTGTAAACCTCTTACAAATTAGATTGATTGTTCTAATCCGATTTAGGTCAATACAAATTTGCACCGTCTGTGGGGATCAAGAAGTTACGCTTTGTTCCAAAGTTGTACGACACGTTTGTTCATGTTTACATCTTTGATTCTTGAAGATGACTGATAACGATTAAAGTGTTAATGGAAATCAACCCAAGCGTAAGATGCCACACTATCTCTGCCTATTAACTTATCATTTAATGGGTGAAGTCGTGGGTAAAGCCACGATCTGAACGTGGATTTCTGGACTTAATTGCCCTCAGAGTGATAGTCTATAAATCACATTGTTTCCATCTTGTAAAGGCATTCAGAAATACTTACAGAAGCTCTGCTCATTTGTAATCTCAAAATAGTTATTATTGGAATCTCATTTTCGTTCTTACTGTTCAATTGTCTTCGCTGATTTATTGTTCTTTACCAACTTTAATACAATGTATTACTTGTAAATCTCTTCCAAATTCAATTGATTGTCCTAATCCGATTTAGGTCAATACAAATTTGCACCGTCTGTGGGGATCAAGAATTTACGCTTTGTTCCAAAGTTGTACGACACGTTTGTTCACGTTTACATCTTTGATTCTTGACGATGACTGATAGCGTTAAAGTGTTAAGGAAAATCAACCCAAGCGTAAGATACCCCACGATCTCTGCCTATTAACTCATCATTTAATGGGTGAAGCTGTGGATAAAGCCACGATCTAAATATGGATTTTTGGACTTAATTGCCCTCAGAGTGATAGGCTATAAATCGCACTGTTTCCATCTTGTAAAGGCATTCAGAAATACTTACAGAAACTTTGCTCATTTGTAATCTCAAAATAGTTATTATTGATATCTCATTTTCGTTCTTACTGTTTAATTGTCTTCGTTGATTTATTGTTCTTTACCAACTTTGATACAACATATTACTTGTAAACCCCTTACAAATTCAATTGATTGTTCTAATCCGATTTAGGTCAATACAAATTTGCACCGTCTGTGGGGATCAAGAAGTTACGCTTTGTTCCAAAGTTGTACGACATGTTTTTTCATGTTTACATCTTTGATTCTTGAAGATGACTGATAACTGATTGGTGGCTAAAATACCACACATTACATACTTATACTTGAGCTTGTGTTGTATTAAATTGATGAAATAAGTGCATCTATCATTGCTTTGTTGCATTATGTAGGTTGAATATGTTGGAGAAGAGTTATGGAAGAAACAAGTCAAATAGAAGCCAAGTTGAAGAAAAAGAAAAAATGTGGCTAGTCTGTAAAAAACACCGAATAAAAGTGGCTATGCGTGAAACTGCGACTAAGCTGAGCTGCGAAAAAGTGGTTATCTGGTGAATGTTCGGTACCAGGGTGGCTACGGGATGAAAATTCAGCCTTTTCATTGTTTTAACTTAGGGATAATTTTGGAAAAATATTGTAATTATTTTGGGGACTACAAATAGATAGTTTTACCATAGTATACACATCTTTGGCCATTTTTCCAATCTTGGAGCAAGGATCCATCAACAAGAACACCAAGAGAGTGAAGATTTGGAGCAATCCATTGAGAAATTCTTAACCTTTAGTACTCCTTTCTTTACTTTCATGCTTTGTATTGAATATATTTGGTGTTGTTGATGTTATTGAAGAATTGATTTTGTGAATATATTTCATGGCTATTTGTATTATTGATTGGTATGATTTTTGACATGAATATATGAATGAGTTATGACTAGGAATTTATATTATTGGGTTTTGATTATCTAGCTTCCATTGTTTTGATTGCTTGACTTTTGTGCTCGCGACACTTAAGTTGCCCGTCTACTTTGCTAATTAAAGACTCGGGAGAGATTAGTTAGCGTAGAATAGTAAAGCTAGCGAGGATTTGGGTTGATAGACTAACTCATCTAAAAGAAGTTACGCTCGGAAGAGGTCTTCTTTCCTCGGGTAATGGGTAGTGCTTTATAAGCTCAACCATGGCTTTGACGAGCGTCGTTGAGGTAAATCCCTTCTAGGCCGGAAGGATTCTAGGGATTACATTAGAACGACTCGGCCATAATATATAAACCGACGTGCTATAATTGCATCCTAGGCTCAAAACTTATTTTCCTTGGCTGTTAGAAGGCCATAGGTCACATTTACTTGCTTTCCTAGTGTAGTTTGTAGTTGTTAATATCGTTCCATCACCTCGTTATCCTAGTTTGGCTTTGTCAAATAGGTTTAGTTCCTCCACTACTTTGATCGCATCATTTTATTCCTTGTGGATTCGACCCCGACTCCTAGTTGGGTAAATTGTATTGCGATGACCGTTCATACCTCAAGCCGAGGTGTGTGTTGAGTGTTTGTCAAAATTGGCGCCGTTGCCGGGGAACAATTGGCGTATTAGAGTAGTTTGAAGAGTTGAGCTAGTTGGCTTAGTTCCAAACTTTGTGAACCGTTCTTGTTAAAATTGTGAATAGTAGTAATGTTCCTTGTAAATTGTAAATATTTGTTTGTGTGTAGTGTTTACTTGCTTTAGTTAGTTAGTTTAGCTTAGTGCTAATTATCTTGAAATGGCATCATGGAACCAAAATTTGTCCCATATTGAAAATCCATACATGAGTGATCCTTGTCCTTATTGTGGCGGACCTCACTATTGGCAAGATTGCCAAATTATTTCCGGGGGCGAGTTGTGTGTACCTTCTCAACCCTTTGAGTGGGACATATGTCATGAGTGTGGGGGTCAAAATGGCCATTGGGACGGTTTTCCTAATATTCTTTGTTCTTCTTCCAATGATTTTTATAATGATGCTAATGATTCTAATGAGTATGATAGGTTTAATGCAAACATGAACATGGAGCTTGAACCCGAATGGCAAGGTATCCAAGAGAAGTTTCAAGAAGAGATGGACCTATCGACTTCACAAGATGAATGCAATGAAAATGAAGGATTGGAATATTTGATGGAGCGGATACTTAAAAAAAATTGTGAGAATGCCGAAGCCTTCAATGAGATAAAAGAAACGATCCATCAAAATGGCTTAGCAATTCACAACTTGGAGACTCAATTGAGCCAATTGGTTGACACTTTCAATGATCAACAAGTTAAGGGTGTTGCCAAATTTCAACAAAGGCTTTATATGGAAGATGAGGTTGAGTTCCAAGAAGAATACTCCATGGAAGATGTGCTTGAATATCAAGAAAGAATTATTGAAGAAAAGCACAATTGGGATGAAGAAGAAATCGTGAGCCGAGCGTGGCTCCGAGATCAAGCTCGAAAAATAAAAGTCCATGAAACATGCCTTCATGACTTAAATGTAGATGGTTGGGATCTCGAACATGAAAAAGAAGAACTAGGACAAAGAGTGAACCAATTTGATCTTGAAGCTCGTGTCTTGAAAATTCTAGTGCATGAAATGGTTGAAGCTTCCACGGCTCAACATGAAGAAATAGTGAATGATATACTAGAAATGAGCGAATTTGTGGAAGAGAGCACAAGTTAAATCATGGGAACTCATGGAAGTGATCACATCTTCAAGATATTTGGTAATGATGCCGTGAACAAGAAATTTGTGTTAGAGTCTAGAGTGGAAATTAAGAACTTTTGTGACGAAGACTCTAGCATAATTGAAGAGGAGTATGTCATGCTTGGTGTTCCATTGGTGTTAAAACAATTGGGACCTCACTCCTTTCATTTTTCAACATTATGTTTGGAGGGTGAAATGGAAATTGACTCATTTGAGCCCTCGGAGGAAGTGAGCAATGAGGAACGAAGTGCTTACATTTTAGTGTTTGCAATACCAAGAAGGCAAAATGACATCCCTCACTTGAAAGCCAAGAAGTGTAAAATGAAGTATCCGATTTTTGAAACTTTGAAAGTTGTACCACCACCCCGAAAGCACAATTGGAGACTTGATTTCAAACTGGAGAGACAATTCGTCTTCTCAAAATGGAGAGAAAAGTGTGATATTGGTACTCGTCTTGCCATGACGTTAAATGTGGCACTTTTTGGGAGGCAACCCAAGCATTTTTAAATATTGCTTAATTTTTACATTTTAAATTCATAGATTAGTTTATTTTGTTGTTTTTGATCATTTTACCAAGTTTCAGGATTTTTGGACGTTATTTGGATTGAATTTGGTAAGTTGGACAGTCACAACTTCTGTGTAAAATTGCTTAAGATTTAACTGCTCTACATTTGGAATAGGCGGCCCGCCTCACATATGGGCGACCCGCCTGGGCTGTTATTACTCCAGTAAACAGAAACCTTACATATTTTAGTGCCATTGTCCCTCAAAGGCTAAAACCTTCCCACACATCAATAACGATTAAAGTATTAATGGAAGTCAACCCAAGCGTAAGATGCCTCACGATCTCTGCCTATTAACTCATCATTTAATGGGTGAAGTCGTGGGTAAAGCCACGATCTGAACGTGGATTTCAAGACTAAATTGCCCTCAGAGTGATAGGCTATAAATCGAACTGTTTCCATCTTGTAAAGGCATTCAGAAATACTTACAGAAACTCTGCTCATTTGTAATCTCAAAATAGTTATTATTGGAATCTCATTTTCATTCTTACTGTTCAATTGTCTTCGTTGATTTATTGTTCTTTACCAATTTTGATACAACATATTACTTGTAAACCCCTTACAAATTCGATTGATAGTCCTAATCTGATTTAGGTCAATATAAATTGGCACCGTCTGTGGGGATCAAGAATTTATGCTTTGTTCCAAAGTTGTACGACACGGTTGTTCACGTTTACATCTTTGATTCTTGACGATTACTGATAACGATTAAAGTCTTAATGGAAATCAACTAAGCGTAAGATGCCCCACGATCTCTGCCTATTAACTCATCATTTAATGGGTGACGTCGTGGGTAAAGCCACGATCTGAACATGGATTTCTGGACTTAATTTCCCTCAGAGTGATAGGCTATAAGTCGCATTGTTTACATCTTGTAAAGGCATTCATAAATACTTATAGAAACTCTGCACATTTGTAATCTCAAAATAGTTATTATTGGAATCTCATTTTCGTTCTTACAGTTCAATTGTCTTCGTTGATTTATTGTTCTTTACCAACTTTAATACAACATATTACTTGTAAACCCCTTACAAATTCGATTGATTGTCCTAATCCGATTTAGGTCAATACAAATTTGGACTGTCTGTGGGGATCAAGAATTTACGCTTTATTCCAAAGTTGTACGACAAGTTTGTTCACATTTATATCTTTGATTCTTGACGATGACTGATAACGATTAAAGTGTTAATGAAAATCAACCCAAGCGTAAGATACCCCACGATCTCTGCCTATTAACTCATCATTTAATGGGTGAAGTCATGGGTAAAGCCACGATCAGAACGTGGATTTCTGGACTTAATTGCCCTCAGAGTGATAGGCTATAAATCGCACTGTTTCCATCTTGTAAAGGCATTCAGAAATACTTACAGAAACTCTGCTCATTTGTAATCTCAAAATAGTTATTATTAAAATCTCATTTTCGTTCTTACTGTTCAATTGTCTTCGTGATTTATTGTTCTTTACCAACTTTGATACAATATATTACTTATAAACCCCTTATAAATTCGATATATTATCCTAATCTGATTTAGGTCAATACAAATTGGCACCGTATGTGGGGATCAAGAAGTTACGCTTTGTTCCAAAGTTGTACGACACGTTTGTTCACGTTTACATCTTTGATTCTTGACGATAACTGATAACGATTAAAGTTCTAATAGAAATCAACCGTGCCCTGACGGTCAAACTGGTGGTGGAGCATTTATCCTTTAAAGTGATGTCATTTGAACGAATCTTATGTTATTTTTCATGATTCAGGTTATTAAGAGAAATTGATATACAAAGCCGAAGAAAATGTAAAAAAGAGCAAAAACAAGTGTACTTTGGCTACAAATTGAAGAACATGGAGATAAGGCAGCATCAGGACCGGTGCCTCGCCGAATCAGCGACTGAGGAGGGTCAGCCATCCGCCGAAGGTGGAAAGAGTTCAAGCCTTCCAGTCAATTGAAGGGCGGATCACCGGATGAAATGCTGAAGACAAGCGGCGACTCCGCAGAGTAAAGGGCGAGCCCGCCGCTGCTCACATAGTGTCTGAAATATCTGCGAAGCCCAAGAGCTGTCCGCAATCACAAGGGCGCCCCGTTGAACCTGCATCACAATTCAAATGGAATGATTAGTAAAATATGTCATCGGCGAGCTAGCAGTTCATTAGGCTACTGGCCGAATATTCGGCGGCCTGGCGTTAAACAAGACAAAATGGAAAACTTGTAAATATTAGACTAGTTTTCAAACCCATGCCTATAAATAGGCTGTTACGCCTCAGAGAAAGAACTTTTTTGAGCTTAGAATATTACTTTACACACTTTTGAATATTTTTGGAAGCTAAGGAAGGGTTTCAACTTGGATTTTATTGTAAGGATTCCATTATCTTTAATATATTCTTACATGATTCTTGCCATTTCATCTTCTACTATGTGTGTATTAGACCCTAGTATGAGTAGCTAAACTCATACTAGGGGTTTATTCATGAAAAAGTGATTATCTTAGCTTAAATCTTGTACTTAATCTTGTAAAATCAATGGGTTAACATAAATCTAGTTCTCCATCATACTTTCTTAACTAGGGTTTAAGGCACGACCGTACTTGAACCTAACCCTACTTTGCATTCATCACCCTAACGGGGTTGAAGGTGTAGGTTAATGGAGACTAACAGGAATTCGAGTTATATTGGCTACGGCCTACCCCATCTAAAGGGGAAGACCTAAAAAGGTGTATCCCGCTTGGGTCTTTGGACTAGGGTTTCTAGCTTTTCATTATTGACCTTAACAGGCTTGATGAGGAAAATCCTCCCTATCCCGAGAGGGTTTTGAGGAATACATTAGAGGTTCGACCATTGATGTTACCCATAAGATTTGTGAGGTTAATACAAGTATTTGGCTATGAGAATCTAGTTGGAGTGCGTAAACCCCTAGCTCATTCTCATCGTTTACATCAACTATTATTTACTTGTTTTATGTTAATTGCTAGTTGTAGTTTTAGTTAAGTTAAATCAACCCTTATTTATAAGGAATATACGAACAATTCATAGAACTCGTTACTATTTATCCTAAGATTAATAGATTACCTTGCTAGCTCCCTGTGGAAATTGACCCCTACTCTTGTTGGGTACTATTATCATTGACGACCACCCCACACCCTTAGCGATGAGTGAATTGAGTGTGGATCATCTATCTTAACAGGAAGGCCAAACTTAGAGACTTTAAAGTTGGAGACTACGTATTGAGGGCCTCGAACCAATCTACTAAAGCAAAGAATACTGTCAAGCTCGCTGCAAATTTGGTAGGACACTATCGGGTCCAAGCAATTGTTGATAAAGGATCCTACAAGTTGGAAGATCTGAAAGGCAAACCAGAACCCTTGAATTGGAATGTTTCAAATTTGAAGCGATATTATCTCTAACACCGAGGTATGTTACCATTTGTCAACAAATTTTCACCTAGGGCAACGAGGCGTAAATGCTCCAATGCTTAGGTCGAGTAATTCTAACTGGCCCCCCATTTTTCTTTTTTACCTTTTTAGGAAGCGGAGGGAATGAAATACAGTGGTCGGTTCCTCATCAATTCGTGCCTGAACACTAGGAGGGATGGAAGGGATGGTGTGCAGTCAAGATCGACTCGAAGCCTCTCATACTAGGGACTGCAAACGGACCCGAAGCCTAGCTAGCAATCTCATACCGGGGACTGCAAGCAGAACAAAGACTAGCTAGTAATCTTACATCGGGGACTGTCTACCGAAGATTAGCTTAGTATTATTGTATTTATCGCCTGATAGTGGCTCTATTTCAAAATTTTTGCTTAAGTCCAACCACGACTAGGTTTCATGTAAATTCCAGTTACAGCTCATCAATGGAAGGAACTTGGTTCAACAACTCTTTATTTCAATGTCTAACTTTTGGAGTTATATTATTCAATTTATATTATTTCTTTGTGCCTCGGTACGGGAAAGAGACGTCGTTCTAAGCTAGCATCGGTTTGTTAGAAAGTCTTACAAGCAAAAAATTATTCTTAGTGTCCTGTCGCGATTTTAAACAAAGTAAAGGCTAGCACATGAAAGGAAAAAACTAAACTTCATTAAATAAGGCCCGAAGGCCTCAACAGTTGTTCATGCATTCAGGCCTGAAGGCCATAACACCAAAAAATAAAAGACGAAAAGGAAACTACTAGGTATCAGGGTCATCTTCCCCCAGAAGTCCCCTCTTCGTTGTTTTCCTCATCATCGTCACTCTCGACTTCGTCATCGCCCGAGCCTTCAATTGAAGGAAGCTCATCTCTGATAGCTTGGGCTCGGGTTGCATCATTTTGGGCCTTGGAAATATCAGTGTCCAAGTCAACCCCTCCGGCTGTGCACTGCTCAAGCACTTTCAGCCGAGTCTTGATGATAGCCCAGCTTTTGTCTAACTCAGCCCTAGTAGCCTTGGTTCTAGCTCTTTCCTCCGAAGTGGCACTTTTGCCTCGAATACGCTCAACTTAAGCTTCAAGCGTCGTTGTGCGACACTCCAGCTCATTGATTTTGAGCATGTGACCGGCCAGTTTGATGTGATATTCTTCAGTGATTTCTGCAAACTTGATATTGGCCCAGTCTAGCTCAGCACGGAGTCCATCAGCCTAAGTAATCAATCTTGAGGTTTCAGCCTTGTGGCTTTCATTCAAAGCTTCCACCCGAGCCTCAGAGGCAGCAGCAGCTTCGCGTGCTTGACTTAGCTTGGAGTTAGACTTGTCCAATTGAGCCTTCAAAGCAACGATTTCAGAGATGTACCCTGCTTTTTGCTTATCCCAAGTATCTCCCACGCGTTGAAGATGCGCGGCCCGATTGCACTCAATTTGCATTGACTTGAGCGAGTACAAAAGGCTCTGCGGAAAGTTTAATGAGAGTTTTAGAAGAGGTATGTGGGTAAAAAAGAATGGGTATGAGCATCGAAATTTACCTGAACTGCTGTTGATGCCGAATGAGCCAGCAACATCCCCAAAGACGTGTCCTTGACATGATTTTCCTCTCTTGGCCCAAACAGTCCCCCAAGACTCATGGGAATATCCATCGAGCCATCAAAAAGACATAAATCGATAGAGAGCTCGATTCTTTTCATGGCCCTTTCAGAGACCAAGGCACTGGGGCGCTCAGAGTTAGCTCGTGTCGTGCTTGGCACCACCCTCAATTCTCTTCATGGCCCCTTAGAAGATTTGGTTGCCTTAGCTTTCTTCAAAGAACCAACTAATATTTCTATCGCAGCTAAGCTGGTATCAGCGTGAGGGGCATCCTTCTCCTGTTTCTTCCCTTTTCCCTGTTTGCTCTTCTTCCCTTTGAGCTTGGTGCCCGACGCCCTATTAGGGAAACCTGCAATAAAAAGGGTAAAGTCAACGGAAAGGAAACCTCGGGCGATCCTCAAGGAGATTGGCATGTGACAAATAACTCACCGTGCCTCTTCCACACCCACTTCTTGTCTGGCTCGGCGGCAATGCTCATCCAAGTCCTCTCAGGCCGGTTTCGAGCCTTGATCATCGCTTGAACCCAACCAACTAGATTAGTTAGGGGATCGATGGGAATCTTGATCGCTGTAAGAGTTAAGCATAAGATAGAAGTTAAGCTCGAGGTTAGAGTTGGAAAATAGATAAATTCTTAAGAGGATCACTTACGCTTGTCGTTCAACACCTCGGGGAACCCAGGATCGGCAGACAGCTGATTTGTTAGTAAGAGAATGCAGTGATTGAACCAGCCTCGATATCCTGTGTCCTCAGGCTTTTGAACAAAGATTTGAAGGAGGAAAGATGAAAATTGCTTTTTGATCTAGAAAAGTTCACTGTTGCTCAAAGATTATCAAGTGGGAGAAAATATGATAAAGTTAGGCTATTTATAAGAATAGAAGTCATCATTGCATTTACATAGGGAAGGAGTATGAAGCGGTGTGATCGAGGCAAACTGTGTAGCCCTCGAGGCAGCATCCCGAGGGAAAAGTCCTCTGCAGGCCACGAGGAAGAAGTCGTCTCGAGGGACGGAAAGCTCATCTCCCCGAGGTGAGTGACCCAAGCATCGGGGGACACTTCAGTGGAAGAGATGCCTCACGATCTCCGCCCATTAACTCAGCATTTAATGGGTGAAGTCGTGGGTAAAGCCACGATCTAAACGTGGATTTATGGCCTTAATTTCCCTTAAAGTGATTGGCTATAAATGGCATTGTTTCCATCTTATAAAAGCATTCTGAAATACTTACAGAAACTCTGCTCATTTGTAATTTCAAAATAGTTATTATTGGAATCTCATTTTCGTTCTTACTGTTCAATTATCTTTGTTGATTTATTGTTCTTTACCAACTTTGATACAATATATTGCTTGTAAAATCCCTTACAAATTCGATTGATTGTCCTAATTCGATTTAGACCAATACACTTAGCAAATCCTTAATCATGTTGAACCTAGTGTTAGTTTTCAGATGATGTCTCTTTTAATGTATATCAAAACTTGTGTGAAGCAAGAGGAAAACGCCAGAACATTAGTATTTTGGATTCTCTTTGAGTTTCTGTGACTATAGGTATGGATATTTTCTTTTATAAAAAAATGTAATCAAGAAGGTGCTGCGATGTAAACTACCTTATGAGATTTAGGTTGTAAGCTTTAGGGGTGTTCATGGGGCGGTACGGTTCGAGTTTTAGTTTATCGGTAACGGTATATCGGTTAACGGTATGTGATTATGTAAAACCAATGTCGTACCGATAAGCTATCGGTTATCGGTAGTTAATGGTTCGGTAATTAATATTTCGGTAACCGGTATTACTTGTACCACCGAAGTAAGACGGGAATCCTCGATAGTTGGTTGTCAATAGCTAACATTTTCTTATTACTAGAAACTGCTCCAAGTTGTTCTAGTGATCTTAAATCTGCATAAATAAGTTATTAGTTATCAATACAAGATTAATTTACTAACTGCTTATATTTGCTGGGTGTTACTTGAGAGGGTGATGGTCTGGAGCCTTAGCACTTGGGCTGAGTGACACTTTTACCTCCTCAAAAACTCAAGAGTAATGAAGATGAAGACGACAACTCCAGATACTCACTTCTAGAATATAATCCAAGTGTTGTTTAAGCTGCATTGCTTCCACTCTAATTTCTTCCTTGATTTCTTTTGTTATTAATACAGAAGCTATATCAAATTTAAAAGACTTAATATACTAATAATAAATAAATACATTTATAAAAATTATAAAAAATACCTTATCGGTTATCGGTACGGTAATGATAAATATATATAGAAACCGTTACCGAACCGATATCTTATCGGTATTAGAAATCAATACTATTACCGAACCAATAACTGTTATACCAACACCATTATACTTATCGGTAGCGGTAGCGGTTCAGCTATTGGTACCGGTTCGGTTTTGCACACCCCTAATCAGCTTAATGTTCTAAATTTAGGCTGCAATGACCGACTAGTTAATGGGAGGAATAGAACTGTTCTGTCACTTAGTATAGATTCACTTTAGATACATTGCCACGATTATTTCTTATTAAATAAATTGGTTTGTTTACATTTCATGCATCTGCTGGTTTGTTTAGATATCTTGAGTTATATAAGATTGATCAACTTATGAATTGCGTTTGGATTTTACAAGTCCATGTTTACTCCTTACCTTTCATGACCTATTCAAACTAGTTGTAACTTGAGGCCGTAAGATAAAATATATACTAATTTGAGTCCCAATCATTTCAATCTTGAAAATGTTTCCTTTCTCGGAGCCATTTGAATGGCTAGCTTGTTGCATGTCTTTCAGATCTAATGTTATTCTCGCATCTTATTTATTCGCGAATATATGTTGGTCACTAATGTCCTTACATTCTTTTATGACATGGAAATACCGTGTCACAACGAGTTATTGACTCAATGTCCTCTCCTCGGGAATCAAGCCGCTCGCATTAGCATAAGCCTATAGGATTTATTTGAGGATTTCTTATTTCATCATCGTGTATTTAGTCTAGGGCTTCATGAGTTTTATCTTTTAACTCCCTCATCTATTTTGCATATTATGACATTAGAAAGTATGTATCAAATATTGTTGAATATATTTGATTATTTTTCAATTATTGCTTGATGGTTAGTTTAATTATATTCCAAATATTTAGTACATATATTTTCTTAAAGTGGCAAAGCAATTTTAATTTATACTCAACTCAAGTCTTTTAAAGAAAAACCTCAAATTATTTTTCAAGAACTAATTGACTTTCGAAATAAGTTATTTTGGCAAGCAAAAAGATAACCTTTTTATCAAAGGTTATATTTTTCGCAAATAATCCTCTTTTGAAAATCTGACCTGACTAACCACACTTGTGGATATTTGAAAGTGCCGTAAAATCCTTTTTTCGAAAATAATTGAACTGCTTACTCAATCTCTGAAAAGTAGACAATTGCCTTTTAAAACGGAGTTTGCACACATTATAAATAAATTGGTTCTTAGTTTTTTCTTAAAATTAGGTGGCGTCACCAAAAAACCAAATGAGTAACATCTAAGTTGAATTTTCCTATTTTACTATTTTTGGTAAATTAAGAGTTCAACAAAGGTGTTGAACTTTACATGTTGCTTTTACAAGAAAAAACGAGCCTAAAAATGTAAAAGAGGTTATCTCAGGTCCTTCTAAGGAAAAATGGACAAAATGCAATGGAAGACAAACTGAAGTTTATGAGTCAACAAAGATTTGGAACTAGTTGATCTTACAAAAGGATAAAAAGCTATTGGGAGCAAATAGGTTTTCAAGATTAAGCTCAAGGCTGATGGCACAGTTGATAGATTTAAGACTCGAATGGCGGAGAAAAGTTACACACAGCAGGAAGGAATAGACTGCGAGTAAACTTTCTTGCCTGTTGTATGATTTACCTTAGTTTGCCTTGTTCTACTTTAATTCGCCTGGTTCTAGCTATAGTTGCAAGTTTAGATATTGAATTGCATCAGATAGACGTAAAGACTGACTTTTTAAAAATAGGAATAAATGAAAAAATTTATATGGAACAACTCAAATGTTTCATTGAAAAATGCCACGAACAAAAGTTTTATAGACTATTAAAGTTTATTTATGGCCTCAGGCAATCTTCAAGGCAATAGCATATACATTTTCAGAATGTGGTCATATCCAAATATTTTACTATGATGGATGAAGACCACTGTCTTTATATCAAGAGACAAAGAAATAAGCTTGTAATTTTGACATTGTATGTTAATGATATACATATAGATGGAAATGATAAGGAGTTCTTAAATGAGGTAAAGCCCTGGTTGTCATTGTAGTTTGAGATGAAAGATATGGGTAAAACTACATATATTCTTTAAGTTTAGATTTCAAGAGATTTTCCTAAGAAACTATTGCATCTCTCTCGAGAGAATTACATTAGAAAATTCTTGAATGATTCAATATGAAAAATAGAAACCCAATTGACACTCCTACAAGCAAAGACCATTTAGGAAATCATCTGTATCGTCAGACTCTTGAAGAGACAGAAAAGATGAATTGAGTTCCTTATAACACTACAGTCAGATGTCTAATGTATGCTATGGTGTGTCTAGACTAGATATTTGTCATACAATTGGCCTGATAAGCAGATATCAATCTGACCTAGGTCCAACACATTGGCAAGTAGTAAAGAGGATCATGAGATATATGAAGGGAACAACTGACTACGCACTTTGTTACCAAGGCGGCAAAGATTTGCAATTAGTTGGATACATTGATGCTGATCATGGAGGAGATTTAGAGGAGAGAAAGTAGACCTTAGGATATTACTTCTTACTTAGTAATGGTGCCATATCATGGACGAGTAAGAAGTAATCATGTGTAGCACTATAACGATGGAAGCCGAATATGAGGCTCTCTCAAAAGCAACACAAGAAGCTGTTTGGTTGAATATGTTCTTGAAAAGCTTGTTGGGTAACACTGAAAATGCAGAACCAATGGTGGTCTACTGTGATAGTAAGGCTACAATTGATGCAACCAAAAATCCTAAGCATCACTATGATACTAATCACATGAATATCAAGTATAACTATGCAAGAAATATGTATAAACGCAAGAGATTGAACCTGGTACAAATATCTACAGAAAATATGGTAGTGGGCCTGTTGACCAAGCCTTTAGCTAGAGATGCATTTGTAAGACATACTAGGTATCAAAGCTTGCGTAGACTCTGAATGCTTTAGATTGTTCTTTTTTTTTTCATTTGTTCACAAAACAATGTTCTTTGATAATCAGTAAAGTAGATTTGTAGACATATATATTCATGATTTATTGAGTGTTTAGTACATTCTTCGATTATATTTTTTAGTGTGTCGGATAGACAAGAGGTTGGCCTTCTCACACAGGAAACCGCCTCTTTATCTTAGTGATATGTGGAGATGAGACTTGATTTTAAGAAAAAATATCAAATGGATAATTTGAGAGCTACATACTTAAAATCACAACAGTTTCTTAAACAAGCGCTACCCGTCGCTTGTACTATATTGTCTAACGATAACCTTGCCTGGCCGTTTCTGCTTTGAATGAGTTGACCGTCGCATCTCACTTTTATATCCCATTATCCATAGATCTCCTTCCTTATGCCAGCTTCTATGCCAGTTCATCTGGTGTTTCATGTGTCGATGCTTCGGAAGTGTATCTGTAATCCTTTGGAAGTGATTGAGTTAGATCCTACTCAGCTAGATTTTGCTATAGTTGCCAGAGATGTCCAGAAGCTTCATTCGAAGAAGATTTTGATGGTTTGAGTGCGATGGCACAACTGTCCTCATGAGGAGGACACTTGAAAGTTTGAGTCCAGTATGCGCGAGAGGTATCCTCACCTCTTCGGTGGTTAAGGTTCGATCTTAATCTCAAAAGCTTAAGAGTTCTAATCGTTGTTTATAATTTTGGATCCGCAATTGTGTAGTAATATTTGATAAATAGTTGTTGAAAGTTTGTGTAAGCGTTCTCATTAATTAGGTGAAATATACTCTAGACTTTGGCTTATTCGAGGACGAACGAGTGTCCAAGTGGAGGAGAATGAAACGACCTTAGCCAGTCATTGCGAAAGTTAGGACTCTGATTGGCGTACTAAAATTTTTAATAGCTCCGTAAGGTTTAGAACATGTAGATAAAATTTGAGCTGATTCGGACCTCGTTTGATAGGTTTTCAAAGAAGGTTTCCATTTCGGTTGTCGGTAAAGATTAAAAAGAGGTTTTCGAGCTCGATTTGAGTAAATAAGCTCCAATTTGAAATGTTAAAGTTGCATTAGGTTCGTATGGTCATTGGTGACCTATGGTAAATTTTGAAAGTAAATTCTAAGGTTATTCAGATAGTTTCTTCTATAATCCCGAAAGTTAAGAATTTGACATCTTTTCGTGAGACCTATATTTTAAGTTTCGAGGATCCGATTTGAGATCCGTCTTCATGAGCATGTCACAAGTGTTGTATAACTTGCATGCAAAATTTGGGGTCATTCCAAATTCTATAGGGTCCCATTTGGACCCAAAAACTAGCACGAGCTGTTGCTGGTGCATTTTTTTGTCGGTAACAGCAGTACAGAGATATAAAACAAGAGTTAGGTCGGCTATTTCACTTCTAATTCAATTTCAGTCACATCAAATTAGTTCTAAGGAGAAATTTGTTACCAAATTATTCCAATATCATCAGGTATCAAGACTAAGCTAATTAATTATGTTAATTCATGATTCTTAGCAAGACTTTCTTGAAATCGAATTACAGATTTAGGTTAGAATCGTAAAATTTATGAAAGTAGGGAATTTAATAAAAATGAACTCAATTATGAAAAATAATAACATATATGGTCTCGTGGGACTATGTGGAGTCTGGAAATATATAATTTATGGGCTTTCGGCTAAGCCTGATGCAAGAATATTTTGGTAATTTCTTTCATTTTCCGTATAAAGCTTAGATATTCCTTTTTTCGGGCACTTATAAGTGCGAATATGATCCATTGGCTCAGAAAGGGACTACTGTGAGAGGTGTAAGAAGAGAAAGGAAGTCGTCCAGTGAATGATTTGACCCAACACTTGACGTAGGTGATTCTATCTGCTTCTTTGACGACGCTTGGCCTTTCGGATAGTCTAATCATGCGGTCTTTACATGAATAGCTGTCGACATGGCATACTTACTACGCCATAGCCTTGTTATATATTTTCTTGTCATGTTTTTTGATTTCTGGGTTGTTATGTCATCTGAGGGCAGGAGGATTCCACCTTAGGAGTAGGAGGATTCCACTCCTTATATCATATTAAGGGTAGGAGGACTCCGCCCCGCAGTAGGAGAATTCCGCTCCATTCATTTGGCACATGTGACCCTATTGCATCATGTTGCTTTCATTTCATATCCTTATGTGTCTCTGCTACTTGTATATGACTTCTACTTGCCTATTTGTGCATTATTTATTTGTTATATGTCGTTACTCTCTGCTTCCCTGGCTTTTTTGAATATTCCTCGAGTGAAATAGCTATTCCTTGCCTATTGAGTCCTTATGACTCACTCCCTACCTATTTCTTGTGTTGTAATTCTTTTCGGAAGATTCTGCTCCCGAACCCAATCACTCGCAACGTGATTGAGGAGTAAGACCCTTTCTAGCTGTCTATGGTGAGCTAGCTTGTTTATTGAGGGCACCGGTTGTACCCTTCGGGAGATGTATATATCTTTTGGACTTCGTAGATATCATATTTGGAAAACCTCTAGACTTATGTATTTTGGGTAGTAGCTGTGTTGTTCGGACAGCCTGTAAATATATTAGTTTATATATATTATATGTGTTTCATATGTGCCTTTATGTTATTTAAGATGTTTTCATAATGTTCCCCTTGAGTTAATTTTTAAGGGTTCGCCTGACAGGTCTAAGAGAGGTAGTCGGGTGCCCGCATAGCGTAGCTAGAAATTCTAGATTGTGTTTAACTGGCACGACCCAAATTTTTAGTTAGGTTGTGCGGGCACCCGACTACCTCCCTTAGACTCGTCGGGCGAACCTTATTGACTAAATCAATATAGATAGCGTAGATTATTTTGAAAATAAAATGAATCTAACTTTAACAGCACAAGATAACTCACAAGGACGAACATATATACATGTTGTCTGAATAATACAGCTAACTAGCTAAAATACATATGTGTAGAGGTTTCCAGATCATACATTTATGAGGTTCAAAAATATGTACATCTCCTGAAGGGAGAAAAAAAATGATACAACTATAAAAGCTATAGCTGGTGGCCTCAAAGAACAAGCTAGTCCACCACGAACAGCTAAATATGTCCTGCTCCTCACTCACGCTGCGTGCTAGGTCCTGGAGTGGAATCGGCCGAAACAAAAAGACAACAGAAGAAATAGATAGGGATTGAGTCATAAGGACTCAGTAAGCGAGGAATAGCTAACTAATCGAAGGATAAGCAAGCTAGGCAAGGAAACAGAACCAAACTACAACCAACAAATAAGCAATGCACAGATAATCAGAACAACAGTTTTGTACGACAAGTCAACTCACATAATGGTATGAAATGAAATGAAATTAAATATGATACAATTAGCGTCACATGTGCCTGTAATCCCATCCCGAAGCAGAATACCCATGCGTTTGAGGGGATTACAATCTGATAATCGAATTGAGCTGAATATTCCTGTTCCTGGGGAGGAATACTCGTGTACCCGATATAATATAAAGCTGAGGTGGAGTACTCCTGCGCTCAATATATGACATAACAGCTCATAACTAGAAAACATAACATATGAATGTGTTTCAAGAATATGGCGTAGTAAGTACGGCCTGTCGGCAGCTATTCTCATAAAGAACGCGTGAATAGAATACCTATAAGGCCAAAGACCGTTAAAGAAATGGATATAATCACTTACTTTAAGTCCTAGGTCAAAACAGCTACTGAACGACTTCTTTTTTGGTCCGACGTCCCTCAGAAATAATCACTTTCTGATCTAAAGAAATATATTCACAATTATAAGTGCCCAAAGAAAGAATATTTAACCTTTAGACAGTGAAAGAAGAAGAAATAAATATTTAACCTTTAGACGGTGAAAGAAGAAAAATTACCAAAATACCCATGGGCCGGGCTTAACTGAAAAACCATAAACTATAATTTTTTGGACTCCTCATAGTCCCATGAGTCCAATGATATTATTAGTTTTCATCTCCGAATTCAATCTCACAAAATTCCCTAAATTTATAAATTGTAAGGTTCTAACATAATTTTCCAATTCAATTTCAAGAAATTTTAGCTAAGAATCGTGAATTAACATAATTAATTAGCTTAGGATCATTACCTAAGCTAATTTTGGATGAATTGATACTTAGAGTTTGCCTTGGAACCGACTTGGATTGACTAAATTTGAGTTAGACCTGAAATGAGCTGATTAAGCTATATTAATATTGTTTTGGAAAGCTGCTACATTACAGATTTTTGCACCAACAACGGGACCCTACGAGGCTCGGAACGACCCCAAATTTTGCACAAAAGTCATACAACACTTCAATGACATGCTCGCGAAGTAGGAACTCAAATCGAATCTCCAAAAGTCAAGATAGGGGTCCTACGGGAAGAGGTCAAATTCTTAACTTTTGAGATTTTAGCGAAAACTATCCAGAAGACTACGGAATTTACTTTTGAAAGTTCCCACACTGAAACCTGAAATGGAAACCATCTCAGAGAACCTACCTAACGAGGTCTGAATCATCTCAAATTTTACATGTATGTCCTAATAGACCTTACGGAGCTTTTAAGACTGTCAGCACGCCAATTGGAGTCATAATTCCTAAAATGACTAACTAAGGTCGTTTCATTCTCCTCCACTTAAACTCTCGTCTGTCCTCGAACGAGCCAGAGTCTACAATACATTCCACATAACTAAAGGAAAGTTCCTACGCCAACTTTTTGCAACCAGTTAACGGACAAAATTATACCATCACAAAACCTGAAACACAAACATCGATAAGAACTTTTAAGTTCTAGGAATCAAGATCATACCTGAGTCATCGAAGAGATGAGGATATCTCTGGTGCATGCTGAACTCAAGCTCCCAAGTGTCCTTCTTCTAAGAACGGTTGTGCCATCGCACTCAAACCACCAGAATTTGCTTCAGCAAACCTCTCGGGCATCTCGAGCAACTATGGAAACTGGGAACTCCTCATAGGCTAGTTCACATCCAACTGAGATGGATCTAACTCAATCACTTTGGAAGGATTCCAGATACGCTTCCGAAGCATCGATACATGAAATACTGGATAAAGTGGCATAGAAGCTGGCAAATCAAGCCGACGGAAAGGTCCAATAAATTTGGGGCTGAGCTTTTCTTTCCCCCAATCTCTTTACACCCACATCGATGACACCAGAAATACCATGTCGCCGACCTCAAAATCCAACTCTCGGCTCCTCCGGTTCGAGTATAAAATCTGCCTGTTCTGGGCGGTCCGCAGACGATCCTGAATAACACGAACAACATCCAGAGTTTACCAAACTATGTCTACACTCATCACCTTAATATCTCGAGACTCGAACCAATCGATAAGTGAATGGAATCTACGACAATACAAGGCTTAAAATGGAGTCATCAGAATTGTAGAGTGATAGCTATTATTATAAGAAAACTCCACTAAGGCTAAATGATCGTCCAGTGGCCTCCGAAGTCCATGCACAAGCTCTCAGCATATCCTCTAGAACCTGAATAATCTGCTCGGACAGACCATTATTCTGAGGATAGAATGTCGTATTGAGCTAGCTAGGTCCCAACTCCCTCTGAAAAGACTGCCAGAACTGGGAACCATGATAAGAGATAATACATACAAGAGTGCCATGCAGCCTATCCACCTGCTCAATAAAAATCCGAGCCAATCTCTGAGCTGAATCAGTAGTCTTCACAAGGATAAAGTGAGTCGATTTAGTGAGTATGTCAACAATGACCCAGACCGAATCATGGCGTCGCAGGGTCTCTGGCAGACCAACTACAAAATACATCCTGATCTTCTCTCATTTCCACTCGGGAATGGGGAATGCCTGAGCCAACCCTGCAGGTCTCTTGTGAGGTAGATGTGAGTTTAAGGAATTCAAATTTAGATATTTATGGTGTCTCAATTTCGTCTATACAACATCTTTAAGAAATAAAGACATACGCTTCTTAAGGAAAAGAGAAATATGTTCTAGCACGTGTTTCATATCATGTGTCCCAATGTCGACCAATTGGATTAACATAAGTTTAATCTCAACTTAATGTTGTATGAGAGACCTAGAGCCTTTATGGTGGCTCAATATTTGTACCCTCAGTGACTCCGATCAGATACATGAGACTAATTAGTTTAAATGTTAGCTATCTCTACATGTTTCCAAAGTACCATGTACATGGATGTGGTCTGCCAGGACATGCCTAGAAAAACAGTTAAGCTAATGTTAAGAGAATCGTGAAAAGAGGAAGATCATTAATGGAATCTCATTAGTTTGTATTCACAGATGCACCAGTTATAACTTATGAGTTATAATAGTAAATACAAAGAATAATGGTATTTGAGATTTGAGAGTATATATCAAAATGTGATTCATATATTCTAGGGTACTGCATATTTTAATCTACTTGCAGGTTTGTACTCGACGAGAGGCTATATACTCATAACAGATGTATAGCACCGAGCTGTCACAGTATGCTGGTCGCACAATCTCCTTTTACTGTACGAATATTTGTAGAGATGGGGTGAGAATATGTTTCTCATATTGTAAGAGCAATCCCATTATGTGTGAGTGGGAGATGTTGGGTTTAAGAGTCTACTCATAAAGGGGATGCTCTTGAAGCCTATCTAGGTAAAATATAAAGTTACCTAATAGAGTCCTATAAGAGGATAACTACTATATGCTGTTATATATACAATGAAATATAACAGAGAAAAAAAAACATATTTTTCCACTCCTTTCACTACCAAATATCTTGTGTTTAAACTGTGGGTAAAGGGGTTGCTGTGCCAAGAGCGTGACAATCACCGACGGCCAATAACTCTTGTTGTGGTCAAGATCTACTGCTTTTGATTACGAGAATAACAAGGAAGATCTCGGTTTATGTTTTTGATTAATCTATTTAGTATAGATTTATGTGTTTATAATCCTTCACTTTATTAATTTTCTTGATTCTTGATTATAATTAATATCTACATTATTTATACCATTTTAAATTACTAACACAATAGTATTAAGAAACATTAAATTCGCTCAACAATCGTTTCGTGGGTACTCATGCAAGAGTCGTGACTTTTATCTTGTTCAACTTACGTTTGCCAAGTTCTAACTATCCTTATCTCCTTTTTGATGATGCCTATCGATCCTATGATAACGGAGAAGTAGTTAATTGATTAATTCTCTATTTTTGTAAAATCTTATCCCAAACTTAGTTAAACTTGACTTAGTTAAATTCACAACTTTTCTCTCACAATGGTAACATACATGTTCACTGTTTCACACTTTTAAATACGGCAAAAACTTATCTTGATCAAGTAATTTGGTCCAAGTATTTAAGTCTCTATTTGAGTTTAGCTCATTTTCCGTGCAAGCTAATTAATAACCAATTATTTGGTTGGGCAGTCAATTTTGACCAGGATGATTCAAATTATGACTCGACTTGGTAAATTATTCAACTGCTCCCTCCGTCCCAAATTAGTTGACATTTTAGCAATAACCATTTATCCCAAATTAGTTGACACTTTAGGATTTCAAGACTAAAATTGTTAGTCTTTTCCAACTATACCCTTAATAATTAAAAAAAATTTCAAAAAATTTAATAATCAAATATTAAATAGGGGTAATATCTACACACTCTATTTAATAATTTGCGCGGGATGACGACGTGGCTCATCCCTATCCAAGGATTTTAAAACGTTGAAAGTCTTTTCGAATTACTGTTCCGCATTACGTGGTGTCCGTTCATTAGCTACCGAACGGCCGATCCGATTTGTTTGCCTTCCCAACGTTCAAAATCATCATTGCTTCTCCACTTGCAGCCACATGTCACCTATAAATACCCCATTTTGGGATTTTCTCCCACACTTAGCGATTATACTGTAAACAGTGAAGAGGGAAAGAAAAACCTCAATTGCAGGCCATTTCTTGACCCGTTTGATCTTGAGTTTAATCCTTCTCTTTTGCAAGAAACCTTTCCTTCAAATCTCATACCATGTCTGCTACAAATTCAGGTCAAGGTTCCAGTGACTCTGGCGAGAGAATTTCACACTTAGCCGCCGTGATAGCCAGCGGTGATTTCATCCCCACCGTGCCGGCGCTGCAAGTCATCGAGGCAGAAGGCGGTGGGGAGGCGATGTCAGTGGCTAGTGGTTCTAGACGACGCAAACCGAGGGCTGGGCACAACAAGGCTGAGGTTAGCATCGAAGCTGACGTTGGTAGTGGCGACCACGATAATGACAGGGATGACGTCGAAGGCGACGATGTCATCAGTACTAAGGAGGTAGGTGGTCAAGTGGGCGAAGCCGAGGCCAGTAAAGAGGGGTCCCAGACCGAAGTTGGTACCTCGAAGAAATCTAGGAAGAAAATTTCTCTCGAGGTGGAGATAGACCCTCGGCTAGTCATAGCCTCGAACTTCAACCATGATAAGGATCTCAAGGTCCAAACTCAGTCTGATGCCCAAAACGATAAGAAGAAAAACATACCAGTGCATGTCACCCCGAGTGTGATAACCAAGGGTTTAATTGAGACTGTTCGGGCAGACTGCCGTTGGGGGCCCGAGGTAGAAATAAGGGTTCCAGCCTCGGATGCTGCTGCTTCAACTCATGTTCCAGGGTATTCTTTGGTTTTCACGTATCCCTTCACCATAGGTTTTAGTTTACCAGTTCACCCCATAATCGACACGCTTTGTCGATCTTACAACTTATGTTTGGCTCAATTGGGCCCCGGGGTTTGGAGAGTTGTGCAGGCCCTCGAATACTTGAGTAGATTAGCTGGGTTGTGTTTCACCTTCCAGCATCTGATCTCCCTCTACTATCCATATTTCCACAAAGCCGGGGTGGTGGCTCTCTTACCTTGTGGATCTTACGCCATTTTGAGCAAGAGTGAAGACCACGGTGACTGAGGCTGGAATGACCGCTACGTGCTCGTCCCAACGAGGCTATTATCAGCTGACCCCGATTTTCCCGAAGAGTGGAATGCCTAACGTAAGTTTTCTTATCCTTGTTTTGTCTTTGGTCATCGCAACTCGTCCTTACCTATTCTCATGTTTGTGATATGCAGCCGAAAGGGTCCCAGTTAACCCGCCGGGGGATTTGCTCGAGTGGGTGACCGAGGTGATGAAATAAAAGGAGCGTCCTCATCGACAGTAGATGATCCTTGCTGCCCTGGAGGAAAACCGATGGTTATGCAAGAGGCATGGTGAGCTGTTCGCCGACGTTTAAAATTCCCTAGTGTTTGTTTTGAATGGTTGCTTCTTGACGTTTTCTTTCCCTTTTCCATTCAGGTTTTCCCAACAAAGCTGTTAAGGACACCGAAGAGCAGGAAGTGGAAACCAAAGAGAAGGGAGACAAAGAAGGAGAAGAGAAAAAAGGGAAGAAGAAAAGGAAGAAGGAGAAGAAAGTTCTTGATGCCAACGATAGTGTTAGCCAGATGACGAGTTTGGCGAAGCAACTTGCCGAAGATAGGAAATCTAAGGGTTCGCTAAGCCAAGGGACTTCACAAGGTGATGATATCTTTCTGGGTCGGTTTTCATGTATTCAAACTTCTACTTAATCTCATATTTACGAGATTGCCCCCCTTCCTTCCCTAGGCTCAAAGAGGAAAAGAGCTGAGTCGAAGAGGGCCACTAAGGCGAAAGGTCGCTTGCAATGACCCTTCTGCTTTCTATCTCTCGAATATGTCTGACAATGATTCATATAGAATAGTGAAAGTACGACGTCTAAACTTCTTCGTGCTTTGATGACCAGATGGTGCCTGATAAGATCGATGCTGGCGACTTGAATTTTGCATATCATGATTGTAGTGCACTTGCGAAGGCTGAGAGTCTTGAATATTTTCAGGTGCATCAGAACAATTGAAAACTGGCATTGTAGTGTCATAGTCAATCAACCTTCCGGTTTGAAACTTTTCTTCCAAAATCTTTGCATACCGGATTGATAAGATCCCTTTCCAACAATTGCCTTAACTCTGTAAGGCCCTTCCCAATTTGGAATGATTTTTCCCCCATTCTTTTCCTTCGTCGACTGATTCGAAGCTTTTAACACATAATCGCCAACTTTGAAATCCCTAAGCTTGGCCTTCCTGTTGAAATATGCCTCGATTTGCCTTTTTTGTGCTGCTAACCGAACAAAGGCCAACTCTCTTTTCTCCTCGAGCAAATCCAACTCTATGCGTATGGCTTGCTGATTGGCATCTTCGGTGGTGTGAGCGTACCGAAGACTTAGTTCGCCTACCTCCAGCGGATAAGTGAATCCATGCCATAGGCGAGGGAAAATGGGGTTTCACCGATGCTATTTTTCTCCGTTGTTCGCATTACCCACTACACCCCTGGTAACTCTTCAGGCCAAGGACCTTTTTTCTGATCAAGTCTCTTCTTGATATTTTCAATTATTACTCTGTTTGAAGATTCGGCTTGTCCATTGGCACTTGGATAGTAGGTGGTCGACACTATTCTTTTTATTCCCCACTGTTTAAGGAAATCAGTTATAGCTGCCCCCATGAACTGTGGACCATTGTCACAAGTGATCTCCCTTGGGACGCCGAACCTGTAGATGATGTTTTTCTTGATAAAATCGATTACCTCCTTCTGTCTAACCTCGGTGAGAGCTCCTGCTTCCACCCATTTTGTGAAGTAATCAGTTAAAATAAGAATAAACCGAACACCTCATTTTCCCTTCGATAAGGGGCCAGTGATGTCCATTCCCCACTTCATGAAGGGCCACGGTGACACGACCGAATGCAAAGGTTCAGATTGCTGATGGATCATTCAGGCGCGACGTTGATATTTGTCATATTTTTTCATGAAGGCCTTTGCATCTGCGCTGATAGTGGGCCAATAGTACCCTGCTCGAAGTAATTTGCGCACCAAGGACTTTCCCCTGGAGTGATTGCCATACTCGCCTTCGTGTATTTCAGCCATCACATATCTAGCTTCGTCTGGGCCCAAGCACTTGGCCATTGGGCCGCTGTACAATCTTCTATATAGATTTCTCCCCAATCATTGAGTACGAAGCCGCTTGAGTCCTTAATATCTTTGCCTCTTTCTTGTCTTGGGGGAGTGTCCCCGAGTTGAAGTAAGAGATAAACTTACTCCGCCAATTCCAATTGTGGTCCACCGAGTTGACTTCTAATTTCATTTCCCTCATTTGTGCAGAAAGCAACTGAACCACTGAATCAGTCCCCGAGTATGTTTCGTCAGCCGCCAAACCCAAGTTTTCCAAGGCATCGGCTTCGGTATTCTCCTCCCAAGGTACTTGTTTGATTTGCCATTCTTGAAATTGAGCTAAGATTCTTTGTGCTCGGGTCAAGAATTGCTGCATTCTGGGCTCACGAGCCGTATATTCACCGAGTACCTGGTTTACCACCAGTTGTAAATCTCATCTTAATTCAATTCTCTCTACCCCCATCTCTCGGGCCAGCTCCAAGCCTGCTAAGGCTGCTTCGTATTCGGCCTCATTATTGGTCACTTTTTTTAACCGAACTGAATGCCAAATTTTCTCCCCGGTGGGCGCTATCAATACTATGCCTAATCTAGAACCCTTAGAATTAGTCGCCCCATCGGTGTAGAGTATCCACAGTCCCGAGGTCGAACCCTTCGACATCGAGTTCTCCTTTTCAGCTTCGAGCAAAATTCCAACACTGAAATCAGCCACATAGTCAGCCAAAACTTGGGATTTAATGGTCGTTCGGGGTTGATAGGTGATGTCATATTCACTTAACTCTACTTCCCATTTAGATAACTTCCCCGACAACTCCGATTTATGCAATATACTTCGTAGGGGGAAGGTGCTAACTACTGCTATTAGATGGAATTGAAAACAGGTCGTAGTTTTCGAGCGGTAACAATTAAAGCAAGTGCTAGTTTTTTCAAGTGAGGGTACCTGGTCTCAGCGTCGAGGAGTGTCTTGCTCACATAGTAGATAGGTTGTTGCTTGCCATCCTCTTCCCGAAACCAACACAGCACTAACTGACACCTCGGATACCGCCAAGTAAACTAGCAAAGTTTCACCATCTTTTAGCTTAGCGAGTAACGGCGCGTTAGCTAGATAGCGTTTCAATTCCCTTAGCGCTTCTTTACATTCCGGTGTCCACTCGAAGTGATTATTCTTCCTCAAGACAGAGAAGAATTTGTGGCATCGCTCTGAAGACCTTGAGATAAATCTACTCAAGGTAGCGACTCGGCCAGTCAAGCGCCGAACTTCTTTCACCCCGGTTAACTCCTCGGGGATTTCTTCAATAGCTTTGATCTTGTCTTTATTGGCTTCGATCCCCCGTTCAGAGACTATGAACCCCAAAAGTTTTCTCGACCCCACACCGAAGGTACATTTTTCAGGATTCAACTTCATGTTGTATTGCCTCAGAACAATGAAAGCTTCTCTCAAATGGCTTAAATGATCTTCCATCCGAATAGACTTGATCAGCATATCGTCTATGTAAACCTTCATAGACTTTCCAATGTAATCTTTGAACATGCGACACACTAATCTTTGGTATATCGCCCCAGCGTTCTTCAAACTGAAGGGCATTACCTTGTAGCAAAAGGTGCCTCGGTCAGTGATGAACGAGGTCTTTTCTTCGTCCTTCGGATCCATGAGGATTTGATTATACCCCGAATACACATCTAAGAAGGTTAAAAATTTGAGTCCAGTCGTGGAGTCTATTAACCTGTCTATCTGTGGCAATGGATAGGAATCTTTGGGGCAAGCTTTGTTTAGATCAGTGTAATCTACACACATACTCCACTTGCCATTCTTTTTTGGCACAACGACGACGTTAGGCAACCATTCGGGGTACTTCACCTCTCTTATGAAGCCATTCTCTTACAGCTTCATAGTTTCATCCTCGATTGCTTTCTTCTTGACCCCGGCATGCGGCCTCTCTTTTGTTTTACCGGGGTAAAACGGGGGTCCACATTCAATTTATGGGTCATGATCTCCGGATCGATAGCGACCATATCTGAATGGGACCAAGCAAAGCAATCGTTGTTTGATTTCAAGACTTCGATGATAGCTTTCTTCGACTCTGGGTCCAACTCCGAGCCGACAAACATTTTCCTCTCTGGAAAATCTTTCGATAGCGTGAAAGATTCCAATTCTTCTATAGTTGAGTCCTCGGCTTTTTGTTTTCGAGGTTCTTGACCCCAGTTGCATTGGTTGCTATTTTTTCGGTCCAGTCTGGACGACTCCACTCTTTAGTGCAACCGAATAGCACTCTCTCGCTACTCGTTGCTCTCCTTTTATCGAACGAACTCCCCATGGGGTAGGAAATTTGATCACTTGGTGAAGAGTGGATGGAACAGCCTCCATGGAGTAAATCCATGGTCTACCGAGGATCACATTATATGCCATCTCCTCAGGTAGAAGTTGAATTAGTGTTTCCTTGCAAACTCCTTCGGAGAATGTTTTGAGCGTGATTTCACCCAATGTCTTCTCTGTGGAGTTGTTGAAGCTAGTCAACACGATCGCCTTAGGGATAACCTCTTCCTTCAACCACATCTTTTTGATGGTCCCGTAGCTGATTATGTTGACAGAGCTACCAGGGTCAATCGGGACTCGTTTGATATCTGAGCCATTTATCCTTAGCATGATGACCAAAGCATCATGATGGGGAAATATCATCCCATCACAATCGTCATCATCAAACACGATTTCTTTTCCCTAGCCTCCAACTCGAGTTCTTTTCTCCATAGTGATCGACAGCTTTGCAAACTTCTTAGCAGCTGCAAAATTCACTCAATTCACCTCAGACCCCCCGGTGATCACATTCACAACTCTCTCGGGGGGTGGTGCCCGAGGTGGTTGTCCATCACCTCGATTCTTTGTGTAATTTTCCTTCCCCTTATCAATGAGGAATTCAGCCAGCACGCCCTTCTTTAATAAGTGCGCCACCTCGAGGTGCAAAGCTTTGCAGTCCTCGGTGCGGTGACCATAGTCTGCATGAAACTCGCAGCGTAGATTTTGATCCCTTTTGTCAGCAGGAGTTCTCATGTCCTTTGGTATTCTCACTTCGGTTATCCCCTTTACTATATTGACCAATTCTAAGGTCGATATGTTGAAATTGTAATCGGGGATATGGGGTAACTCCCTGTTATTTGAGACCAGAGCTGGGATCGAAGAGTTCCTTTGGTTCGTGCTGGGATAAACCTTTCCACCGAGGCGTTGGCTTACATGCAAATTTCCAAGCCTTTGACTAACAGGCTGCCTCGGTGAGGTGTATGGTTCATACCTTCCCTTCGAGTTTCCTCGCAGCGCCTCGACGCGATATGAGGACTCGTTTCGATTCTTATAGTGATTTCGGCCATTGTTTTTCCACTCGGCTTCCTCCAACCTTATCTTGGTGTATGCCCTATTGTGCAAACAATCCCATTTCAAGGTTTGATATTGTTGGAGCTCTTTTCGCAACTCAGCAGCGGCCTCAGAGTTTCGAGCATTAATACACTTTTCAAACGCCATGATGGCTAGTGTATCATCCATGGTAGGCAACTCCATGCGCTCGGCGTGAAAGCGCTCGAGGAAGTCTTTGAGTGGATCGCCGGGCCATTGTTTGATTTCAAATATATCCTCCTTCCTTTGAAGGATTTTTTGTGCCCCGGTGTGAGCTTTAACAAATGCGTTAACCAACTCCTTAAAAGTTGAAATTGACCCCGATGGTAGACGCATGTACCAGCGTAGTGCTCCCTTCTCCAAAGACTCGCCGAATTATTTCAAAAACATAGACTCCTTTTCTATCTCCGTTAAGTTGTTACTCAACACCATTGATATGTACTCGGTCACATGTTCAATGGGGTCAGTAGTCCCATTATACTTTTTCAAGAACAAAATCTTCAAATTTTTTGGAGTTGGGGCTGGAGCAGCCTCGGGCTTGAACGGCAATTGCCTATATTGGTCAATATCAAGAGCAACTTGAGTCTTAGTCACCCCGGGGACGCTTTCGAGTCGTTTTTCCATGCGTGCCTCGACGCGAGCCTTAACTCGAGCTTCGATCTCCTTGGTTAGCTTTTCAATGTCTACCGAGGAGGTAGTTTTTGCCACGATGGGAATCGTCCCGAAGTGTGGCGTGGTGCTCGGTAATGTACCCGAACCCCCATATATGGCCCCATTTTGAGGTTCCCATGTTATCGCGCCCGTAGGAACGAAGAGCGGGATGCCTCCACTTGGAGCCACAGGTGGGACTCCATTCGGAGTTGAGCTGTTCCTCGCCTCTAACGAGGTACGAAATTCAGTATTAATATTAGCCTACTCGACTTGTTGCTCTTGAAGAACTTTCAGTGTGGAAACAACGTAAGCCTGAAAGGCTTCGGTTGTCATCGAAGATGAAGAGTTTGTTGCTGGTGATATTAGAGGTGCATTGGAGTTTGGATTCGAATGAACGCTAGCTTGTCCATCGGGAGTTAGCTGAGGTTCAATGGGATTTCTACTATTTTCAGCCATTTTATCGAATAAAAACGTGAATCCAAACGAAAAGGTTGTTCAACTTTGGAACAAAGCGTTTATACTTGTATTCCCCACAGACGGCGCCAATTTGTATTGGCCTAAACTGATTTAGGATCACAAATCGAATTTGAGTTGTGAATACAAGCAAATCTTGGTATCAAAGTCGAAACAATATCAACAATAAGCGAAAATGCAAGTAAATAACGTAATTTCAATATATGCCAGTGAGTACAAATTTTGCCAGAGTTTCTGTATGTATTTCTGAATGATTACAATATGAGAACTAATGCTATTTATAGATACAAGGGGTCTTCCCCACGTTTTATCATGCCCAAGCCCACGTTCATCATGCCTATCAGTGGAGTTAGTGTGCTGAAGTCGTGGGCTGATGAGCCGCCAGAACCGGGGTGTTCCACTGAAGTCCAAATACATGACTTTCGTGGTGCAACCTTACTACTCGATCGAAGTGAATATGACCGAACCACAGCTTGTGACTCGCCTTCGGTGATGGCCTCGATGCTCGACTTCGGTGGTTCTATTGTTTGCTTCAATCTTCACCCTTTGGAATATCAGTTCGATCGACTTCGGTTTATATTACCGAAGTGCCATCCGAACACGCCGATTTTTGTCCAATTCAACAACTAATTTAGGACAGAGGGAGTATATATCAATTTTCTCCTGCTAACAAGGATAGCTAATATTCGGTAGAATATTGCTCACATTTGCAATTTTCTTTCTCGCACACGCACATGCATACAAACAAAGACTCTGTACTATATATTCAAACATTTGCTACTTTATTTTTATAGACTTCTCTCTATTAGTACTACTTTCCATATTACTATTATACTGAGACTTATTAAAGTTGAATATGAAGGTACGTGCACAGTCACCACTATGATGCACTACACTTTTAAATCTTGTTCTTTAAAGGCAATACTTTAAGTTTCAAATTTTGGATAGATCAGATCCAATAAGGAGTTTATGTCGACACTATGAAAACTTTTACAATACATTGTCTTCACAGATTTGACCAGATTACGATGATCCTAATCCGGCAAATGAGAAAAAAAAAACAGTACTATTTTGAATTATACAAACTATATTCTATTGATTGTCTAAAAATTTTAACTCCAAGTACCAATCATATAAAAAGTATTTATAAAATCAAATACTTATTCAGATATTTGTTCTTTAAGTAATTACTCACATCTAAAAATGATAAAAAGCAATGTAAGTCTATTAAAAATCGGAGAATTTATAGAATACCATCCAATAGATTGGTTCTTTTAGACGATTATTGTTTCTCGGTAGGGGTGCCAATAGTTTGGTTCGGTCGGTTTTTTTAAAAATTTTGTATCATACCAATTTTTCGGTATTCTAGTATGTATAACCAAAATTTAAATTTTCGAAACCGTCCCAATCATATCAGTTTCTCTTCAGTTTCGGTACGGTTCGATTAATCTTCAGTTTTTTTAAAAAAAAATCATCATCCAAAACTACCACATAAACAAATTTGAATTTTTGGCATACTACAAAGCAACAAAATTGAAAAATGTGTATTACTTTCATTGTAAAACTCATACAATTTTAGTGACTAACCCAAAATATAAATGTCATCTAGCTTAAGTAAACAATATTAGAGGCAGCAATAATATCACATCCAATTGAATATTTGGCGAAGAGTGCCTGAATGGTTTCACTGAAATATGAGATAGTGAAACACTTTTAAATACCAAATCACGAAACAACATCATGAGAGAGTAGGTAAGAATGAATAAAAAGAAAAGCTAGATAATCATTTATATTATTTCAACGGTTACACTTACATTCGTTCACTTTCTTATAAAAATATTTAATTATAATATATTGTTCTATATGAAATCAAAGTTCACAATAAACCTAAGTGGGGATGAATTTAAAATGAGATTAAATTTTTACCTAAAGTGAACAAAATCTTTAAGACGAACGCAAATGGTCCGTAAAGATCTTCTACAATAAATTATGTCACTTTTGTAAGAACTAGATTTAAGGGAGTTTGGAATCTAAACCTGTTATGAAAGCACTACATTATTTAAGCATTTTAGTTTCAACTTTTAGTAGTAGTATTAGTACTATTAGAGTAGGTTGAGATGTTGTGCATATTGATTTCACCCCAAGGATAAAGGGTGAACAAATTTATGATTTGTTATTTTTAGACATAATTAAATTATATATAGTTATTCATATAAATTTCATATATAAAGTATATTTTATGCATATAAATTTATTCAGTTCGGTTCGGTTCGGTACTTTTTTAATTTTTTTTATAAAATAAAAAATCTAACCTAATAGTCGGTATGGTTAGGACTTTGCATAATAACCTACAGTTTTATTATAAATAACCTAAAATTCGGTTCAATACGGTTCGGTTCGGTATGATCGGTTATGTCGGTTTTTAAAAATCATTGACACCTCTATTTCTCGGTAAAGAGAAAACATCATATTTCTATTGTTAAATTTGGATAAGAGGCATGTAAGTTCTATTTGGTTATTGTTATAAACTATGCACCTCCTAAGGACACTAGAAAGAGGGGGATTTGATAGTGTCCTTCGATTTTCGCCAAAAAACCTTATTCGTTACTCGAAGAACCCCATTCTTAGTTACCTTAACCAATCACCAATACAATAATTAATCTAAAATTGAATATAAAAGACAAAGAGTTTTTACGTGGAAAACTCCTTATTCAAGGGAGTAAAACTATGACCCAACTTTGGGATTTTAAAATCTCTTCCACTAACACAAATGAGCAAGTTTTAGATTAGAAACTCTGTGACCAAGAGGTTACGCTCTAGACCCTAATCACTCTGAAATCTAAACTCTAGCTTCACAAAATGTTCTCAAAAGATTTACCTATTACAAAACTTCTCAAACTAAGCATATAGGTATTACAGTTTAACTTTAAATACATATGACAACTGTAATGAAGAACCTATGCTAAATGCTGAATACACTCTAAGTTCTTCAATGGTTGTCCACTGCTGTTCAAACACACAGGAATTATAACTAGATCGCCTTTTTGTTTTGCTCTTAACTCTCGTTGTGAATGAATGAATACGACTGCCTCAATTACTTCCTTTTATATGGGCTATGCAAACCTTATTGATTTCTCACTACGAATCTTCTCAATTATGGCAAGAGAAGATCTCTAATGATATACTCCTTGTATAGCACAAATTCTCGTTCACACTTCATAGGACGGCTTCGGCACAACCTCTTTTGCTGACTAAGATAAGTAAACATGCATGCGCCAACCTTTCCTAGTTCTGCATGGATTTGAATTCCACAATCTTTTCTATCAGTCATGCCTTCTCTGAAGGACTAGGTTCTTCACCAGGTCTTTTGTTTGTCAATCTTCAAAACTAACACCTCAACAGTTACTGCTTGGTAAAAGATTATAAAAACTATACTAGTCCTTTCTATTGCGTGTATACTCTTAAGATTCTTGGCTACTGATTCAGCGTAGTGAAGCTCTTTATGGAGTTAAAAAAATTAATAACATTCCTTGGAGCCAAAAAATATTATTTAATATAGTAAGTGTAATTTAATCCTATTATTGATTGCAAATTAAGTTTCAAGTTTTCTTTAGGCAGAATGGCCAACTAGTCCCTTATACTTGTCTCATTTTGTGGTTTGGACACTTCTACTTAGGAAAGTTTTACTTGAACACCTCTACTCGTCCAAACCATAACTTTTAAACCCTTATCCGCTGATGTGTCAAGATGTTTGTTTATGTGGCAAAAGCGCGTGTAAAATGAGACTTTTAAGGGTATGACTCCAAAAAAATAGGCTTGACATAGCTATATTTTTCTCTTTTTAAGAGCTTTCAGTCCCAAACATTAGTTTGAGCATTTTTCTATAGTTTTCTTTCTTCTTCTTTAGTTTTCTTTAGCTTTTAATGATCATCCTTTTCTTTGTCTTTTTTCAACAAGATCTGATTTATGCTGGAAAATATGGAGCAGCCACCATCATGCTGTCGTAGAATTGTATATATAATATGTATAGAAAACACCCTAATTTCTAAAACAAGACATAAAAGACCATTGATTTAAACTAAAATACAAAAATGTAAAATTCTTACCTCACAGATCCCTAATCATTGAGTTGATGAAGAACCAAGCCATGTCTTTGGTTAATCGGGTTTAGGAAAGATGAAAAATGAAGGGGTGGATTGTTTTTACCGTTCACTTTAACTTTTTTTTAATCCTCAAAATATTACTATAGACATTGAAATTTTCACAAAATTAGGGCTTCTACAAGATGAGCCCATTAGGTTTACTTGGAGGCTACTCCACAAAATCCTAACTCACTCCTATAAAAAGGGGTCCATATTCTCTAGCAAAGTATATCAAAGTTATCAAGAGATCACAAAATAAGATACCAACTATGTCTTTCTAGCCTCTTCTTGATCACTAAATACATGAATGAGATGCAAATCATCCTACGTTCGAGAAATACACCGCTAAGGCCCTTGAATTACAGATAATAAATCAGAGTGAAGAATCAAGGGGTAAACAGAATTGTACTCGCATCGTTTATCAATAGAATCATATATTCTTCATGATGTTTGTAATTGCAGTTTTACTTTTCTGCTAAAATTTATGGCAAACAAATTGGTGCGCCTACTGGGATAAATCTTGCCTTTCATCTCTTCCGCTCTCAAAGCGAAGTATGCAATCAGCTGGGTGCGATATTGAAGTTCTCGGCTGGATGAAGTTTGACACACATGGTCAACATAATATCAAAGTGTACTTCAAGTCTACTCTTCAAGTTTCGGCTAGCCTACACTTCGAAATTGAAATATGGCTAGTACAAATTTTGTTACATGGACAAAGAGGTCTTTGTTCATAAAATTTGGGACCAAAATTTGGGATAATATTTCAAATCTTTGTTTGTTTATATAATTTGTCTAAAATTTGAACAAATTTTTCAAATTTTTCAAATTTTCCAAATATTTGTTCTTTTTTTAAAATAAAGAGTCGACTAGGCATTACACCTAGTGACCATTTTTATTAATAATAACCAAACAAAAATACATAGTCTTTACAGATTGTGCACATAGTAAGTGCAATACTATAAGCAAACTAGCTCTCACTAACATATCACCTAGCTTACACATTATCCTCACATTCTTGGGTTGAGCACTAATTAGCACTAATACCACCAAGTAATGTGAAGATACTACATAAGCTTGGCACTTTACAATCAATGAGCATTGAGCTAGTAGAAAACTAAAGACATGAGATACTAAAAAATAGAATACAAATAAGAATAATACCCTAACTACTCTTGAGTTACTCCTCTGTAACCAGGTTGAGCAAGTAAGTAGATGTAGTCGACTAAAGTAGTGGAGCACCACTGCTCCTCTATAGTCATAGTGGTGGGGAACCAGTGCTCCTCTAGTATTATTCAAAGTTGTGCTTTGAAACATGAGAATTGAATCACCAACATCTTGAAAGAGGCCTGAAACTTCTGAAGCATATAACATTACGTGAATCAACTCTCCAGCTTGTATCCTATCTAATCTAGTATATCTCGTCTGCTTGCAGGGTGGCCAAATGAATAAATGTAGTCAACTAATGCAGTGGGGCACCACTGCTCCTCCAAAGTCACAGTGATGGGGTACCGATGCTCCATAAGTGAAGTTCAAGGCAATGTGTTGAAACATAAAGACTAACATTGAAGCAACAACCTGAGCAAGTAAGAATGATAGAGCAACATCTCCTGCTGACCCCAAAATCACAATCAGCTTCCCATGATTTTTAACTTGACTCCTCAGCTTAAAGGGTAAGGAACATCTCAATGAATGAGCTAATGCAAGCACTGAGTGATCCCCCCTCATGAATGTATAACCAATCAATGAAACAGTTCAAAGTTTGGTGCACAATGAGACAAACTCAGGGATGAAGTGTAGCACCAACTCTAGAGTAATCCTAGCTTTTAAAACTGCATAGCATCTCCAGCAAAGCATGTAAATATGTCTTAAACTTGTACCTGCAAAAAAGAAGCAATAGTGACAAAAACCCCTATGATCTCCACTATAGAGTCTTGAT
Source organism: Petunia x hybrida (assembly GCA_037355625.1). Taxonomy (NCBI): domain Eukaryota; kingdom Viridiplantae; phylum Streptophyta; class Magnoliopsida; order Solanales; family Solanaceae; genus Petunia; species Petunia x hybrida. Next base: position 1,536,602 of record JBBBVM010000059.1, on the reverse strand, counting down.
CATAAGGGGCATTATCCAAGCTCCTTTTAACTCCATCTTCCTTACTCTCCTTCTTACTTGTCAGCATCATGAATCTTTCCATCTCTTAGCTCTATACTCAACAAAATGATGTTTATCAAAGTTGACAATCAGTTTAGCCTTGAGAGGTAATTGAGCATAAGATGTAAAACTGACATTATGCAACTCATAGGCAAGATTAGCAAGACAATCAGCCAGTTTGTTATCCTCTCTCAATGTATGCTGAAACTGGAATGAACCAAGCTGCTTCAGCCTCAAAATGTCATCAACTATAGAGGCTATAGACCACATAGGCTGCCACACCCCTTCAATCACTTGTTTAACCATCAAAAAATCAGTTTCAATAACCACAGCCCCTAATGACTTCTCCACATAGTAGTGCATTGCTTCCCTAATGGCCATTGCCTCAGCAATCGTATTGTTGTGCTCACCAATCAACTTAGCATATGCATAGAGAACATCACCCTCACCATTCCTCACACAAAATTCCAATGAGCTAGGGCCTGGATTGCCCTTAGAAGCACCATCATTATTCACTTTCAAGACTCCAGAATTAGGTACCTTCCACCCCACTTTAATGTACCTAAAGTTAGGCACATAATTCTCTAGTGCAGTTACAATTTCAGGCCATGACTGATTCCCCACTGAAATGTATGGAAACCTCAACTTAACAAGGTAAAAAAATATTACTAGTAACCTCATAGATCATCCTAGAAAATGAAACAGTTTTGTCATGCCTGATTGCATTTCTTCTTTTCCACAAAGACAAAACAATAAAAGAAGGGACAGTATGAAAAACAGTTTGTAATTATGGCTTAGGCCACTGAGGCCACCACTTAAAACAAACCTGTTGAAGATTGCAATTATTCAGTTGAATCCCAGCAGGTTGTGCAAAGAACTTCCACAAACTAGTTGCCACTGGACTTGTCCAAAAGAGGTGCTCCCTGGTTTCTATATTAGGCATAGTACAACACCAGCACCTGGAGGGGAATTGGTACCCCATTCTCTTAAACTCATCACCAAGAGGAAGCTTAAAGTTCCACATTCTCCACATCATGAATGTCACCTTAATATGCATCCCTTTAACCCACATAAACCTTGAAATTGGTACCTTATGCTGCTTCACCCTCATGTAATCCCATGCACTACTCACAGAAAACTTTCTATTTGAAGTCAAGCACCACCAGGCCTTGTCCCTTCTATGATCAGCACCTATCAAAGTAATATTTTGAACAATATGATCCACAATGTCAGCTGGCAGCAGTTGAGATAGAAATTCAACATTCCAATGTCTCTCTTCTACTAACTCCTTCACACTGTTGTACCACAAATCACACTCAAATGTATATGGCACTATAAAGTACAAAGGTCTTAATCCTGTCCAGTTATCATACCATAAGTGAGCTGACCCTTGCCTAACCTGCCAATAAATTTCATGGTCAATAGCCTCTCTTGCTTGTATCATCTTCCTCCAGACATAGGAGCCTTTTTTATATGGCACTATGGCTTTATGCAGCTTCTTGCAATACTTGTTAGCCATATATGTCCCCCATAATGAATCATCAGTTCTGAAATTCCACCAAAGCTTAGCAAATAATGCATTTGACACATCAAAGAGAGATCTAAATCCCATGCCACCCTCATCAACTGGCAAGCATAAATTTTTCTAAGATGACCAATGTCTGCTTGTTCCTTCTTGTGAATTACCCCAAAAGAATTTGCAAAAAGCCTATACAGTTGATTGATCACACAGTCCAAGGGGTTCACAACTGACAGGAGGTGAATTGGCATGCTTTGTAGGACATGTTTGATCAGTATTGCTCTCCCACCAAAAGACAACATCTTTGCACTCCAGCCATGAATCCTGGCAGTCACCTTCCCTATTAGTTCTTCATAGTATATCTTCTTCCTTCAGCTTTTCTTTAAGTGAAATATATGTCCAAATTTCAAAAACTATTTTTCAACTCAACTTCAAAAACTCATAGTTTACAAGTTTCAACCAAATCATGTCGAAATGCTACTTTAGATTTGCATTTATTCAAAGTCAGAATGAAGGTTTCTTCCTCTCTGCGGGGCTAAGTTCCTTTTTTCACATAAGTCCCCAAAGTTAGATCAGTTTACAGACTTTGCCCATATATTCTCTCTATCAAAATATATGTGAAAATTTTCTCTATGTAGTTACTCCTAGTAACGAAAAGACGAGACATTCGTTTAATAGGAACAATTTTAACTCTAAACTTTATCATTTTACCACTACAGAGACCTATAACAACAACAACAACAATAAAGCCAATGTAAATTTTATATGTGGGGTTTGGGAAGAGGGAGATGTAAGCAGATCTTACCCCCATCAAGGTGGAAATATTGTTTTCGGAAGACCCTCGACTGAAGAGAAATAATTTTGTAAACAAATTTTAGACCACAAATCATAATTAAAGTTTCCCACATCAAATAGTATCACATAAATTGGATTTGGAAGAGTATATAATAAAACTAAGTCCATGTACTACTACTCCTTGATAATGTGTTCCTACTAATCTCTTTTATGCTTGGCCCTTATCCCCTTAGCCTCTAGCTCTGTCTCATATTGGTATAAAACCTACAAATGTAGTTGTGTTCTTTTTCTTGTACTCTTCCTTCATCTCTTGGGATCGTTAAAACTTGAAGATCCAATCAACAACTTTTTCACATGCACCCTAGACTTCTCCACTCTCCCATATGAATCAACAATGCATTTTCATTTTTCAAATGCCGCCTCGCATTTTTCTGTATAGGTTTCACAAGGCTGGATTGATATTTCGAGGTTTTCAATAAAAGGTAAACGTCAAACTCTTATTATCGATACTCTTGTTTATACACGCGTATTGGAGGAGTTCAACTAAATTTCCTTCGCTAGAAAGTTATTTTTTAAAAAAATTATGTTAATATATGTATATATATGATCTTTTTGTAATCCACCACTGGTCATGATACCTTTCTAAACTTGTTTAAAATCTAAATCTCAAATCCATTCTTGGAAGATGATATGAGTTATATAAAGGAGAGAGGACGGTGATTAAATTTGATCTATAGGTGTTTTGACAACAGAAGGTGAGATTTTCTTTAATGTTGTTTCGCGGTTGGATCTTTATTTTTCTGTGTTTGTTCTACTACGTTCTTGGTGAATTCGAGAAGAAGTTGGTTTTATTAGGAAAATCTTTAATTGATCTTATGAGATCTTGATTCACTTACTAACTTCAAATCTTAAACCACAGCTGGAAGTTTCCTCTTTAGAACCGTCTCTAGAATAACTACTTTGTTAATTTTTTTTCTTAATTCGGTGTAAAGGCATCATAAAAATCTACCCTTTTTAATTAATCTTTCATGGGTCTGGGCACATTCTTGAAAACATCAACTCCTACACGTCCATCATGAATTGTACTATTTTCCCAAGAATTACTTGTGTATGAACTTGGATATTTTTAGGAAGAATTGATCGGATCATAATTTTGAATCACCGTCAACCTCTATTTTCAGTACTCCTTCCTAGTTTCCTTGATTAAGTTAACCCCTCCCCCCCCCCCCCCCCAATTCCATAAAAGATAATTATTTTATTTACATGCCATGTTCTCTTCATTTGTAATTAATGCGTATCTTCTCCAAAATGCATTTTGTTAGACGTATATTTCTCAAAATTTAGGTCTCTATCATATTTATAAGGCTTCATTATTTATTTTACAGAGGCAAAAGGGTGACATTCGTTTTTGTACACTACAAAAGCGAGGCCAAAGATGTCATCATCCAATTCACCATGTGCAGCATGCAAATTCTTGCGTAGAAAATGCACACAAGAATGTGTTTTTGCACCATATTTCCCACCAGATCAACCTCAAAAATTTGCCAATGTCCACAAAGTTTTTGGTGCTAGTAACGTTGCTAAACTGCTCAACGAATTAAATGCAACTCAACGTGAAGATGCTGTAAATTCACTAGCTTATGAAGCTGAATATCGCCTCCGTGATCCAGTTTATGGTTGTGTTGGATTAATTTCGATACTTCAACATAAACTGAAGCAAATTCAAGATGATTTATTGAATGCTAAGAAAGAATTATCAACTTATATTGGTCCAACAGCAATGTTACCAATTATTCAACACCAGGGGTATATACAACAACAACATCCAAATCTTCCATCTTCTTCTACTATGATGCCTTACAATATGCAACCAATGTTGGGACTGCAACCAGGGATGCAACAACATGGTGCTCAATTAATGCTGCGCGATCCTCAACAACAACAAGTGATTGAAGCTCATCAGTTAACCGCGATGATGGCGGCCAGGGAGCAACAAGAGATGTTGGGAACATATGAGCAACAGCAGCCCCAGCAGCAACAACAATTTGACAATGGGTTTGATTCCGCAGGTACAGTGGCCAATATATAATTTAACGTATAACGTCGTTTGAACTCTTTATGGGTTTCATTTTATGTATATGTATAAAACATAAAACTTTGAAAATTAGTAGTATAAATATTGAGCTTGTTTGATAGGGCGAAGTAATTTTCCACCAAAAATGTTTTCCTAAAAATGTTCTCTATGGAAAATAATTTCCTGAAAATATATATCTTAAGGATTAGTGATGATATTAACAATTTATATACTCCCTGCATTCCACAAAGATGGCACAAGTTCCTTACGAGAAAGTTCAAAAAGGAACGGCAGAATTTTATATTTAAAAATAATTTAACTTCAAACTTCTTACTGTACCCTTAATGAGATGATCTATGGACACACAAAAATCTATAGCTTATTTTCGACCAAAAGCTTCAAAAAAAATTTCTTTCTTTCTTAAATTTCGATCCAATTCAAACTATGTCAGTCATATATTATGATACGGATGTAATACTCTTTTTGATGATATTTTATGTACTAAAGATGAATAATGACGTGTTGGAGTACTCTTTGATTAATGTTTTTGTACTATAGTTCAAACTTCAAAGTTAAAAAGGTTGTAACATAGTTTCCCTGACTATAAGCTAGGGAAGTCATTTCTACCATGTTGATGAAAAATATTTTCTGATTACCAAACACCAAAAACTACTTCATGATAAATATCTTTTGAAAAATGTCTTTCATTATACCAGATGCACTTATTATGTCTTGAACCTATGTTTTTAAATAATTCAGAACCTTAAAATGATAGAGATTAAATCTTGAATTCGCCTCTATGACTTTAGGGCCGGTAACTGCTACTGGATTTCATCAATTGAGTTCTTCAGTATCACCTTCATTGGCTTTGGGGGGCTCCTTTGACAATAATTATCAGATTCAACAAACTCAGCAAGAGCATTCTCATGCTCAGCATCACCAAGTTCAAGTTCAGCCACATCAATTGCTACAGCAACAGAATCAGCTACCACAACAACCAGAGACACCACAGCAGCAACAAAGAGCTAAAAGTGAAGAGGAAAGAAGCATTGGTCCTTCATGTTAAGGTCTTCGGTTACATGCCATTTGAAGTTTTTTTTTCAACAATTCTTTTATTTTGGTAAGTTTGTTCAATTCTCTTCCTGATAAATATTCATCTGCATTTGCACTAGATATTTACATTAAAACATTTAACCGTAGCCACTTAACCATAGTTATGAAATTTATGATTTATGAAAGTGATATTACGAGTGGAAGAATATTATGTTTTGATGTAAACATGAGGGGTAGCTAAGTTCTCTTAGAAATGATATTTATGTGCGAGAGAATATTATATTTTGATGTAAACATGAGGTGAGGCTATGTTCTTCCCTTACATACATTTTCTTGCCCCACTTTCCTGTTGTTTGGGTTGCATTTTACTTCTGGAAAGTTTTTGCATACTTCTTTTAGAATTATTTGTTAGGAGTAAATACTAATTTCCAGGGAGTTGGAAGTAAATACTTACTCTGTTTGTCACATAGTTAAAGATTTGCGTCTCATACTTCCATATAAAAGGGATAGTTCGACTTAGGTATACCATTTTGACTTTTGATGATTATGGCACACATGAATCATGGTACTTTCCTCTAACTAAACTCTTTTGAAGAGGACAAGGAAAAGTAATATGTTTATTTACTACATGTCAGTTTATGTGCACCTTACTTATTTCATCAAAATTCTAATACCATCCACCAGAATAAGTACGAAATAACTCCGGTCAAGGAATAATATGTTAGTAATAGAACTGTGGGACGTATGCCCGACATACGAGCTTCAAAAATGAATGTTTATTATTGAGTGTGATAAACACCTTGAGTTTAGTTATCTGATATATTAAGGTCCTTAGTAGCTTTACTCCGAAGGTGGATTGTGCCCTTCTCTTTATTCATATTCTTTTCTTTTATTTTGATGGAATTCTTGCATTTTCCGATGAAGTGCCAACATTGGAATATGCATCAAGAAACCTAAATTCATATGGCAAAGTTGATGTTTTAGACGACATCGGTTTGTTGGTTTAGACCTATTAGGCTGCTCTAGTTCTAGTAACTCTTCTCAATTATAAGAGATTTCGCAATTCGCATTTATTTTATGAAAAATAAAATTGTGGCCTGACCTTTGATCTTTAACTATCTTCGTAAAAGATAGGTTTAGTCATATTGGTATATTTACTTTAGGTACATTAGTCATTTTAGACATTTATATTTCAACAAAAAAATTAAATATTAAGAGCTTCTAGTGTATGTTTATTTTTATTATCATATTATATAGTACTGGACAAGAAAATCTTAAATGGTGCATACAGAAAGTGAAGTATCATATAGCCAACAATACTAATTTGAGATTGAGCCGTAGTAGTAACTGTTACTGTATGTCTTTGTAAGTAATAATTTAATTTGCTATGCCACCTTCGTCTCACATTTTTTTCTCTGTGGCTGATGCATGAACCAGGGTACAATGGAGAGAAAGATGGTGATACACATATGATGATATTCAACTCGTGACGATGAAATGTCGAAGGTATCTGTGGCCAGAGTAAAAAGAAGAGAGAAATAACATTCGGGATGAGGATATATACAAATATGATAGTCGAAGGCAGTGTCTGGCCTTTTGGTTTTGAATTTTTCTTTCTCGGCACCCCCTTTTTTAGTTTTGAGTTCATAATTTAATTATTGAGGAGGTGTATTTTTTTTTTATACTTAGGTGCGTTTCATTTCAAACTTAGGGATGTACTATTGTCTTTCGTTTACTTATGGATGCTGACTTTTTGCCGACATCATGCAGTTCATTCTATTTTCTTCTCTTTTTTCCCCTTTGTTACGTAGATTTCTTCCGTATTTTCACTTTCTTCACCAAATTCGACTAGCTTCTGGATTTCTGGTCAATAGTCTCTCTTCCCCCTAAGCGTGTATGAATAAAATTCTGCACTTCGGATAATATGTCATGTGTTTGGTGGTTAAAGTCAATGAAATATGCAGAATTTTGTGTAAGCAGTGACTTGTTATTGGGGTAATTTTCATAAATGGTCACACAGCTATGAGCTTTTTGTATTAAAGTCACACAACTTTATTTTCTTACTTAAAAGTCACACTATTACCTTCATAATCAAATGGTCACTATAGCCGAAAAGTGTTAGTTCCGGCGAGAATTTTTTATTTTTAATTTTATTTTTACCTTTTCCACCTTTTTTAGATAAATAACTATTGAATAAAAAAATAAATGGGAATTCACCAATATATTCTTGTCTAGATTACTTTTTCTTTTCTTTTCACTTTTTGATATACTTTACGAGGATAAATTTTAATATCCAAAAAATAATGTGTTTTCAAGAGGAGGCAATTTGAATTTTCAAACAAATCAAACTAAATGTTATAACCATATCTTTTTAAGGTTGCTATTTTAGGGGTTGATTTCCTTAAAAGATAGTATATCTTTTCTTAAGCATGAAGTAATATACATGATCCTTCTGTTTTTTTTTTTTTTTTTTTTGAAAGAAAAACAAATTTAGTGTACAAGCACTACAAAATTATTTTGAAGTCAATTGTCATACTTACTTATATAAAGAGACTGAAAAATAGACTGTGTATGTGACTTTTAAAAATGAATTACATTGAATAAAAAAATTACGCTAACATTTTGTTTCATTAGTTTTAAGATATAGATTTACCACTTCTCTTGGAAATAGAAGAATTTAGAGGATGTTACCATTATATTGCTTTGTATTTAAATTATATATATAGATATTAATATGGTTAACTTTTTTTTGTAAAAGCTATCGTGATAAAGTAAAAGAATTAACTAAGAGCCTATTGGTAAATATTCATTTGTTTGTTTTTGCTAACGGTTATTTGTGGAAAAAAATAATGAAAAATGGTAAAAAATTAAAAATAAAATCAAAAAGTCCACCGGAACTAACATTTTCAGGCTATTGTGACTATTTGGTTATGAATGTAATAGTATTGTAACTTTTAGGTAAGAAATCAAAATTGTGTGACTTTAATGCAAAAAACTCATAGTTGTGTGACCATTTGTGAAAATTACCACTTGTTATTGGAACTCAAATTCGTGTGTAGAGTTGTAAAGGTTCTAAAGCTTTTCTTTTTATCCCAAATTGGTGTAACTCTGCATTTTCTAGTGGGCTCTCACTCACTCTCTCTACACCTATGACTATGGCGTATTCAATATCTATTGTTCAGATTAGGGGTGTTTATCGGTCGGTTCGGTTCGGTTTTGCACCTTATCGGTTTGGACTATCGGTTTTCGGTTTTTAAAAGTGCTAAACCAATAACCGAACCAATAAGCTATCGGTTATCGGTTTTCGGATTATCGGTTTTAGGTTCTTATCGGTTCGGTTTTCGGTTTAACCATTAAGAAACCTAAGCCTAACAAGTGTAAAAAAAAAAACCTCTTAAACGATTGCATCCAATACAAAATCGGCTTTATTTTCACAATGAATTCAAATGCCTCCTATAGCATTCGCCATATTAAAAAAAGCAACCAAAAATAGATTCAAATATACTTCATTATTCTATAAACTAATGGAGAAGGCAAGGAGTGAAATAGTAAATCGGTGGTTGAAATGGATGGGGAGACTTGAAAGTTACACAAGTAAAAGAAGACTAGAGTTTGAGGTTTCCAAGTTCCAACTAATAGTAATTAAGTATACTACTTTTATACACATAAGCGCAATATAGTAAATTTGAAAACCTTATTGGGTTATCGGTTTAACCAATAAGAAAATGTACAAAACCGACAACCGAACCGATAACCCAATAAATTTTTTTTTGCAAACCGTTAAATAACCGCTAACCCGATAACCCAATATTTATAAACCATTAACTTTTTATCGGTTCGGTTTATCGGTTTAAACCGAAAAATGAACAGCCCTAGTTCAGATAATCTGGATTTGCGTTGTATGTATCTTCCAAAAAAAGCAGATAAAAGAGGAAATAAAAATTTCAAATTACGGGTTAGTAACCATGAATAGCACCACAGTAATTATTCCACAAATACAACGGTTATTATGAGAGACAAATACAACTGCATCTAGAAATAGAATAAGACCTGACATATTTGACCTGAATAATTTTCCTTAAAATCCTATTACCACTGTCCCCTAAAAGTTCTATTTTGTTATAGATGTCAGAGCTTTCATAGAAGATATAGTATAACGGAATATATTTAATCCAGTTACAGTTGGGTTCATAGGTTTCTTAAAACTGCATCAATGGCCATGTGCTATTTGACTTTAAACTATGGAGGTTAGTGTGAACTAGTTATAATAGTTGTATACTTCCTTTCTTAAAAGGTTTCCCAAATGACATTGAGAATTGAAATAAAGGAAAAACGGGTAAACTTCTTAGATCTCCAGCACATGGCCTTTCCTTTATTTTGGAATACCAAGGTGCAAGGTACCTGCTAACTAGAAATATCAAATAAGAAGGAATTAAGTTAAACTTTGCTAATTAAGTTATTGAAGGGTAATTATGTGTCTTCCAAATTTTAAATGTATCAAAACTACGCATTCAATCTCGCTTGACTATTCTAATAATCGTGAGTTCATAATTTATCGCTAGTATTTTTTAATAACAAGCAATAACTATCGTTAGTACTTTTTTAAGTTAATATGAGATGATAAATTGGATTAGTCACGTGACCACGATAAGGGTTTGTTGTTCAGGAACTCACCCTGCTCTTTTTCCCTAAGCAAGTTCTCATTTGATTAAAGTATTGCTATTCAACTAACCCTAACTCAAAACATTCTTCCAAGGGTTTACAAGAATTAAAAACGCCTTCAATTGTGAGCTCTACAATCGAAAGCAATCAAAACATAGTTGAATAATCATGAATAATAATGTCAAGCTCGATTAATTTAATTCAATATTTAGCACATCATCCTAAAATGGTTATGTCACCTCCTAGATGGGGAAACTTAGTCAATCATGTTCATCACAATCATGTCAAGATAATGCATGAATGAATAAATTACAAGAAGAAAGGAAGAATTTAAGAAAAACCCATGTAATCTTCAAGTCTCCAATGCTCTAGCCTTATTTTGCTCCTCTCCAGATAAAAATTCTATTTTGGAGCGTGTTTTAGGGGTTTTATATTGATCCCAAAAGATCCACATAAACCGGGAATCCAAAATAAAATCAGAGTCAAAATGTTAGGAATTTAAGCTTACTGCATCGCGCGCTGCATTGCAGGGCACAGCGCGGATGGGTTTTTTTTTCTTAGGAATGTAAAATTTCCAACTCTCTGGATTTCGTCCTTACCGCGTCGCACCATGAGACGCTAGGCATGTCACGGTAGGGTATTTTTACTGCTTCTCCATATACATTCCTACATAATTAAAAACACGTAATAAAATCAAAAGTGTTAAGATGTCAACTTAATCTATGCATAAAGGCTACAAATATGAGGTGAAACAATGCTCTAAACATGCATTTCTCACCGAATATCAATATCCCGCACTTAAACCTTTTATCGTCCTTGAGAAAAACCTGGACATTGCTAGGAAGGGCAACACTACCTAAGGTCATGTCTTATAGGAAAACTTAGAATGACACGTATGCACTTTTCACACTATTCTTCACGAATGTATTAATGCCAAGATTATACTGAGAAGCATAATAACTTTACATACCCCTCATAAACCATGTGCCCTCGCACAAGAAAACTGTTTTATTCCCACAAAAAGTTTCAAGAAACATTGGGACTAAACAAACGCAAGGCTCACTCACTCTCAGAAAGAAGTCATGTACTACAGTAGACGTACCATAGGCTTGCCCCTGGTGTAGGACTCGACTAATCTAAGCTCGATCGGTCTAATATCAAGTAGGATTTTTCATAGGTTGTAATGCAGGCTACAGGACAGGTAGAATACCTTCAATTTGTAGTGACTAACCTCCCTTGAGCATTTTAATACATCACATAATTCAATCACATTCTTTTTTTCACCCAACTCTCCCTCATCTCCCAATATTTTTCAATCAATTTAAGCTTCCCTATTCTTTAAGCTTTCAAAAGTTACCACTAGTAAAGAGCTACATTTTATTTTATTTTTCTTATCTTTTCTCTTATTCATCATTTTTTCCTTTTCTTTTCACTTTTTTTTACTTCCTTACTAGCATTTTCTCTCAAGTAAAGCACATTTCTTCCTTGTCACAAGTCAAACACAACTAATACCTATAACTATAGCTACCAAAGCTTGAGAAATTTTATCTAATGTCTCAGACGCCATGTCATACTTGTGTAAGGCTATTGATTATTTGACAAGTGGATTCATGGGTCCCATTAACTTTAAGATAAAAAATTTAAAGTTGCAACTTTTATGTTCATATTACTCTTTTAAAAATTATTAATTGAAAGACTAAGAACGGTAATTGTATTAAACAATATATGGTAAAAAAATATTGGCACTAGCATCTGATTTCCACATCGGCAATGTATTCATAGGATACACTTATGGATTGTTAGATTTACAGTGTTGGAGTGAATTGGTTAAACGATGTTAGCAGATTGAATAATTTAATGATCATTATATATTGGTCATCTATATTCTTTTTCTTATTATATAATCCTTACTTTGTTAGTAATAAAAAAATGAGTCATTGTATATTATATTAGTCACTTTATCTACGACAACTAATCGAAATTTTTGACTAAAAAAGAAATAACTCATCAATCCATTTTTTTCTCACTTGATAAAGTTAGAACTCAAAAAAAAAATTGAAAATTGAGCACATGCATATGCCTCCTAGAAGATTAATGCACTTTACTTAATGAGTTTGAAGCACATGTATCTCCTAGGAAAATTGAAAATTCAATCACATTACTGTTCTTCTTCAATGAGAATCAAGAAATAAAGTGTATCCTACATTGCCGAGTTGATGTCATAGTGAAGTCGGAAATGAGATGCTAATGTACATTAATTTCTTACTATATATTCTTCAATAAAATTTTTATTTTTGGTCTTTCAATTAATAATCTTAAAAAGAATAAATATGAACATAAAATTTACCTTTTTTATTTTTTATTTTTTATCTTAAAGTAAGCAAATGGGATCCATGAGTCCACTTGTCAAACAATCAAGAGCCTCACACAAGTTTGACATGCCGTGTGAGACATTAGATAAATTTCTCCCAAAGCTTAATAGAACCGCAAATTCTCAAAAGAGGCAACAGGGTTAAAACATGATCAATTCAAAACGGAGGAGTTTGGCTTGTAATATGGTTGCCAAATAAAAGTTTTCAGGTTCAAAGGGTCAACTTTCATTGGTAGGCAAATAACTCATAGGCTAACAAAAAAATGTCTATATCACTTCCTAAACTAACCAAGACTCATTATTTCACTTTGCACACACTCAAGGCAATTTCTAGACATCATATTGTAAGCACGGAGCAAAAAATAAATCTCACACACACATGGCACATAGTCTACAACGGACGACTCAATTCTAGCTCTCAAATTAAAGTAAGCCAGCATGAATTCAAGTATAGCACATACAAGAATCAAAACTTGAGCCTAGGCGTCAAGCAAGGATACTCAATAATTATCAAGGCATAACAACACAAGTCATGAAAAATTCATGTACTCCACATATTCCGGCTTAAGTACAAGATCGAAACACGCCATATGTAAAAGATCATATACTCTAACCCTAAAAAAAATCTAACATATACCTGGTTCAAACTACATTCTTCGAAAAAAAAACCAAGGCACAAAGAAAAACTGAAGGGGATTATTATCACAAATTAAAATTAGAGGTGTTAGCTTGGATACGCTTTGAGTTTTGACTGATGATTAAGGAACGGATTCAAAGGACCTGATCCTTTGAATCACTGCAGCTAAATAGATAATTCATGCAAAATCATTTAAGCTGAGATATTAGTAATTATCCTTAGACTGATGTTTATCTTGATAATTATGCAGGTCTAAACGCATATGAAAAGATTGCATAAATGATGGATAAAGGAGAGAAGATCCAGATGCTTAAAGAGACGAATCCAATTAGGACTCAAACTCTTGGGAGCTTTGGAGTTCTAATTATTCAAGACTTCTTGGCTGCTGAAGCTATAAAACGAGGAGCAAATCAGCCATTGAAGTGTACACAAATACAGAGAGAATCGAGCAAAGCGAAATAGAGTCATTGTCTTATTTGTGTAATCAATTAGCTATAGTGGAACTAAGTTAAAACTTGTTCCTTAGAGTGAGTCTTATAAAAGTTCAGTCTTAGTTCTATTGTAGTAAGCATAATCGAGTTGTATCTTTCTACTTCAAGTCGTGTACTTGACAAAGCTTCACTGATCGTGAAAAAGGTCACTAAGGGATTAGAGTTAGTCCTAGGTTAGTAAGAAGGTAGTCTTGTGACCAAGTGAGTCTTTTTACATAGTGAAGTTGAAATCCTACTTGGAAGAGTAGGTCGTGGTTTTTTGATCCTGAGTTCAAGGGGTTTTTCCATGCTAATATTTAGTGTTCATTTACCTACAGTTTGAATTCCGTACATAACATAGTAAAGAAACACATCTTAGGGAACTGGTCCTCAAAACAGTAAAGTGGTGTATATTGGAAAATATCAATTGGTATCAGAGCGGGTTATCCTTGAAAAGGCTAACACCTAGGATTAGATGAGTACATCACGAGAGAACAGTGAGGGTCAGTCAATGGTCAGAGCTCCTTTGTTCAATGGAAAATATTATTCATGGTGGAAGGAAAGGATGCGTGATCATCTTCATCTGAGGACTATGAATTATGGGACATAGTAACTGAGGGTCCCATGATTCCAATGAAGAAGGATGCTGAGGGAAATGATGTTCCCAAAATCAGGAAAGAATGCAATGCTGAAGACATAAGGCAATGGGAAAAGAATGCAAAAGCTAGGAAGTGGCTTGTTGGTGGACTCAGTCCTGACGAGTGCACTAGAATCAGAGGGTATACCACTGCAAAGGAGATTTGGGATGCTCTACAAGTTGCACATGAAGGAACAAGTCAGGTAAAAAGCTCTAGAGGTACACTTCTTTTTGCTGAATATGAAAGTTTTAAAATGAAAGAAGAAGAGTCAATCTCTGAAATGTATACTAGATTTAATGCCATTGCATCTGAACTTATTTTTTTGGGAAGGGTTTTAACTGTGGAAGATAGAGTAGAAAAGATCCTAACTAGGGTTCTTCCAGATTCTTGGGAGATCAAAGCTTGTGCTATCATAGAAAGCAAGGATCTAACCACTTTAACCTTAGATGAGCTTATAGGAAATTTAAAGACTTATGAACTAAGGAAAAAAGTTAAAAACATAGGAGTACCAGTTAAAACTGAACCTAATCTAGCCTTGACTGCTGCTGATAAGCTTATTGATGATAAGGAACTGGTCCTTATCGCTAAAAGTGTTCAAAAATATTTAATTATGAAAAAGGGGATTAGTGGACAGGGTAGGTCTTCTAACATGAAACAGGATGGAGAATGCTACAAATGTGGAAGCATGGAGCACTACATTAGCAAATGTCCAATTATGGAAGGAGAATGGAGGGAAGAGATATATTGAGGAAAGGAAAAAGGCTAGGGAACAGGTCTGTAAGAAGAGTGGAAATCCCAAAGCAATGGTTGCAGGATGGCAAGATAGTGAGGATGAAGTATCTGATGATGATCTGGATGAGGATCTTGCTCTAATGGCTCTTGAAGATTCAGATAATGAAGAAGATGCTGAGGTATTTGTTTCTAAACTTAGACAAGATGTGAAAAACATGCCTACAGAAAAATTAGTTAAAGTATTTCATACGGTGTTAAATGAGTTTAAATCTCTAAGGGATGGCAACCATCAATTGCATGATGAAATTGATAGTTTAGGAGTAGAATGCAAAGAGGCAGTAATTAAAAATGACTTTTTAAAAAGAAAGATTAGCATGCTTGAGGAACAGGTCCTCACACTTGAATCAACTGTTCATGAATTAGAAAATGCTAAAATAGTTGAAAAAGGTAAAGGTATTGCTAATTCTCATTAGATCATTGCTGAAGAGAAACTGAAAGTCACAATTGATGAATTGTGCAAAAAGGATGAGAAAATAAGATCTTTGGAAGAAGACTTGTTTAAAATAAAAATGCAGCTAGGAAAAACTGTAAAATGGAACAAGTCTTCTGAAGCACTAGAATGGTTACAGGAAAATCATAGTAGTAACAGGAAGGGTATTGGATTCATGAAAGCACAGTTTTCATCTAAATGAGATCCAAAGAGTAAGTACTTATCACTTCCTGAATACTGGCTATGCACTCATTGTGGGAACACTGGTCACCGGAAAGAAAATTGTCAATCTTTAAAAATGGCTGCACAGAGGAACAGGTCCTATAAACCTGTTCAGAATTCTGTAAGAAAAAAAACTGTTCACACAAAGAAACTATTACCATTCTGGGCTAGGAGAGATCTGATTCATCTTTTTTCTAAAGGAAAGGAACCCAAACTAGTTTGGGTTCTTAAAATTAACCCCTAGTCTTCTTTTGCAGGCTAGAGTGAAGGAGAGAAACCACAAATGGTACATGGACAGTGGTTGCTCAAGGCACATGACAGGACATAAGGAACTGTTCCTTTCACTCTCAGCCTTTCAAGGAGGAAGTGTTTCCTTCAGTAATGGTAAGAAAGGGGATATCATTGGTATTGGAAAGGTAGGTAGGTCTGATTCACATAGTATAGACAATGTGTTTCTAGTAGATGGGCTGAAGCATTGCTTATTGAGTATATCTCAATTGTGTGACAAAGGTAATAATGTTAATTTCTCATCTACTGGATGCACTGTGACTAACCAAACCTCTGGAGAGATTATTTTGCAGGGAAATAGACATGGAAACATCTACAAGGTAGACTTGTTGACACTATCTGATGGAAGTTTGAGTTGCTTAAGTGTGGTGCAAAATGATCCCTCCTATGGCACAAAAGACTTGGTCATGCCAGTCTCTCACAACTGAACAAACTTGTGTCCAAGGATTTGGTGATAGGTCTTCCTAACATCAAGTTTAAGGATGAAAAAGTATGTGGAGCATGTGCCAGGGGGAAGCAGGTAAAATCCTCCTTTAAATCAAAGAAACAGGTAAGTACCACTAAACCTTTGGAACTGGTCCATATGGATTTATGTGGACCTATGAGAACAATGAGTCATGGAGGTAAGAAGTATGTTATGGTATTGGTGGATGATTACTCCAGATTTACATGGACTATATTTCTTGCATCTAAAGAAGAAGCATTTAATGCATTTTCAATTTTTGCTAAGAAAGCTCAAAGAACTCTAGATAGTCATATTGTTGCCATTAGGTCAGACCATGGAACTGAATTTGAAAATCACATGTTTTTCAACTTTTGTAATGAAAATGGCATTAATCATAATTTTTCCTCACCTAGAACTCCACAACAAAATGGTATAGTGGAAAGGAAAAATAGGACTCTAGAGGAAATGGCAAGGACTATGCTAATATCTGGAAATCTTCAACAGAATTTTTGGGCTGAAGCCATCAATACGGCATGCTACATAATAAATAGGTGTATGACAAGGCCTTTAATAGAAAAAACTCCATATGAACTACTTAAGGGAAGAAAACCAAATATATCTCATCTTAGGGCTTTTGGTTGCAAATGTTTTATACACAACAATGGGAAAGATGCCTTAGGAAAATTTGATCCTAGAAGTGATGAGGGAATCTTTGTTGGTTATTCTTCAAATAGTAAATCTTATAGAGTTTTTAACAAGAAAACATTGAAAATTGAAGAAAGCATGCATGTTAAATTTGATGAAACTGACAGTCTTACTCAAGAACAGGTACAGGAGGATGAAGAGATTGGAATGCTGAAACATAATGAAATTGATCCACAAATGCAGACTCTGGATGTAAGAAGTGAACTGCAAGGAACTGTTCCTCAGGATAGAACTGAGAAGAGTGGCACAGAAACAGGGGTACAAATGTTGGTTCTACCTCACAAATTGGAAGTGTTACTCCCTCAGGAACTGTTCCTCAGCAAGGGACTTCTGACAATGGATTGACACTCAAGCCTTACAAGTATCAAGGGTCACATCCTGTGGATCAAATAATCTCATATAAGACTGCTGGGATACAAACTAGATCAGCAGTTAAAAATCACAATCTGTGTGCCTTTAGTGCTTTACTATCTCTTGTCGAACCCAAAAATGTGAAAGAAGCACTGAAGGATGCTGATTGGATCAATGCTATGCAGGAAGAATTGAATCAATTCCAAAGAAGTCAAGTTTGGCATCTGGAACCCAAGCCAAGGAACAGGTCCATAATAGGAACAAAATGGGTTTTCAGAAACAAACTTGATGAGGATGGTATGGTAACAAGAAATAAGACCAGGCTAGTTGTTCAGGGGTATAGTCAAGAGGAGGGCATCGACTATGATGAGACTTTTGCTCCAGTTGCAAGATTGGAAGCAATAAGACTTCTCATAGCCTTTGCTACATACATGGAATGTACTCTACATCAGATGGATGTTAAGAGTTCATTTCTGAATGGTTACTTGAAAGAAGAAGTGTATGTTAAGCAACCTACATGCTTTGAAAATGAACAGTTCCCTGAACATGTGTACAAACTGGACAAGGCCTTGTATGGACTCAAGCAGGCACCAAGAGCATGGTATGAAAGGCTATCAAAATTTCTACTTCAGCATGGATACAAGAGAGGTAAAATTGATAGTACACTATTTTTGAAAGAAAAAGGTAAGCATCTCTTAATTGTTCAAATTTATGTAGATGATATAATCTTTGGTGCTACTTGTAAAAATTTAAGTAAGGAATTTGCAAACTTGATGGGGAGTGAGTTTGAGATGAGCATGATGGGTGAACTCAATTTCTTTTTGGGTTTACAAATTAAGCAAACCTCAAATGGAACTATGATCCATCAACAAAAGTATGTTAAGGAATTACTTAAAAGGTTTGATATGAATAATGTTAAGGAAATTGACACACCTATTGCCACTGCCACCAAATTGGATCTTGATGAACATGGAATATCAGTTGATCAAAAATTGTATAGAGGTATGATTGGTTCTCTACTTTATCTGACTGCTAGTAGACCTGATATCGTGTTCAGTGTTGGTCTGTGTGCTAGGTTTCAATCAGATCCTAAGGAATCCCATTTGAAAGCTGTTAAGAGAATATTGAGGTATCTGAAAGGAACAGGTCCCTTGGGACTTTGGTATCCAAAAGGTGGTAGTTTTAATCTTGTTGGATATACTGATGCTGACTATGCAGGTTTCTTTGTTGATAGAAAAAGTACCTCAGGTATGGCACATTTTCTGGGTGAATGTTTGGTCTCTTGGGGAACCAAGAAATAAAATTCAGTGGCATTTTCCACTGCTGAGGCTGAATATGTGGCAGCTGCCTCATGTTGTTCACAGTTGTTATGGATCAAACAACAATTACAGGATTTTGGTGTTGATGTAGGAACTGTTCCTATCTTTTGTGATAACACTAGTGCTATTAACATGCAAAAAATCCAGTGCATCACAAAAGAACTAAACACATTGATATACGACATCATTTCCTGAGAGATAACTATGAAAAAGGTTTGATCACCATAGCATTTTGTCCTACTGAAAAGCAAATTGCTGACATCTTTACAAAAGCTTTAGGTAGAGATGATTTTGAAATAAATAGGTTGGAATTAGGGATGATTAAATTCACATAAATTCATCAATGCTTTACTTCATAATTGGCTAGAAAATTGCACCCAAAATTAATTTTATTCAAGTCAATATGAATTATTCAGTCCAGCTTAGTACTTAAGTGTATACTCTTATGCCATAATTCTTATTTAGCGTTGCTAAAATTGAATGATGTTACCCTTATGCTCTTAGAATTTCAGATTAATCAAAAGTGTTTCAAATTGGAAGGACACTGATTTTTCGTGTTAAAATCAGGTATGTACTCTTTATTATTCATTTATCTTAGAAGTTTAAGGCTATAGATAACTTGCAATTAGGATAAATACCACTATGTATCCTAATCATATCCAAACTGCAAAAGAGTCCCATCGGAGGAACAGTTCCCATTCTGAAAAGGTGACTTAACAGCCTAACGGCTATATTTCTCCGGGAGACTCCCAAGAGTCCATAACGGCTGCATGTCTTGATGAGGTAATAGTGATCATTTTTCACTCAATCTCCACTACCTAATTCACTCTATAAATACACTCCTTCTTCCTCATTATTCTTTCACTTTGTTTACCAATTAAACGCTCAAAATTTCAGAAAGAATAATCACATATCTCTTAATTCGAATTGCAAGAATGTCTCTTTCTCCTGAAAATTCTTCCTCTGCACCCACTACTGAACAAC
Source organism: Petunia x hybrida (assembly GCA_037355625.1). Lineage (NCBI taxonomy): Eukaryota > Viridiplantae > Streptophyta > Magnoliopsida > Solanales > Solanaceae > Petunia > Petunia x hybrida. Next base: position 1,516,808 of record JBBBVM010000059.1, on the reverse strand, counting down.
CACAAAATCTCAACCCTCCTTCACCCATGGATACCACTGACCTGAACCCTGAAATTCCTGAAATAAACCCAGAAGTACCTGAACCAGAAATTCAGGGGGAAGGACCAGTTCCCACGGCTGAATCAATTGTTGAACAGGTTGAGGATTTGTCACGAACGATGATTCTGTATCAGTATCAGGTAAATTTTGCTTATCCCTTAAATGTTGTGGTAGATGAAGAAGAAAAGGGAGAGGGGTCTGAGGATGTTCCTAAGAGGGAAGGGGAAACTGTTAAAAGGTTGGAAGCACCCATGCACGGGTCATTGGGGTCTCCAGAGGTTGCTTTTAGAGCACCCATGGAGGATGTTATAGATGTTGATGATCCTATAAGTGACAGTGATAGGCCTCTTGTTGATTTGATTAACATTAGGAGTCTAAAAATAAAACTAGCTAGAAAGGGACCCATCGATGACCAAGTGATTGCTGAAATTGCTGCTAAGTTAAAGAAAATCAGTGATAGTTACAAGCCAGGAATTAAGAAGAAAGGTGAAAGTTCCTCCAAGGCAAAAGGACATATTCCTTCTGTCTCAACTCCTGTTTCTGGGGTTAGGAGGACAAGAAATGCTGCTAAAGCTGCTGATGAGAATTTAGCTGCTACTTTAGAAAGAAGCAGAAAAGGAAAAGGAAAACAGGTTGTTGATCCTGTTGAGGAGGAAGAAGTTGAGGTGATAGAAACTGATGTTGTTGGTAATGAAGATGATGAGATGGAAGATGTTGAGGAGACTGTGCATCAATCGAAGAAAAGAAAAGTTGCATAGAGACGTGTGACAAGAAGTTCTGTGAAAGCTGCAGAAAAGTCTGCTAAGAGGACCATGTCCTCCAAAAGAACTGTAGTGGATGAAAGTTCTGCTGATGATAGTGACAGTGATGAATCTCTTGCTGGTGATGATAGTGAGAGTGAGGCTGAGGGAGAAGAAGTTGTACATTGTGTTCATGATGACATGTTGACTAGAAAAGTGTTAGAAGGGAAGAGTGTTATCTGATGTGGAAGAAGAGGGAATGCTATGGTTGCTGCAAAAACTGCATGTTCAGGAGTGGAGGGACATGGTCCTTCAGATTTCTGGAAGATGTGCAAAGGGGATGGTGCAGGAATTCTACAAGAACTACTCCATCAAGGCTGACAGGATTACCACCTCTGTTAATTATGATCACTTTTGACACCAGGGAACTTGGTGAGCTGTTGGGGATTCCATTTGCTGGGTATGACAGCTATGTCAAGAAAGTATGGCCTGACTTGACAAACTTGCCTAATGAATTGGAAATTACAAGGAAGTTTGCTGAGAATGAAAAAGAAGACAAACCCAGAGCTGTGCAGAAAAGTGAGATGCACCCATAGCACCAAGTGTTATTTGAGTTTGTAAACAAGATTGTGATGCCAAGGCATGAAAAAAGAGGAATTGCCAGTTTCATGGACCTGGTCCTTATGGAACTGCTGGACACTGAAAAGCAGATCAACTGGCCCAGGTTTATGATCCACCTGATCAAAAGGGTGATAGCTGGGAAGAGGAAGCACTCTTTTCCTTTTGGTTTCATCTTGACTGATGTGTTTGCAAAGTTGAAGATTCCTTTGGAAGGGGTAGTAAAGGTTACCAAAAAGGAGAAGTTTGGCTGTGCTACATTGATTAGCCGTGACTTGCCTGTTCAAGCTGATCCTCCATAGGCTGGTGTTGGGAGGCAGCCTTTGAACAACAAGGTGAGGGCACTAAGACAATAAGTTGCTATGCAGGCTGCTGAAATAGCAAGGTTGGAAGAGGAGAAAAATTACTGGAAGGCAGAGGCTACAAAAGCAAAGGAGACTAATGAAGGAATGCTCAAGCAGATGTTTGAGTTGCTTAACAAGTCTCAGGGACCTGGTCCTTCCACATCCTGATCACCTTAGCCATAAGCCATCTTTTGTCCAGTGGGATTTAGACTAGTTCTAGTGCCTTAGTCTTTTCCTTTTCTAGTCTTTGAATAATTCTGTAGTACTTGCTTGTATCCCCTGGTTTAACCTTTTGTTAATGATGACTTATCTTTGATGGCTAATATCATTGTTTTGCAGTTGCTTTAATCTAATTTATGTTTGCATTTTGAGTTGCCTCAACGGCCATGTGCTGATTATTCTAACACTTGAGTTATATTTTTTATGCAACCTTTTCAATGATGCCAAAAGGGGGAAGAGTAAGTCTGATTTTGCGTGAACTTATACCTAATTGAAAATCTGGTCCTTAATGATAAGTTGTACTTCAGGACATTAAGGATATGCAGCTGTACTTATAAATTTGTCATCATCAAAAAGGGGGAAAATGTTAGCTTGGATACGCTTGAAGTTTTGACTGATGATTAAGGAACGGATTCAAAGGACCTGTTCCTTTGAATCACTGCAGCTAAATAGATAATTCATGCAAAATCATTTAAGCTGAGATATTAGTAATTATCCTTAGACTGATGTTTATCTTGATAATTATGCAGGTCTAAACGTATATGAAAAGATTGCATAAATGATGGATAAAGGAGAGAAGATCCGGATGCTTAAAGAGAAGAATCCAATTAGGACTCAAACACTTGGGAGCTTTGGAGTTCTAATTGTTCAAGACTTCTTGGCTGCTGAAGCTATAAAACGAGGAGCAAATCAGCCATTGAAGTGTACACAAATACAAAGAGAATCGAGCAAAGCGAAACAGAGTCATTGTCTTATTTGTGTAATCAGTTAGCTACAGTGGAACTAAGTTAGAACCTGTTCATTAGATTGAGTCTTATAAAAGTTCAGTCTTAGTTCTATTGTAGTAAGCATAATCGAGTTGTATCTTTCTAGTTCAAGTCGTGTACTTGACAAAGCTTCACTGATCGTGAAAAAGGTCACTAAGGGATTAGAGTTAGTCCTAGGTTAGTAAGAAGGTAGTCTTGTAACCAAGTGAGTCTTTTTACATAGTGAAGTTGAAATCCTACTTGGAAGAGTAGGTCGTGGTTTTTTTATCCCGAGTTCAAGGGGTTTTTCCACGCTAATATTTGGTGTTCATTTACCTACAGTTTGAATTCCGCACATAACATAGTAAAGGAACACATCTTAGGGAACTGGTCCTCAAAACAATAAAGTGGTGTATATTGGGAAATATCAAGAGGACTCGCACCCCACACATCTAATCAAGCATTGCCTTCGATGCATTAAAATCAAAACAAAGGTGATAGGCTGTAAACCCTAAGAACATCCTTGCGAGCTTTCTTAGGATATTGGGTACTTAGACTTTCTGCCAAGTAGGACTGCATCTTCAGGCATAAGGGGTTGCAAACACCCCACACTTAGACTCCAAATTATTAAAAACCTACAAAACAAAGAAATTCACCAAGTAATATCCTTTATAAAAAACAAACAAAATGAAATAAATAAAGAAAATCTGGCTGCCTCCCAATCAGCGCCTTATTTAACGTCGTGACATGGTGAAAGCAACATCATAACATTTTCTTCCACCTCGAGCTTTTGAATTGACTACCCAATTTTAGTTTAGGTCTCTGTTATGCTACTTGAGTGGCGATAAGTATTTCAATGGGCCAAAGCCTAAATATCACATTTTGTACTTATTGACCTTCAATCTAGGAATGTCATCATGCGAAGATAAAAATGCAAATTCTAGAACGTATCCTCTTCCTTTGACTTTTTCATTGGCTCAAACAGATAAACAATTTCCAATTCTTCATCTAAAAACAATGTTGAGAAGTGTCTAGAATGAGGTACAATATGATCAAACCCCAATGAATTATTGACATCCTCTTTTTGGCACAAATTTGAGTCAACTAAAATTTCATCTTAAGTTTTCGTGTCTAACTCTAGTACCACTTCTTTAACATAAACATCATCAAAATCCATTTGGCTAGGTGGTTGACATTCAGCTCTTAAGTCCATTATTGGGACTTCCATTTTTCCCCCCACTAATTTGTCTTTGATCACTATCCACAACAGCTATTTGTTGAGCATTAAAAACCTCAACCAATTGACTCAAGTAAAATTTAAGGTTGCAAATAGTCACTTCATGGTCTCTGTATCTGGAGTTTCTGCTCATTATCTTTCTCCAACTGGAACTTGAAGATATCTCGGATCTCCTTCATGTCAGCATTTTATTTTCTATCAGCATCCTCCACTTCATTGCACCTATTAACATCATGAGAGAAAGATGATGCATCATATTAGGGGGTCGGTGAAGGGTAAGATAAATAAGCACAACCAATAAAAAGACTACCATAACAACCACACATATTTTTATTCGGAAAATAAGATTGACAATGTTTTCATAGATGATTTTCTCCACAACTAGAACAATAAGGTGCACGATAGGAATAACAATTATCTAGTCTAACATAATTTCCAGATGCTACGGATATTTTTTTTCAAATAAAGAAAACAAATATGTAAAAGACCAAAAATAAATAATTACTAAACTGAAACCTAGCACTATTTACAACTACAAACAAAATCGCTAGCTCCCCGGCAACGACGGCAAAATTTGATCATGCCCAGCTATGCCTTCGAAAATGATTAAATGATGGTTTCAAATATAACCTGGTTTATCATGTCCAGGGTCGAATCTCAAAGAGAGCAATGTTAGTTATATAACCTTCTGTTTCACTAAGTTTTCATTCAAATGCATTATCGATCAATTAAAATAAATTATTATATAAAAACTAAAAATGAATAACAACCATTAACTAATAGAAGGAAGTAAAATGACTAGAGAAGACTTCAGTAGTAAAAGGCCTAGGATAATGACTTCGCTAATTGTCGGTGCAATGTATGGAATACTATGCATTCAATCTCGCTTGACTATCCCTAATGATCGTGAGCTCTTATTTTATCAATAATATTCTCAAATAACAAGTAATAACTATCGTTAGTTAGTTATGAAAATAAAATAGACTAGTCATGTGACCACGATACGGGTTCTTTGTTCACGAACTAACCCTCTCTTTTTCCTAAATGATTTCTAATTTGGGTTAAATATCGCTGTTAATTAACCCTAACTCTAAACACTCTTCCAAGTGTTTACAAGAATAAAGGGCGCATTCAATTGTGAGCTCTACAATCGAAATCAATCAAAACATAGTTGAATAATCAGGAATAATAATGTCAAGCTCGATAAATTAAATTTAATATTTAGCACATCATCCTAAAATAGCTCTGTCACCCCTTAGATTGGGTAACTTAGCCACTCATGTTCATCACAATCGTGTCAAGACAATTCATGAATGAATAAATAACAAGAAGAAATGAAGAATTTAAGAAAAACTCTTGTAATCTTCAAGTCTCCAATGATCTAGCCTTCTTTTGCACCTCTCCAGGTCAAAAGTTCTATTTTGAGACTTGTTTTAGGGCTTTCTTATCATCCCAAAAGACCTTCACAAATCAGGAATCCAAAATAAAATTGGATGTCAATATGTCAGAATTAAGCCTACCGCGTCGTGCGGCACGGAAGGGCATTTTTCTCAAGATTGTGAAATCTCCAACTCCCTGAATTTTTCCCTTACAGCGTCGCGCCATGAGACACCCGGTGCGATGCGGCATGGAATTTTTCTATGAATTTTAAAATTTTCAACACTCTGGATTTCGCCATTACCGCCTCGCACCATGAGACGCTAGGCGCGGCGCGGCAGGGCATTTTTACTTCTTCTCAAGTTTTTCTCTTAGTTTACGTCCTAGCCTTGATTTTTTTATTAGGTCTCGGGTTTCTACTCATACTTCGAAACTCCGTCTCTTCTAATTTTAGCTCCAAATCCTTTCTCCATATGCATTCCTACACAATCAAAAACACGTAATAAAATCAAAAGCGCTAAGATGACAACTTAATCTATGCATAAAGGCTACAAATATGAGGTGAAACAATGCTCTAAATATGTATTTCTCACCGAATATCAATATTCCGCACTTAAACCTTTTATCGTCCTTTAGCAAAACCTGCACATCGCGAGGAAGGGCGACACTACCTAAGGTCATATCTTATGGGAAAATTTAGAACGGCGCGAATGCACTTTTCACACTATTCTTCACAAATTATTAATGCCAATATTATTTAAAATAATCAAGTTCCATCTCGTGACGTCATAACCTCGAGAACCGACTCATAAGCATCAACTATTGCACTCACTCACCCAATCTAACTGAGAAGCCTAATAACTTTACATACCCTCATAAACCATGTGCCTTCGCAAAAGAAAACTGTCTCATTCTCACAAAAAGTTTCAAGAAATATAATGACTAAAAAAATGCAAGGCTCACTCTCTCTCAGAAAGAAGTCATGTACCACAGTAGACGTACCATAGGATTTCCCCTGGTGTAGGACTCGAATTATCGAAGCTCGATCGGTCTAAGATCAAGGAGGACTTTTCATATGTTGTAATGCAGCCTACATGACAGGTAGAATACATTTAGTTTGTAGTGACTAACCTCCCTTGAGCATTTTAATTCATCACATAATTCAATCACATTCTTTTTTCACCCAACTCTCCCTCATCTCCCAATATTTTTCAATCAATTTAAGCTTCCCTATTTTTTAAGCTTTCAAAAGTTACCAGTAGTAAAGGGCTATATTTTATTTTATTTTTCTTGTCTTTTCTTTTATTCATCATTTGTTTTCCTTTTCTTTTCACTTTTTTTTTACTTCCTTACTAGCGGTTTCTCTCAATTCCTTGTCACAAGTCAAACACAACTAATGCCTATAACTATAGCTACCAAAGCTTAACAGAACCGCAAATTCTCAAAAGAGGCAACAGGGTTAAAACATGATCACTTCAAAACAGAGGAGTTTGGCTTTTAATATGGTTTCCAAAGAAAGGTTTTCAAGTTCAAAGGGGCTAACTAAGGTCAACTTTCATTGGGTAGGCAAATAATTCATAGGCTAACAAGAAAATGCCTATATCACTTCCTAAACTGACCACGGCTCATCATTTTGCTATGCACACACTCAGGGCAATTTCTAGATATCATACTGAAAGCACTGAGCAACAAAGAAATCTCACACACACATGGCACATAGTCTACTACGGATGACTCAATTCTAGCTCTCAAATTAAAGTAAGCAAGCATGAATTCAAGTATAGCACATACGAGAATCAAAACTTGAGCCTAGGCATCACGCAAGGGTACTAAACAATTATCAAGGCATAACAATACAAGTCGTAAAAAATTCATGTAGTCAACATATTCAGGCCTAAGTACACGTTCGAAACACGCCATATGTAAAAGATCATATACTCTAATCCTTAAAAAATCTAACATATACCTAATTCAAACTACATCCTTTGAAAAAGAACCAAGGCAATAAGAAAATTTGAAGGGGATTATTATCACAAATTAAAATTAGGGGACTCCCATCCCACACATAAAATCATGCATTGCCTTCGATGCATTAAAATCAAAAAAGGGTGATAGGCTCTAAACCCTAAGAACTTCCTTATTGTGAGCTTCCTTAAGATATTGGGTACTTAGACTTTCCGCCAAGTAGGACTTCATCTTCAGGAATAAGGGGTTGAAAACACACCACATTTAGACTCCAAATTATTAGAAACCTACAAAACAAAGAAACTCACCAAGTAATATCCTTTAAGAAAAACAAACAAAATGAAATAAATAAAGAAAATCTGACTACCTCCCAATCAGCGCCTTATTTAACGTCGTGACATGGTGAAACCAGCATCATAATATTTTCTTCCACCTCGAGCTTTTGAATTGACTACCTAATTTTAGTTTAGGTCTCTGTTATGCTACTAGGGTGGCGATAGGTATTTCAATGGGCCAAAGCCCAAATATCACATTTTGTACTTATTGGCCTTCAATCGAGGAATATCATCTTGCGTAGATGAAAATAAAAATTCAAAAATGTAAGCACCATGCACCTCTTCCTTTGACTTTTTCATTGGCTCAACCAGATAAATAATTTCCAATTCTTCATCCAAACACAATGCTGTGAAGTATCTAGAATGAGGTACAATATGATCAAATCCCAATGGATTATTGACATCCTTTTTTTGGCACAAATTTGAGTCAACTAAAATTTCATCTTAAGTTTTTGTGTCGGACTCTAGTACCACTTCTTCAACATAAAAATCATCAAAATTCATTTGGTTAGGTGATTGGCATTCAGCTCTTAAGCCCACTATTGGGACTTCAATTTTTTCCTCCTCTAATTTGTCCTTGATCACTATCCACAACAGCTATTTGTTGAGCATTAAAAACCTTAACCAATTGACTCAAGTAAAATTTAAGGTTGCAAATAGTCACTTCATGGTCTCTGTATCTGGAGTTTCTGCTCATTATCTTTCTCCAACTGGAACTTGAACATATATCGGATCTCCTTCATGCCAGCATTTTATTTTCTATCAGCATCCTCTACTTCATTGCACCTATTAACATCATGAGAGAAAGACGATGCATCATATTAGGGGGTCGGTGAAGGGTAAGATAAATAAGCACAACCAATAAAAAGACTACCATAACAACCACACATATTTTTATTCGGAAAATAAGATTGACAATATTTTCATAGATGATTTTCTCCACAACTAGAACAATAAGGTGCACGATAGGAATAACAATTATCTAGTCTCACATAATTTCCAGATGCTACGTATATTTTTTTTTTCAAATAAAGAAAACAAATATGTAAAAGACCAAAAATAAATAATTACTAAACTGAAACCTAGCACTATTTACAACTACAAACAAAATCGCTAGCTCCCCGGCAACGACGGCAAAATTTGATCATGCCCAACTATGCCTTCGAAAAGAATTAAATAATAGTTTCAAATATAATACGATTTATCATGTCCAGGGTCGAATCCCAAAGAGAGCAATGTTAGTTTATAACCTTTTGTTTCACTAAGTTTTCGTTCAAATGCATTATGGTTCTATTAAAATAAATTATTATATAAAAACTAAAAATGAAGAACAACCATTAACTAATAGAATGAAGTAAAATGACTAGAGAAGACTTCAGTAGTAAAAGACCTCGGGTAATGTCTTCCCTAATTGTCGGTGCAATGTATGGAATACTATGCATTCAATCTTGCTTGACTATCCCTAATGATCGTGAGCTCCTAGTTTATCGATAATATTCTCCAATAACAAGCAATAACTATCTTTAATTAGTTTTCTAAGTTAACATAAGAAGATAAAATGGACTAGTCACGGGACCACGATAAGGTTTTTTTGTTCACAAACTCACCCCCTCTTTTTTCCTAATTGATTTCTAATTTGGGTTAAATTTTCGCTATTAAATTAACCCTAACTCTAAACACTAACCCAAGAGTTTACAAGAATAAAGGGTGCATTCAATTGTGAGCTCTACAATCAAAAGTAATCAAAACATAGTTGAATAATCAGGAATAATAATGTCAAGCTCGATTGATTGAATTTAGAATTTAGCACACCATCCTAAAATGGTTCTGTCACCCCCTAGATTGGGTAACTTAGCCACTCGTGTTCATCACAATCATGTCAAAACAATTCATGAATGAATTAATAACAAGAAGAAATGAAGAATTTAAGAAAAACTTTTGTAATCTTCAATTCTCCAATGCTCTAGCCTTCTTTTGCACCTCTTCAGGTCAAAAGTTCTATTTTGGGACGTGTTTTAGAGCTTTTATATCATCCCAAAAGACCTACACAAAATCGGGAATCCAAACTAAAATTGGATGTCAAAATATCAGGAACTAAGCCTACCGCATCGTGCGGCGTGGCAGAGCATTTTTCTCATGATTGTGAAATTTCCAACTCTCTTGATTTTTCCCTTACAGCGTCGCGCCACGAGACACCCGGTACGACGCGGCAGTGCATTTTTCTATGAATTGTAAAATTTCAAACTCTCTCGATTTCGCCCTTACCGCCTCGCACCATGAGATGCTAGGCGTGGCGTGGCGTGGCATTTTTACTGCTTCTCAAGTTTTTCTCTCGGTTTACGTCCTAGCCTTGATTTTCGATTAGGTTCTACTCAGACTTCGAAACTCCGTCTCTTCCCATTTTAGCTCCAAATCCTTTCTCTATATGCATTCCTACACAATCAAAACCACGTAATAAAATCAAAAGCGCTAAGATGTCAACTTAATCTATGGATAAAGGCTATAAATATGAGGTGAAACAATGCTCTAAACATGCATTTTTCACCGAATATCAATACCGGACTATTATTCTTCGATATTTCATTATTTTTTTGTGTTCCTAAATACAAATTATCATCATGTTTATGTGAACACGATGAATATTTACATAAACATCTCATACAACATGTAACTACCTAATTTTGCCACCAAATACAAAATTGTGCTAAATAATTGCGTAAATTATCTTGTGATTTTTTGCTAGATTCTTACCCTTTATATATTATATATATATATATACATATATATATGTGTGTGTGTGTGTGTGTGTTTTTCATGTAAAATTAAAATCTTAGTTGTTGTGATATTTATGTGATTATGTGTTTAATTTAATTTGTTTTTAGTAGTGGATAATTTGGAATTTAAAGAGTGAGTTTTGTTTTATTGAATGGAAATGGGGCTGACCCAATTCAGGTAAAAAAGCTTGGCCCGAAACTCCTAACCCGTTTACCCATCAAACCAGACCTGAAACTCTCATTTTTACCCATTTTTGCCAAGTTTTAATGACCTGGGGAAACCCTGCCCATTTTTTCTCAGCTCGCCAAAACACTCTCTACGCCGCAGCCCCACCAACGGACCAATGTCAACCGCCATTCGGCTACTGAAAAATACAAAATGCACAACCTGACTCATCTCGACCCCCTCTTTACATATCCTCGGGTGTTTACTCTAAATTCCATGGCAAAAGCTGCAGATCTAGACATGTAGCCGAAACCCCCTAACTTTAAAACTTCATTTATCTTTCTTAATTCTCATTCACCACAGGTACGACCCCTTATTTTCCTCATTTTAAGAGTTGTTTACTGTCTGAGATGAGGACCGCGAGGTATTTTTGCCCATGATTTGTTGTTTTCTGTTGTGATAATGTGATGTAGGACTGAGGCAACGTGTGGTGGCTAGTTTAGATTTGACGACACGACGGAGGCGAGGCAGTGATTGTCATTCATTTCTTATCACACGTTAGAAGAAATCTCTATTCTTTTTGTTATGTTCTGAAAAGAAGAAAATAGTTGCAGGGGCATAGTAGTCTTTTCCAAGGCATTTAGTTAGTAACTTCAAGTCCAAAATTAGTTAGAATCTGGTAGTTAGTTAGCCAGTTGGCTTTTACAGTTCAGTGTATAAATTGGGGAAATCTGTATTTTTCCATATGTTGAAAGTAATTGAAATCCTCTCTCTTATCTTCTTGCTTAATTTTTAGTAGTCCTTGTTCAAAAACTGTTCTTCCAATTCAGTTTCTTAGAGAATTATGGTTCCATTTTCCATTTCCATTTTAGCAGCAATAATTTGGTGAGCCAGTGTTCCTCGGCCATGGTAAAAGGCACACGTTACAATGACACTCGCAGAGAAGTCTATGGATTGAAGGAGCAAATGATCGCTTCTAATGAGCGACATGAGAAATTGATTGAAGAACTCAAGTAATTGCTATAGGATATGCATCGAATAGGGAAACAAATGGTTAATGAAGAGGATTCATCCACTAAATATATTGGTAATCTTCATTATCAACCCAATAAAAAAAACTAATAAGTCTCAATATCAATCAATTCTAGGTTTTCTCAAATTGAATTTTCCAAGTTTTATGGGGAAGATCTAGGAGGATGGATGCATAAATGTGAGCAATTATTTTAAATAGATGAAACTCCTTATGAGATGAGGGTAAAAACTGTAGCAGTACATTTAGAGGGTAAGGCCCTGCAATGGCACCAGATGTATCTCAAAACTAGAGGTGGTGGAGAACTTCCTTCTTGGGAAGCCTACTTTAGGGCTTTACAACATAGATTTGGGAATACATGTCATGTTGACCCCATGGCTGATTTAGTTAGTCTGAAGAAAAGGGGATCTGTATAGGATTTTTTGGATAAGTTTGATGAGCTTTTGAACTTAGTCAATTTTGTTGAGGAGTATGCCATCAGTTGTTTCTTGAATGACCTTAAGCCTGAGATAGCAGTTCAAGTAAGATTGTTTAGTCCACATACCCTAATGAAAGCATACAGTCAAGCTAAATTGATAGAGCAATCATTGAAGTTGCAACAAAATTTTTCTCTACCTCTGATGAAGGGAACTCAAGCCCACTCTACACCCTCATTTGCTAACTCTAAACACTTATTACCTAATCCTAAAACAAACCCCTATACAAATAGGTCTAGGAGAAGGAGTTCTAGAGTACTTACTAGTGTAGAGATGGATGAAAAAAGGGGAAAGTGGTTATGTTTTTGGTGAAATGAGAAGTATGAAGTAGGGCACCATTATAATAGAAATAAGCAACTATTTTTATTACCAGTAGAGGAAGAGGATGGTTGGGAAGAACTAGAAGAAGTAGAGCAATGTAAACAGGAGGAACATAATGAAGACCAGCCCTTTAGCACCCTGAACTTTCAATGCAAGTTGTAGCTAGGATTCCAGATTAAACCGTAAGGGTGGGTGGTCCCATTAAAGGGAAGGTCGTGCATATCCCCATAAATACTGGGAGCACACACAATTTTTTGGATCTTCAAATAGCCAAAAAGTTGGGGTGTAAACTAAGCAGTATTCCTTCATTCTCTGTATCTGTTGCCAATGGAAACAGAATTTGCAGCTCATTCGTCTGAAAAAAATAAATTTGGAGGATGCAGAAGGTGGATTTCACAACAGACATATTAGTATTTTAAAACGACCTTAGTTAGTCATTTCGGGAGTTAGGACTTTGATTGACATGTCGACAGTCTTAAAACCTCTATAAGGCTCATTAGAAATTGTATGCAAATTTTGAGCTTATTCAGACCTCATTTGGTAGGTTTTTAAGAAGGTTTCCGTTTCGGTTGTCGATAAAGCTTAAAAGAGGTTTTTGAAATCCATTTGAGTAAATAAGCTTTAATTCGAAATCCAAAAGTAGTGTTAGGTTCGTATGGTCATTTGTGACCTGTAAGAACTTTTGGAAGTAAATTCTAAGGTCAGTCAGATAGTTTCGATAAAATCCCAAAAGTTACGAAATCGATCTCTTCGTTGTGGGAGTCGTATCTTGAGTTCTAGAGATCCGATTCGAGTTCTATCTTCGCGAGCATGTCATACAAGTCGTGATGACTTGTGTGCAATATTTGGGGTCATTCCAAGCCTTGTAGGGTCCTGTTTGGACTCGAATTGTAGATCAGCTATTGCTGGTGCAAAATTCTGCAATTGCAAGCATTGTAGCAGCAGTATAAAAGGCCTTTTGTGGCTGATTTTTCTCGTTATTTATTTCCATTTGGTTGTAGTCAATTCCAAAGTGAAAGTGAAGGGAAAATTCATTCCAATATCATCAGATAACACCTTTTGATCTTCAAATTTCATTAATTCATGATTCTTAAGCTAGAATTTCTTGAAATTGAATTGGAAAATATGGTTAGAACCTTAAAATTTACTATGAAATTGGAGGATTTGATGAGATTGAATTCGAACATAAGTAGTAATGATACCTTTGGACTCATGGGATTATGAGGAGTCTGAAAATGTATAGTTTATGAGTTTTCGGCTAAGCCCGACTTAGGGGTACTTTGGTAATTTTTCTTCTTTCATCGTCTAAAGGTTTAACACTCTATCTTTGGGCACTTATAAGTGTGAATATATTTTTTTGGCTCAGAAAATGATTATTTTGAGGGACGTCGGGCAGGAAAGGAAGTTGTTCAGTAGCTATTCTGACCCAGAACTTGAGATAAGTGATAGTATTCATTTCTTTTATGGTATTTCGCCTTGTGGATATTCTACCACGTGTTTCTTACGTGTGTAGCTGCAGATAGGCATACTTACTATGCCTTAGCTTTGGATTTACACTTTACATCATATGTTATGCCCTATTTTTTGGTACTGCATTGAGCATAGGTGCGTTGTACTCCAGTTATGAGCTTGATATGTACTTCCAGGTAGTTGATAAGAGTCTCGCACCGATGAATGCTTATTATTGCATATATCTCCTGGTAGTCGATGAGAGTCCCGCACCGGAGATAGGTTTCGGGCACATGTGACCCCATTGCATCATGATACATTCATTTCATATCTTTAAATGTGTTTGGTGAGCTGTATGGATTTGTTGCGTTGCTTATCTGTGAATGACTTATCTTGTTGACTGATATGACTTCTGTTTCCCTGGCTGGTATAGCTATTCTTCGAAATCGCTAGTTACTCCGCACTTATTAAGTATGTATAACTCACTCCTTTGTTCTTGTTGTGCCTTTTTGTTTCAGCAGATTCTGCTCTAGGACCTACCCAGCCACGTCATGATTGAGGAGCAGTACGTTCCCAGCTGTCCATGGTGAGCTAGCTTGTTCATTGAGGCCGCCAGCTGTAGATATTATAGTTTATCTTATTTTGCTCCCTTTGAGAGATGTGTATACTTCTTGGAGTTCTTAGATGTCTGATCTGGAAACCTTTAAACCTCTACATATGGGTAGTTAGTTGTATTTCTTCAAACAACTTGTATGTAAGCACATCTTGTATATATCATGTTTCCGTGGGCTATCATATTTTCTTTTAAGTAAAGTTCACTTTGTTTCCAAGTTAATTTTATATCATTTGAATGAATCTAGTTGATAGGGTTCGCCCGGCTGGTCTAAGAGAGGTAGTCGGGTGCCCGCACGGCCTAGCCTGATATCCGAATTGTGTCATATTTTCCTTGGGGGGATGTGACATGGTTACAAGTATTCAGTTGTTGGTGATATTGGGAAACATTAACTGGAACTTTAATCAATTGGAAAATGGAGTTCAAGTTGGGATCTCAGAAAGAGTCTTTGAGGGAGAGTCCTCCTGCTAAAATAAAACTCATAGACAACCTGCAAATGAACAAATTGATACATAAATCATGCCAACCAACCATGATGATAGTAAACTTTGTGCAAAAAATAGTTGAAAGCCCTTATTCTTCACCTATAGTAATGTTAAAAGGAAATATGGATCCTGGAGAATGTGTATAGATTACAAAGAATTGAACAAGGCCACAATGAAGGATAAATTCCCCCATCCCAGTGATTGAGGAGTTGCTACATGAGTTGGGAGGTGCCTGCTACTTTTCTAAGTTGGATCTTAGGTCTGGTTACCACCAAATAAGGATGTGCCCCAACGACATTGAAAATATAGCTTTAGGTCACATCAAGGTCATTATGAATTTATGGTAATGCCCTATGGGCTTACTAATGCTCTCTTCATTTTTCAAAGCCTGATGAATCACATTTTCCAGCCTAACCACATAAAGTTCATCCTAGTCTTCTTTGATGACATCCTAATATACAACCCTTCTTGGTCCAGTTATTTGTCTCATTTAGAAATAACCTTTCAAATATTGCAACGACACAACTTGCTTGTTAAGATGAGTTAATGTTCTTTTGGGGAGAAAGAGGTAGAGTATCTGGGGCACATCATAGGTGAAATGGAGTACCTGTTGATTCTAAGAAACTAGAAAGTATGGTGAAATGGCATGTTCTAAAATCTGTGAAGGAGTTAAGGGGATTCTTGGGGCTTACAAAGTACTATGAGAGGTTTATGAAAGGCTATGGTCTATTAGCTAAGACTCTCAATGAGTTTCTAAAGAAAGGAACATTTAGGTGGTCTGATGCAGCTGAAGAAGCTTTCAGCAAGCTCAAGAACAGCATGGTTTCACCCCTAGTGTTAGTATTGCCCAATATTTCAAAGTAATTTATGGCTGAAACAATTGTGTGTGAGGATGGGATTGGGGCTGTATTGATGCAAGGTGGACATCCTCTGGCCTTTTTCAGCAAGGCTTTGGGTACTCAACATCTCAAATTTTCTGTCTATGAAAAGGAGATGATGGCAGTGGTAGCTGCAGTTCAGAAATGGAGACATTATTTGATTGGGAAAAACTTCACCCGGACTGATCATCATAGTTTGAAATATATAATGTAACAGAAGATATCCACACCTAGCCTGCAGAAATGGATTGCTAAACTATTGGAATATGATTTTAATATTGTGTACAAAAAGGGGAAAGAGAACTTGGTAGCAGATGCACTATCGAGGGTGGCTAAGTTATACTCTATGTCTGTGGTTACTGGGCAGCTTTTGCAACATATCAAGGACTCCTATCAGCATGATATAAAGGCATCTAAGGTCCTGAAGTTACTGCAAGAGAGACCTGATGCCAAAACACGGTACTAATACAAAGTGGGGCTCATCTATAGAAGATGAAAGGTAATGATAGAGAGAGTTCAGGACCTACTACGGAAACCACTTCAATTGCACCATGACAGTGCCATGGGGGGCCATGCAGGAATCCTTGCCACTTTGCATAGACTCAAGCAAGTTTACTACTGGAAGGAGATCAAGACAGATGTCTAAAAACATGTTCAGAATTTTGAAGTTTGCCAAAGAAATATAGGAGAGAATGTAGCTTTGCCTGGTCATCTCCAACCACTCCCTAATCCAGAAAGAGTTTGGTAGCATATTAGCATGGATTTTATGGAGGGATTACCTCTTCATATGGGCAAAAGTATTGTATTTGTGGTAGTCGGTAGGTTGAGAAAATATGCTCACTTTACGGCAATGAAACACCCTTAATCTGCTGAGCAGGTAGCATAGGTTTTTATGGAGAATGTGTACAAGCTACATGGGTTGCCAAAGACTATTGTGTCAGATATGGATACTATATTTCTAAGTAAGTTCTGGCAAAGGCTTTTTAGCTTGCAAGGGGTGGCTTTGCATCACTCTTCTGCCATCACTCTGTCAAGTGTCTTGAAGGGTATTTGAGGTGTATGTGTGGTGACAGACCTAAAACTTGGGTAAGATGGTTTCCTTTAGAATGGTGGTACAACACAAATTTTCACAGTTCCACCAAGACTCCTTATGAAGTGCTATATGGTCAAAGTGCTTCATTGCACTTGCCTTATCTACCTCAGAGCTCCATGATTGAATCTATTGATAGGAGTTTGCATGCTAGAGAGGTTGCTATTAACCTGCTTAAGCTGTTTATGCCTAAATTTGTACGTTTAGGTTAAACAATTAATTATGAATGAGGTCACAAGTAATACGGTAAATTATGATGGAAAAGTACGTAAATACAATGAAAATAAAGACAAGTAGATAGACAAGAAATAATGGAAAAAGCAATGTAAATCTTATTTCTTGAGAGTAGCCGAAGTTGATGGCATATCCAGCGATATCAGTACTCTCGTGGGGAATCGATCCCTTATCTCTTTTCAGTAGGATGTTATCCTGTAGACTTTACCAGTAGCGCTAGATGGTGGTGGTATATAAAAACCCTAACTAGGAGACTGTAAACTCTAGGCGATGGGATGTGTGCCCTGCATTCTGTGGCCAAACCACCTAAACGGTTGTTGGCTCTAGGAGCGGGCATATATCCTCAGTACCCGGTGACTTGTAAGATAAGTCTAGTCTCGCCAGCCGGACTCATATCTCCGTAATAATAGGTGGCGTATTTTTTCCCACACATTCAGTCCCTCCACTTGCTGAGTGTTGATGCAAGCAGTCAGGAAGTGAAAGCGGCGTGATATGAAAAGATATCTCTCTGACTCCTTGAAACTTGAGTCTCTCTGACCAAGAATGATATTGAACTCTTCTAGAATTTTGCGCACTTCCTTCTGATTGGCTAGCATCGGTTCTTTGCACCTTTTTAGGAACTACCATTAACTGCTCCAAATCATTTCATATCTCTAGCCATAATGATGCCGTGACCTTTTTGTGCCTCATCCTTATCCCTTTCTACCTATAAATAGTGACTTCATGATAATAAGAAAATCATAACTCTACTTCAGAAAACAATCTGCTTCTTCAACAATTTCGTATGATAGCAAGAAACTCTTTCCTCCTTAAAAATGTTTGCCATTGATCCCGGTCTGATATTCCCAGAAAATCTTCTTTGTCCTGAACAAAAGTTGCATGAAGGAGAGAACTCATCTCCAATTATCTTCTATTTTCTCTTCATCCGTGAGGGATCGAACAAAGTCCCCCGAGTCATAAAGTTTGATCGGGATTCTAATGATGTCCTTTGGGATATTTTCATTGTCTAACGTGCACTGATTACGGTGTGTTCATGTTTTAACACAGCGGTTGCTATGATATTCTTCTTGTCCTGCGGGGTTAGGACGTTTAGCTCTTTTAGCTATCATGAGGCTTTTCTGCCAGGATTTCTCAGGTGTTTAGGTTGCTTCTTTGGTGGAGTAGGGTTGAAGTCGACTTGTCTGACTCCGTTTCATGGCAGGCAAGAGGATACCGCTTTGGGCTATGAGTGGATTAACAAATCGCAAAGTTATAACTCTGTTCGTGGCTCAAGGTCGTCTCTTGGTTCTGCTGGTACGACCTTGTCAGTCGTTGGCTATGGGATACCCGAGGGAAGAGGCTCCCTTGTGGTAGGTTCCCAGCTCAAGCCTTCCTGCTTTCGGCAAACTCCTATTTGCGCTTGAAGATCTATGGGGCTATGCACTCCGGTTTGGCCAGTTGAGGTTGAAGCGGATGGCCAAGCTTCGCTGCTAGTCTCCTAGTTTCTCCTCGAGCTCAGCGGACGAGATGGGGGAAGGTCAGGACTATATTCAGGAGCTTTCGGGATCCCTTGATTTGATCAAGCAGACAGGCTTTGGTTGCACCAGCGGCCGTATACCTTGAAAGAATGCTCGGGCCGACATATCTTGGGCTGTCAAAAGAAAAGAAGAACTCCAGACTGTTTACAGCGTATAGCTACAATCCAGATGAAAGATTTCTCAGCCATGTTAATCTTGAGGAGCTCTTTGTTTTTAGTCTTCCCTTTCCTTTTTTTCTATAATTGTTATAAACAAATGTTGTAATCAAGAAAAACTAAATATATATTCTGAGCCTACAGGCTGTTTGTTATTGATGAAGCGAATGTTCATAAATATTTCATACGTACTTATGTTATTACGTATTTCGTAATGTGTAACCAAGCAGTATGTTTGTCCTAGATATTAGATGGCTTTCGATCGTCCTGACTGCTCTAGTTTAAGAACGTGTGTCAGTGTGCCTATCTTGAGCAATTACATCCTTTGTACACCGATAAACGGCGGCCAGGTTGCATCCATAGTAGATGGATATTTGCATCCACAATGGGACGACTTAAGCCCGTGTGAAAATGGTCCTTTTTCGTTTTGAGACAAAACGTCTTCGCTTAGTACCGAGTATTTAAGCCTTTCTAGCACTACGCGGACAGGCGTCCCCGTCGGCGTGTAGGTGTAATTGTTGATTTAACGAGATCAACGTTCGATTAATGCCTGGTGGCTGAGTTAGACGTGGTCTAACTCTAAGCGAGTAGTGTACTCTACTTTTTGTAGCAAAAAATAAGTGTGTTACTTCAACTTAGGTCTGGTCGGGGCTACGAATAGTTGGATCGTAGATGGATCTAAATAAATGAATGCTTGATAAATATCAAAAGGAAATAAAAAAAAGTAAATGCTTTTTCAAGCAAATGTACTTTATGTTTGATCCTTGAAATATTCGGGTTCATTCAGTTGGGCTTCTCCGTTTAAGGGTGCGGAGCCTTGAAATTCATCCCCGGGGTCGTTGACGACCCTATGGTAGAGCTGCTCACCGATCAAGCAATAGTGGACCGCCTGTTTCCGCTAGTAAATGCTTTCTATCTTATCTTCGGGAAGATCTCCTTTGCTCAGATAGTTGGCAAGTGCTTCACGCTACCCTACGAAGGATCCTGTATCAGGAACTTCAAAGTTCATCAGGCCTGCGAAGGTCAGCTTAACTATCGTCTGCCAATCGACTAGGTCTTCGGATGCTTCGATGTCTCCTGAGATTTCTTCTCGGTGGATAAATTCCCACACATGAAAATTTTTCAAGATTGCCCTGATTTTCCTCCTTTGATCCGGCTTATAGATGTCCTCAACTATGACGATTTCCCTTATTTGATTGATCATTACCTGAGATTTACTGTACATGCCGATCTCCCTGGCCCCTAGTGTGTAGGCTAAGTCAAGAACTTGAATTACGGCTTCACACTCTGCCTCGTAGCTATCAGCATTCATGGCCTGGTGGTACATCATCCCAGACGGCGCTCTGATCCAGAGATCAATCTTCCTCCCGTTAAGATTTATTACCGTGCGAATTTCCCATCGGTCGTACTCAATTGCTGCTTCATTCCTGAGCGACTCTTCAGCCTTTAATTCCAACTCTTCTAAAAAATCTAAGGTAAAACCTTCCAACGCCTACGTCTTGATGTCCGTACAGGGTTGATAAATGATGTCGTACTTTCCTAACTCTTCAGCCCACTTTTCCATATCTTTCGACGGGCTGGGCTTAGACAGAATGGCTCGTACCGGTGTCGAAGAGACTAAACTGACAGAGTGTTCCTGAAAGTACGTACGCAATTCTTGTGTGGCCATTACCACGGTTTCTATGAACTAGAGCTGTAAGAGTAATAATTTGTCTATGCGATGTGGCATCTTCCTTGCATACTTCACGGGGAAATTCCCAGTTCTTTTCTCGTACAAGGACTGCATTCCAAGTTATCTCAGATATTGAAACATATAAAAATAGGTGCTCACATATCTCTGGTTCGGTTATGACTGGAATCTGCAGGAGTTGGATGTTTATCTGCGCTATCATCAAATAACATTGTATCAGCCAGAGGGGTCCTCCTTGCTTCCGCAATACCTCAAAAAGACGGCACAACAATTCAGTCGTTTTCGGGGCTAGTTGATCTATTAACGCAAGTCAATCCCGCACCTCATTGAGTTCCTCTCTGACCTCTTGCACTACCTCTTCAATAATTTTCGACTCAGAAGGTGTAATCCCGTCTGTAGTAAGGTGACATTCATCGGGGAGAGGCCGCTTACCTCATAGGTCGGCGATCCCGTTCAGGGTCGGGTACTTGAAGACCTGATGAAGTTTTGAGGACACTCCCCTGATGTCGTGTATACATGGACGTCCCAGGATTACATCGTACGGGAGATTGCAATTCATCCCATGGAAAGTGGTTGTGCTCGTCATGCTCGGTACATGGACCGGTAGAGCTAGTTCCCCAGCAGATGCTTCCCGAATTCCATTGAAACCCATTATGTTTCGAGTGATTGAGGATATAACATCTCCCCCTGGATAATATTAGCACTGCTCCCCGGGTCGATAAGAGCCCGCTGGACATGTATGCCAAATATTTCCACAGGTACAACGAGGTATCCTTGGCAGTCAGCTTGCTCCTCCAAGTCGAATGCAATGGATTCAAATGTTGTCCTGGTTCTTGTAGTCTCCCGGGCTGTGCCTGGTCGTTCGTCCAGAAAGATTATGTTGATGGTCTTCAGGTTGTCAGACTTTGGGCCTTTAAATCGGCAGGGCCCCGCATCCAGCAGCTCTTTGAGATGCCCTTCTTTGAACAAGTGTTCAATATCGATCATCAAGGCATTACAATCGATCGTTGCATGGCCCCCGCTGAGATGAAAGTCGCAATAGGGGGCTGTATTTAACCCTGTAGATCCCTTTGTGTTAGGTGGCCATTGGACCCTAGGGCCCAGTTTACCAAGGTGATTGGTAACTTGGTCCACAGCATTGACGCGAAGACCAAAGTCCCTAAAATTCTGGGGCTCAATTCGCTTCTTCTGGGATCCGGACGCTCGAGAATTCTATCGCCCGATGCCCGCTTGATTCTGGATCTTCGGCTTCGTCCTTCTGCATCCTCCTTACCTTCTAGGGACGGGCTTCCCAGTCTCTTTCTTCGCTCGTCCGCAGGGTTATGAGAGTGGTCTGGTTCTAAATGAAGTTTCTCGTCATACCTCTGATGTAGCATACTTCATATGGACACCGGGTGTTGGGTTAGGCTAAATGAAGTTTCTAGAGATCATTTTGAATTCAGGCTTTTGCTGAAGGCTACCACATCGATATTATCAAGGACTGGAGGGAGCTCCATGCATTCCTTCTTAAATCTATCGAGGTAATCCTTTAGCAACTCATTGTCGCGCTGTCGTATCTCGAAAAAGTCTTCCATGGGCTTCTCCCGCTTGCGGGCACCAGAATGCACTTTCTTGAATAGGTCTTGCATCTGAGTGAATAATTCAATGGATCCTATTGGTAGCTGATTGTACCAAGCAAGGGCTCCTTTAGTCAAGGTTGAGCCAAATCTCTTCACCAGAGCAGACTGGATTTCTTCTTCAGTAATCTCGTTACTCTTCACAGCTGTGTAGTAAGCAATGATGTGCTCGTTTGGATCGGTCGTTCCATCATACTTCAAATTGTCAGGCAAGCGAAAGTGTTTTTGTATACGGAGCAGTGTTGCGCTCACTTTGTAAGCATTTTTGTAGAACTTCTGCTCATCTACCATGGTAACTTAGGGTGGAGCACCCAGCACATTACCGATTCGGTCATGGATGGCCTTCATCTCCTTTATGAGATCCTGAATGACAGGGGTTCCCTTAAGGTCTTGATTGTTGATTGTTGTTGATCCTCCAGGGGCAGCGTCCATATTGAGTCTATGATTGGGAATCGATGATGGCGAGTTGTCCGTAGGAGACGGTCATTGCGGGGATAATGGCCTCTTAGACGAGCCAGCAAATATTCCTCCCAATCTCTAGGATATCCCTTCAGCTATGTTGTTCGAGTTCCGTTCGGACGCAGTTTTGAGGAAATCCAAGAGATAGCCTCTGAACTCAGAATTACCTCCTGGGGGTTGATCACCTTCACCATCGCTAGCGATAGGGATGGGCTCCTAAGAAGAATCCTTTAGCTGCTTGATGGGATCCCTCTATTGTATGCTGGGATCGCTGAGATCCTTTACAGACTCGTCTGTTGTGTTTGTGGTGTTTTTCAGAATGCTGCTACCGTCGTCCGGCATGATTGCATCTTTTCCTCCGTAGAATACCTACAATTGCCCAGACCTCACGGTGGGCACCAAGCTATTTATGCCTGAATTTATACGTCTAGGTTAAACAATTAATTATGAATGAGGTCACAAGCAATACGATAAATTATGATGGAAAAGTAAGTAAATACAATGAAAATAAAGACAAGTAAATCGACAAGAAATAATGGAGAAAGCAATGTAAATCTTATTCCTTGAGAGTAGCCGAAGTTGATGGCGTATCCAGTAATATCAGTGCTCTCGTGGGGAATTGATCCCTAGTCTCTTGTCTGTGGGATGTTATCATATAGTCTTTACCAGTTGTGCTAGATGGCAGTGGTATATAAAAATCCTAACTAGGAGACTGTAAACCCTAGGAGATGGGATGTGTGCCCTGCATCCTGTGGCCAAACCGCCTAAACAGTCGTTGGCTCTAGGAGCAGGCGTACATCCTCAGTACCCGGTGACTTGTAAGATAAGTCTAGTCTCGCCAGCTGGACTCATATTCCCGTAACAATAGGTGGCGAATTTTCGCCCACACATAAGCACCATCTCATCTTAGCTCAACAAAGAATGAAGGTGCAGGCAGATAAAAACAGGTTTGAGATTTTTAAAGTTGGTGATTGGGTCTATATCAAACTGTAACCTTACATGAAATCTTCAGTCAGAGGTCAGGACTATTCTAAGCTGGGTCCTAAATACTTTGGTCTATTTCGAGTGCTGAGGAAAGTAGGAACAGTTGCATACCATTAGAGCTACCACCTAATGCCAGAATCCATCATACATTTTATGTTTCACAGCTGAAAAAGAGGAATGGAGACAAGCCAATACTTCCCTACCTTCCTATATCTCTATCCTCTCATGATCAGCTAGTAATGGAGCTTGAAGCTGTCAGAGAACAAAAGATCATACAGAAGAATCAAAGGCCTATATCTCAAGTTCTAGTGAAGTGGTTTAACAGTGCGGAAGCTGACAACACTTGGATGAATTTGCAGGACCTTCAGAACCAGTTTCCTTACTTTAATCCTTGAGGTCAAGGATTGTCTGAAGAGGGGAGTAGTTGTTATGTACTGAAAAATAAAAAAATAGCTGCAGGGAAAATTAGTCTTATCTGTTTAACCGTAATTTCGTTTATTAGGCTAATTCACAATTAAATTTATAAAGCGGAGTCACGATCAATAATCGAGATTAAATGCTTGATGTGAACAAATATAAATGCCTAGGGAGAATGTCAAGGGAAGTAAATGCTCGAAATAAATGACGGCAATAAAAGTAAGGAAATAAGAACGCAGTTAATGCAACGTAATGAATGTAAATTAAATAGAAGGAACCGTATTCAGGTCGCGTGGATCTGATTAAATTCCTTCCTCGTACTCTTTATGATATGGTAATAGCAAAACAATAAATGAGATCGCTTGGCTCCGGATAAAAGTAATCAGTATGGACAAGAGATAAAGATTTTCGTATTAATGATTGGAGTACAGACGTGTATTCAGAGAGAGCAAAGATCGATCCAATGTTTGCGACTTGAATTACAATAAATAGGCGACTAGATGTCCGTTCGCGAGCAGTTGTAACTTCTTGATTGAGCAGTTACGCCGCCTGAGGATAAGATTCCTATTTTGAACCTGTTGGACGAAGAGTTGCGTCTATTTCTGGCCGCTGCAACTGTTCATCTGCCCGTTGCAACTGTTCATCCTTGACTCTATCCGTTATCTTCATGCCTACTCATAGCCACGTGTCGCCCATACGTCGTCCTACGTGGATGCTTAGTCACCCACCTTGGTGACGACGGATTTAACCCAATACAGATAGTCCCCGCACTTCTCGAGCAGAGAATCTGGTCGAGGAGTGGAAAATGAATTTTAAGCGGGAAACAACTCCTCTGAATTCTTCCCGGATGATATACTTGAATCCTTACCGGGTACTGCCCGCTGAATTGACCGTCAACTTATCAGTGTGCAAGCATTAAATGCTTTCTTGAGAGCTTTTGATTTAACTGGCATCTTATTAGTGCGGGCATTAAATGCCCTGCTAAAGACAAACCGTGCAAGCTGTCAATTCCGCTCCGCTTTTTACTGAAAAAGTGGCTGTTGCGTGTTCCGAGAACGCAGGGGTGATGATTATACTGCGCTTGTTCACGTCTCACACGTCCCAAGGTGAAAAACCGTCATTTTTATCACTTCATATTCTAGTGGCTGAGTTTACTTTTTGCACGAACGGTTGACACGTGGAAACGCGGGTCGGGTCTGGTTAATCCTATAAATACGACTTCCTCCTATCTTGAGAACTTTTTACTTCGTTCCAAATCTTATTCGCATCTTCAAAGCTTCAAAACACTTTTCCAAAACCTTTTGCAACACAAAAACTTTGCCACTCTCTTAACTTAAATGTCTCCAAAAGCTAAGAAGAGTTTGAACATGGATGCCGCGGCCAGTACTTCTTCAGCGGCGGGCGGTCAATCCACAAGTGCCTCCACCTCTGTTGCCGATGTAATCCCAAAACTTTGGGGGAGCCTCGAAAATGATTGTTTGATTAACCCTTCCAGTCACCATGGCAATATAAGGTCGTGGCCTTCAAGCTGTTTTAAGAGTTCAATCACCCCTGACCTTTTGCCTAGGGTTAGGACAGATTGTGGCTGGGGGGATGACATCATGGTTACTTGCCCCTTTCCGACAGAAAACATTACTTCTGTGAGGCCTGGATGGACGGCTGTATCTACATATCCATTCACAATAGGCCATTCGCTCCCGCTTCATCCCGTTATAGAGGACATCTGTAAATACTACCTGATCTGCCCGGGGCAATTGTGCCCAAGCGTTTATAGGATTATTTCCCTGCTGCAGTGGTTCGCCGATGAGACTGAGCAGGATTTTGAGTTTAAACATTTTATTGCTCTGTACAGCCTTTAGGTTGCTAGGGACGGGTATATCAATGCCCGTATGAGGGGAAGAAAAGCTCTGGTGAGCAACTCCGGAGACTCAGGGGACAGGGGTTGGATGCACAGGTACGTTTATGTGGCATCCAAGCTCTTTACCCGCAATGACAAAACCAACCTCCGCGAGGTGTGGAACAAAACTCGTAAGTCCCCGAGTTATTCACGCAAAGTACTTCTTGAATTATGTTTTTGCATTTTCTGATTTTTCTCTTTATTGGGCAGCTGACAAGATTCCCTACGATGGTTTGATCTCTGAGAGGGAGTTGACTGCTTGGGTTGAACCTATCTTGGCAGGTTTTACCTACGAGCAGAGGCAGTGGCCTTACTACGCCACTAAAAAGGGTTTGTCGAATCCCAGCACTCATGGTAAGTTAGCAACCTGAATTATTGCTGAGTTAAGCGAAATTCTTCCTAATATTAACGCGACTTTCGTTCCCAGGTCTGGGCACTGGCGGTGACTATTTTCCTGCTCCTCCTTCTGTGGAGGAGGCCGTCGACCCCATGGCTGAGATCAACGAGGAGACAGCTGCCATCCTTCAGACTGCTGCAGCTGTGAAAGCCATGGAAGGGGGTGAGGAGGTCCTTGCGAGCCTGAAGAGGAAACAAACTGACTCTGAAAAGAGTAATCCTAAGAAGAAGAAAAGGATGGCTCGCAAGACCCCTCAGTCTTCCGAGAAGACAGTCGAGGCCACTGTTGCTGCTGCTGAAACGCCCAAGGCTGGGCAAGAGAGTGTTAAGAGCTCGGCGGCTGCCCCTGAGTCTGCTGAACCTGAATTGGTAGTCCTTTCAGATTCAGAGGTGCCCGAGGTGAGCTTGACTCGAAGGAGGAGGGCACCTCTTCGGGGTGATCGGAGGAAGGAGGTGGAGACCTCTTCCTATGCTTTTGAGGAGAGCCCTCGAGTTGAGGAGAAGGAGGGAGACAAGGCTGGGGAAATAGGGGAAGAGAGAGTGCCCGAGAGTTTTGCATTCTTTCCTGAGGACGAGCCTGGGCGGGCTGGTAGTCAACAAGGTGAGCCTGAGCAGGTCACCCATAGGCGCCCGGGCAAAGAGCCGATGAGGGAGGAAGAGGGGGAGAAGGATGAGGAAGAAGATGAGGAGGTTGAACGGAGGAAGCCTGGGGGGGAGGCTGAACCCCAGGTTTTTTATTACAAGGACATGATGAACGTGGCGGCTGACGGGGCGGCGCCAGTTTATCTGCAAGAGTGTGATACTTTGGGCCCCGACGAGTCAGGGGACGTCGAGGTTTCTCGCACTAGGCTAACCAGGAGAGTATCTTTGGGAGGATCGGTTGGGGCGTACTCTGTTAAAGGCATTCGCCACAAATTTGGCCCCAACTATCCTTCCGAACAAGCGAGGGAGCCTAGGCCGTGCAAGAGGGAGTGTGACTTTATCATTCCTCCAGGCACATATTTTCTGACGAAACCTGGCCATTTGGTCAAGGTGACGTCCAACCTGATTGGCCCTCGCGAGGAGTGGAACATGCGCAGTATGAACAACGAGCAGTTGGCCTATGCAATTGCTGAAGATACTGCTCGGGTAATGTCTCCTTCTTTATCCCCTTCACCTTTTATCGATGACCTTAATTCTGACTACTTGCATATTTTCACTTGCTGCCAGGCGGGTATGATGGCTGCTGAGCTTATGCTTCGCTCCAGGTTGAACAATCAGGATCAAGTTCTTGGCTTGAAGAAAGACCTACAGGAGGTTCTTCGGGCCAATAAGACCTTGGAGGAGGAGAAACAAGCCCTGATCGGGGAGAAGCGGGCCTTGGAGGGGAGGCGTGGCTTCTTCGAGGATAGGATAGACAGGTTGGAAAAATCCAACACTGAAGCCAACGATAAGATACACGCCCTCCTCGAGGAGAAGGACCGTCTTCTGGATGAGAGGGAGAGGTTCACGCTGTCTTTTGAAGAGCTGAGGGCCAAAATGGGTGAGCAGGGTCGGCAGATCTCCCAACTTGCCCACGATCTGAATATGAAGGAAGTTGCTCTGGAGAGCATTCGCAGCGCTTCTGACTTGATGTTGAAAAACATGAACAAGGCTGAAGCTGAATCTCAGGCTGCTCGAGGAGAACTTCGGGAGGCTAAAAATCGGGTTGAGGAGTCTGCAAGGACCCAAGAGCAACTAAGGAGGGATTTGGAAAACTTGAGGGATCGCTATACAATTGAATCTAAGCTGGAATCCCTTGAAGCCAAGAAAAAGTTGCTCATCCAAATGCAGCGCGGGCAGATCGATGTTGACTCGGTCCTCGATCAGACTATAGCAGCCATCAGCAGTGTTAAGCAGGTTTTGGGCATGGAAGTGGGGGCTGCTGAAGATGATGATGATGATGAGGAGGATGATGAAGGCAATGATGATAATGAAGATGAAGATTTGGGCGGGGACCCGACTGATGGAGCTAGTGCATCAGGTCGAGATCCTGACCCGAATGCCGATTAAGGCCTTGCCTGGTTCTCCTTGTAAATTTTATTGAATGCTGTTAACCTTTGAATACTTCGTGAATGAATGCATGTTTTTTATTATTATTTTTTTTTTGGTTGATTCGGCAAGGCTTGATGATCATTTTTGATCTTAAGTCTTGCTTATATGAATGATGTCGATGTCCATTGTTCGATAAGGTTTTCAGAAGTCAGGATTATATTTCAAACCCTAGTGTCTGAGTTCCCTCTTTGGTGTTAATCTGCGCAGATGTACGAAACCAAGTCTGACCATAAATAGGCTAAGTTGCCCTTAGTTAAGGTAAATGAAGTCAGTCTTCCTTGGCTTAGACGAAACTAGGCCATTGAGGTTGACTGAAGCTTGGCCGCATGAGATGGCCTTGCGAATAAACTTTGCTTATCATATTTGACAATTGAAAGTTTTCGCAGAAAAATTTTGCTAGTTGAGTGAGTTCTACCCTGTTATTTCTGTTGAAAAGGATAAGTAACCCAATGACCAAGACACATTATTGTTTGGTCGCAACGTTATAGAATTTGGGCGAATATGTGGCCGCAAGATATAAAAATAACATAGCACAAGCAAAACAGTTCTATTGAACTTACTTGACTCTGCTTAGTTGTGGATTTGGCAAATGATCATGACCTTGCTCTGTTCGAAGATCACTTATGTTAGCCAAGGCTTTGGCCTACTGGGGCCCTCACCGCCCCCCTGTTTTTATGTTGAAACTCCGTGATTTCAGACATAAAAAGACAGTGGGTGAAACGCTGGATCGAGGAACACATATAACCATAAGAGGAGTGTGTCCGTTGTGGGACTTGAACCCACAACTGCGAAGCACGAGGGCTTCGAGCTCTACCAGTTGAGCTAAACGGATCTGGTCTTTTTAAGACCGTTAGTACCATTTAGACAAAAATAAGAAAATAGCTTAAAAGAGAATGATAATAAGTAAACAACAGAGAATGGATAGAGAAACTAACCCACGTACTACTTAGAAGTAGTACCTCTTTAAGTGAGTCACGTTCCAACTGCTGGGTAAAGGCGATCCATCTGGTCGAGCCAAACGATACGAGCCCTTACCAACGGATGCGACCACCTTGTAAGGACCTTCCCAGTTTGGACCGAGTTTGCCGACGTTTGCTTCTTGCGTATTCTGGGAAACTCTACGCAATACAAAGTCCCCGACTTCAAAGTTACGCAGCCTAAGTCCCCGGTTATAATATTGCTCTATCCTTTCCTTCTGGGCTACCACTCGTATAAGGGCTAATTCTCTTCGTTCTTCTAGAAAATCCAATTCTTCGGAGAGATTGACTGAATTAGATTCCTCAGTTGCATGAGCATATCGCAGGCTTGGCTCGCCGATTTCAACTGGAATTAATGCATCAGAACCATACACTAAGGAATAAGGCGTCTCCCCGGTGCTCATTTTCGTGGTTGTTCTGTATGCCCAAAGAACCCCGGGGAGCTCTTCTACCCAACACCCTTTGGCTTGCTCGAGGCGCTTCTTGAGAGAATCCACTATTATCTTGTTGGTCGACTCTGCCTGCCCGTTCGCCATTGGGTGGTATGGGGATGAAGTGATCCTTTTATTATGTAGATCCTCAAGGAACCTTGTGACTTTCTGACCAATGAATTGTGGACCATTATCCATTACAATCTCTTTGGGTGCGCCAAAGCGACAAATGACATAACGCCAAAGGAAATCAATTACTTCCGTTTGACGTATCTTAGAGTATGCTGCAGCTTCGACCCATTTTGTAAAATAATCAGTAATGATTAACAAGAAACGTACCCCTCTAGGTGCAGTGGGTAGCGGCCCAACGATATCCATCCCCCATTTCATAAATGGCCACGGGGAGATAATTGAATGCAAAGGTTCTGCTGGTTGATGGAGAAGATGTGCGAACCTTTGGCACTTGTCGCATTTTTTGACAAACTCGTTGGTATCTTTTTCCATCTTATCCCAATAATAGCCTGCCCGTATAAGCTTCCGTGCAAGCGCCTTGCCTCCCAAGTGATTCCCACAGCAACCCTCGTGGACTTCCCTCATCACATACTCAGTTTGGCTGGGACCTAGACACTTGGCAAGGGGGCCTGCAAAAGTCTTACGATAAAGGATACCGTCTATAATTGTGTACCTGGCGGCTTTTATTTTCCGTTTTCGAGCAGCCTTAACGTCTGACGGTAGCGTTCCATGCAGTATGTAATTGATTATTTCATTCCTCCAATCCCAAGTCAGACTGGTTGTGTTAACCTCCATTGCGTCTTTATCTATCGTTGTGCACAGGAGATGAGCCACGGCCACTGAACCTGCTGCACCAATTTCTGCCACCGAACCCAAATTTGCTATGGCATCAGCCTCGTGATTCTCTTCTCGTGGGATCTGTGTGGCTTCCCAATTGTCGAATTGTGCTAGCAAACCTGTGACTCGGGCAAGATACCTTTGCATACGAGATTCCCTTGCTACGAAGCCACCATTTATTTGATTGACAACCAAGGCAGAATCACTCTTAAGGTGGATTCTGTCTGCTCCATATTCTCGAGCCAGTTTCAAACCTGCAATTACGGCCTCATACTCGGCCTCATTATTGGTAATAAAGGGGCATTTTATGGCCTGTCTAATAGTCTCCCCCGAGGGGGTGGTAAGAACTAAACCCAAACCCGATCCTTTTACACTTGAGGACCCGTCAGTGTACAAGGTCCATGTTCCTGACTCTGTCCCGGCGAAGAGGACCGCCTCACGTTGTGCATCAGGGTACATAGTGGCACTGAAATCCGCAATAAAATCTGCTAAGGCCTGAGATTTTATGGCTACCCGGGGTTGATAAGATATATCAAATTCACTTAACTCTACGGCCCATTTTACTAATCTGCCCGAGAATTCAGGCTTATGCAAGATATTCCGTAAAGGGAAGGTAGTAACTACGGCTATAGAATGACTTTGAAAATAAGGTCTTAGTTTACGGGCAGCTATTACTAAGGCCAGTGCTAATTTTTCCAAAGGTTGATAGCGAGTTTCAGCATCTAATAAGGATTTGCTAATGTAATAAATTGGAAGTCGCTTACCTTTGTCTTCTCGGACCAGTACTGCACTTACCGCGGATTCAGACACGGCCAGATAAAATAATAGTTGTTCACCTGGTTGGGGCGTTGAAAGCAAAGGAGGGTTGGACAGGTATCGTTTCAAATCCTTAAGTGCTTGTTGACATTCAGGGGTCCAATCGAACTCCTTGTTCTGTTTTAGCACGTCGAAGAAGCTTTTGCACCGATCAGACGATCGGGAAATGAACCTCCTCAGTGCTGCTACTCTCCCAGTTAGCCGCATTACGTCTTTTCTGTTGTGAAGTACGTCGGGGATGGCTTCTATGGCTTTTATCTGGGCGGGGTTTACCTCGATCCCTCGCTGGGAGACGATGAAGCCGAGGAATTTCCCTGAACCCACTCCAAATGCGCACTTCTCCGGGTTGAGTTTCATGTTGTATTGATCAAGGATTTGAAAGGCCTCCCTCAAGTGTGTTAAGTGGTCTTCCGCCCGTTTGGATTTGATCAGCATGTCGTCGATGTAGACCTCCATGGTTTTGCCAATGTGGTCGTGAAACATCCGATTGACTAATCGTTGGTAAGTCGCACCTGCATTTTTAAGTCCAAAAGGCATTACTTTATAGCAATACGTACCTCGGCAAGTAATGAAGGAAGTTTTCTCCTGGTCGTTGGGATCCATCAAGATTTGGTTGTAGCCTGAATATGCATCAAGGAATGTAAGCACTTCGTGCCCGGCCGTCGCATCAATTAGTTGGTCAATCTGAGGCAGCGGATAAGAATCCTTCGGGCAGGCTTTGTTCAAGTCGGTGAAGTCGATGCAGACCCTCCACTTGCCATTTTTCTTTGCCACTACGACCACATTGGCCAACCAATCTGGATATTTGACTTCTCGGACGGAGCCAATCCTGAGCAGGCGGTCAACTTCGTCGTTTATGATCTGGTTCCTGAATGCTCCTTGCTGACGTTTCTTTTGCTTTATCGGGCGATGGTACGGATCTACGTTCAATTTATGACAAATAATCTCCGGGGAGATTCCTGTCATATCTGCATGTGACCACGCAAAAGTGGCGTGCCGTTCTTTAAGGAAGTGCAAGATATCTTTGCGTAAATCTTTGTTTATCTCCGCTCCCAAGTATACTTTTCTTTCAGGCATGCTGTCGAAAAGTTCTTCTGGTTCCAAAGCTTCAATAGTTGGCGCGTATTCTCCCCGTGCGTCCAACTTTGATATGAACTCCGGGACCTGGTAGTCTGATGCTTCATCGTTTGGCCCCGATCCCGGGTCCTTTGATTGCTATTTTCCCTTTTCGGGGAGTTTGACTGCAACTGAGTAGCAATCTCTGGCGCAGCGCTGCTCTCCCCGATCTTCCCGTATCCCCCATTCTGAGGAGAATTTCATCACTTGGTGATATGTTGATGGGACTGCTTGCATATCGTGTATCCATGGCCTTCCAAGGATTATGTTGTAGGCCATGTCTCCATCAACGACATGAAATGTTGTTCGTCTCTCGACGCCTTCGACCAGAGTCGTTAGAGTAATTTCCCCTAACGTCTTTTCGCTGGAATTGTTAAATCCTGAGAGAACGCGAGAAATTGGTACGATCTTGTCGTATAACTTCAATTCCTGCACGACTCGAGACAACATGATGTTCGCTGAACTGCCTGGATCGACAAGCACTCTCTTGACATCGAATTCCTCCACTCGCAATGTGATCACCAAAGCGTCCATGTGAGGAAATTGTAAGCCATCTGCGTCTGTTTCTTCAAAAGTTATTGTATCTTCGAGTCGTGGTCGTTTGGTCTTTGTAATAGATACTTTGGCGTATTTCTTTGCTGTATATGTGACTGCATCAACCTCAATACCACCAGAGATGACGTTGACTGTCATCTTTGGAGATGATGCTCGGGGAGGCTCTGATCTGCTTTGCTGGGCTTTTGCGTGTGTTTTTTTTCCTTTCTCTGTCAAGTATTCCTTGAGGTAGCCCTGTTTCAATAAATTAGCGACCTCATACCTTAGAGCCTTGCAGTCATCCGTTGTGTGGCCGTGGTCGCGATGAAATTCGCACCATAAATTTTTGCTGCGCTTGCTGGGGTCACCCTTCATATCCTTAGGCCATTTGACTTTTTCGCTCATCCCTTCAAGCACTGCTACGAGCTCTGCCGCCCCGATGTTGAAAACGGGCAGGGTTGGGAGTCCGTTAGAGGTCGAAGCAGAATCACTGCCCCTTGCGAGGCCTTTGTTGTTGCGACCGCGTCCACTTGAGTTGTTGCGTGACCGATTAGGATATGGCTCGTGTCGTGCATCTGGTTTGTCTGTCTCGATCTTTCCCCCAGCGCCGCTGGTGCGAGCCTGGCTCCGTCCCCGGGCACCTGTGCCAATTAACTTATCTTCGTCTATACGTACCTTTGAATTATAACGATTGTAGACATCCGACCAGTTTGCTGCAGGATATTCTCGCAAGGATTCATACAATCGTCTGGTCGCTTCAGAACTCTTGACGTCCAAGCTGTTAGTGAATGCAATGGCCGCCCATCGATCTGGAACTTTGGGTAGCAACATGCGTTCGCGCTGAAAGCGATCTACATACTTTCGGAGAGACTCCCCGGGCAGTTGTTTGATTTCAAAGATGTCTTCAACTCTTGTTTCTGTCTTCTGGGCGCCTGTGTGTGCTTTGACGAATAACTCTGCCATCTCGGCAAAGGATCCTATTGAATTCGGTGGTAGCATTGAGTACCATCGTAGAGCGCCATCTGCCAATGTCTCCACGAATTTTTTCAACTGGACTGATTCGATCTCCTCATCGGTGAGGTCGCTTGCCTTTATAAAATTGCTAAACATCATCAAGTGGTCGTTGGGGTCAGTTGTTCCCCGGTATCTTGGTATGTTCGGCATTTTGAACGTTTTGGGTATTGCCTTGTTGTGCTGCCTCTTTTTTCCAAGGCCTTTGAGTATACCGTTGAACGTCCACTTTCTTCAAAGTAGGTGGTGCGCCAGGGATCTGATTGATCCTTTCATGAAGGGAGCGCTGCAGGGCTTCTTGGCTCTCCTTGAACTGCCGGGTGAGGGCTTCCATTACTTCGCTCATTTTTGTTGGCACCGCCGACCCTGCATTTTAATTTTCAGCGTTCTCAGCGCGTCTCGAGGCATGAGACGGTGAGGCGTTCCCTGGACGTCCAATGGGTGGATCATTTGGCAAGTTTTGTCTTCGTAGGCTGTCGATAGCCTCCCGTATTTGCCTGTTGATTTCAGCCTGTTGCCGTATGAATTCGAGGACAGCGTCCCGAGAATTCCTCGAATTTCTAGGACTATTGGGTCCTCTAGGCCCTTGACCAGAGTTTCCTTGGCCAGGTGGGCGGCTGTTTCTGCTACCTTGCTGGCTGTGCTCGTTTTCCTGTTCGCCTGGGAGCGCGTTCTCGTCTTCTGCAGCGGGGATTACGTCATCATCCGCAGGAATGTTGTCTTGCTGCTCATTCTCGGCCAGATTCAAGTCCACTTGCTCTGCAGCGTTAAGGTCTTGTTGTCCGTCGACGAGGGCGTTATTGTGCGAATTGTTATCTGTCATTTCAAAAAGGAAACGAGGAGAGCCAACAAGCAAGAAAAAACGAATAAAGAGACAAAATACGTCAAGCAATTAACCTACGGAAATTATTGACCGGCTCCCACTGTGGTCGCCAAATTGTTTAACCGTAATTTCGTTTATTAGGCTAATTCACAATTAAATTTATAAAGCGGAGTCACGATCAATAATCGAGATTAAATGCTTGATGTGAACAAATATAAATGCCTAGGGAGAATGTCAAGGGAAGTAAATGCTCGAAATAAATGACGGCAATAAAAGTAAGGAAATAAGAACACAGTTAATGCAACGTAATGAATGTAAATTAAATAGAAGGAACCGTATTCAGGTCGCGTGGATCTGATTAAATTCCTTCCTCGTACTCTTTATGATATGGTAATAGCAAAACAATAAATGAGATCGCTTGGCTCCGGATAAAAGTAATCAGTATGGACAAGAGATAAAGATTTTCGTATTAATGATTGGAGTACAGACGTGTATTCAGACAGAGCAAAGATCGATCCAATGTTTGCGACTTGAATTACAATAAATAGGCGACTAGATGTCCGTTCGCGAGCAGTTGTAACTTCTTGATTGAGCAGTTACGCCGCCTGAGGATAAGATTCCTATTTTGAACCTGTTGGACGAAGAGTTGCGTCTATTTCTGACCGCTGCAACTGTTCATCTGCCCGTTGCAACTGTTCATCCTTGACTCTATCCGTTATCTTCATGCCTACTCATAGCCACGTGTCGCCCATACGTCGTCCTACGTGGATGCTTAGTCACCCACCTTGGTGACGACGGATTTAACCCAATACATTATCCAAAGCAGTTAGTAAGTAACTGCCAGTCCAAAAATTAGTTAGAATCTTTGTTTCCCTTTTTTAGCTTTAGTATTGCCGTGAAACTGAAAGCATATTGTATGTTTGTTCATATGAATTTATGGTATTAGCTTAAATGTGTGTATGAGAATCAATTTGTCCTTTATAATTAGTGGATAGAGTTAAAGGTTAGATCTTACATATATATCCATTCATATACACAGTTTGTCTCATATATGAACATGTCTTTAGTTATTGTGATTGTGTACTATGAACTATTTCCCTTGATCAACACATGAGTCGTATAAATGTGTTGGCTTATGTGTGTTGAAGTTGACCGAGTCAACCATGAGTTTTATGCATTCAGGCGCTTTGTGCCAACGTCTGAGGTTGGTTTGATTTTTCCCTCAATCATAGGCGAGCATTGAGCATCAATCTGCCCAAACTGTGGTGGGTTTGATATTTTTTCCTTTTTCAACAGTAAAAGCTCTTGTGAAAATCACGTTGCTTTGTTGATCTTAGTTCTGGTATAATTTTGTTTGAGAGGAAGTGTGGAAAACATGTAGGAATTGTCTTAAGTACGTGTGTATGTATGGCTGTGCCTATGAGCTTTAGGTGTGACTTTTAGAGCTTCCTCCTTTGTTAGGGTGTCAGTCTTGTGTTAAGCATGAAAGTCTATCCATGCCCCATATAATATTTCTGTCACTTGTCTTGAAGAACAGAATTGAATTGGACTAGTCAAGCATGAGTTGGTTTGTAATTGGTACTAAACTGATTGTTTGAACGTCAATAAGTTTGAGTAAACCATGAAAGAGATTCACCAAACTTTATGTGTATAGGATTGGATTTGTTTTAGCATAAGTACTAGTGGCGTGAAGTAAGTAGGTGCTAGTCAGGGTTTGTGTTTGTATCAGACTTTCAGAGGCACCTTTAGGTGTTAGCATTTGAACTGTTAGTTAGGATTTTAGCATTTTGGGGCCTAAGTCAATACTGGAAACTTGATTTTGGCCCAATAGGTAAGGCTGAATTGTTTTAGTGATAGAATTTAAGTAAGGGGAATTTACAAAAATGCCCATCAAACCCTACTTATTTACATCTCCATACCCATTACATTTTTACTCACAAACTTATTTACACTGTATACCCATCCTTCTGTATACCTATCTAGTATACAGTATACTCCCATGGTATACTTGTTACACTATACTGTCAAATCCTTCTGTATACCTATCTAGTATACAGTATACTCCTATGGTATACTTGTTACACTATACTCTCAAATCCATAAAAGAAGTATACTTAATTTGGTATACTAAAAAGGTATACAATATAATGCAATGGTATACAGTTAAAATTGGGAGGGTGGGCACATAGTGTAAATAAAACATGCTAGATGGGCGTTTTTGTAAATAAAATTAGGTGCATGGGTATTCCATGTAAACTAATTTTTTTTGGCACAAACACGTAAATAATTTATTTTTGTGGGCATGGAATGTAAATTCCCCTTTAAGTAATTTCGGATTTTCATTTAGTTGTAAATGGGTGTTAGATTGGGCTTTATCAAACCCAGGCCTAATAGCCCAACCCATATTGCTATCCTCTCAATAGGGCAAGCCTTTTAGACTATAGTGTGGCTGGTGCACTATTCAAAAAGGCCTAAAAGGAGAGATTTGACATGTACTCAAGTGGGGGTATGGATCTTTTACCTTTAGCCAACCACACACTAAATATTTTGGCTATAAAGGATAGCTTTGACTCTCATTTTAAAGGGGGAACCATTTGGGAACAAGGTGAAATTTAAAACAAACAATCTTGTGAACTACCAGCAAGAAACTTGAATGCGAAGAGTGAAAAATATTTAGTGAGTCAAGTGTAGAGATTAAGAACCAAAAGACCACCAAACGAAGAGTCTTTTGGGTCATAATTTTTTAAGTTTGAGTCAAATTTAAGGGTATAAAAGGGGTTGTTCAGTTGCTATATTTTTTATGTGTTCGTCTCTTATTTAAACTTGTGGATTGTTATTGCTGAGCTCTAAAATCTTGTTATTTGGGTAACACTTGAACCTTGTATTTTTATTTAAGCATTTGGCTATGAAAATTAAAAAAAAGAAGTCAGCATGCTTATGGTCTAGAAATTATGTTTTATATGATGACATGTTAGTATCTTGATGAACTACGCTTGAATTAAAACAAGTAGAAAATTTTAGTTATTGCATGCAAATATCATAGTTCTATATTTGTGTTCTTGAAACCATGCATGAGAATGTGATAGAAGCAAGGGTGACAAATAAGCTTAAAAGCTCAAAATTTCAAATCTGTTATTGTTGAATTTCAGCATGGAAATTTGGCTTTTTTTAAAAAATAACCACATATTGCAATTTCTGAAATCAGGACTATTTATTTAAAAAATGATCACATGGTGCTAGTTTTAAAAATCTGGACAAAAAGAGGCACAAGTAGGCAAACTTAGGATTCAAATCAATTGAAACGCCTAAACTAAGAGTTGAAATTTGCGTTTGGGTGGAAATATTTGCAAAAAATTGATCTGAAAAATGAGCTGATCAAAAATGAGCAAGTGATCATTTTTTACAAACATGGTAACACACCAGCCGATCAATGCAAAAGGCCAGCCCTATTTGTCATATACACAGAACAATCTTTAACAAACAATCCTTTTTATGAAAAGGTCACATTTTCACAAACAGCCATATTTTACTAAAATTATCCAATGTTCAGCTAGTTTGCTTCAAGTAAAATTTAAGAAATGCAATTATGATTCATTTTAGAGTTCAGAATAAATCCACAAGTTGGATTAAAGCATTTTTACTTGGAAAAATCAAAGCGTGATTTCAAATTAACGGTAAAATATAATAATCATGTATTTTCTAAATTAATTTTTGACAATAAAGCAATTGTATTTGGCACAGGAATTAAGTATGCTTAATACCTTTACGAGAGTCAACTAAGGACCTTACTCGAATCTCTGACGAAGACCATTTAATGAGTTAAAGGTGTTCTTGTGTGGGA
This sequence comes from Petunia x hybrida, assembly GCA_037355625.1. Lineage (NCBI taxonomy): Eukaryota > Viridiplantae > Streptophyta > Magnoliopsida > Solanales > Solanaceae > Petunia > Petunia x hybrida. The sequence continues at coordinate 1,478,070 of JBBBVM010000059.1, read as the reverse complement.
AAAAATATGCCACCCATTGTTACAGGGATACGAGTCCAGCTGGTGAGACTAGACTTATCCTACAAGTTACCAGGCACACTGGATACACGCTTGTTCTGCGAGTTACGATCGTTTAGGCGGTACGGGCGTAGAGCGCAAGGCATACATCCTACCGCCTTAGGGTTACAGTCTCCTAGTTAGGGTTTTCATATATATCACCATATTGAGTTTATAGGCATGTGAACCTTATTAGTCTTTGTATTTTACCATAATTAGGAATGGGTATCCACTACTATAAATACTCCTCCTTACATTGTATTGTACATCAAGCGATTCACCACTGAATCTGACAATTCTCAAGGAATAAAAGCTCTTTACTTTCTTGTCTATTATTTTCCTCTTTATTTACTTACTTTTCGTCGTATTTTACTATATTGCTTGTGACCCGTTCATAAATTTAAGTGTTTAACCTATACCTACAAATTTAGTTATAAACAGTTTGGCGCCCATCGTGGGTCCCAGGCAATTGTAGGTATTCTACGAAGAAAAGGTGAAGTCATGTCAGACGACAACACTCCAAAGAACATTGTCGATGTTAATGACGAATCTGTACAAGAACCTGGCGATCCCAGCAGCGTGCAGCTAAGCGATCCTGCCAAGGAGCCAGTCCATGTGCCCAGCGACGGTGAAGATGATCAGTCACGTGAAGGTAATTCTGATCTCAGAGGTTTTCCTGTCAATCTCCTCATAACCCTGTCAACACGGGCAGAGCAGAACATGATGGGGGTATATCTTAAAAATTAGGAACTATGTTCGTTGGATCGTCTCAGAGGCCAGCATCCCCACAAGAACCAGTGCACATAAATGATACTCCAGTATCCTCTCCTAATCGCAAGCTCAACATGGACGCCGCTTCTGGAGGTTCGACGACAGTCAACAATCAAGACCTCAAAGGAACACCTGTCATTCAGGACATCCTAAAGGTTATGAAGGTCATCCACGATCGAATCGGTAATGTATCGGGTTCACCACCTCAGGTTACCACCGTAGATGAGCAAAAGTTTTATAAGCATGCATACAAAGCAAGCGTTGCACCGATCCACGTACCAAAGTACTTTTGCCTGCCGGATAATTTGAAGTACAATGGAACAACAGATCTGGATGAGCATATTGTTGCGTATTACACAGCCATCAAGAGCAACAAAATCTCAGAGGAAGAAATCCAGTCTACTCTGCTGAAAAGGTTCGGCTCAATTCTGACGAAAGGTGTCCTCGCTTGGTACACTCAGCTACCGATGGGCTCCATCGAGTCATTCACCTAGATGCAAGATTTTCTCAAGAAAATGCACTCTGGCACCGGTAAATGGAAGAAGCACATGAAGGATATCTTTGAGATTCGACAGCACGACGACGAGTTGTTGAAAGACTATCTTGAAAGGTTTCAGAAGGAACGCATGGAGCTTCCTCCGATCCCCAAAAATATTGTTGTGGTAGCCTTTGGCAAGAGCCTGAATTTCAAAGGGTCACTGGCTACCAGGGAGTTACAATGGAGTTTGACACAGAACCCTGTAACAACATGGAACGCTTTGCATCAAAAGATCGAATGAGAAGTTGCGCTTGGAGCCCGAGCCTTCCTCAGCCCCTGTCGTGGAAACTCGCCCAGTCGTCGAGGACATTCCTCGTCAAGGACATAAGCGGGATATGCGGAAGAATCAAGAGCTGGAGATAAGGGAAAGCGGAGCAGGAGAGATTAAGGACTTCCCAAAGCCGTAAGAAAAGCGAGAAAATAACAGGAAAGCTCCGACGCCACCCCACAAGGGATCACTCAGCATAGATTGGGTGCCAGATAGGTTCGAGGAGTTGGGATTGCGCATCAATTTTGTGGAGTTCGTGCAGTATCACATAAAGGATGCCCAAGTACAGTGGCCCATCCATATGAGGGTCGAACCTGGTAGAAGAAACAACAACCTGTATTGCGAGTTTTATAGGGATCATGGACATGAGACCGCCACTTGCAGGGCCTTGATCTTGGAAGTGATGAACCTGCTCGATAAAGGTTATTTGAAGGACCTACTTACTAAAAGAGGAAAGCAAACATATGCTAAGTCTCAGATGGACCCCCAGATCTGCCAGAACCTAAGAGGTCCATCAACGTAATAGTCGGCAGGCCGACATTGCTTGGTGATCCGAAGGACGGTAAGGAATTACACGAGTGGGACCACGATAGTGAAGAGATGATCTTATTCAGTGACGAGGAAAGCACTAGCTGCAACACTCCTCACCATGACGCTTTGGTTATAACGCTCTGGATTGAGGATACGGACGTCAAGCGTGTCCTAGTCGATGCCAACAGCGCTGTGAACCTCATTAAATGGGACACCCTGCAGGCGATGGGAGTTCAAGACAAAATGGTTCAAAGTGTTTACACGTTGGCAGGCATAACAGCTCATATGAAAATTCTGTTGAGGAAATCAGCCTCGCTACACACATTCCGAGGGCAGATTATGTTTCTTCTTTTCAGTTTATAAAATGAGGCGTTTCGTACAATGCAATCATAGGATAGCCGTGGATTCACTTGGTCAAGGCAGTACCTTCTACTTGGCATCAAAAACTCAAATACCCCCACCAAGTGGGGGATAAGAAAAATCAATGGTGATCAAGAAGCATCAAGAGAATGTTACACAACAGTGGTCCAAGGAGCATCTGACCTCGAAGAGGCACCGAAGGCTGACTTCCCTGAAATTGACGAAGACCCTAAAACCTCAATCAATCAGGATTACAATTCCGGTCGTTCAGTTGATTGATATGTCTTCGGGGGGAGAAGGAGTACGACATCTGGAAGTATATTTCTTTTTAGTACTTACTTTTATTTAGTTCTTAGTACTTTTTAAATTCTGATCACAGTATTTTCATACTTATTAGTCATTTTACGGATTTTCACCTGCAACAACTCAGGCCTCGCGCCCCTATTCAACAATAAAACTACTATTTTACTTAGTCAGTTTTACAATTGTAATTTAGATCCATCTACGATCCAACTATTCATAGGTCTGGCCAAACTCAAATTGAAGTAATACACTCACTTTTCGTGACAAAAGTAGGGTAAACTACTCGCTTAGAGTTAGACCACGTCTAACTCAGCCACCAGGCATTATTCGTAAGTTGAACTCGTCAATTCAACAAAATTTGCACCTACATGCCGTTGGAGACGCCCCTGCCCGCATAGTGCCAGAAAGTCTTAAAATACTCGAGTAAACAAGCAAAGACGTTGCGTATCGGAATGCAAAATGCCCCGTTTCCACACAGGCAAAAGTTGTCCTATTGTGGCCGCAAAACAGCCGTCCATTTCGGACGCAACGTAAGCCGCCAAACACTGCCGCACACAACGGATGTAACTATCCAAGTAGGCTCACTGGCAAACATTCTAGACATCAAACAAACAGGACGTCTGAAAGCAGCTTAACCTTTAAGTGCACACGCTCATGAGAACTCAATTTAACGAGGACATTACTTAACTGCTTACGGCGGAAGCTATAATCATCACAAATAAATTAATAAGTAATTCAAGTTAAAAGCCTCAAACCGGGCCAAAAATCATATCATTACGCCCGTAAAGCATGGGCAATTGTTCGAAATAAAGATGCAATAAAAAAAATCTTAAGCATCAGGGGGATTCCTATTCCTCTCTCGGGGGACGCCCTTCGGCGGCAAAACTCCGCGAAGGTCCTGCCTCACTAGCCGCAGGTTCCCAAGCAAACGCTTCATCTCCTCTCTCGCCGCTAGCCCCTTCAGAACCTTCTTCAAGGTCAGACCCCATCTGAGCATCTGCTTGGGCCACAAACTCGATCAACGAAGCAATCTCCTTGGGCCACAAGCTCGGTCAACGAAGTAATCTCAGCCTCGAGGTCCACATTAGGGCCGTCATGAACCTAGAGAAAAGTGGCGAGGGCAGCTGCGATGTTAGCACAATCCACTTCAGCTATGCGATGAGCATTCAAGGCATTCATTTGTTTGTCTCTGAGATGAGCATCATTGCAAAGCTTATCACGGGTCCTCTCTAGAGACGCGACTTTGCTTTTCAGCTTGCCGTTCTCATCTTGAAGGAAAGCGAAAGGGCCCCTGGCATCATGGACACTCTTTTTAGCAGCTCAGATCCTCTCATCCACCCCAGACAGCTTTTGCTGGAGGGCCTCCATAGCTGCTTCCAGGCGGGTTACGTTTTTACGTTGAAGCTGTTCGGCTAGTTTAGCCTCCGTAAGAGAAGACTGGAGGGCTTCCACGGTCTATTTGTGTTTACGGATCTCATTGCTTAAGGCCACATCAAGATTCTTTCCTCTCAGGGATTCCTACTGATAAGCTTTGCGCGTAGTGTAAAGTTCCCCCTCTCAGTAGTTCAGCTTCCTCCACAAAAGACTGTAGGCTGGCAACTTGTCCTTGCAGGGCCTCATTCTCCTCCCTCGAGTTCTCATCTGAGCCGCCTCAGCGGAGTATCTCATGGTAAACTATCAACCACTGACAAATATCAAAGCAAATATTGAGCAGATGAAGAATAAAGACTCGACTCGTAAGATGCAGAAAATGGAAAAGGGGAGTTTACCTGAAGAGAGCAACTAGCGCCGACCTCAAGAAGCTTCTGACGGCTATAAGCAGCAAGGTATCTCTGTTCATTTGGACCAATCAGCTCGGTGGTGTGGTCTGTCACAACTTTCGTTGTCTTGAATAGGTTAACTCCCGCAGCAATGGGAATAACAACCTCACGGGCCCCATCCACGGATTCAGTCACAGCATCTGCATCCACTGCCACCTCCTTACTAAGACAGCGCTGAAAAGAATCAACCGGCTTGGGGGTCAGAGTCAGAGCGGTAGGCTCTACATACGTAAAAGGGAATATTAGCTTAGGAGGAGCAAGAGGAATTTTGCTGGATAGGCATGAAAAAAAAGAACAAACCTGATTGAGGCTCAAGGTGAACGGTTGGAAGCGCCACTTCGTCTTCCACAGCTTCTTCACCAGTCTCAGGAGATTCATCTATCAGATGCCTATGCTTCCGTGTAGACGGCCCAAACTCAGCAGCAGCAGAAGAAGGGGTCTCAACGGCCTCAGGCTCATGTACTCGGGGGACTCCACCTTCACCATGTCAAATCAACAAGGGTTCACTAGCAGTCACTATATTATCGGGCTTGGAAGATCTTTTCCTCTTTGAAGACTGGAATAGCTCGCCCTCTCAACGATTCTCCCTCCAGATGCCCGCACATCGGGCAAGGGAGCAATATACGGAGCGGCAATTTTTATTTCCTTCAACAGGGGCATGTCACCACGGGAGAACCCTAAAAAGATGAGATAATGAAAATAATCGGAGCCAAAGACCAAAGGGGGAACCCAGAAGAGAATAACTTAGTTTCTCGCAAAGATGGCAGTCATATATTATTGGTTAATTGTATACCAGTCACGGAATTCACTAAGGAAGACGCAGAGTTAGTTCACAAAAATAACGGACGTGAAATGCATGGAGTAAGAACAGGGGAACTCACATTCCCTATTGAAAACCTCCTGAAAAGGAAGAGAAGATACAATATCTGGCGTCCTCACTGTTACATACCCGCGGTCTTTGGAATCTTCACCGTTGGGAACCACCCCCCTTCTTTCCTCATTTGATGAATATCAACATACCCTCCTTGTGGAGACGAGGAGAATAGAAGGCAGGAAGATGCCAGAAGGAAAACTTTACTCTAGCATGGTTCGCCAGGTGATCTAGCACAATTAATCGCCATATAGAGGGGCCAACCTGGCCTAAGCAGATATTGTATTGGCAGCAGATTTCTTCAACAATCGAATGAAATTCTATCTTCGGTAGAAGGAACAGTGATGTTAATCAGTTTAGGCCACTTACAATCAAGCCTGATACGGGTTAAATCCTCCTTCAAAACTGCAGATGGATAACATTCGATGGAAAGGTTGCTATTTTCGCCTTCTTGCTTGGGTGTTTGACCCTGCATTCGGCCATCACCTTCGAATTTGAAAGTAGCGGGAAGATAATCTAGGGCTCTCAAGTGTGCAGGGAGGAAATTTTATCCTTGAGCCATAAAAGGGTGGAATTATTGCTAGGGCTGAAAGATTCTTTATCTTTTGGAAGGAAGTTCTTGAAACTCTTTAGAGACTGATGAAGAAGTCTCAACATTCACGGTGTATATATACACGCCTGTGGGGATCCTTGAATGAGAAGCTGAATGATCATGGTCACGTGGGATCGTAATTATGATTACCGCAGTTTACCTGATGTGTATCCCCATAATTATGGGATATGAACAGAGCAGTGGCAGCATTGGGAAGATACTAGAAAAACCCTCCAATCGCAGAGGGGCACGTTATTTTACTGAGAGATTTGCATTTAATACGATGCATGCGAAGAGGCAGGAGACGAGCATCAGTATAGTCACACCTTTATGTCTCCTATCATACTTCTTTCACTTCCTGATTGCTTGCATCAGCACTCAGCAAGTGGGGGGATTGACTGTGTGGGAAAAAATACGCCACCTATTATTACAGGGATGCGAGTCCAGCTAGCGAGACTAGACTTATCGTACAAGTCACCGGGCACACTAGATACATGTATGTTCTACGAGTTACGACCGTTCAGGCGGTACAGGTGTAGAACGCAAGGCATACATCCTGCCACCTTAGGGTTACAATCTCCTAGTTATGGTTTTCGTATATACCACCACCTTGAGTTTATAGGACCATGAGCCTTATTAGTCTTTGTATTTTACTATAATTAGGACTGGGTATCCACTACTATAAATACCTCTTCATACATTGTATTGTACATCAAGCGATTCAGTGGATCCGACAATTCTCAAAGAATAAAAGCTCTTTACTTTCTTGTCTATTATTTTCCTCTTTCTTTACTTACTTTTCGTCGTATTTTACTATATTACTTGTGACTCCGTCATATATTTAAGTGTTTAACCTAGACGTACAAATTTAGACATAAACATTTCTAAAGGTACACTAATTGGATGATTTGGCACACCTTTAACTAGTCAAGTGGCGACTCCGAATTTTAATCATTTTGTATTGTTGCTCCCAGACGCACACTCAAGTATACATGGTCAAAAAGTAATAAAGTAGTGAGTTAAGTATCATTCCTACGAGAACTATTGTTAACAACTGGATCTTAACAACTATTTCTTATAAGCTATTCAGGGATCTTTTTAGATAAAGGTTCTAATTTTTACTAACTAAAGGAAATAATAATTAAAAACTAGTAAATGAAAGCAAGTATTCATGAGCAAGTTGTGAGTTATTATCAATAAGAGAGAGACGGTCTAGAGTTAGAGCGACAAGTAGTCCAATTGAGTTTTCTAGTTGATTCTACTTTTTGATTTCCTAGAATGCTAACTAACAGATTTAATATATTCGTGAAAACCTGTCGATTCTTCACGACTCTATACAAGTTATCCTAACGCCTATATTTCTGTGGAATTATATCTAACAAGCATGCATTAAAGAACTCTGTATTTAGCTAAGTAAGGCAGATAGGTATATGTCTATCCATATCCGCAAATCGATTCCCTGATGCACAGGTTCACAATTAAGACCTATTTCTTCTTATGTGCATTCATAAAATCCCTCTTCTGTCGAGTTCAACTTATGAACATAGATAGTGTTCAATTATCGGGCCCTAATAACCAAATAATTATGTGAAAAAAAGAATAGAAAATTCCTAACGTTAAATCAATAAGTAGAAATCTACTTTCAAACATCAACATCCATGTAATTGCCCTAACTCTAAAACGATATGTTTAGCTACGCATATTCATAATTACAAGAAAAGAATTCATGTAAGAAAGATGAAATATTATATTAGATGAAGGATCAAACCCTTAGTTCTAAGTGTTAAGAACCCAATATTTTATCCAAAATAAGACTTCCTCTCTCTAAATTACGAAGCTATATTGTATTTATAGTGTTTACAAAGTGCTTGGATAAGTTAAACCAAATCCTAAACTAGTTCGGAAGACTTGTTCTCGCCCGGCTCAAGGTTGTCTTGGAAGTTGCACTTCCAGCATACCTTCCAGATTCAAGACTATCTCTGAGGCTTTATTCTCATAAAAGCTCACAATCTTTAGTGCTATCTCTGGGGCTTTGCCTTCAAAACAGCTTCAAGCATATCATTTTGGTTCTAGCCTTGCTTTCCAAAATGTTTTGCTCCACTTTATTTGTTCTTGGATAATACCCAAACCATTTATAAAATCACAAACACAATAAGTGAGGACAAGAATCATAAATATCACATATAATGAACGAATAAAGTACCAAAATGCTAAAAAATATTAAAAATAATTAGACGAATATCGCCGAACACCATGTACCTTTAAGCCACTAGTCATTGCCTTAAGTCGTGACACAAGGAGGTTTGGATAGTAAAACAGATAATGGTCTTTCTTTCTTTGATAACTACTCTGATCCCATTATTTAAAAAGAATAGAATTTCCAAACATAAGGTACCAAACAACATTGTCAATAAAAGTTACTCCCATTGTCCTAATATATGTAGCATTTTATCCTTTTTACTGTATCTCTAAAAGAATGTCAAATTTTTTTATTTAGAAATAATTAACATTGAATTTATTGTTTTATCCTCAGTGAGATAATTTATAATCGTGCAATTGTCTATGACCTACTTTAGACAATAAATTTTAAATAAAATTTCTTTATTAATATTATATGTCTATTCAAACATTGTCGTATAATTGGAAGGAAAATTTTCAGAACTAGTCAGCCCACTACCCAAAATTACAAACAGCATATTATATTTTGTTCATGCATAGCACCCATCTGTAAAATTACAAATTTTAGCACTTCAAAAAAAAAAACAAACAAACAAAAAAAAAAAATCCTAACTATAAAATCTCCCTCCCCTGCCACTGAGTCGCCGGCAGACACCCTCCCCCGCCAGTGGTATCATTACTTTTTTGTATTTCACTGAAGTTATATTGTTGATTTTGTCTATATCATTGCTTTAGACAAGTTTATACACACAAATCTCCCCGTAAAAAATAAATTATAATGAATTTACATAGATAAATGCGTAGCAATGAGAGAAATATAAAAATATACACAAAAAAAAAAGTAAAAATTCATATAAACATCCTTAATACTAAATAATTTGAAAATTTATACAGATTTATTCACTCTCATATACACACTTATACAAATTTATATACATGTGTTTAAATTTGTATAAACTTGCAGAAAACTGCTATATCGAAAAAGTGTGACATTTCGGATAAGATTCGTAAATAAAAATCGTTTTTGATAATTTTTGTCTGTTGTTTGTCTTTTAGTGCAAAAATTTCTTATTGGAATAGAGGGAGTAAAAAACAACTTCCATTTACCACATACCCGTATCCTAATTTTTGACTAGTAAGACGGAGAGTGATGTGATTGGTGAATAATGATTACTCGTTCACATTTCCTCGTACTCCTACTCTGACCTAAAGGTACTCTCCTGTCTAACCTTTTGTGGCAAAATCCATGTGTGTGACTACTTTCTTTACCGTTCACTCTTTTTCCCACCATTGATCCGTATTAGTGCATGCTTATTTTCAGTTCACTTCTATTCTTGTACACAGACAAACATTTAAAATTATTCTTTTTGGACAAAGTAAAAATGAAAGTGTATTACATTGATTGGGAAAGCTGTAGTGTCGGACAATCCACACAACTTAGGGGTCGTTCGGTTTGCCTTTCCTTTTACGTGGGTATTAACTATTAAGCGGGTATTAGTAATGTGGGTATTAATAATGTAGGTATTGATAATGCAGGTATTAGTTATGTGGAGTTTAATAATGTGGGTATTAGCCACACATATATTATAATGTAGGGATTATTTGTTGAATCACTGATATATTACAAATTAACAAAAAATATTATTATTTAAAATATTTATTTACTTCTTAAATAAAATTTTAAAATATTCTTATTATTATGAGGGTTAATTTTGTCATTTTAAATTTTAATACCTGCATTATTAATACCCACATTATTAATACCACATTCTATCCCGCATAAAATAATACATAGATTCCCGCATTAATAATGCGGGTATTAATAACGCGGAATATACAAAAACGCAACCAAACGTTGCACTAATTTTATGCGGGTGTTAAAATTTCACAGAAACCAACCGAACGCTGCGCTAAATTAACGCTGAATTTTGTGCGGGTATTATTATGTAATGTGGGGAACCGAACGGCCCCTTAGTGTAGTATAACATCAAACAAAGGTCCCCAAATCTGTTACTGCAAACAAAAACAAATAGAAGTACACACAATTCATCTTATGCTCTGCTCAACGTTCCATGAAGACACTTCTTTCCCTCACAAGCACAGCTTGCGATTAAATTTTTTATCATAGATTTCTATAATTACTCGTAGCAAATAGACCAACCACCTCAAAGCCTAATTTGCTACTATAAGAACAAAAGGGATTTGGCACTAGTTTTGGTTAAGGTTACAAAAAGGAAGGCGCTTAATATGTCCCATCAGTAATCTGCAATAAAACACATACACAACTGTATACTCTCATCATTAGGTTCTTGCCATGCTTCCTTGCCCCACGCCCCCCGCCAAAATCCCCTTTATCACATATGGGATTCCAACAACAACAACAAAAAAACAATTCTCATCCCAAGTTAATTGAAATCAACTATATGAATCCTTACTACCATGGCGTTCCAATTAGATCCTAGTTCAACATTCAATATGTTAGATCCTCGAGCACTACAAAATTCTGCATTTTCTTGGAATCCTAGCCAACACTGAACCTGAAATAACCATATACCAAACTAAGCTTAAATCACTGGTAACCCCTATATGAAAGTATTTTAGAGACTTCAGCCTTGATCACAACTAAAATTTTTAGAATGTTGGATAAACATCTGCTCCACAACTGTCCTTGTGTATTTTCAAGACAGGAAGAATGACGTACATGAAAAACAACATGAATATTCACATTTTTCATCAAGGTACAACACCTAAGTTAATCAGGTTGAGCAAAAAGACTTTCCTTTTCATAGGAGAAAAAATATGAATCAACTTAGAGCAGCATTTTCTTCTCCTATAGTCGGTCATAAAAAACATATACAACAGAAAAGATAACGAAGATGTTAGTATCTGGCTTCAAACTTGAAAGCAAAATTCTGAAGCCATTGACCTTTTCGCCGAATGGAGCCCAACGGTGACCCAACCTTGTCACCGTTCTGCCTTAATAAAATGTGCAGTAAGTAGTTTCGATACTCCAAACCCCGTGAAGGTGTCAACATGAAACAGTTCTTTCAACTTCTCATCGCATATTATTTTCCTCTTGTCAGACGGATCCTTCAAGATAAAGAGAAAAAGATTAGCTAATGCCGAACTTCCCTAAAGTTTATGCTTACAAAAGTGGCAAATTCAGTTAGACCCTAGCATAACTCATAAATTTGAATTTGGAAATGCAACATTATCCCTCAATCAAACATGTTAAGAAGCTTTCTCAATAATACCTAAATGAAAATATTAAATGGTTAAATTGGCAGCTGCTGATGAATCCTCAATGTTCTTTCCTCGTTTATAGGAAGTTTATATCCTCTTACATGCTCATCTAAAGTTCCTTCTAGAAACCAAGGAACGTTGTCTAGTTGGGAAAGGATTCACTCCTCCACTTACTGATTGACTCTTGCTTCTGATTTTGTAAAAAATATACTCCATCTTACATGCCAGAAGTGGAGATACAGCAACTAAATAACAAAAAAGATTGCTGTACTGATAGGAGAAGGTAACAAGAGTGGAAGTGAAAGAGGATTAACGTAGAATTTCCCTCATTGGTCAGGATATACACTCTGCTTCACTTCTATTACAGCTCTTTTCTCAAAGACCATTATAGGAAAGATCAATACCGACATATGGAAAGCAAATGAAAGAATGTCTCTGGTCTGGCATAAAAAAATTTTAATAACTGAGATATCACTGACGATGAATGCCGTACTGTTAAAAACTCTCTACCTTGAAACCAACATAGTAATGTTGAAGATCCTTAGGTAGCAAATTATGAAAACGTAGATGACAGATGACCAAATTATGAAGATCCTTTTGTTTTCTGCCTCTGTACTATTTACATTGTTGTTTGTTCTTTATCTACCAGTAGTTTCTTTGTCAGTATTTTCTTTATCACCATGGGTAGTTCATCTTATTTTTGCTAGCATGTTGTTGGACTATTGTTTCTTGAGCCGAGGGTCTATTGGAAACAGCTTCTCCACCTCGGTGGGGGTATGTTCTGCGTACATCTCACCCTCCCCAGACCCCACTTGTGAGATTATACTGGATATGTTGTTGTTGTTGTTACAGATAACATTAGTTCAGGGTATGATTGCAGTCTTGATGTATGGTCTGGGACAACCCCACCCCATGAGCTAGCTTTTGGTATTTAGTTATCCTAAGGTCCACTTTCTTAACATGATAGTAAGGATTTTGGGTTACCCAATTTTGAACTCCCCATGTCATGTTATGTTCTCGTGTTCATTCCTGCACGTAGCGGGATGGTTGAGGGTATTGGGTATAATATCTTTATATGGTTTTGGACAGTCAATTTTCTTAACATTTTTCAGCAGAAGCTTGATTTCATAAGATTAGTCTTCTGCGAGAACTACTTGTAACTGATTTGTTTTTTGAGTAAGACTTGGAACTGGATTGTTTGAATTGTTCTTTCCCCATCTTCAGATCTCTTTAGGTAATAATAGTAGACCTCTATACAAGCTGAATGTGACTAGCAGCTACCACTAAAACCAAGGAAGATTCAAGTATATATCTGTTATCAGCAACATGAATATTACTCCTGCCAAGAAAAAGAGAGCAACTACTGCAGGACACATAAGAAAGACCTAGCTAAAGCAATCTTTACATATCTTCTAAAGCAATCTTTACCTATCATATATCTTCTAAAGCAATCTTTCTTAGAAAGTCAAGGACTGCAACATTAAAGACATTCCATATTTACCTTTAAGCTAATTTTCTAAAGTCTGGGCTAAAAAAGAAAAAGAAAAAGCTGAGGTTAAAACTATAGAAACACCACAAATTAATGTCTACCTGCAAGTCATTCTGCTTAATGTATTCCCAAATTCTCTTAATAACATTGGATCGTGGCAGTTCACTCTCTCCTGTACCAAGGAAATTTACCAAGGCATCAGATAGCTGGACTGGAGCAAGAATTCCAGAGTTTTGCCGCTTTTCCTTTCTCTTTGGCTCATCTGAATCTATCATCAAATAAAGGAGGAAGCAAAATATTGTTAAAATTGTGTATTGTGTATGGACAACAATAAAATTATGTATGACCCAAACTGCATAAGCAACAAAAACAATGTAGAGACAGATCAACCATTTACAATTTTAAATGCAAAATCATGAAGCAGAATCGAAATAAAATTGCAGGAAATATATATACTACCAGGGTCACCTAAGAGATTAAAGCAAGATTTTTGGCAACGGCGTGGTAAGCAAAATCGCTGCTGGAAAAAACATAAAAACATACTCTGAGTACTACTTGAGCTAAGTTATTACCATCATCTTCCTCTTGCTTCCGCCGCTTCTTCTCCTTTGCAGATGAACTTTTTTCCTTTGCTGTAGAGCTTTTTTCCTTTGCAGTAGAATTCACTGAAGCGGAAGCTGTTATTGTGGAACCTGATTCACAGTCATATACACGTGGCAAGCACAATTAGAAATGCTAGACTATAAAACATGTCAGGAATTTTCATGTAAACTTTAGTTGGTAAAACCCAAAACTAACAAGCTGCAAGCCTGCAACATCAGCTAATACCACATAGATAAGATTTCTGTTTCCTCAAATAGTATTGTTAAGTTATAAGCTGACCACAAGTTGGAATTAAGACAAAACACCCTACATGAGGAAAAATTTTATCATTATTCATTTCAGCTAATATTACACGCGTATTACTATTGTTTCCTCATATCTTATTATTGACTGCAAGATAACCTTGGGATACAACAAAGGAAAAAGGTTTATTACTTGCATAGAATGATAAGTGAAGACAAAATATTATGGAGAAATAATGTGGCCACAATATGACATGAACACCACTGAGACTCATGAAACCCATCATGATTTAGATAGTCAAGGATCAGAACAAAGCCTTGTAAAAAGTGTCTGATTACTAAATAATCACAAAGCACAATACAGTATTACATGGAAGAACATTTATAAGTCAACATCATACAAACAGAAATCTAGGATTGCAGACTCTCCAAACACTTTGTAATTAATCTAAGAAGAGTAAAGACTAAAAACTGAGCATACGTCATTAATAGCTTTATTCAGCAAGAAGCTCCACGAAACCAATTTATGTACCAATTTTCCAGATGGAAAAAATCAAGAGTCATCAAAGAGCTATCAGAAACAATTCAGCAAACCAGAAAAAAGGAGAAAAAAAGGAAAAGGCCGAGGTGCGCGTAAGTTGGCCTGAACACCACTGTTGTCCAAAAAAAAAGGAAAAGAAAGAACGACGAGAAGCATCTCCACTACTTACCATCAGAATCCAAAGGCCAGATATGCTTTGCCAGGGCCTTGTTCATTTGGAACATGTCTATTTTATCCACACCAAAAAGCTCGCGTAATGCTTCATCGCAGTTTATAATCCTCTTATTTGACGGTTCTTGCAAATTATTTTCACGAATATAGCTCCACATCCTCTTCACCACCTTCATAGAACATTTGTGAGGGTTTAGTTCATATGCACGATAACATCGATGGCGATGGAGGGTTTAAGAGGAAATAAGAGAGTAAAAGATAAGCAAGCAGAATTTGTGATACCTCAGTCCTTGCCAGTTCTGCTTCCCCAGTAAATTTCTGAAGTTGGGGAGAAAGGCTGCATATTTTGGTAAATCCACCTGCTTTCTTTTTAACAGTTTCATTCTTTTTCGCCGACCTAATAGGATTTAATGTACTACTTAGCTTAACCAGTTTCTTAAGAGGCAAATAAAATTTTTCATACAAAATCATGAAGATATGCATATTTCCTCTCCCACTCAGCACACTTGGATTCATAACTAATTAAACATAATCATACTAATTTTGCAGCAAATATTAGATGTTCGGAAGCTCTGGGTGAAAAGGTCTAATACACGAGAATCGTCATCTATCAGTAATGTGTAGAGACACAGAAAATATCACCTTTTTCCACTACTTTTGCTCCTTTTTTTTTTAATAACTGAGAGATCTCCAATGGCCAATGACACACAGTTCAAAACTTGGTGGAAAATATGTACGCACCTCTACCCTTCCCCACTAAATACCAGGCTTCTTCTATATATATTGCGTTAGGGATTTTGCACGTACTTTGGCTCTTAATATGCGGAATTGCTCATCTTTATTCTTAGGACTATCACAACCAAGTCTATTTCACATTTTAACTTCAATTTAACACATGCAGAACTTAGCTATAGTCTAACATCAACTCTGTTATTACCTTCATCTTTTTCAAGTTTGTACCAAAAAATAAGTCTATCTTTCTATATTTATAAACAATTTATCTTTAAACTTCCCATTTTATCCTTAATGAAACCGATATCCACCCAGACAAATTTCTATCGGGTCAACTTTCTTTTTCGATAAAATGTCCCAAACCAAATGTCATATTTCTGTAGCGAAAAATAATTTAACTTTAAACTTCGTATCTTACCCTTAATGAACTGATTTCTACTCACACAAAATTCTATGTCTTATTATAAACCACAAATTTCAAAAATCTTTCTTACTTTCTTAAACTTCGTACCAATAGTTAAATATCTTCATTTCTTTCTTAAACTTGGTACCAATAGTTAAATATGACTTATAAATTGAAAGGAATAGAGTAGTATACATTCTGCATGATATAAAAACATTACTTTTTCTTCGAACTCTTTCGTTTTTCGGGTTCCTCCTCTTCTTCTTCTTCTTCTTCTTCCTCTTCTTCTTCCTCCGCTTCTTCTTCTTCTTCTTCTTCTTGAGCGCCATCACTTACTTCTTTTTCATCATTTTGTTGTTGAAAATGAGATTCAAGGTAAAGATCAACTTGTTCTCTAATAAATGCTTTTTTATCCGTTAAATCAATACCGAAATCTTGTTCAAGTTTACGGCGGACGAGGGTGGTGGTAGTGGTGGTTAGGTCAGATGTGCTTAGGAATTCACGTAGCCGCCCTACCAGCTCTGTATCCGATACCATTTTTATTTGGGGTTTTGGAAATGAAGTTTTTAGGTTTGAATGTAATGTCTTGGGAAGGAGGTCGAGTAAAAGGGAAAAACAATTTGCAGTGGATTTGGTGGGGTAACCTATACACGTGGGTCTCGAGTAAGGGCATTTTTGGAAGAATTTTATGTAATACAATTAGGAAAATAATTTTGTCATAAAGATTTGGCTAAAATCTTTTTTTTTGGACGTCTTTATTGTTATTCCTTTGGTTTAGTTTCAGTCTCGCTAATTGAATTTGTGCCGGAAGTTTCACATTAGGACTAAACTTGTGCCCTATAAAAGACAATTTCATTCCAATGATTCTAATTAAAAAAATTAATAAGTATAATTAGGTACTTACCATCTTACCACAATTTTTAATGGTAAATTATTATAAAGTCCCCAAGCTTTAACTCATTTTCTTGTTCTACAAAAGGGAGGTTAAAGGACACAAAAAAACAATATTTATAGTGTCACGACAACTTATTTTGAGATTAGGAGTAACACAATGCGAATATAAACCACTATTCACGTTTCAAAGAGAATGATATCATTTTTTTATTAATTCATTTTGAAAATAACACATTTTTACATATTAAAAAATAATTTACTGATATTATATTTTATATTTAATAAAATGATTTATCACACAAATATTGATTATTCATTTTAGAGGAAATTTCAAACAATTCAATTTTTTATTATGCTTTATTAAATTAAACTATGACTTATAAATTAAAAAGAAAGGATATAAAAGAAAATACCTATTGGTAAACCACTGCGATTAGGTCAGCCGCATTTGTTTTTATAAAAATACTATATGAGTAGTATGTTCAAAGTTACCTAACACAAAATAATTGTAAAACATAGAACGTTATTTAATTTTATTGATTTTAATTTTTGACCAGCTCTACTTTTACTGTAACTAATTACTACTAAAAACTTGTAGTAGGACTGTAGGAGTATCTATTTTCGATGCTCCTGAGGTAGTATTTCTGAACAAATTGACTAATCCATCCTTGCCTTTCTTTTGTGTGGGGCCACTGGACTCGATATTCACGTGCTTTTAAAGCGACAGCGCGTTGCTTTTAAACTTTCATCAAACTACAAGGAACCGCCGATTCGATAGCATTGGGCATACGTAATTGGACTGGATCTCTTATATGGTTCAACCATAACGGCCGACTTAATAAAGTTATAATTATGAAAATTTCTCCGTTGTAAGCATTTAAAACTTTCGTGAATTTAATCCATAAAAAATTTTGGATTGATAACTGAATTTCAAGAAAATATAATGTCACATGATAAATGATGTTGCACCAAATCAAATGAGATAGTCAATGGAAATACGCCAAGAGTACAAATGATAGGCTCTGGCAAATCAAATGGAAACTTATCACAAAGACAAATGAAATTGGTTTGTAAATTCAAACCGACCAATTAAATTAAAGTAAATAAGTTTGGGTTTATCTCAACTCCCCTATTCCACCACTATAAATAGAGAGCTACCTAAAGCCACAAAGGAAACAACAAAAACAAAAGGAAGAAGGACATCAAGGAGGAGATCATCACAAAGGATATCTGAAGGAGGCCAAGAGAAGTACATCAAGCAAACTGAAAGGCGACCAAAGAAGCTCCGAAGGAAAGCTTCAACATCTTCTTCTGCGTTCATGATCTACGTCCCTGTTCAAGTTCAACAACGAAAGCTACGATCTATGTCCCTATTCAAGTTCAACAATGGAGACCACGATCTACGCCGTGGCAATTGAATCTCAATTCCTGTCTGTGACAGACACCAAGTGTTCGTGATAAACAACAAATCCAAATCAAGCTCTTGAATCAAATCCAAAGGCCATCAAGTTTGAGATCAAACTTCCGAACCCTTGAACCAAAGTTCGTGAGGAGAAGAATCAGATTATGTCATTTATAAATTTAGTAACATCCTAGAGATTGTAGCCTGCATATTCTATTGATATTAAATACAATATTTTGTTACACTATTTCTTGTTTTGAATTTTCTAGACTTCAAAATTTGTCCTTACACCCGTTCTTTACAGTTAAAGCAGAAATCGAGTCAACCCGGCCACGCTTATTCATATAGTGAATCAAACAATTATATCCAATCTGCGAATAAATGATGCTAGTTTGGTCTCACTTCGCATATCAAAAAAATTATAATTTCAGGTGCTAATATTTAGTAATGACGACAATTTGGCCGTACTTATTTATACAGTGAGACAAAATATTATGCATATTTTGTAAATAACAGAGGCCGAATAGTCCCCGTCATCCACAAAAATATACATTAAAGCATAAAATTAGGACGATCCAGCTACAATTATTCATATAGTGGACAAAAAGGCTCTCTATTTTATAAATAAATTAGGTCAAATCGTTATCACTTTCATAAATTCAACTCATAAACACCAAAATTTCAATCATTGGAGAACTGGCCTTCTTCAAAAACTTCATTTTAACTTAGTAGTTCACATTTCAAAAATTAATAATCAATCTACAAAAGTACATAAAACTGGAGGAAATATTTCTCCGGCATAATCATAAAAGAATATTTGTTTTGTGACAGCACCGTAGTTTTGATGAGATCAAGTAAAGAATATTTGTAGAATAGCGGGGGTGGAAAGGATCTGGTCGGCGACTGATGGTACGACGGCGAGGAGGAATCGTATAGCATATTCTAAGAATATTCGTATGGGTAAAGTACAACCACAAGCACTTGATCAATATTACTATTTTTGTAATGATCGTGATGTCAACACTCTCGCCAAATTCAAGGTTATTATGACCCGCAACAAGGCGGGGTTCCTCAACCGCAATAACAAGCTCAATACGATGCAGCCGCTTCTGGTGCTGATGAGATTCATAGCTCATAAAAGTTCAACCACTGGAGGCACAACAACGACGAGCCAAAAAGGAGAAGCAGGTGTCCGATTAGGAATGGGAGTGAAGAGTGCAGCGCTAGAACTGAACAATGGAAGGAGAGGATTGTCTATTTTTTCAATAATACTAGAAAAGTGCTCAAAAGTTCATGGCCAGGGTCATTTTACTCAAGGAAAAATTATACAACAGTATAAATTGGGGATATTTTTTAACAACATAGAAACATATTTTGGCACAATTATACAATATAGAGGAAAATGACACTTAATTACAAAACATATCAAAAGTATATAAATTCTAGACATAGCAAAATACTAGCCTCCTCCTCTCATTTCTCTCATTTTCTCTCCTTCCTCCCTCATCCACTTCCAATCTACCACCGCCGATCACCTCCCACCCGCTGCCGAAAAATAAAAAAAAATACATATCTGAATTTCTCTCTACACCCTCTTCCATTTTCGCTACTACTTTTTCCAAATTCTCATGGAATCGACGTAGATCTAGCTTCTAAATTTCGGCCAACACCTAACTCCGATCATTAAATCACATCTCCAGTAAGTTTTTTACATATTTCCTATCCCCTCACCCTCCTTCATCACCTCCCATACCCCCAATTCCCCATATTTGATATTTTTCCATTCAAATATGGTGATTTTTGAACTTGATTGCTTTTATTTTGAGCCCAAATACAGTTGTTCTCAATGTCTAAGGCCTGCATGGTGGATATAAACTTTTCTGTATAGTAATGCAAAGCACAATGATAGTTTCAAGAAGTTTAATATTCATGCAATTTTATACAATTGTTTATGAGAATGTAGAAGATATATATGCAAGTAAAGGAAAGTAATAAGAGTTTCAAACTTTGTATATTCTGGTATGATAATGTTGGGCCTACAGAATTAGATTCAAAACTGAAATAATTAAGAATGGCTGATTTGCAAAAATATGACACGAGAAGTAATGGTTTGCCTTTTTGCCTGCGCTAAGAGATGGTTTGTAAAAATGCCTCCGTTAAGATTTAATAAAAAAAAATCCAGGGTCAAGACTTGCCTTTATATTTTTCCGCTTTTCAACACTTATCCCTTTGCCAATACTTCCCGCCCTTGGCCGTAAGTCTTGGCAAAAAGGCAAGACTTGCCTTTGACCCCTACTCGATTTGCCAACACTTGAACGGCAAGTATTGACAAAAGGCAACACTTGTCACACTTCGTCGTAAGTCTTGACAATTGCCAAGACTTGCCCCTTCCAGTCTTCCCTTCATTCTCGCCATATAACTTGAAGTATTGGCAAAACAGTACTTGCCCTTGAAGTATAGCCAATTGCCAAGACTTATAAAACTTTTGCCTTGAAGTATTGGCTCCAGACTAAATAAGGGCATTTTGCTAAAAACATTCCTTAGCGCAGACAATTTTGTAAAACCACTCCTTATGGAGGTCATGCAGTGAAATTTTTTGAGTAAATTACGTGGCATGGACATTTAGAAGAGTCCTAAACAAAAAATAAACATATTTTTCCTTTTTTATGATTTATAGACATTTAACCTTATGTCTTCCACTTATTTTAGCCATTCATTTTTACTGAACATTATCCCCTTTACATGCCTATTTTGGGAAATCGAATGGGTCATGACAGTTATTTTTAGATGTGATTTTACCTCATTAATTAAAGATAGTTATTAAATATTTCACACTATCTCAATTAACTTAATTTTTCCTAATTTATATTGTTGTTAAATATGCATATTAGTGATATCTAACATATTTTTATAATACATGGCACATATCTTAGATTGCATCTGCATATTCGTGAATAAAGTGTAAATTATAGACATAAATCATTTCAACTAATTAGTTATATTCAGTATGTAGCTCATATGCAAAGAATATGCAGCATATAGACATGAAGTATGCACTTTAGATGCATAACTTCCCCACCAGGCATATTGTATATTTTCATATGATAAAAATAGCTTTCTTAGTATTGTGTATCAGATATGTATGCATATTTTAATTATATGCAACAAAAATAGAGAAAAAATTTCGAATTCTTTTACCTTATATGAGACTGTTTATGTAAACAATTGACAAGATTCTGGTTTTTAGCTTATTTATGAAGAATATCAAAGGGATATGGAATGCACAAAACGCGTTATAATGAGATCTTTTTTTCTAATTTTATGCGTGTAAGGGATATATATTAGGAAGATAATAGGATTCCATTACTGCTGGGATTCCTCAATTAGCACAGATTCTGTTTAATTTGTGACGTCTAATCTCCACTATTTTAGGTAATAGATTTGTGTAAACATATTTAATAGGGTATATTTTGGCTAGCTTTTATTCAAGAACTCATATGTCTAATTGAATGTAGGGCCAATCTTGTGAATGGCTAGATATGTTATTTTCTCAAATTTTTTGGTTAAGAATTGAGAAGGGCATGCATAGCCTGTTTTTCACGCACCTTTACAATGTTAACAACTTTTAGCTGCTCTTTTGTAAGATTTGTCCACTTCAGATAAAAAATGCTTATCTTCACATTATTGAGGTTGAAATCCAGTCCACATTAAACTAACTTCTTCCCTTCTTTGTTTGAAGTTTAAATCTGATGGTTTTTTTTCTTAGATTTGAAGTTGAGCCAAAATTCACACTTTTGGTCTGAATTTGTCTCATTTTCAGACCAGAAAATCAAAGTTTAGTGAACTTTACACCATGGCTTAAAATAGTACATAAATTTAGTCCACATAATTTGAAAGTGAGTTGCTACACTTGTAAATAACTTTTAAAAAGTAATTAAAATCTAAATTAATTGTGAATTCAGAGTCTCAAAAATATTTCCTGAACTTTGAATGGCCATTCATCAAAGACCTTCCATATTTTTAAAGTTGTAGCTATTCTTATAATCAACCACTAACTGTTCTTGCTCGACGCCTTGAAAAATGGCTATGTGGTTAAATTAGGATCCAAGCTTTGAGGAAAGTGCACAAACAAAAAATTTCATGCAGTAGCCCTAGCGGACACCACAGTTTAGTTATTAGCCTCAATAGAAAATGCTTAATTTAGTTATTACCCATAGGACCTGCCAGGAATATTTTTGATTGAATGGTGATTTTTCAAGAGATTTCCTGGTGATCGAGAACTAAAAGTTAAATCATTTTTAAGGAGGTCAAAAGTTGATGCTGGCACTAAAGTATCCTTTTACTATAAACTTCCCGTGCTCAAATTTTTTTTGTAACTTTAGCCGCTTGATATTCAACTTTCGACATGCGATTCTGCAATTTCAAAAACCTCAAACAGAAAAAATGACTAGAATTTAATATTTTGAAAGAAAATGATAAGGATCAAACGCGGAAAGTAAAGACAAGATAAAAAGCGAGACGTGGCTCGAACGATAACCCAAGTAGCACCGAAGAACTAGTTTCGATACACCCCGGGAGATTGTCAAGGAACACCTACACTAAGCAACTATCCTCGAGTCAACTAGAACCTGCAAGTAGAATGATCGTGGAGGGATCAACATTCAACTAAAATTCACTAGTAGAAGACAAGTCCCAAACTAGGTTGGTTTTCATAAACCCAAAGAGTTCAACTCTTTACAAAATTCATTCATCATTTAAAATAATCTAAGTAATGAAAGAGGATATGCTAAGCTATTTATAGGGGTTTCTAGGTAGTAAGCAAAAGTACTAAAATGCCCACACAATAGGTTTTAAGCTAAAAGACCACGTAGGGTCAAAATAGTCTTAACACACTGTCACGACCCGTTTTCTAAACGAGTTATGACACGGCACCTGGGGGCCAGGTGAACCAGACCTGCTAAACTTTTCATACATCTTTCAAAAACTCATAATAATTTAAATAAATAATAACTCTGCATCTTATAATAAATAGTCAATATAACTTTAAAATACTTTAAGCGCTAAATCTTAAAATGTGCACCATAACCCTTCTAACTCATTGTCTATGAAGCCTCTAAAACTGGAAGATTGTCATATTGCACGAGACATGAAACCCTCGGCAATACTCAACTGAACAAATAAAATAAATGAAGGAACTGGTAAGGAAAACGGATATGTCTCCGCTGAAAGCAAAGCGGAGCTCACCAACAACTGAGGACGTGAGGGAGAGTCCTAGCCCGTAGTCTAATCGCCTCTGTGACCTGCATCTACGTTGACGAAACCAACGTAGGTTCCAAGAAAAAGGAACGTGAGTAACGAATCGCTCGTCACCCAGTGAGTATCATCGACTCCCGCACTAAGGCCGGAACGAGAATCAATAAAACATGAGTGTATGAACTATACTTTAAAAACCGCTTAGACAGTAAATCATAATAAACTCTTAAACCTTGAAAATAGCTTTATACTTTCTTTCTAGGGAGTACCACTCAAATCTGACATCTTTTCTTTCTTTCTCTTTCTAATCCCTGTGGCGTCCCATAGTTCAAAGTCCGACACGCTAGCATTCATTGCCCGGCTATGGTAATATAACATAGTGCCCGACTATGGCACATACCTACCCTGTCATGGTAGTTTCGGGGTAAAACGCAACCCAACTATGGTCACGCTCCGCAGCCCGACTATGGCTACGAACAAGTTTACCCTTCTCAGAATTTAAGGTAGCTCCCAAAAATATTTAAAATATTGCTTGGCACCAAAGGCCTCAATTTGAACTTAAGCTTTCATTTAAAATCTCATCATAGCTTCATTAGCTTTCAAACACAAATAAATCTTGAATCATTTAATAATAATCATAGAATAACATAAATAATCTCATGAAATTGTACTCAAGTAAAGATATATGATCGGGATGTAAAGGAAGCTATGAAACATAATTCTAGATATTTGATACTAAAGAACAACTTGGAAACATTAATGGATAATGAACGTTTGCCCGCTCCAATCAAACGTACATTAACTTCTCTAAAGCAATTTATCAAATACATTAAAGACATGCACTTTGTGAGAAAAGCACCTTAGAAAGTGTATATCTCAACTCACCTCAAATTAACGGCTTTATTTCCCCTCTTTGAATTATCTCGAGTATTCAACCAACCACAATCTACAATTTAAATAGCTAAGGTCATTAATAAAACTTTACTAGTTTAATCCTCCACCATCTTGTTAAAACCATCCATGGTTGCCCTTATTACCCCAATAATTCCCATTACCATTGGATTCAATAATCATATGATATTCCAAAACTACTAATTAGATAGTTCAAGTATTGGGGATTATCTTTGGAAGAAATTACTTGAACCCTAGCCTTTAGAATTCTTGATAGAATTTTGAAATTGGTAAGCTCTTGAACTAGTAGCAGTTAAATTTTTTTTTGAGGTGGTAGCGGGAGCTCTCCTTTGATCAATATTGTAGAGATTATGGAATGTGCATAAGCTGCTTCGTCCTCTTCTTTATTGCTGCGTTTCTCCTTTTGCCTTAACAGAGGAGTACGTTTATTGTTCTATGGAAGTCCCGTAATAAGCCAATGTAGGCCTTGTTTTCCTTGGCCCTTATGGCCTTTTAAATGTAAAATTTTGCACAGAAGCCACTTTTTATGATAATTTTAATTTATGACCTTTTGTAATTTCCTACTTCAATTTTAAATATAGTTAAATATTTGCACTTCATCTATAATAAATATTGTAATATATCACGGACCTCATCATTTTATATGAAACGACTTTTCGTAAATATTTCTCACGCCAATAAGTGTCCGAAAACTTAGAAAATTTTGAGGAACGTCACATTCTTCCCCCCTTAAGATCATTCGTCCTCGAATGATTTTATTCCTCACTCCTAGGCCACTTTTCCATTCCACCAACTTGCCAAATGTTCCAAGATTTGGCTAAGTGTTAGATTTCTTAAAAATTTCGGCAGAGTCTCCCCTGTAACTGGACTATCCGAAAAATATCCCTATCAGAAATACCACAACAGCCACCAATACACCATAATAGGCCATCAATAGGCACCAACAATAGCTCAAAATAACCACTACTACTCCGGCAAGGAGGTAAAGCTCAATAATAAATGAAACGTGCTCCGGCAAGGAGCTAAATCTCAATAATAAATCAAACAAACTCCGACAAGGAGCTAAATAACACTAATGAATTAAATATACTCCCACAAGGAGCTAAACCACATGCTATCCCATAATTGACCGGAAAAAATTTAAATACAATTTAAACCTTTATAGTTCACATATCTTGTTCTTCAAATAAATGGGGATACCTTTTCTTTATGTCTTCCTCGATCTCCCATGTAGCCTCTTTTGAATTATGAGCACGCCACAATACTTTCACCGAAGTTATATCTTTTGTTCTTAACTTTCTAACTTGCCTATCAAGAATCTGGATTGGTACCTCTTCGTAACTCAAGTCTGTATTAATTTCTATGGTGTTGGAAGGAATAACATGTGACTCATCATGGATGTACTTTCTTAACATAGACACGTGAAAAATGGGATGGACCGCAGATAACTCAACTGGCAAGGCTAACTCATAAGCCACATTACCTTTCTTGCTTAAAATTTCATAAGGTCCGATAAATCTAGGACTAAGTTTTCCCTTCTTACCGAACCTCATAACTCCCTTCATTGGTGACACTTTTAGGAATTCCATATCGCCTACATTAAACTCTAAGTCTATGTGCCTCTTATCAGAATAAGACTTTTGACGACTCTGAGCCGCTTTCAGCCTTTCTCTAATTAACTAGACTTTCTCTAAAGCCTCATAAACAAACTCTGGGCCAAGTAACGGCACCTCTGCTAGTTCGAACCAGTCCACTGGAGATCTACATCTACGCCCATAAAGCGCCTCATATGGAGCCATCCCAATACTAGCCTGATAGCTATTATTGTAAGCAAACTCAATGAGTGGCAGATGATCATCCCAATTACCTCCAAAATCTATAACACAAGCTCGCAACATATCCTCGAGGGTCTGAATGGTCCTTTCTGCCTGACCATCAGTCTGCGGATGGAAAGCGGTGCTCAAGTTGACCTTAGTTCCCAACCTTTTCTGGAAAGCTTGCCAAAAGTGAGCTGTGAACTGAGGACCTCTGTCAGAAATAATCGAGACTGGGGTGCCATGCAACTTAACAATTTCCTTGATGTACAACTGCGCATATTGTTCGGCAGTGTCTGTCGTCTTCACTGGTAGGAAATGAGTTGACTTTGTGAGTCTATCTACAATGACCCAAATTGAATCATGTTTACGATATGTGCTAGGCAAGCCTACCACGAAATCCATATTTATCGCTTCCTATTTCCACTGCGGTATCTCTATATCCTGAAGTAGACCACCCGGTCGTTGATGCTTTGCCTTGACTTGCTGACAATTCAAACATTTAGCCACATACTCTGCTACTTGCTTCTTCATACCTTTCCACCAATACAAATCCTTCAAATCTTGATACATTTTAGTAACACCTGGGTGAATAAAGTATCTCGAGTTGTGAGCTTCTTCCATGATGGCTTTTCTGAGGTCATCTATATCTGGTACACATAACCTGTCATTTAGCTTCAAAGTCCCATCGCTTCCAAGAGTGAAAGCAATGATTTCTTTATTTCTGACTCCATCTTTTATTTTCACCAAATACGGATCCTCATCTTGCTTAGCCTTAACATGTGCAATAAGTGATGAACGTGCTAAGGCATAAGCAACCATATCTCCTCCTTCCGTCTCATCCAGTCTAATCCCGCCATTTGCCAGCTTTTGCACTTCTCGGCCTAACGGTCTCCTCTGAACTGATAAATGAGCTAAGACACCCATTGACTTTCTGTTGAGTGCGTCTGCTACCACATTAGCTTTGCCCGGATGGTAAAGGATATTGATGTCATAATCCTTCAACAACTCGAGCCACCTTCTCTGCCTCAAATTTAACTCCTTTTGCTTGAAAATGTACCGGACACTCTTATGGTCTGTATATATATCAGAATGCTCACTATACAAGTAGTGCCTCCATATTTTTAAAGCAAATACTACCGCTGCAAGCTCTAAGTCATGTGTTGGGTAGTTCTTTTCGTGGTTTTTTAACTGCCTTGAAGCATAGGCAACAACCTTTCCTTCTTGCATGAGAACGTAACCAAGCCCTACTCTGGAGGCATCGCAATAGACTGTGAATCCACCTAAACCTGTCGGCAAGGTTAACACAGGTGCGGTGGTCAACCTCTTTTTCAGTTCTTGAAAGCTCTGCTCGCATGCGTCTGACCACTGAAATTTAACTGCTTTCTGAGTCAGCTTGGTCAATGGTGCTGCAAGAGAAGAAAAACCCTCAACGAACCTCCTGTAGTAACCTGCCAAACCCAAGAAACTTCTAATTTCGGTCGGCGTTGTTGGCCTTGGCCAGTCCTTAACCGCTTCTATCTTCTGAGGATCTACCTTAATGCCTTCACTAGATACCACGTGGCCTAAGAATGCCACTGACTGGAGCCAAAACTCACATTTGGAAAACTTAGCATATAGTTCATTCTCTTTCAGAGTCTGCAGTGTTATCATGAGGTGCTCTTCATGTTCCTCCTTGCTCTTGGAATATACCAAAATATCATCTATGAACACTATAATAAAGGTATCCAAGTATGGTTTGAAGACTCTATTCATCAGGTCCATGAAAGCAGCTGGTGCATTTGTCAACCCAAAGGACATCACTAGAAATTCATAGTGGCCGTAGCGAGTCCTGAAGGCTGTTTTTGTGATATCTTCTTCTCTAATTCTCAACTGGTGATACCCCAATCTCAAGTCTATCTTGGAGAAGTACTTTGCACCCTGAAGTTGGTCAAATAAGTCATCAATTCTAGGCAATGGATACTTGTTTTTAACCGTGACTTTGTTCAACTGCCGATAATCAATACACATTCTGAGAGACCCATCTTTCTTCTTGACAAACAGGACCGAAGCACCCCACGGTGACACATTTGGCCTGATGAAGCCCTTGTCAAGAAGATCTTTCAACTGCTCTTTCAATTCTTTAAGTTCTGCTAGGGCCATTCTATAGGGAGGAATGGATATGGGCTGAGTGCCTGGTACGAGGTCAATACCGAAGTCTATGATTCTTTCTGGAGGAAGTCCGGGAAGGTCATCTGGAAAAACTTTTGAAAAATCTCTAACAACTGGCACAGACTGAAGAGTAGGCGCCTTTGATTCTGCATTAATGATATGAGCCAAGTAGGCAACACAACCTTTACTTATCATCTTCTGTGCCTTAAGATAGGAAATAAATTTGCCCACTGGTGACGTTGAACTAGCCTTCCATTCAAGGACCTCTTCATTTGGGAATTGGAACCTGACTATCTTAGCACGACAATCTAATGTGGCATGGCAAGAAGAAAGTCAATCCATACCCATGATTGCATCAAAGTCCACCATTTCTAACTCTATAAGATCAGCTATAGTATTGCGGCCTTGCATTGAGATTGTGCAACCCCTATAAACTCTCGTTGCTTTCACTGGCTCTCCAACTGGAGTAGATACTAAGAAGGACTCACTTAGATGTTCAGGTTCTAACCTAAGACTCGTAGCAAAATACGGAGTGACATAAGAATATGTAGAACCTGGATCAATTAAGACATATGCATTCTGTGAGTAAACTTGAAGTATACCTGTAACAACTGCTGGAGATGCCTCTGCACTCTGACGATCAAGTGTAGCATATAAGCAGGGTTTTCCCCTTCCCTGGTGGACTGAGCCTGAACCTCTACCCGCCCCATGCGCAGCCTGGTTCTGAGGGCCACGAGCTTGGGGTGGTGCAACTGTAGTAGCTGAAGAACCTGCTGGATGTGCTGCTCCCTATCATAGGCTCGCTGCAACTTTGGGCAATTAAATTTGTAGTGTCCCTCTTCAAGACAATTGTAACAACCTCGAAAACTCAACTTGCACAGCCCTGAAAGACTCTTTTTACAATTACCACAAACATCACCATACTGTAGCTGCTGGTTGACACTGCCTTGACTCTGAATAGCTGGAGATTGAAAACTCTGATTTTGATTGGACCTGCCACCAAGGTTCTGATTCTGACGAGATTGATTCACATAGTTCTGGTTCTTCTTGAAGTATGACCCACCACCTGACTGGTAAGAGGACTGAGCTAGTGCAGTTGTAGCCTTGTTAAATGAGCTATTTCCTCCTCCCATTGAACCATTGTAACCGCTGGATGATCGGGCCCTCTTGTTATGGTAGCTTTCCTTTTCATCTCTTCTTTGATGTTTCTTCCTTTCCATGTGCTTAGCAAATCCCACAACAGAGGATAAAACTGACATACCTGCTGCTGCTGCCGCTGTAGTGTCCTGAATGTGAATACCCAATCCATTAACGAATCTATCAATCTTTGCCCTTTCTGTTGGAATCATATGGGGAGCGTACTTAGCCAACTTGATAAACTCCATCTGGTACTCTTCTACACTCATTGATCCCTGCTTAAGTTGCTCAAACTAGGTAGCCTTGGCTGTCTTATCTTCTTCTGGTATAAAGATCCTTGTGAATGCCTCCTCAAATTTCTCCCAAGTAGGTGGACCATAATCCTCATCTCTCTCTCTTTCCCATATCTCGAACCAAGTGCCTGCCGTACCCTTCAGCTGGTAGGCAGCTAATTCAACAGCCTCATTATCAACTGCTTTCATCAACCGGAGTGCCCTTTTAACTTCCTCAAGCCATAACATTGCATCTTCACCAACATTGGTACTGTAGAACTCTGGTGGTGCCTCATTCTCCCTAGGACCCTGAGTAGCCATGACTGTAGTAAACATCTCCATAGCCCCTCTCATTGCATTAACAGCCTCACCCATCTCTGGTGGCAAGACAACTTGAGCTGGAACAACAGGTGGGGGTGGCATTTGGTTCTAGTTAGCTTGCTCATCTATCTCAACCTGATCAACCTGCTCCTCCGGTTCAACCTGGGGCGCTGGAGTCTTCTTAGTTGACTTTCCCTTCTTACTTTTTTTAGATTTACGCTGAGCCACCATAGCCGCAAGCGTTTCTTGATCAGCTGCTTGAGCTCTGGTGTTAGAATTTCGAGTACCAACCATTTATGTGAATTCAAAAGAATGAATAGATTAGAAGGATTCTTAAAGTTAAGCTCTATTACACGATCTAGAGTATGAAAGAAAGCGAGACTTTTCCTAAATGTCTGTAGCCTCCTGTTCATAAGTATGGCGCGCTTCATACCCATAAACAAGAGTCTACTGACACGGCTTCATAGACCCCTAGGACACTCTAAACCTGTGGCTCTGATACCAAGTTTGTCACGACCCATTTTCTGAACGAGTTATGACACGGCACCTGTGGGCCAGGTGAACCAGACCTGCTAAACTTTTCATACATCTTTCAAAAACTCATAATAATTTAAATAAATAATAACTCTGCATCTTATAATAAATAGTCAATATAACTTTAAAATACTTTAAGCGCTAAATCTTAAAATGTGCACCATAACCCTTCTAACTCATTGTCTATGAAGCCTCTAAAACTGGAAGATTGTCATATTGCACGACACATGAAACCCTCGGCAATACTCAACTGAACAAATAAAATAAATGAAAGAACTGGTAAGAAAAATGGATATGTCTCCGCTGAAAGCAAAGCGGAGCTCACCAACAACTGAGTACGTGAGGGAGAGTCCTAGCCTGTAGTCTGATCGCCTCTGTGACCTGCGTCTACGTTGACGAAGCCAACGTAGGTTCCAAGAAAAAGGAACGTGAGTAACGAATCGCTCGTCACCCAGTGAGTATCATCGACTCCCTCACTAAGGCCGAAACGAGAATCAATAAAACATGAGTGTATGAACTATACTTTAAAAACCGCTTAGACAGTAAATCATAATAAACTCTTAAACCTTGAAAATAGCTTATACTTTCTTTCTAGGGAGTACCACTCAAATCTGACATCTTTTCTTTCTTTCTCTTTCTAATCCCTGTGGCGTTCCATAGTTCAAAGTCCGACACGCTAGCATTCATTGCCCGACTATGGTAATATAACATAGTGCCCGACTATGGCACATACCTACCCTGTCATAGTAGTTTCGGGGTAAAACGCAACCCAACTATGGTCACGCTCCGCAGCCCGACTATGGCTACGAACAAGTTTACCCTTCTCAGAATTTAAGGTAGCTCCCAAAAATATTTAAAATATTGCTTGGCACCAAAGGCCTCAATTTGAACTTAAGCTTTCATTTAAAATCTCATCATAGCTTCATTAGCTTTCAAACACAAATAAATCTTGAATCATTTAATAATAATCATAGAATAACATAAATAATCTCATGAAATTGTACTCAAGTAAAGATATATGATCGGGATGTAAAGGAAGCTATGAAACATAATTCTAGATATTTGATACTAAAGAACAACTTGGAAACATTAATGGATAATGAACGTTTGCCCGCTCCAATCAAACGTACATTAACTTCTCTAAAGCAATTTATCAAATACATTAAAGACATGCACTTTGTGAGAAAAGCACCTTAGAAAGTGTATATCTCAACTCACCTCAAATTAACGGCTTTATTTCCCCTCTTTGAATTATCTCGAGTATTCAACCAACCACAATCTACAATTTAAATAGCTAAGGTCATTAATAAAACTTTACTAGTTTAATCCTCCACCATCTTGTTAAAACCATCCATGGTTGCCCTTATTACCCCAATAATTCCCATTACCATTGGATTCAATAATCATATGATATTCCAAAACTACTAATTAGATAGTTCAAGTATTGGGGATTACCTTTGGAAGAAATTACTTGAACCCTAGCCTTTAGAATTCTTGATAGAATTTTGAAATTGGTAAGCTCTTGAACTAGTAGCAGTTAAATTTTTTTTTGAGGTGGTAGCGGGAGCTCTCCTTTGATCAATATTGCAGAGATTATGGAATGTGCATAAGCTGCTTCGTCCTCTTCTTTATTGCTGCGTTTCTCCTTTTGCCTTAACAGAGGAGTACGTTTATTGTTCTATGGAAGTCCCGTAATAAGCCAATGTAGGCCTTGTTTTCCTTGGCCCTTATGGCCTTTTAAATGTAAAATTTTGCACAGAAGCCAATTTTTATGATAATTTTAATTTATGACCTTTTGTAATTTCCTACTTCAACTTTAAATATAGTTAAATATTTGCACTTCATCTATAATAAATATTGTAATATATCATGGACCTCATCATTTTATATGAAACGACTTTTCGTAAATATTTCTCACGCCAATAAGTGTCCGAAAACTTAGAAAATTTTGAGGAACGTCACACACATTCTAATTCTCGCCCCTTCAGCGTTTCGGGCGGAGCGCCCATGAATTTGTCCAGTGAGGTGGTCTGGGCGGAGCGCCCCCTGGCTGGGTGGAGCGCCTGGTTGCCTGCCAAGCTGGGCAGAGCGCCTGGTTGCTCTAGGCGGGGCGCCTCTGCCTGGATCATCCGGAACGGCTTCCAATTGCTTCCTTCTTCGAGTCCCTTCCTTACCAAGTGTAAATGCACTTCTTGGATCTCCTTAGCTTGGCTCCGTATGAAGGGTCTTGTGGGGGTTTGGTCGTTATCATCCTCCCCTTCTTGAGAAGATTCCGTCCTCGAAATCAATGCGCTCTCGTCCATGGCATCATCTCCTCGAATCCTCTCTTTTTTCCTCTCTTGGATTGTCACCGGTCACTCCCTCACTTCTCTCTTTCTTTTCTCTCTCATTTGAAGTGGAGTGACTCTCACTTTCATCATGCAATGGCAAGACAATAAGATTGTTTGCCTCGGGTTCAAGTACAATGGGTGACTTTGCTTTAGCCGCTTCCCTCAACTCCCTCATTCGCTTGTAGTCTTCCATTACTTGCCTTGGAGTCAAAGGTCTAAGCACATACTTCCTCCCATCTTGCTTGACCGTGTAGGAGTTGGTCCGACCATCATGTACCACACATCTATCATGTTGCCACGGTCTCCCAAACAATAGATGACAAGCTTGCATCGGGATAACATCAAACATGATTTTGTCTTTATAGTTCCCAATGCTAAGCTCAATCAATGCTTGCTTCACCACCTTCAATTCACCACACTCACTAAGCCATTATAAATGATATGGTTTTGGATGCTTTAGAGTGGGCAATTTCAATTGGGAAATCAAGGTTTGGCTCACTATGTTGGTACAACTTCCCGAGTCAATAATCATGGAACAAACTATACCCATGACTCGGCATCTAGCATGAAAGAAGTTTTCCCTTTGAACATTCTTCACCTCCTCTTCCATGAAAATGGTACTCAAGCTTCTTCTAACCACCAAGAACAATTGAGGATCTTCTTCGTCCTCTATAGCCTCCTTACAAGCAACTACTTCACTCTCCTCATTTTCGGGCTCACTATCTTATTCAGACACCAATTCTCCTACTACAACCATGGTTCTTTTTGTAGGACAATCTTTAGCGATATGTCCATACCCTTTACATGTATAGCATTGAGTAGACGTAGAAGTAGGATTGCTCAAGTGAGTTTTAGAGTTACCTCCCAATTGTGGTGTAGACTTCTCATATGTCCTCTTCACTTCTTTGCTAGCACTTGCACCACTTGCACTTGGAAAGTTTGCATTTGGAGTCTTCCATTCTTTTAGTTGGCTCATGGGAGTAGGAGTGCTACTCTTGTAACGGTTGGACTTTTCTCCCTTAAGCCATTGCTCGGCTTCAATTGCGGCTTCCAAGAGATCTTGAAGTGAAAGATAAGAATGCAACCTCAATTGAGAAGCTATACCATAGCTCAAGCCATTCTTGAAACGGATCATGGCTTGTTCTTCACTCTCGGTCTCCATATCCAATGTCATCCGGGTCTTTTCAAACTCATCATAATACTCATGAACCGTCTTGACACCTTGCTTTAGATCATAAAGCTTCTTAAGTTGCTCTTGTCGATACCTAGGAGTCATGTACTTGGTGTTCATGAGACCTCTCAATTCATTCTAAGTCACATTCACATGTACACCCGCTCTTCTTCTTGATCTCTTTATGGACTCCCACCAAGTAAAAGCATAAGACTCAAAAGATGAAATAACATAAGTACCTTTCTTCTCCTCGGTCATCTCGTTTGTGTCAAACACTCTCTCCATGAGTAGTACCCATTCTATGTATGCTTCCGGATCACAAGTTCCCTTAAATGTTGGAAGATTAAGCTTCACTCTATTGAGATTATTGCCTTCACGACCCCCTTGGTAAGGCTCCGGTTGGCCTCCAAAGTTGTCTCCATAACCACCATAATCCCTCCTAGCATTTCCTCCAACATATCCCATGGGTGGCCCTCGACCTCGGCCTCTACCCCTATCCACATTACGATCCCAATTCATACCTCGCCTAGGTTGATAGTGATCATCATACCCATATGCTTCATCACCATACTCGGCTTCCTCCCCTTCTTGAGCTTCATCAACTTGCTCAAGGGGTTGAACATTTCGAATGGGTCTTGGAAGTGGAATGTTTCTTTAGGGATTGCCCAAAATGTAGGGAATACCCGTTCGTTGGGGATTGCCCAACACTTGTTCATTTTTTTCACGGTCTTCCTTTACCCGTTGTTGATTAAGCAACTCAACTTTTTCCGGGGTAAAGGTAGGACTACTTGAGCCTTCACCGGCTTCAACTTGGACACTCGGGGTCCCTTTCTCCACTTGGACACTCGGGGTCCCTTTCTCAATTTGGACACTCGGGGTCCCTTGCTCAACTTGGAGACTTGAAGTCACCTTCTCAAGAGTTTCAATCTTTTGGCCCATGATATCCATTTTAGCAAAGATACTAGCCAAAGCATTCTTCACAAAATCTTCACCTTCGTTGGCCATTGTACCTACAAGAAGAACGAATGTTAGTGAAAACACCTCACACACACCCTCACGTGTATGGCACTCGGTTCACTCGTTTAGTGGGGGTGGATATTTCACTCAACTTGTCTTCTAAAGCTTCAAGTAGATGAATAACAATCCCTCAACTCAATCAAGCTACCCACGAGTCAATTGTACTCCAGGGTGAGTGGAGTTTATATGACTCTATTGGACGCTAAACACTTTAGAGTGAGGACTTGAGTCAAAAGATGTTACGAGTCTTCTTTGAATTCTATGCTCCAACTAGGGCACGAATCACCTAAAAGAAATAAAGAACTAGTGCTAATGAAGTAGGGAAGATACTTAGATAAGCACTAGTTAGATGTTAAGCAACAAAAAATAGGAAAAACCTAGGAAAACTACTCGAATCACACACCTTCAGGCCTAGGCGGAGCGCCCCTAGGCAGGCGGAGCGCCTACTCGAATCACACACCTTCAACGTGTTTTGCACAAATTCAAAGTACCTAAAGTTGTATATTGCTATAATCTTCAAACCCCAATGATTATCACACCCAAACAACCAACAAATCAAGAACAATCATCAATCAAAGGTTCAACAAGGGTTTTTCAAAAGGGTTTCAAAGTGGGTTTCGCTTTTTCAAACTTGGTGTTATTCAACTCCAAATCTCACGAAATTTGTTTCAGTTTGTTTGTTTTTTAATGTAGAAAAAACCCCTATAATCAAATCAACAATCAACAATCATCCAACCCATGAATTATCCCAAAAATCATCAGAAACAAGGGTTTATCAATTTTGGAGTTTTCAAATTCCAAATTTCTCAATTCCAATCCAAACCACGAGATTGTGGTACCCAAACGTCGGGTTTTCAATAAGGACCAATATTCTATAACACCCATAACAAGAATCAAACACACCAAAAAATTATGACCAATTTTTGAATTTTTGAATTTTTTTATTTTTTATATTTTTCTTCTTTCAATGACTTCAACAACAAGAAAACTAAAATAAAAGATACTAGGCACGAAGAATCAAGGGTCGGGGGTTCGTAGAAACGAGACCCGGGCCTTGCTCTGATACCAAATGATAAGAATCAAACCCGAAAAGTAAAGACAAGATAAAAAGCGAGACGTGGCTCGAACGATAACCCAAGTAGCACCGAAGAACTAGTTTCGATACACCCCGGGAGATTGTCAAGGAACACCTACACTAAGCAACTACTCTCGAGTCAACTAGAACCCGCAAGTAGGATGATCGGGGAGGGATCGATATTCAACTAGAATCCACTAGTAGAAGACAAGTCCCAAACTAGGTTGGTTTTCATAAACCCAAAGAGTTCAACTCTTTACAAAATTCATTCATCATTCAAAATAAACTAAGTAATGAAAGAGGCTATGCTAAGCTATTTATAAGGGTTTCTAGGTATATATTAAGTAAAAGTACTAAAATTCCCACACAATAGGCTTTAAGCTAAAAGACCACGTAGGGTCAAAATAGTCTTAACACACTCTAATTCTCGCCCCTTCAGCGTTTCGGGCGGAGCGCCCATGCTCTGGGCGGAGCGCCCATGAGATTGTCAAGTGAGGTGGTCTGGGCGGAGCGCCCCCTGGCTGGGCGGAGCGCCTGGTGGCCTGCCAAGCTGGGCGGAGCACCTGGTTGCTCTAGGCGGGGCGCCTCTGCTTGGATCATTCGAAACGGCTTCCAATTGCTTCCTTCTTCGAGTCCCTTCCTCACCAAGTGTAAATGCACTTTTTGGATCTCCTTAGCTTGGCTCCGTGTGAAGGGTCTTGTGGGGGTTTGGTCCTTATCAGAAAACAGTTGAATATAGCTTAAATATCGATATGGAGACTGCTTCAATTTTAGGTGATAATGCAGTTCAAATTAATACTATAATTTTTAAATTGAGAACTAGACTTTTCCATCTAGGACTTTTGAGGAGAGCTGAAATGTATATACAAAACGAAATGTTTTGAGTGCAAGTGTATGTCTACTTGTTTATTGGCTTTTGTTTTAACAAAAATACAAACGAAAATGCAAGGATGATGTCGAAAATTGTCCGTCCTTTCCGTACCCACACATACAAAAAGAGAAGATGAAAAAACAGGAGCAAAATGAGAAAAGAAACGGAAAAGGGCCAGATTTACCCCTCATGTTTAGTTTAATGTATTACACTATCTCCCGTTACACTATTGGAACATATTTACCCTCGCCGTTCAACTTCCCTAATTATTTACCCTTATCTTAACGACTGGGACACGTGTCAGCCGTTTAGACCAAAAGCCGAGCCTGCCTATCTTATAACCCAAAACCCTTGCCCATTCCCTTATAACCCGTTTCCCCTTTGCCCTTGAAACAAGAAGGGTCAAATTAAAACCCTCCTTAAACACCAACCACTTTCTCCTTCACGGGTGATTAGTCCTTCCACCATAAGAGCTATAAATTTTTTTCCTCTTCTTAGTACTTTCATAATAAAGTGGGTTAATTTCTGCAAGACAAGGAGTATAATGTCGAGTAGTAGTTGTTCATCGATTAAGAAGTGCTATTGTGGGGAGATTGCAAATCACTTCACTGCTTGGACACCTCGAAATGCTGGTAGGAGGTTCTATAAATGTAGTAAAGCTGATGTAAGTGTTAAATTCTTTTAAGAATTTTTTTGATTTACTTTGAGTTATGTGTTCATATAAACTTCTAATACTAATTGAAGGCTATGTGTGTTGTAAGATCAATTCATGTGGTTATTGGGAATCCGATGAAGAGCATTAATCGTAATCAAAACTTTAAAGTCGTCATTGGAGTCATTGAAGACCGAGAATGACAAATTGAAAGAAAGACTGAAGGCAATGCAAGCTATTGATCAAGCGAAATCTGCCAATGCTAGACTGTTGGAAAACAAGATGGCGAAGTTGAAGACGATCATTATGATCTCATGGGCTCTCTTTGTAGGATTTTTCATTGCGTCGATGTTACAGTGAACTAGTTTAAAGTAAAGTTGTGTTATTTTTGTTGCTCCTTAAATATTTTAATCCCAACAAAATGTAATGTTAATGCTAGACTGTTGTTTTTGTTATTAAAAGTTGGTTTGTGAATGAATCAAGTAATGTTCTTTGCCCATCTTTGTTTGTGAATTAAGTAATAACCATTGAATTAAGTAATGTGAAAAGGTGAATGGTGACTTTGTTAACTGCCAATGCTCTTTAAGTAATGAATCAAGTTCAGTGTAATCCCATCTTTGTTTGTGTTCAAAGTGTAAACCTGGATATACTTGAAAAATTCTAAACATGACTGTGCACAAAACAAGAAGTAGTGCATAACATTGATGACGTAGGATTCCCCAGGAAGTAGTGCATAACAAGTGCATAACAGGAAGTAGTGTAATACTAAACTTGAACTAGTGCATAACATTGACGAAATAAAACCATTGTCTTTTACAATGCTAAGTTGGATAGTCGGATGCCATATTATAACCATAAAAAGAGACTGCCAAGGTCATAATATGGCATCCAACACCATGCTTAATCACAAGCATCATAATTCTTAAAGAGTTTGCAAAAATCTAACAGTTAAGGTACTGTCAAGCATTAACTACATCAACAACAATAAAATATTAAAGACTGGAATTTCCCCTTCTTGCCTTGAGCTTCCCAATTCTTGCTTGCCTTTGAACTTCCAACAGATTTCCAGTAACAGCAGCTTGTCCTTGCCATTGTAGATTCTTGGGTTTGATTGTCAGGTTTGGAACACTAATACTATTCTTGTCACCAGTGAATTTGATCTTTCTTGTACCTGAAGCTTGAACTGCATCCTGCCTCATTTGCAGTCTAGTCTTAAGTTCAGAGATAACCTTTGGCCTAACTGGAGGGTCTGCATTCCTATCAAACTGATGGTATTCAAATGGAGCAGCCTCACTAGTTGATTGTTGACTATGTGCAAGGCCAGGTGTTGGTATGAACACAAAGCCACTAGCTTGGCTGCTTTGAGTCATTTCAGGGCCTGTTAGCTGAATTTCATCAGTTTCAATTGGCATTTCTTGCTCCATAAGCACTTCATCAGCTTCAATATCTTCATCCACTAGGGTC
Source organism: Petunia x hybrida (assembly GCA_037355625.1). Taxonomy (NCBI): domain Eukaryota; kingdom Viridiplantae; phylum Streptophyta; class Magnoliopsida; order Solanales; family Solanaceae; genus Petunia; species Petunia x hybrida. The sequence goes on along the minus strand of JBBBVM010000059.1, from coordinate 1,439,108 downwards.
CTGCTTCTCTTCAAGGTCTGCTTCCCCTTTTTTTTTTTGTCATTTTTTCCTTTGCTGGCTGCTTCCCCTTGGTTGCACCATTTCCTTTGACAGGTTGCTTCCCTTTATTTACCTGATTTCCCTTCAGTAAATAAATAAAATTAGCATGTGATTAATTAAAAACATAGTATCTAAGTAAAGTACTTAATACCTTATCACATGTTCTTGTGTTGTGGTTTGGTTGGCCACAGTTGCCACAAGTTAGAAGTCTACCCTTAACAAGTCCAATCAGTTTTCCTCTTAATGGCCTCATCTTTTTCTCTAATTCTTTTAGTTCTAGGTCTACCAGCCATATTCATCAAGTCTGGAGGCTCCATTGCTTGAGACGGATCAATCTTCCAAAACTTTTCTCCCTTCACTGGTTGCAGCTTGTGCCTATAGGTAAGGGTGTATGCCTCTTGACCATACCACCAATGCATCCTTGACAATGGGTCGACCTTCCTGTGAAGCATAGCTTTAATTGCATGAGCACATGGGATTCCTGAAAGGTCCCATGTCCTACATGTGCAGGTCTTGGTGTTAAAGTTCACAGTATGCCCATAATCCCCTTCATGCACTTCATAGCCGTCATCACCATTGTAGTTTACACTGCACCTTTGACCAATCTTCATGTAAGCATCAAACAGTTTTTTGCTATAAGGACTGACCTCACAATCCCATTGTCTCAATTCCTCTACACGATCCTTCAAAAGATTCATCACTTTAATCCTAATGTCCTCCAACATCTTGATGATAGGCTTGTACCTAGCCTCCAAAATCCAGGCATTGAAAGATTCTGTGAAGTTGTTGTCAACACCAAAGTTCTTACAGTAAGTGTCAAAGTAAGACCTGCACCAAAGCCGGACAGGGTACTTAACCAAAGCATCAGTAGCTTCCCTATTCAGACTCCCTATGGTGTTCATCTGCTCATCAAGATCCTCCTCAAAAGTTGCCCAGACACTCCACCAAAGGTACTTCTTAAGTTCTTCAGATTTGTATCTCTTCATCCAGTTCTTCTCAATGTGTCTAACACAATATCTGTGTCTTGCTTCTGGAAGCACTTCTTTCATGGCTTCCACCAATCCCTTTATCAAACACAAACAGCAGAGTGAAAATTAACTTAGCATGAATTTAAAAAAATAAAAACAGAAAATAAAAAATCAGTGTAATAAGAAATTGTGACATACCTTTTGCATGTCAGAAATAAATATGAATCCTTCTCCATCTTTGAGTTCCAGGGAGTGTTGAAGCATTTGCATGAACCAAATCCAAGTTCTGTTTGTCTCTTTATCAACAATAGCCCAAGCAATAGGGTAAAAATAGTTTATGCTATCCTGACCAACTGCCACTAAGATTTGACCTATTACTTTCCCTTTCAGAAATGTACCATCTAATCCAATGAAAGGTCCCAATCCTAGTTTGAAACCCATCTTCAAAGCATTAAAACAGATATACATCCTAAGGAATTTTCTTTTTCCTTCAGCTAGAGCATCCTTGGATATGTTTATTACTACATCACTTCCGGGACTACTCTCTCTCAAAGCATTAGCATAAGCTTCCAGTTTGTTGTATTCATCATTAAAGCTCCCATCTAAAGTCTCAAGAATCATCTTCTTAGCTCTCTTACATTTTGAATGACTAACATTTAGCTCAAATGCAACCTTCAGTGCTACCCTCATTTCCTTTACCTTAGTTTTTGGGAAATTTTGCAACCTATTCTTAAAGTAATATGCTATTGTTGCAAAATCTGCTCTAGCATTATCATAGGCAGTGTCACAATCATGTTCTGATTTCAGTGTCTTAATTTTAACACCTCCACTCCCCTCCTTTGATATCAAACAAACAAAATGGCAGCCTTTAACACACTCATACCTCACCCTAGTTCTGTCACTTTTCTTTTGCTTCAGCCCTTTCTTATTGATTATTGCATACAGATTAATGAACTTCCTAGCTTCTGGGATGTTCTTAAAGGACATGCCCAAATACAACTCTCTATACTGATCAAGTGACTCATTAATCTGTCTAGACTTTTGTTGTTGTAGTAACTCTAACTCATCAGAGTCATAGTCTGAAGAGTCAGACTCTGAATCGGAACCAAATTCACTCAAGCTGCTACAATCAGTGGCAACCTCCTCTAGACAGTCATAATTCTCATTATGAACTATAATATTAGGGATACCAAAAACAGGAAGCTCACTTTCATCAACAGCAAATAGATTAATGACCTTAAATTTATCAGATATAAGTTCCAATAAACCCTAATACCTTCATCCCCTCCCAGCTCATACAACTTACCAAAGGGGGAAGGAATAACTAATTGCTGAACCCCAGAAAATCCTAAGACACTAACAAACTCATTGACAATATCAATGAAAGAGAGGCAGTCTGAATCATACCCATTCCAAGTGTGTACCAGCTTCTTTGAGTAGAAGACTTTAGGGCTTCTAATCCAATCACCTCCATAATGAAAGTTCAAGTCAACCAGCACCATAGCAACTAATCTGCAGTTATAAATGACAAGAATAAACATGAGGGACTACCAACCATAAACAGGAAGAAGACAATATTAAAAAAGAAGAATAAATAACAGGCACATGCAAAAAAGACACATTAAAAAGACAACATTAAAAAAGAATAAGGGAGTGGACAATAAAAAAAGGGAGGAAAGGCAGCAACACAAATATTATAATAACCTATTATGGTCCCCCCATTATTAAGACACATTAAAGGGACAACAATATTCTACCATAGACCAGTCCCACATCCCACATTTTGTAAGCTTTAAATACATGCAACCCCATAAAAAGGACCACTATCATAAGTAGCTACAATATAAAACAGATTCAGTCATGTTGTAACTCATAAAAGACAAGAATTTTCGATTAAAATACATCAAACCCTAAACCATAAATGAAATTCTAGAAACCCTATACTACCAGTCAGCAGATCCAACAAAACAACCCTAGAAACTATAACCCTAACATTAACAATAAAAACCCTTTCATGTTCATGAAATCAAAGACCTAAAAATCATGTAGTCGAAAAAATTAAAATACTAACTGGGATCTAAATATACACTCTTCAATCAACAACATAAATGTAAGAAAATAACAGAATAATCATGTGTTTAACATCTAATCACTTAGTCGAAACCCTATAGAACCAACTAATCAAATAACCCTAAAACTAATGATTAAATAGATATTAAGTTTGAATAGTATAAAATACGGGTAAATTTCTTAAATTTAGCAAAGATAGAATCGCAGTCAAAGATGGTGTCTTTCCGCGTTCTTCATCAGCCGCATATGTTTAGGTTAATTATTTGTGTAAATAGTAAAAGGAGGGTTTTACTTTGATTATATTAAGTGGATGTGTCGTTTAGTATTTGGGTTACGGGTTATAAGGGAATGAGTAAGGGTTTCGGGTTATAAGATAGGCAGGCTCGACTTTTGGTCTAAACGGCTGACACGTATCCCAGCCGTTAAGATAAGGGTAAATAATTAGGGAAGTTGAACAGCGATGGTAAATATGTTCCAATAGTGTAACGGGGATAGTGTAATACATTAAACTAAATATGAAGGGTAAATCTGGCCCTTTTTCGGAAAAGAAATATATGTAGGAGTCCTTTGAAAGATTTTGTTTTACCAAAAACTCTTTATTTTTCTTCTTCATTTTCTCCTTCATCCTTCAAAACATCACTTTTATGTTTTTCCACATCTTTTTTTCGGGAAAAAGGGAATCTAATGTCCCCTAACTTTTTTTTTTGGTTAATCATATAGCATATGCTAATATTAAAACGATTAATTCAAATTCACATTTGTTATAAAAGTCTGCTTGACTAAGCTTCTAGAAAGTCAAAAGTACCGACTTTTTTTTTTCTTCTAAAAAGTGCTTATTTTGAAAATTTGATGTGTTTGACCAAGCTTCTATGAATAAAAATAAGTACTTTTGAATGACTCTGCTGTGGGAAAGAAGCTGAAAAAGTAGCATTTCCTAAAAGAAAATATAGAAGCTGTTTTTAATTTCAATCATTCCAAAACTATTCTTATAAAAAATACTTATATTCCTAATTACTCCTATAATACATTAATTTTCTCCTTGTTTCATCTACGCACATCTACATCATTATTGTTAGAATCTTTGAATCAAATTACATTTTTAACATACGACTTTAGAATATTCAATTATATATGCTATTTTTGATTTTTTTAATTAAATAAAAAATTAAATATAGTCATTAATAATAAATATTTAAAATTATTATCTAGTTAAATAACTGTAAAGTGAATCATTACATGTTCTTATTCATAATTTAATACTCGAAAGACTTTTTCAAAAGTTTAGTCAAACACAACACTACTCAACTATTGACAAAAGTGCTTCTCAAATAAGTTGGTCAAACACAAACTGTTACTCTACAAAAGTATTTCTACGAAAAACACTTTTGATAAAAAGCACTTTCAAAATAAGCAGTTTTCTAAAATTTGGCCAAACAAACTTTAAAAGTTTTAACCTCTCAACCGAAAAAGAGTTATATTTTCCAGACTTTGAACATGAAAACTTTGATTAAGTATGCAAAAAGTTTTACCAATTCACAAAACATGATATAATGTCCCTTAGTCATTAAGCTTGGCAATGGCATTAGAAAATCGTTTGCGGAAAACCCACTGGACCCCGCACTTTCCAAATCAATTAAACACCACACATACCAACCAACATACCACATGGGGTGTCCATCATAATCAGCAGAATCCCTGTTCTGGTTGTTTTTATCTTCTTTATTTTATGACATGATCATTCTTGTTTTTCTAGTTCTATGTGAATTATTAATTCGCTAAACATTACTAGTATTTAAGTTCATAATCTTGATTGATATGCTCTCCATCCCGGTTTACATGACCTTGATTAGCCAGTTAAAGAAATGACCATTTTTTAAATTTAGAAATAATATAAATTTAAAATATTAGTTATCTTAATAGAATGTTTTTATAGCAACTGTATCATATTTATAATTACAAATTTTAAAATTTATTTCTTTCCTAAACTTAATACCAATAAAATATGTTCGAATAAATTGAAACCGACGAAGTATAGCTCCCTTTTGGACATGATTTGGGATTTGGGATTTGGAATTTGGGAAATTGAAATTTTGTTTGGACATGCATTTTATTTAGAACAAAATTTGAAGTTTGTGAGAGGATTTCCCAAAAAATCCCAAAAACTGGGTTGGGTCCCAAAAAATCCCCAAAAAACACCCAAAAACACCCCAAAAAACTATAAACAAACGCTAGCTAAGATTCTGTGAATTCAAAATTTGTTTAAGTTCACTTTGTAACTGCAAATGATCAGTTGCCTGTAGTAAATAAATTGGTTAAAACAAGTCAGACAGAGTGTGCGTGGAGAATCAATGCGCTGTCAATAGAAAAATGTGCTTAATGTTTCACATATGATTCCATGAAATTACAGTTGTTTAAGCCCACTTTATAACTGCAAATGATGAATTGCCACAAAACAAATCTACTTAAAATAAGTAGAGAGAGAGAGAGGGGGGAGATGGACAGCAAGATATTACTAGATATAGAAAAAAGTGCTTTCATAAACTTGTTTGTTGGTTACTCAAGTTCATTTCTGCAATATTTATGATATGATGCTACAGATAGTAATTATAAGCTTCTATTCCCATTCATCTGTATCCAATTTCTCTTTCTTTTTTTATTTAATAAAATGTAGAGTTATTTGCCGCCAAATTGAGGGTAAACTCTATTTTGGTTGTCAAATTGTGTTATGCTATATACTCCCCGTTTATCTTTATTTGTCCACTTTCAGCTTTTCACTCCCATCAAGAAAAAATAAGAAAATTTAAACTTGACAAATATACCCTTATTAATTATACTTAAAAAGTACAAGATATTTACTCATTGGGAAGGAATTTTGAAAATTACAAGGTATTTAATATCAAGGGAAAATTAATAATAATATAGCCAATCTTATCTTGAATTGCTAAAAGGACAAGTAAACTTAAAATTTGACTTTGATGAATTTGGACAAGTAAATATAAACGGAGAGAGTAGCAAGGTATGAGACTTGAATCATACATCGGTCATATGGAGGATAGATGTGGGGTTTATATAACCTTGGACTCTTCACCTTAATAGTTATTTTTTGAGATATAATTCTCTCAAAGTTGTATGATAAAATAGTTAAGATATGAGCAAATTAATCAAACATGGTCATAGAAAAAGTAGTTAAGATGTGCACAAACCAGTCGAACATATTTATTGCTATTAATCAACAAATACGGTAATGTTTCAAAAATACGAGAAAACGCGTGAATGGCGCCGAATATGAGAGTTGGCAATAGATAACTAGGCCCCCATACACTGGTCTCTTTATTCACCAACCCTTTTCAGTAGTAGTTATTTATGTACTGCTTCGTATTCAAACTGCTCCACTCTTTTTGAAGTTAGTGAGACAAACCTATCAAGAACCCAAAAATAGGAAGACATAGATTCATACATATACACATTCTTTTATTCTTTCCATTTTAGTTGAAATACACTTAGCTAGCCTTTAGCTAAAACATTGGTATGTTCCCTTTTCTTCTTAGTACTTCTTTTTTTGTCTCATTTCTTGTTATGTTAAAGCTGCTGCTATCTTTTTTGGTTCTTACTTGTAGTTTTGAGCTGAACACATTCATATATACATTCTTTTATTCTTTCCGTTTTGGTAGAAATACTTGGCTAGATACTAAATCCTGGTACCTTCTAGGTAACAACTGATGAGTGTTTATCCAAGCCAATAAATGTACTTAACATATGTTTATAAATACATTTTTGTCATTTAATCATGGTTAATTATTTCATATTCGCACCTTATTAAATCAATTAACCATGGTATTAACTTTTTATCGTATGTTCTCATTTCTTCTTACTTCTTCCTTTTCTCATTTCTTGTTACTCCCTCCGTCCCAATTTGTTTGTCATAGTTTGACTTGGCACAAAGTTTAATAAAGTAAGGAAGATTTTTAAAATTTGTGGTCTAAAATAAGCCATGGATATTTGTGTGGCTATAAATGAGTCAAAAAGTAAGTTTGGAGTTGAATTATTGATAAATTTAAAAATATGACAATCTTTTTGGGACAGACTAATAAGGAACAAACAAAATGGGACAGAGGGAGTATGTTAAAAGCTGATAGCACCTTTTTTGGTTCTTACTTCTAGTTTTTTTGAACATATTGTAGTCTTGCTTACCTATCAAGAACACAAAAAGGGAAAGGAAAGATTTATATATACGTTCTTTTATTCTTTCCACTTTAGTAGAAATACTTGGCTAGCTACTAGCTAACACTGGGCATGTTCCACTTTCTTCACACTTCTTTTGTTATCTCCTATCTTGTTCTGTTTAAAGTTGCTGCTCCTTCCCTCCTAATGTATGTGAAGCTGTTTGACCGAGTATGGAGTGTAAGAAATAAATGAAACTTTTAAAACTTGTCGTCTAAAAACAAGCTATAGCAATTTGTGTAGCTACAAATCATCTCGTTAACGGCGAGTAGGAAACATAAAGTTGAATTGTTACTAAAAATAGAAATATGTCATTCTTTTTTGGACTGATTGTCACATAAACTGGGACGGACGGAGGGAGTATCTTTTTTAGGTGCCTACTTCTAGTTTTGAGCTGAACATGTTTAAGTAATGTGTATGACATTCCCAATAGTCTTTTTTGCTATGTACTTCCAATGTTTGTGCTTTCTGTTGTACTTGAAGATATGCTTACATAATATGTGAATTCGGAATTTGCAGGTATATTTTAAAAGGGTTGGGATAATTATTCTTTCATTGCTGCTCCAATGGGGAAATTGAATTTGCTTCATCTGCTTTGTGGAATCTTGGTTTTTTGGAGTGTCTCTGTTGTAAAAGCAGAGGATGATTATAAATACTTCACATGGACTGCCACTTATGGAATGGCTTCTCCACTTGGTGTTTCCCAGCAGGTTGGTGCTATTTTACTTTTATTATTGTCTAGCTGGATGCTCTTTATTTTATGTTCCTTGTGTTCATAGGGTTAATCAAGAACTTGAATTTTCTATTGAAAGTTTTAATCTTTGAACTTGTAGGTGATCCTTATCAATGGTCAATTTCCTGGTCCTAAGCTTGATCTTGTCACTAATAACAATGTTATTCTCAACTTGATTAATAAGTTGGATGAGCCACTTCTGTTGACATGGTGAGTTTCCATTCCAATCTCTCCCTTTATGTACTCATATTGTATTGAATGACGAAATGGTTTTCTTTCACAGTACCATTTCTAACTATGGCAATAGTAGAGCCATCAGCAAGCTTTAGCGTACCTAATGATGTTGACGAGTCATTGACTAACATAACATTTGCTATTCCCCTTCCACCAGTAGTAAAAGGAAACGAGAATAGCTGAGATAGTCACTATAAGGCTTTTCTTTTTGTCGGTATAGCTAATATACATAAATCAAGAGTTAGATTGTTGTGATCTTTATCATTGAATCCTTGAATGTGCAAGTTCGCTTGAATATGGCCTAATCTTTTTAAAACCTACTTATTAACTGTAAATTTTGTTATAATGCACTTGAGACAATTGACATGGAACAGAATAGACTAAATTGGGATTGACTGCATTCACTGAAATTTTCTTTAAGAAGAGCTAGAAAGTGTAGTCTTACATTTTGAATTGCTTATTATGTTTAGGAACGGAATCAAACAGAGGAAGAACTCTTGGCAAGACGGAGTTTTGGGAACTAATTGCGCTATTCCTCCAAACTCAAATTACACATACAAGTTTCAAGCTAAAGACCAGATTGGAAGCTATACTTATTTCCCATCAACACAATTACACAGAGCTGTTGGAGGTTTTGGAGCACTTAATATTTATGCAAGATCTGTAATCCCTGTTCCATATGCAAAACCTGCTGGAGATTTCAGTTTACTTATTGGTGATTGGTACCAGACCAGTCATAAGGTGAGCTACTGCCTAATTCTTGCAGTCTTTTCTGTGATAGCTACGTCAGTCATACGGTAGTAGTGATTTGTGTTGTACCTAAGCTTTTGGCACTAGACATTACAAACTCCATTTTTATCTTAGTTCCTTGGTGGAGGAGCTCGTTCACCCATCTTTGTTGCAAGTAGTACACATTACCCACTTTCTAAGGGATTTTTGTTGATAATTGAGAAATCTCCGAGGGCCAGGGACGCGCGGTTCCGAACTCGATGAATATGCCCGCCACTCTATCCTTCTCATAGGCTTTTGTCCATGTCAAGGCTCGAACCCGAGACATCACATGTTTCATTTTTACCAATAGACCGAAGTGCTGGAGCGGACTTTAACAGGCTTTGACTCAATTAGCCCCTCTATGTTTTAACCCCATGACAGAATAGTTTTGATCATCTACTGATATGTATTAATACTTTCTTTCTTGATATATTTGGGACACATATTGAAATATATTTTTCATTCCTTTCCATTATATCTCTGAAGATTTTGATGCAAATGTGATGTCCTCATTTTAAGCTTTTTGACAAAATGTCAAACCAGATTAAGAAACTGCTTGAAGGAAATTAAATGAAGTTTTACATTGCTCTCATGTAGGAGGAATTTTTAATAAAGTATACTCAATTTTTTTATATCCTGGGGACTTGCAGGCATTGCAGCAAATATTGGATTCAGGGAAGTCTCTTCCCTTCCCAGATGGTCTCCTTATAAATGGACAGAAGCAGTCAACTTTCAGTGCCAATCAAGGTTATTCTCAGCCTTTCAAAGCAATCTTCTCCGACACCTTTGTTCGTTACTGAATTTCCGTTCACCATGGGAAAGTGCTGCTGTTTTATCGTCTAGAAATAACAACTCATTAACAACACCAATCTTGCTTTTGCTCTTCAGGACAAACATATTTGTTCAGGATTTCAAATGTGGGTTTGCAAACTACCATTAACTTCAGAATTCAGGGCCACAAGATGAAGCTGGTCGAGGTTGAAGGATCCCATGTCATTCAGAATTTATACGATTCTTTTGATGTCCATGTTGGTCAATCTTTATCGGTCCTCGTCACATTGGATCAATCTCCAAAAGACTACTACATTGTTGCATCTACAAGGTTTACCACGACCGTTCTTACTACCACTGCAGTGCTCCACTATACAAACTCTCAAACACCTGTATCTGGACCTGTGCCAGCTGGTCCAGCTGATCAAATCCAGTGGTCTATAATGCAAGCCAGAACTTTCAGGTACATATCATCCTACCGCCTCCTCACACCAATGTATTAATGTCCTCCCAGTACTTTTAGAATCCTGGCTTCCTTTATTGCACTGAGTGATGTATTTAGGGAACTTTTTCATTCGATTCACCCTTACTGCACATTCATAAACTGCTATGGGTGAAGGGTAACCTTGGAAATTTTACCAATAACAATGGTAGCACGATAAGTCGAGAAAACTTCAGAGAGTAAACTATTTATTTTGCAAGGCAAGTAACATGAGTCTCCGAGTGCTGTATCCTTAATGGAGACCACAGTAATGTTTATTGCTTAGCATTTCGAGTTAAGGTCCGCGTACACCTCACCCTCCCTAGACCCCACTTGTGGGATCATACTGGGTATGTTGTTGTAGCATTTCGAGTTAAGCATATAGTTTGGAATGGGGAAAGGAAAGTAGACAGGTATGATGGTTAAAACTCTTTACTAACCTAAATTGTTTCCTTTTGAAGGTGGAATCTGACATCAAATGCGGCTAGACCAAATCCTCAGGGTTCATTCCATTATGGGAACATTACAACTTCAAGGACAATTGTGCTTGCCAACTCTGCACCACTTATCAGTGGGAAGCAGAGATATGCTGTCAACGGTGTCTCTTATGTTAATCCAGACACTCCTCTGAAGCTTGCTGATCACTTCAACATCCCTGGAGTGTTCAGCTTGAATTCCATTCAAACTGTTCCAACTTCTGGTACTCCATACCTAGCTACAGCTGTGTTGCCAGCTTCTCTCCATGAGTTCCTCGAAATTGTTTTCCAAAACGACGAGGACACCATGCAGTCGTGGCATCTTGACGGCTATGATTTCTGGGTTGTAGGGTATGTCAAAATCCTTGGAACAATTTTCATTACACCTGGTGTGAGAAAAGATTTTTCTAATCTAGCTATTGTTGATATCTGCAGTTTCGGTTCAGGGACTTGGACACAAGCTAGTAGAAAAGAGTATAATCTCGTTGATGCTCTTACTAGACATACTACACAGGTAATCCCAATTTCCTCCTTGGCAATGCAACTGTTTCGGGTATAACATCCTGCATAACTAATAGAATCTCTGTCTAAAAAAATTTCTATGTAACTAAGACAACGTTTGTTCGTCGTTATTAAACTCCGTGTTGAATAAGACTTCAAGGATTCTGTCATTTCCCCAGAAGTTTACTAGAAACCAAACAGTATATTACTAATTCCAGTATAGCTTATACGGGAATTTATGCAAGATTTTATATTGGATAGGAAGTGAGATTAGATTACATGTTTTAACAATGCGTGGATTAGATAACTAAAGATGAAAATGCCCTTAAATTACGCAATCCCTGCATAACAATCCATGCTCTATTATCCACTACTCAACAATCCCTATATTATTGTTCACCTTATAAGCAATTCCAGTTTTATAATCCGCGCATAACTATGCCATAAACCAAACGAGTCTTGTGTTACTAGTGGTTCATGAAAACTGAATAGCAATCCGATCATCCAATGTTTCTTGCAGGTATATCCTAAATCTTGGACTGCTATATTTGTCTCTTTGGACAACCAAGGAATGTGGAATTTAAGGTCTGCAATGTGGGATAGGCAATATCTTGGACAGCAGGTTTACCTCAGGGTCTACAATCCAACACCAAGTTTAGCTAATGAATATGACATACCTAACAATGCTCTTCTCTGTGGTAAAGCTGCTGGTAGACATCCTTAATTTGATTGAAATATCAGTCTTATGTTTTCTTGGTCATAAGAGGTTGACTACAAGATTTCCGGAAGTCTACAGAAAAAGTTGGTGCTAAATGACCTATGTGAGAAGCATAATTATTCTGATAAAGACGTTCCTCAGTAATATCATTATGACTCAGAGGTCATGTGCGAGATATGATGGCAAAAGAAAATTATTGTTGCTTATGTTGTATTACTCCCTCCGTCCCAAAATAGTTGTCGCTTTAGGAGAAATGATTTGTCCCAAATTAGTTGTCTCTTTAGGATTTCAAGACTAAATTTACTAGTTATTTCCAACTATACTCTTAATAATTAAAATAATTCTCAAAGAAAGTTAATAGCCAAGTATTAAATAAGGGCAACATAGTAAAATACACACCTTATTTAATGATTTTCTTAATGGGCGTGAAAAAGCTGAAGGCGACAACTAAAATGGGACGGAGGGAGTACATCACAAGAAAATCAGATTAATTGTATGTGTATTATGTGATTTTTGTCTTAAGCTCGTTCCTTGCACAGAATGAAAAAGAAGATGGTGAGGGTCTGTCGCTTTGAACTTCTAGGAACCAGAACTGATTTTTAATAAACTCAACATTACATATCACTTAACCGAAGAAGTGATTATATCATATGTAAAACACATGCGCACTCATTACTTTATGCTTCCACTGAATCGGAGTAATTTTATGTGCTTTTAAAACAATTGTAACAACTTTTATTTGCCAATTACCATAGATATTTATCCGAGATTATGGTCTGTGAAAAGCTATTAAATTGGGACATGTTTATGCCTAAAATTGAACGTCTAAGCTAGCGTTTGGATATAAATTTGGTTGAAACTTGGGAATTTGAGTTTTTGAAATTGATATGAAAAAGAATTTTTGAAACATAAAATTGTGTTTGGACATACATTTCACTTGAAAAAACATTTGAAGTTTTGTGAGTGAAATATACAAATTTCTCAAAAAATTCCACTTTTTGGTTTTTGGGACTTTTTGCTCCAAATTTTGGTCAAATACTATAAACAAATAGTTTTTCTCCCAAAAGTCTCCCCAAAAAGTATAAACAAATGACAGCTAAGTTAAACACTTATATTTATGAATGGGTCAAAAGCAATACAGTAAAATACGATGGAAAAGTAAGTAAATAGAGAGGAAAATAATAAACAAGAAAGTAAAGAGTTTGATTCCTTGAGAATAGCCGGATTCAGTGGTGAATCACTTGATGTACAATACAATATAAGGAGGGGGTATTTATAGTAGTGATTACCCCAGTCCTAATTATGGTAAAATACAACGATCAATGAGGATCATGGGCCTATAAACTCAGGTCTGTGGTATATACGAAACCCTAAATAGGAGACTGTAACCCTAAGGCGACAGGATGTATGCCTTGCGTCCTACGCCCGTACCACCTGAACGGTCGTAACTCGTAGAACAGGCGTGTATCCTCTATGCCCGGTGACTTGTAGGATAAGTCTAGTCTCGTATCCCCGTAATAATAGGTGGCGTATTTTTGCCCAAACAGTCAGTCCCCCCACTTGCTGAGTGTTGACACAAGCAGTCAGGAAGTGAAAGAGGTATATAAGACGGATGTGAAAGATATCTCACTGACTCTTTGGAACTCGCAGCCTCTTTGACCAAGAATGATGCTGATTTATTTGAGAACTCCGTGTGTCTTTCATCTAGTTGGTTGATGTTGATTCCATGTCCCTTTCCAAGAATGTCTTTTGTTGCGCCGAATCGTTTCATATCTCAGGCCATAATTACGCTTGACCGTTTCATGATCCGTTCTTATCCCTTCCAGCCTATAAATAGAGGCTTCGTGATAGTGGCAGAATTACAAATCCTTTTCAGAGAAATACTTCATCTTTATCTTTTTCAAAGTTTCTTATGAAAGAATGGCTCTTCTATCTTTAGAAATATTTTTCTTTGATCTTGGTTTGATATCCCCAGAAAAACTCCTTCATTCTGAATAGATGGCGTATGAGAAAATTGTAGGAAAAAGACCATCTGCAGTTATCTTCTTCTTTTCCTCCATCAGTGATTGGATGAACAAAGATCCCGGAGTCATGAATTTTGATCGGGATTCTAATGATGTTCTTCGGAATGTCTTCATCGTGGCATGTACACTGATTACGATGTGCTCTTCTCCTAACACATCGGTTGCTATGATATTCCTCTTGTCATGTGGGGACAGGACGCTTGGCCCTTTCAGCTGTCATGAGCTGGTATTCAGGTAGCTCCTTTGACGGTGTAGGGTTGAAGCCTACGTGCCTGGCTACGTTCAATGGCAGACAAGAGGATATAGCTTCGAGCCTTGGGTGGATTAATGAGTCACCAAGCTCTAACTCTACTCGTGGCTTAGGGCTGTCTCTTGGTTCGGTTGAATTTCCATTGCAACGTCTCATCGGCCGCTTGCCGTGGGATACCCGAGGGAAGAGGCTCCATTGTGGTGGATTACCAGCTCGAACCTTTCCATCCTCGATGAGCTCCCAACTGCGCTTGATAATCTGCGGGGTAGTGTACTCCTGTTTGACTAGCGGGGGTCGAAGCAGATTTTCAGGTTTTTTTTCGAAAATCTGTGGACGTGATGGGGGAAGAATTTGTCTGCGCTCAGACGCTTCTGAGGACCCTTGCTTTGATCAAATGTACGGGCTTCAGTTGTATCAACGGCCGCGAACCTCGAAGAAATGCTCGGGAAGACATATCTCCGGCCGCCAGGAAGAGCTCCTGACTACTTTACGGCTTATAGCTACAATCCACATGAAGAACCTTCAGTCGTGCATATCCTACGGAGCTTATAGTTTTTAGCCTTCCCTTTCCATTTTTTGACAATTGTTATGAACAATGTTGTATTTAGGAAGTACTAATTGTATATTATGAGCCTACGAGCTGTTTATTATTAATGAAATGAATGTCCATTAATGTTTTTATGCGTACTTGTGTAGTTTAAGAAGCATGTCTTGTGTGCCTTTCTAGGATAGTGTCTTTAAAAGACGGGCCTGTGCACTGAAAGGTGCTTCATTTGCATCAGTAGTTGACGGCTTATATTGCACCTGTGATAGACGGCTGTTTTGTGCCCACAATAGGAAACAGGGCATTTTTTCGTTCCGATTCAGAACGTCGTTGCTTGTTTACTCGAGTATTTTAAGACTTTCTGGCACTATGCGGGCGGGCGTCCCCACCGACATGTAGGTGCGATTTATTTAAATTGATGAGTTCAACTTACGAATAATACTTGGTGACTGAGCTAGACGTGATCTAGCTCTAAGCGACTAGTTTATCCTTCTATTGTAGTGAAAAGTAGATGTATTACTTCAACTTAGGTTTGGCCGGGCTATGAATAATTGGATCGTAGATGGATCTGAATTGTAGTTTGTAAAACTGACTAAGTAAAATAGTAGTTTTATTGATAAATAGGGGCGCATGGCCTGAACTGTTGTGGGTGAAAAGCCGTAACATAACTGATAAGTATGTAAATACTGTGATCAAAATTTAAAAGAAACTAAAAACTTAATTAAAGTAAATACTGAGAAGAATTGTACTTCCATCGTTGAACGGAGGAATCTGCCAAGGCTCCCTCGTCGGAGGGTGCTGAGCCTCGATATGTAATCTGTGGACCACTGACAATCCGATGGTATAAATCCCCGTTTATTAAACAATAGTAAACTGCCTGCCTCCGTAGCTATATGCTTTCTAGTTTGTCTTCAGGGAGTATTCCCTTGTCCAAGTAGTTAATCAGTGTGTGACGCTGTTTTGAGGTGGAACATGTTCTTGGAACTTCAAGGTTCATCTGGTCCGCAGGGGTCAGTTCAATCACTATCTGCTGGTCGTCTAAATCAGTGTGTAAATCCTCGGGGACTTCACCCTCGTTTGAGCTTTCCTCCTTATAGACAAACTCCCATTTTTGGAAATTTTTCAAAAGTGATTTAATTTTCTCTTGCCGATCCGGTGCACATATGCTCTCTGTGGTAAAAACATCATTTGCTCAACTGACTACCAACTGGGAACTACTGAAGAGACCGACCTCCCTGGCCCCCAATATGTAGGCTAAGTCAAGAACTTGAGTTATGGCCTCATTTTCTGCTTGATGCATGGAACTTTTGCAGCCTTGCAGAAGACCTTCCCAGTGGGTGTCTTGATCCATAAATCAAGGGTGGCTTCTTCTCCTTCGAGATCCACGTCCGTGCAGATTCCCCAGTGCCCGGGCTCGAATGTCCCTGCATATTGGATTGATTCCTCTGCCTTTGCTGCTAATTCTTCCACAAAATCTGAAGTGAAGCCTTCTAAAACCCGTTACTGGATGGCCGTTCGCAGTTGATAAATGATATCATATTCTACCTGTTCTTCAGCCCATTCCGCCAACCCTTTTGAAAGCCCAGGTCTGGACAAAATGTCCTGTAATGGTACCGAAGAAACCACACTGACCGTATGGTTGAGAAAATACGAATGCAACTTCTGGGTTGCCATGACCACGACCGCGATAAACTAGATAGGTTGAGGCTAAAGCCCATCCGGGTATGAAAGTCCTTTGCTGGAATACTTTATGGAAAATTGTCTCCCATCTTCTTCTCGTACAAGCACCGCATTTTATGAGGATTCTGAAATTAAAACATACATCAACAGATGTTCTCCCTGAACCGACTCGGTGATTGTCGAAGCTGCAAGATTGCACCTTGACCCGACTCAATACCCAGTAACAGTGTATCACCCATAATGGTTCTTCGTGCTTTACCAATACTTCGGTGAGCTGGCACCATAGCTTTGCTGCCTTGGGGATTAGCTGATTCATCCCTGACAGCCATTCCCCCAGCACACTGATCTGTATCCTAGCCATACGCT
The DNA here is from genome assembly GCA_037355625.1 of Petunia x hybrida. Lineage (NCBI taxonomy): Eukaryota > Viridiplantae > Streptophyta > Magnoliopsida > Solanales > Solanaceae > Petunia > Petunia x hybrida. Next base: position 1,422,261 of record JBBBVM010000059.1, on the reverse strand, counting down.
CCATTGTTTTGTACCAGAAGGATTCCTCATCGATCATATTTACCTTGGCTAATCGTCATGTACTCTATTGGATATTGGATAGTCTCCAGTCGAAGTCCGTTCACTCCGCAAGTCATTAATTTCGTGCAAGGTGGGGTATCTGAAAACTTAGTGGAGTGTTGAGGGTACTTCCTTTACACTATGTATCTAAGGCCATCCCAGGATGGTATCATATGATATATCACAGGTGAGTACCTGGAAGGAGGTTATGCTCGTCACGCCCGGGATATGAATCGGCAGAGCTAGTTCTCCAACAGGTTCTTCAAAGAGGCCGTTGAAGCTGATTATCCTGCGAAGGCTTAGGATCATCTGATGGTCTTGGCCTAACTTCTGTAGTACCTCTCTCCGAATAGTGTTCACATTACTTCCTAGGTCAACAAAAGCTTGCTTGATCTGAAGATTTGATACCCTTATGGGGATGGTGAGAGCGTCTTGATGCTCTCCTTCATCCTCCGGACTGAACACAATAGGGCTATTGAACGATTCTAACTTTTCAGTCCCCTAGGCCGTGATAGGTCTTGGGGTCGCGAAGATTGCATTAATGTTATGCTTGTCCCTAAGGTCTAGTGCTCTCGATTGCCTTGGTCCTTCTTCAATCAAATCCTTGAGGTGTCCCTCCTTTAATAGATGCTCGATTTCTAACATCAGGGCCTTGCAATTGACTGTGGCATGGCCGTTGCTATGATGGAAGTCACAGTAGGCCCTTGTACTCCTCCTGATTACTCCTTTTAAGATGGGCAGCCACCATACTTTTGGTCCTAGTTTGCCAAAGTGATTGGCAACCAGTTCCACGACAATGGCTCGCAAACTAAAATCTCGGAAGCTACGGGGCTCGGTTCGTTTCTCCTGGGATCCGGGCCCCCGATTATTCCCCTACTTTGCCGTTCCTACTTGGCTTGGTGTCTTTCCTTTTAATATTTTTCTGTCCCCCACTCCTTCCAGGGATGGACTTCCTGCTCGTTTTCTTCGTTCAACTTTAGGGTTTTGAGAGTGTTCTGGTTCCAGGCGGAGCTCTTCAGTGTACCTTTGATATAGGGCACTCCATGTTGACACAGGATGTTGAGTGAGGCTCCACTGCAATTCCCTAGTAGCTAGTGACCCTTTGGAATTTAGGCTCTGTCCAAAGGCTACCACAACAATATTATCGGGGACTGGAGGAAGCTCCATGCATTCCCTTTGAAACCTTTCAAGGTAGTCCTTCAACAGCTCATCGTCATGCTGTCGAATCTCAAAGATGTCCTCCATACGCTTCTCCAGTTTACGGGTGCCATAATGTGCTTTCTTGAACAGATCTTGCATCTGGGTGAATGACTCGATGGAGCCCATCGGTAGCTGAGTATACCAAGCAAGGACACCCTTAGTCAAGGTCGAGCCAAACCTCTTCACCAGAGCAGACTGGATTTCTTTCTCTGAGATTTTATTACTTTTGACGGCTGTATAGTATACAACAATATGCTCGTCCGAATCTATTATTTTGTCGTACTTCAAGTTATCCGGCAGGCGGAAGTGCTTTGGTATGCGCATCAGTGCAACACTTGCTTTATATGTATGCTTATAAAACTTTTGCTCATCTACGGTGGTAACCTGAGGTGGTGCACCTGGTACACTGCCAATCCAATCGTGGATGCCCTTCATCTCCTTTAGGTTGTCCTGACTAACAGGTATTCCTTTGAGGTCTTGGTTATTGACTGTCGTTGAGCCTCCAAAAGCATCGTCCATATTGAGTCTACGATCACGAGCGGACGCTGGTATATCGTTCATGGGCGTTGGTCCTCGCAAGGATGCTGGCCTCTGAGACGATCCAGCGAAAATTATTTCTAACTTTTGAGATATACTCTCGACCATGTTGACCGAGTTCTGCTCTGCCCGTTCGATAGGGTTTTGAGAAGATTAACAAGAAAACCTCTGAGATCAAAATTGCCTTTGCATGATTGATCGCCTTCACCATCGCTGGGCACATGGACTGGCTTCTTGCTAGGATCATTTGGCTACACGCTGGGATCACCTGGATCCTGTACAGACTCGTCTACTGCATCCGCAGTGTTCCTTGGGGTGTTGTCGTCTGACATGACTACGTCTTTTTCTCGTAGAATACCTATAATTGCCTAGGCCCCAGGGTGGGCGCCAAACTGTTTATGCCTAAAACTGGACTTCTAGGTTAAATACTTAAATTTATGAATGGGTCACAAACAATGCAGTAAAATACGATGGAAAAGTAAGTAAATAGAGAGGAAAATAATTGACAAGAAAGTAAAGAATTTTATTCCTTGAGAATAGCCGGATTCAGTGGTGAATCGCTTGATGTATAGTACAATGTAAGGAGCGGTATTTATAGTAGTGATTACCCCAGTCCTAATTATGGTAAAATACAAAGACTAGTGAGGCTCATGGGCCTATAAACTCAAGGCAGTGGTATATACGAAACCCTAACTAGGAGACTCTAACCCTAAGGCGACAGGATGTATGCCTTGCGTCCTACGCCCGTACCGCATGAACGGTCGTAACTTGTAGAACATACGTGTATCCTCTATGCCCGGTGACTTGTAGGATAAGTCTAGTCTCTCCAAATGGACTCTTATTCCCGTGATAATAGGTGGCATATTTTTGCCCACACTCGACATTTCTTTTCTGAATGTTGTTTTATTTGGTTATTCTTTATACATATACATATTGAAAATATAGTAAGTTTCTTGCTGCAACAAGTAAACATTATTTAATATATATATAAAGCCTTTATACTAATGTTAACGTAAAAATTTAGTCCCGTAGTCTGTTTTCATCGCGTTAAATGAAAACTAGCCAGCGGCATAAAACTCTTTGAAGACTAACCAAATCTGGAAAAATCCTAGTATTTTATAGTGGGATTTGTGAACAAAGTTTCAAAATCCCAGTATTTTCTACTGGGATCACTTAACTATGAATCTTAGTATAAAAAACTGTTCAAAATCCCAGTATGATCTGAGACTTTGAACTAAACTCCAGTAAACATGAGTTACAGGGCATGTTCTCAAAGCTGGAATTGTTGGGGCAGATATTGGATGATGCAGGGCCTGTTTACAAGCTCACTGCCTCAGAATCAGAAGTTGCATATCGCGATCGCGAAGGACATGACGCGATCGCGCAAGAGCCAAAGACTGTTCAGTGCGATTGTGAGGGCTCAGACGCGATCGCACATGAAGCTGAGGAGACTGCTCTTCGCGAATACGCGACCTAGGCCGCGTTCGCGAAGCCCTGGTGGCCAATACATTGCGATCGCCAGTTTTTGGCACGATAGCACTGAGATGACGACCAGAATTCCAGTTTGGGTTTAATGACTTGTATTTCAGCCCACTTTAGGGGCAATTAAGGCATTTCATGCCAAAATTGGAAAGGCCACTATTTAAGCCTCATTATGATTTTTCTCTAGAGTTAGATATTGATGAATATTAATTATTGTAAGGTTCTGGCTAAAGCTTGTTGCTTAAGCACTCTTAACTTCCTTGATTTGCAATTGAATTATATTTAATTGTGGATCAATTAGTATACGTTCTTTTTTGTTATTGTCTTAAGGGGGATGATTAGGCCTCATCTCCTAATTAATTTCCTTAATTCCAAATTAATCAAATTGGTTCTTGCTTTTATTTTCTTTAAATTTCTTGTTATTTCAATTTCCTTAGTTTAGATTACTATCATTTGGTATCAGAGCTCGGATCGGTGTTTGTTTCTGCAAACACTATCTAGGTTTTGTTTATCAAAATCTGAAATTACAAAAAAATAAAAATAAAAAATCCCAAAATTTTGAGTCATAGATTTAAGGTTTCTTTAGATGAAATTTTTGTTAAAAGTTGTTGGTTATTGATTCTAGATGTTGTGTTTCGAAGGAATCGAACAACAAACATCATTGGAGGCATCAAATTGAAGATTCAAGAATTAGGGTTCTTCAAGTTCTTCAACAAGAAAATTGGGGTTTCATTTTGGGTGTTGATTTTGAAGAATCAAGCAGTGGGGTTTGTAGTGGATCACAAGGATCATATACCTCAAATTTGAAACAAAAACGAGCTGGTTTGTGAAGATTCAGGTGAAGAATTTTTTTAGAATTTGGATTCTGCATAAACCCAGGTTCACTCTTCGCGATCGCGCGTGCTCAGATGCGATTGCGTGGTTCTGACCTTATTACTCATCGTGATCGCGAATCTTTCAACGCGATCGCGCAAGGCTGCCGAATCCTTCTTCGCGATCGTGACAAACAACACGCAATCGCGCATGTCAGGAAATTTTCCACTTACAGATTGCTTAAAACAGCCCCTAAACAGTTTCAAACCACCCAAAATCAGATCATAAACAAAATTTCATCTGAATCCAAAATCATTTCGTGCCAATTCGATTCGTGTTTTTCTCTTTTTAACTTCGTTGACTTTCCTAAATTCCAGTCCGATAGCTTTAATTGTACGCTCTTTGATACATCAACTCCATTCCATCTCGAAGTAGATTGAATTCGATTGTCAAAGATTGGAATTGAGTGCGAAAAACAACTTGATTTTGGCAAGAGAGGTCAAAGTCAAGTGTGGTGAGAACATTTGAGCGAGCTAAAGTCAATCATTGAGTATAAATATGAGTGGGTTGTGTGCAACCAAACGAGTGTAAATACTTAGAGAGTGAATTGGTGAGGACCTTTTTTTTTACTAACGTTGTTTGTTTTGATTGTTTGTAGGCACTATGTCTCAAAAGGAAGGCGAGATGAACATGGAAACAAACACCATGTTTCAAGCGATCATGACCCATTTGGATGGATTCTATGATGAATTCAAAGGGGTCAAGAACACCGTTGAGGACCTAACTCGCAAGTCTAGGCTCCGAGAAATGGGAAAACAAGTGGTGGAGTCACCTTCGACCGCAGAGGTGCCAGGTGATGGTCCTAGTAGGCTTTATCGAGCTAGTGACCATTATTCTCAAATAATTTACCAAGACACCTACTCTCCAAATGTCACTACGCAAGCAAAGGATCCTTCTCATGATCCTCCAAAGCATGATCCTCCAAGGAATGATCCTCCAAGGCATGACCCTCCAAGGTATGATCCTCCAAGGCGTGAAGGTGTGGTGCGCCAACAAGTTGGTCGTCAATATAATGAAGAATCCTACCATTCAGTTGAAGATTATGATGATGATCAATTCTTCTACCCAGTGGGAGCATAACAAGGAGGTCATATGGGTCGTGGTGGTCGATTTGGAAGAGGTTACCAAGGGAGAGTGTTCCGTGAAAAGAACCACTATGACTATGGTGGTCAAGGGGGAAACCAGAGATATTATGATGAAGATAGAGGATTGAATACCATCAAGATCAACCTTCCAACCTTCCAAGGAGGTAGTGATCCCGAAGAGTATCTAGAATGGGTTGTCAAAATGGAGCGAATTTTCCAAACCAACAATGTGCAAGAAGCTACAAAAGTCAAGTATGTCATTACTCAATTTGAAGGCTATGCTTCTACTTGGTGGGAATCTAAGCATAGGCAAATGGAGACTCATAGGCTACTTACTGATGGTGGATGGGTAGCATTGAAGGCAATGATGGAAGATCGATTCCTACCCAAGAACTGTGATGAAGAGTTTCTCAAGAAGTTCTACAACTTGAGGCAAGGAAGCAAAAGGGTCCCAGAATATATTGATGAGTTTGAGAAGACAAGGGTAAGGGCTAACATTTAAGATGGGGACCGATTCCTCATTCCAAGGTTTTGTGGGGGGGGGGGGGGGGGGGGTTGAATAGAGATATCTTTTCTCCCATGAAATTACACAATTTTGATTTCTGTATGATGCTTTCCAAGCGGCACTTAAGGTGGAGAGATGGCTCAAGTTGGACAAGTCTTGAAAGTCCAAGGGTACCCCTTCCAATTGGAACAAAGAAAGAGACAATGTGAAGACCTATTCACAGTGGGACAAAGCAAAGGAGGCGAGACAAGAATTCAAGGGCCAATTTGATAATGCCAAGCCCAAGGAGGAGCCAAAAGTGGGAGGTAACAAAGCTAAACACGAAGGTCTGTCTAACAATCAATGTTATAAATTCAACGGGTGAGGCCATATGATGAGGGATTGTCCCAATAGGAGAGCCATTGTTGCTTTGGGCAATGGTGGTTATAGAACGGATGATAGTGATGTAGAGGAGATAGATGGCGATATTCCTTGTGAAAATGACTTTAACGGGTGAGGAGAAGATAGTGATCATCTTGAAGATGAAAATATTGTCTCTCTTATTGTAAGGAGGATAATGGGGGTGCAAGTGAAGAAGGACTTGGATCAAAGGGAGAACTTGTTTCATACTCATTGTAGGATCGAATGTGCTATTTGCTCTCTTATCATTAATAGTGGGAGTTGTGTTAATTTAGCAAGTGCTACTTTGATTGAACAACTCAAGCTTCCCACTAGAAAGCGCCAACAACTCTATAAGCTACAATGGTTGAATGAATGTGGAGAATTGAAGGTGACCAAACAAGCTTTAATCAAATTCAAGGTGGGAAACTACCAAGATGAGGTCTTGTTTGATGTAGTTCCAATGCAAGCTTGTCATATTTTGCTTGGTAGACCTTGGCAATATGATCGCTTAGCAAAGAATGATGGCAAGACTAACAAGTATGCTTTGGAGTTGGAGGGGCGAAAGTACATCCTTAACCCTTTTGACTCTGGTTCAAGTAAGTGAGGGAAATAGGAAGATGAGGGAGTTGAAGGAGAAAAGAGAGAAAGAGAAGAAAGAGGGAGTTGACGGGGAGGGGGGGGGGGGGGGGGGGAAGAGTGAGAGTTACCACACAAAAGGGTGAGGAAACAAAAGATGGATTGAGTGTACTTTTGTCATGTAAGGAGTGTTGGGGTTAATTGGAGGAGGGGATGCCTTTGATCCTCCTTATGCACAAAGATCATGGTTTACTTACTAATGAACTAACCTCTTCTTTGCCTAGTTCTATTTCTTCTCTTTTGCAAGGTTATGAAGATATCTTTCCCGAGGAGTTGCCTAGTAGATTGCCACCACTAACAGGCATTGAGCATCAAATTAACCTCGTTCCAGGTTACCAATTTCCCAACAAGGCCTTGTATAGAAGCAATCCGAAAGCCACAAAAGAACTTCAAAGACATGTGGAGAAGTTGCTTGAAAGAGGACTTGTGAAAGAAAGCTTGAGTCCATGTGCGGTTCCGGTCATTCTAGTGCCAAAGAAAGATGGGGCTTGGCGCATGTGTGTTGATTATAGAGCCATCAATAAGATAACGGTAAAGTATCGTCATCCTATTCCTAGGCTAGATGATATGCTTGATGAATTATGTGGGTCTTGTATATTTTCTAAGGTTGATTTGAGGAGCGGGTACCACCAAATCCGAATGAAACCGGGTAATGAGTGGAAGGCGGCCTTTAAGACCAAGTTTGGCCTTTATGAATGGCTTGTCATGCCTTTTGGCTTGTCCAATGCTCCTTCAACCTTCATGAGGTTGATGAATCGTGTGCTTAAATCTTTCATTGGGAAATTTGTTGTAGTGTACTTTGATGACATTTTTATCTATAGAAAATCCCTTGATGAATATGTTAATCATTTGAAACAAGTGTTTGATGTCTTGAGAAATGAGCAATTATTTGCTAACTTAACTAAGTGCTTCTTTTGCGTTGACAAAGTTGTGTTTCTTGGCTTTGTGGTTAGTGCAAACGTTGTGGAAGTTGATGAGACTAAAATGGAGGCCATTAAAAATTGGCCCACTCCTAAAAGCATTGGTGATGTGAGAAGTTTCTATGGGTTGGCTAGCTTTTATAGGAGGTTTGTGAGAGGATTTAGTATTACAGCCGCACCGTTGACTGAAGTGATAAGGAAGGATAAGCCATTTGTATGGGGAAAATAACAAGAAAAACCTTTTGTGAAAAAATTGAAAGAAGTGCTTAGTTCTACACCTCTTCTTCAATTGCCTAATTTTGATAAAACCTTTGAAGTTGAGTGTGATGCAAGTAGAGTAGAAATTGGAGCCATGTTGATGCAAGATCAAAAGCCTATTGCTTATTTTAGTGAGAAGCTTAAGAAGGCCACCACCAAATACTCCACTTATGACAAAGAGTTGTATGCTTTATTAAGGGCATTGGCCAATTGGCAACACTATTTTTGGTTAAAAGAGTTTGTCATTAGAACCGACCACCAATCCTTGAAACACCTCAAATCCCAAGAGAAGTTGAATGTGAGGCATGCCAAATGGGTGGAATTCCTTGAAACCTTTCCTTATGTCATCCAATACAAAAAAGGGAAAGAAAATGTGGTGGCGGATGCTTTTTCAATGAAGTTTGTGCTTCAATCAAGAAGGCATGTGATATTGAACACTTTGGGATCCAAGCTCATGGGTTTTCAAAGTATGAAAGGGATGTATGCTAATGACCCAGATTTTGGAGAACTCTATGATACTTGTGAGTTGGTGGAGAGGGGAAGGAGGATCGCTATATTGTGCGGTGAGGAGGAGCAAAGTGAAAACAAAGAGAAGAAGAGATTTCATAAATTTGAGGGGTTATTGTTTAGAAATGGCAAGTTGTGTGTGCCTAACTCTTCTTGGAGGGAGTTATTTGGGAGAGAAACTCATGATGGAGGTTTGATGGGGGCATTTTGGAGTGAGAAATACTATTGAGATTCTCAAGGAGCAATTTTATTGGCCTAGGATGAAGGTAGATGTTGCAAGAGTGTCTGACCAATGTTTGGACTGCAAGCAAGCTAAGTAGAAACTACTTCCACATGGTTTGTACTCAACCCTTCCCACCCCTTTGGGTCCTTGGCTTGCCTAGGACCAAAAGAGGAAAAGATAGCATTTTTGTGGTAGTTGATAGATTTTCCAAAATGACACATTTCATTCCTTGTCATAAAAGTGATGATGCATCCTATGTTGCTAACTTGTTTGTTGAGAATGTGCTAAAATTGCATGGAGTTCCTAAAACTATTGTTAGTGATCGGGATTCCAAATTCCTTAGCCACTTTTGGAAGGAATTGTGGGAAGGCTTGGCACTAAATTTTTATTCTCTACATTTTGACCTCCCCAAATCGATGGCCAAACCGAGGTTGTTAATAGAACCTTGGGAACCATGCTTAGGGCCTTGGTTAAAGGAAAACTTCCATCTTGGGAAGATCATTTACCTTTGATTGAATTTGCATACAATAGAACCATGCATACTTATACTTGTATGACTCCTTTTGAGATTGTATATGGTTTTAACCCCCCTAACTCCCTTATCTCACCACTTTATCTCAAGATGTGATTGTAAGCTTAGATGCCAAGACAAGAGCTGAAGAAATGAAGAAGCTTCATGAACAAGTGAAGAAGCAACTTGAGAAGAAGAATCAAGAAGTTTCCAAGAAAGCCAACACAGGGTGAAAGAAGAAGATCTTTGAACCGGGAGATTGGGTTTGGGTCCACTTTCGGAAAGAGAGATTTCCCAAAAAGAGAACAAGCAAGTTGATGCCAAGAGGTGATGACCCTTTTCAAGTCCTTGAGCGCCTCAATGATAATGCCTACAAGATTGATTTTCCTAGTGACTATCAAGTGCACAACACATTCAATGTGTGTTACTTGTCCCCATTCGAGATTGATGCTTGCCGAACGCTCAACACACACCTCGGCTTGAGGTATGAACGGTCATTGCAATACAATTTACCCAACTAGGAGTCGGGGTCGAATCCACAAGGAACAAAGTGATGCGATCAAAGTAGTGGAGGAACTAAACCTATTTGACAAAGCCAAACTAGGATAATGAGGTGATGGAACGATATTAACAACTACAAACTACACTAGGAAAGCAAGTAAATGTGATCTATGGTCTTCTCACAGCCAAGGAAAATAAGATTTGAGCCTAGGATGCAATTATAGCATGGGGTTTATATATTATGGCCGAGTCGTTCTAATGTAATCCCTAGAATCCTTCCGGCCTAGAAGGAATTTACCTCAACGGCGCTCGTCAAAGCCATGGCTGAGCTTATAAAGCACTACTCATTACCCGAGGAAAGAAGACCTCTTCCGAGCGTAACTTCTTTTAGATGAGTTAGTCTATGAAATAGCCTATCAACCCAAATCCTCGCTAACTTCACTATTCTATGCTAACTAATCTCTTCCGAGTCTTTAACTAGCAAAGTAGACAGACAATTTAAGTGTGGCGAGTACAAAAGTCAAGCAATCAAAACAATGGAAGCTAGATAATCAAAACCCAACAATATAAATTCCTAGTCATGACTCATTCATATATTCATGTCCAAAATCATACCAATTAACAATACAAATAGCCATGAAATATATTCACAAAATCAATTCTTCAATAACATCAACAACACCAAATATATTCAATACAAAGCATGAAAGTAAAGAAAGGAGTACTAAGGGTTGAGAATTTCTCAATGGTTTGCTCCAAATCTTCACTCTCTTGGTATTCTTGTTGATGGATCCTTGCTTCAAGATTGGAAAAATGGCCAAAAGATGAGCCCTAGGTCGTGCAAAGGGCTGAATATATGTTCCCAATAAGGCTAATGTGAAATTACAAAACTGTCTAGCGCAGTCCAGACGCGCAACCTTCGCGATTGCGTTCTCCTTGGCGCTATCGCGCTTCATCTCTTTTTCCTTCTGCGTGATCGCGTTCCACCTGGCGCTTTCGCGCTGTATTCTGCAGAGTTCTTTTGCGATCGCGATGAATTATTTTCCAGCCAGAAGCAGAAACTTCACAGATTGCCTTGTTTTGACTTGTTTTTCATCTATTCATCACCACAGCGTCAATATCCTGTAAAATGCAACTAAAACATGATAAGTGCGCGTATTTAATCAATAATGCACAACAAAAGCTCAAGTAAATAGAAGGTAATGTGTGACATTTTTCCCACACATCAATGCTCAAACAAATTCGTGGACGAATTATTTTCAAGAAGGGGAGAATGATGCAACCCGAATGCGACTAGATCCTTTACAAGGAGCCAAGAAAAGGAGTTACAGGAGTTACGAGGCATGTTCTCAAAGCTGGAACTGTTGGGGACGATATTGGATGATGCAGGGCCTATTTACAAGCTCACTGCCTCAGAATCAGAACTTTCTCATTGCAATCGCGAAGGACATGACGCGATGTAAGAGCCAAAGACTGTTCAGCGCGATAGCAAAAGCTCAGACGCGATCGCGCAGGAAGCTGAGGAGACTGCTCTTCGCGAATGCATGACCTAGGCCGCGTTCGCGAAGTCCTGGTGGACAATACATCGCGATCTCCCAGCTTTTGGCGCGATAGCGCTGAGGCGACAACCAGAATGCCAGTTTGAGTTTAATGACTTGTATTTCAGCCCACTTTAAGGGCAATTAAGGAATTTCATGCCAAAATTGGAAAGGCCACTATTTAAGTTCATTATGATTATTCTCTAGGGTAAGATTTTGATGAATATTGATTATTATAAGGTTTTGGCTAAAGCTTGTTGCTTAAGCACTCTTAACTTCCTTGATTTGCAATTGAATTACATTTAATTGAGGATCAATTAGTATAGGTTCTTTTTGGTTATTGTCATAAGGGGGATGATTAGGCCTCATCTCCTAATTAATTCCCTTAATTCTAAATTAATCAAATTGGGTCTTGCTTTTATTTCCTTTAAATTTCTTATTATTTCAATTCCTTAGTTTAGATTACTATCATTTATTCCTGAACATTTTTAATCATTTATGTGAAAATGTGAGTGCTTTAGGTTTCCGTCAAATATTTAACAAACTCTAGTTATTATATTTTAATGAGTACTTAGAAAAAAGATTTATCGGAAACTCACATATAAAAATAAAAAATTTCCAGTTTGTACTACTTTCTTTTGTTTATTTTAGGCGTTTTTTAGTTTCTTTACATGAATTTTTGCTCTTATTGGTTTCAAGTTGTGTTCCGTGCACTTTATGGGGTTGCATTTTATATGATTTAACAGACTTTTCTGGTGTTTTTAATTAATTTTTTTTACATAGTTCTCGTAAATTGTGACAACCATAGTCAATTAAATGTGTGATCGAGACAAAAATTAATTACTCACTTTTTCTAAATTAAAAGGACTAAAATTAATCATGTGTAAACTTAAAATACTATTTTAATTCTACCCCTACATATAAGGGGTCGTTTTTGTCATTTTCTCAAATCTATAACATCAACCGACCATTGTGAGAACAACACACTTATGGTAAAATTAACTCCTCTATAACAACTCTACTCAAATATTGATTGATGCCTTTCTATATAATATGCTAATTTGAATTGATTTTACAAATTTTCACTCTTCCGCGAGCTGCCGAGAGTTGTCGCGATTTGGGGTATTCAAGTGTGATGACATTTGAGGAGGTTAAGGAGACAATTCGTAAAATGAGACAGGGAAGAGTGACCGGCCCTAACGAGATTACGGTAGAATTTTAGAAGAGTGCAAACAGGGTAGGTATGGAGTGGCTATCTAGGTTGTTTAATGTCTATCCTTAGGTCGAAAAAAAATGTCTGAAGAATGGAGGCGAGGTACTATAATTCTGTCGTACAAGAACAAGGGTGATATTCAAAATTGCAACAACTATATGGTTATCAAACTATTAAACATACTATGAAAATTTGGGAGAAGGTCATAGAAAAGAGGACGAGGAGAGATGTAACTATTTCCGAGAATCAATTTGGATTCATGCTTGGGTGATCGATTACGAAAGTCATCCATCTCCTGAGGAAGTTTATAGAGCTGTATAGGGACATGAAAAAAACTTACATATCGTGTTCATTGACCTAAAAAAGACTTAAGAAAAAGTTCCAAAGGAGATTTAGTGGAAAAGTTTCGAGTCTAGAGGTGTACATACGGCATACATTGGAGTGATTAAGGACATGTATGATGAATCCTAGACACGAGTGAGAATGGTAGGAGACTCAGAACACTTCTCAATGGGGTTACATAAAGGGCCAGCACTTAGTCTTTTTTATTTGCTCTGGTGATGTATGAATTAGCATGGAGTATTCAAGGGGAGGTATCATGGTATATGTTTGTTTGCAGATGACATAGTTTTGATTGACGAGACTCGTGACAGAGTTAATGATAAGTGGCGCGGAGACATACTTTGGAGTCTAAAGATTTCTGGCTGAGCAGGACAAAAATGGAGTATATTGAGTGCATGTTTAGTAATGTAGCAAATAAGAGGCGTGGAAGTGACATTTGAAACACAAACCATCATGAAGAAATGAAGCTTCAAGTATCTTGGGTTAATACTCCAAGGAAATGCAGAGATTGATGAGGATGTCACGCATCTTGTAAGAGGGGGTTGAAATAGAGGCTTGTTTTCGGTGTTATATACGATAAGAAAGTGCCACATTGATTTAAGGATAAATTCTAATGAGTGGTTGTTAGACCAACTATGTTGTATGGGGTGGAGTGGTTGTCAGTCAAAAAAATCTACGTTCAGAAGATGGCCGTAGCTAAAATAAGGATGCTTAGATGGATATATGGGCATATCCAAAAGATAAAATTAGGAATGAAGTCATTAGGGATAAGGTGGAAGTGGGCTCAGTGAAGGAAAAATATGGGAAACGAGGTTGGGATGGTTCGCACATGTGCAGGAGAGGAACATAGATGGCCTAGAGAGAAGGTGCGAGGTTGGGAGCTGGGTCTACAGAGAGGTAGAGGTAGACCGAAGAATGCTTGAGGTAAGGTAATTAGGCACGACATGACCCGACTTCAAATTACCGAGGACTTGATCCTAGATAGAGGAACATGAAGGTCAAAGGTTAGGATTGAAGGTTAAAAGACAATTGAGAATTTTCTCTCTTGTCGTTTGGGATCATAGTTCTAGTGTGAGATTTTAGAGAATCTAATCACTATTATTGTTATTTTTCTTTTTATCTTATCATTACCTTTTGAACGGTTGGTTTCTTTATTCTTGTTAGCTTTAATAATTTTATGACATTGTTTTCTTTACTTGGTGTTTCTATATTTGGATTATATATATTATGTAATTTCTTTCCTTTCCTTTTCTAAACCAATTTTTCAAAATTACTATTTTTTTGAGCCGATGGTCTATTGAAAATACCCTCTACTTCATTCGATATATGGGTAAAGTGGCCATACATCTCACCCTCTCCAAATCACACTATGAAATTATATTAGATATGTTGTTGTTGTTGTTGTTTCACACTTCCATTGCTAGTCATATATTTTAATATTTAAAGCACTAGCTACAACTTTGGTGTCTTAAAGCTAAATATAAAAATAAAACATCTACGATGCCAATTATAAGTTTTATAGTTTTTAAATATATGACATTTTGCCTAATTTTTATCTATAACAGCCAAATAAATTTAAAACTCACTATTATGAAGTGTATAATAACAGTCTATAACTAACACAACCAAGGAAATAATCTGGACAGATTTTAATTACTTATAATTTTAATTAAATTTTCAGAAAATTTAGTTAATTTGCGGAACTTTCTTTTTAATTATCAGTGTAATAAATGAGGAAGAAGTCCAAACATCAAAGCAAGACTTTTAAACAATTTGTCGCTGCCACCCACGCAAAGGCCCTCGATCAAGAGAGGAATTATTAATCATGAATTGTGAAGTTTGCCAGCTAAAAGAACTTGTAAGTTTCTAATTTTCTCTCTTTACTTAAGTTTGATCATAATTTCATTTTTTTTTTGGTGGGGTGAAGGATGTGGAGCACTTTGAGATACGAGAAGTCCTCCGATGTAAGTTATTATTATTATTCCAAAATTGCTACTTAAGTTCAATTCATAGCTTATTTTGACTGAGAGCTTCATACATGATCCTTGGCTTATTGAATTACTGAATCGAATACCAATATGGAATTCCACCCCCAGTGGCGGAGCCACATGGTGGCCAGGGTGGTCAGGCGACCACCCTTCGCCGAAAAATTATACTGTGTACGTGGATTAAATTTAACTATTTATGATTAAATATTACATTTTGAACACCCTTGTCATAACTAACCATGCTAGCCTAGTGGTGTAGGGTGGTCAAATTTAGTTAAACAACTCGAGATCAAATCCCATATTGTACATTTTGAAGATTTTTTTGAAGCTTGAACACCCTTAAAAGAATTTCTGGCTACGCCACTGTCCACCCCCATGGCTTTGTTCAAGAGCGTAGCTTGTTATGTATGGTTAGGTGTGCGTTATGGGATCAACATACAGAACCATGGTATTTAAGTGGAGAAAGGTAGAGGAATGGACACATTATCTACTGAATTTCAAACCATGTGCCATTGGTCCTCGGGGATTTCTCTGTTATTTATACTAAAATAAGGCTTAAGCTATTAGATAGAGTACACTTTAATCTACTGGATAATGTCTTCGATATACCCCTGCAATTGCTGGCTGATTCTTTTCCATGGCTTAAGGACGTGAAATATTCTTGTTGATAATGGGTGACGGTGATCACAGGACCTCTGCTGCTCTCGTACGGTATTAAAGTGTGTGACAATCCCATTTAAAAGCTTAAGCTGTTAGAGGGGCACACATTTATTTACTTGATTATGTCTTCAACGATCATGAACCATTAGATATTCCAAATATTTAGTTTCCAAATAGTACCAAGTAAAAATTGAAGTATATAGACAAACTCCTGAGGACTAAAATGGATAAATGCCTGGAAATCAAACTTCCCACAAAAGTGATATGCTTTACCTGGACAGCTCTAAATAATGCATGCTTGGCCCAAGACAACCTTATAAGAAGAAACATCCAACTGGTAAATAGATGCTACATGTGCCAATTGAATCTGGAGTCAATCAGCCACCTTTTCCTTCACTGTACAGTGGCTGCTGAATTATGGAACTTTTTTTGCTCAATTTTTGGACTGAGTTGGGTAATGCCTCACTCAATCAAAGAAGCTTATGAATGCTGGAATTTATGCAGAGTTGATAAAGCCATCAAAAGAATCTGGAAAATGATCCCTGGTACTATATTTTGGCATCTATGGAATGAGAGGAACCACAGATGCTTTGATGGAATTTCAACTCCAACACATATTTTAAAAGCTAGATGTCTAGTTAATCTTTTTAGTTGGCACTTTTTAACCCCTGTAAATTGCCCTTATAACTTTTTGGATTTTGTTAGCTCCCTGGTCATAGCATAGCTTTACTGTAGCTTATGGAGCTAACTTTTCATCTTCTTTTGTACTATGTTCTATTTGCATCTTCTTGATGCCTTTTAATGATACCTTTTACTTTATCAAAAAGTTGCCTTAGAATCTTAGATAAGATTTTAATCGTTTGAGATACATATTATAGTGCAAAAGTTTTTGCTTATGTTGATGAATGACTGAATAGACTGTTTATATTTCACATTGTTCATGTGTTCTAAGAAGATGTTTTCTGATATTCTATCGACTGTAGTTTTGACATTCCTCCTTTTTTTCTTTTGCCTGTTTGCAATTTTGAGGTCTGTTCATTCTCGATTTCATTGAATGGTTGCAAGCTCAGAGTTCCTAACAATTAAGACTCTACTATGGATACGATGTTTAGCTCTACTGAAATAATAGAAAGGTGAAATTGGTTGCAGGTATTTTTCATACAATTATGTTCCACAGAGCTTTAGGCCTGCTGCGGCCGAAGGATGTTGATTTGGAACTTTTTGACATTACCTATGTAAGAAATAAATTCTTCTAATATTAGGTTGGTAGGACTGATCTCTTTTGCTTTTCATCATTTTTTTTTCTTAATAAATCAGTGTGGTGTGTGAAAAAAATGGAACAAGGTATTGTGACTGGAAGCCTCTTGATCCGAAATGAGGCATAAGATGTGGACATGACATCATGAACTTTGAAAAGGTGGAAGAGATCTATGCTCTAGGAGTAATATCTTTAAAATTTTTAGGTATTAACAGTCAAGCACCTATTAACTAGTAATGCATGATGCTTATAATGACATACTGAACTATAGGGAAATCAGTGTAATATTAGAACCAAAAGGGAGGTCCTTTAAATTATGTTAATCTAGAGAAGAGGTTGGTGTAGTGTACCGTGTGCTTTTCTGTTTTCCTTTTCCTGTTTCCGTTCCCTGTATTCTGCAGTGGAGGCAATAAGTTGCTCATCTAGTTATGGTTTGTTGTTCGTTCATGTTATGTTATGCAGACGCAGTGTAGTGATGCGGAGGTTGAGAAGAAAATTGATGAGAAGATTAACCAGTTCATTGATAGGGTTGAGAAGCACCCTAACAGGAAATATCAGGTTAGTGGTTGCAGTTTGTTTCTGTTGGTAATGATCACTTCCCGTCTTGCTAATCCTGTCCGATGTTTACATATTTAGATAACCATTTCTTTTTCTTAAATTTGCTCTTTCATCGTGAGATTATCCCGTAATTTCTTATTTCATTGTGGTTCTTCTAATGTACACTGTAATTACTCAGATATTGTTGCATGTAACGCTTTCACTAGTGGCATAAATATCTTCTAGAATTTTAATTACCAGTGAAATCAGTACTGGTCTAAATTATGATGGAACTTCCTATTTGTAACATCAGCACACAATTTTCTGTTAACTGTATGGAGGAAATATGCAGATTTGCCTATCCTTCTATGAAGTAAAAAACAAACAGGCCTCATGGTTCACAAACAAAGTTGAACGTTTTTTCTGGGAACACTGGTACATAAATTTGAGTGTGGCTCATCATCCGAAAGTTCATTCTGGCAAGTCTCATCTCTCAAAAGTAGTTGACCCAGGAGGTACTATATATATTTAAAAGCATTTTTACCATTTGGATTTACAATTGGTTCGTTTGTCAATTTTGTGAAGGAAGATCCAACTCTTTTTTCAGAGAGTGCATCTGAGGAGAGGAATAATCGTCGTACAGTGCTAGAATCATCTCTTCGTGAAGTTATGTTTCAGATAATAAAGTTTGTAAACGATAAAAAGGATCACGTTCCCGCGATACAAAATCTTGAGTGTGTCACATTTCCCTATGAGATTAGTATCTCAAGGTAAATTTCCATCTTTCTATAAGCTATCAACTTGTAATTTGGTTTTGTTATTCATCACAGGTTCGCATACAAGTGGTTTTGCTACTTTAACTTCACAAGCTAATGCCCAGAACCATCACCATTTGATTTGTTGCTGTAGGTTTTGCTTAATATCCTAATTTATGTTGATAGGAATTATGAAATGCATTTTGATTTCCTTGAGTTTCTTCCTGAATGAGAAGTAGGTTATCACCTTATACGAACATCCTTCGTCTGTTCTTTTAAAAACAAAAAGAAACTATTAAGGTGATTACATGAGTTACGCACCTCTTTAGCATCTTTAAATCAATGAGGAAATTGACCTAAGACATTTAGGGGAAAGAAGAATTATATCTTCAGTATGGGTTTTCTCCTTGTCTGGCACAAATAGGAAAGCGAGAGTAGAGTAGGCTTATGACAACTAGTTATAGTCTTCCTTCCTATATTAGTCTCGTCGTAACTTTTGAAGCTAGAGGCTAGCTTTCTGCACTGGAGAATATAGTACAAAGTCCTAAGTAATTTACATTTACATTTACATAAATATGTAAACTTTAACTGGCTTCATTTCAAAAGTGTTCTCTAAAATTGTTTTTCCTAGCCGAGGGTCTTATCGGAAACAACCTCTCCACCTTAATGGGTAAGGTTTGCGTACATCTCACCCTCCCCAGACCCCAGTTGTGGGATAAACTGGGTATGTTGTTGTTGTTGTTATAAATATGTAAACTTATTTCAAAGATATTAACAGGTATCACATGCCAGCTAAGTGTTGTGTTGTCTTCTTTAGTTCATCAGATTCTACTTTTGGGATGGATGTGATCAGGAGAATGCTGCAAACTGGGCACCCAACCATGCTCAGCTGACTGGGAATGCCCTAAAGGGGGCCAATCATCTCAACATCTCCTTCGTTAAGAGGTAAAATGCTTATTCATCCGATGTCTGGCGATGTGAATATTTCGGGCCAAAGTCATATAAGGGTCCGCTCTGGTGGCCAGCTAGTTGCAAAATCGAATGAAATAGGAGCTATATGTACATATTTGTCTAATCGACTAATGTTTTATCTTTTTACGTGCTTCTTATCGTTGTGTTCTACACTCTCTATTTATCCCGACAGTAAACAAAGTATATAGCGGAATGGCTTTACTTGATGAATCCAATTATATTTGTCTACTCTGCAAGAGCTCTCTCTCTGTTTCTGGTCTAAGTTCATTGTACTGCAATTTCTGGTGGTTAAAACGTGAGGCAGATGTGATTATGCCTCATCTCTTCGTCTCCTTCTCTTTCTTTTGGTATTTTCTGGCAGTGATCGGTGTTCAAAAATCACCCCTAGTTAAGCGGAGGAGATGGTTATTAATTGTCACCTTGCATATCCTATTTTGTTAACCTCCAGGTAATTAGATTTCTGAAGCAGCTGTTCGTTAGGCTGTTCTTTCTGCTAGTTGCCTGGGTGGTCTACTCTGAGTTATTGTACATCTTTTTTGGGGTGTGCGTATGTGGGCATGTGTGTGATATTTTGACTCCCCTGCATCATATTAGCTTCTTTTTAGGCAGTTAACTAGTATATTAAAGGAAAAAAAAAAAAGAAAAAAAAAACTAGGGGCAGTTATCTATGGGTGGCCCTTTTAATTTTTTTTTTTTAAAAAAAAACTAGTATTAAAGATGTGTTCTCGCCATAGCTTCCCTCTTGAATTACTGCAACATGATTTTGTGCTCTGCGTCTGTATATCCTAAGATTCGATTTCAGGTATTATAATTAAATTTATATTTAGTTGAGCCTTAGGCGACCGTATTGTATCAAAATTCGATCGATTGATCAATAGTCTTATGTTCACAAGGTAGGTCGTTCTAATAAGCGCTTAGTCTTCGTGATGCAAATTGACTCGAGCAGTAAAGCGTATACGATGAGTGAACAATGCCTAAAATCGATGACAAGCACGACAAATAAATGAATAGAATAACAAGATATGAATGCGATAACCGAACAAATCAACCCTGTTGATTCCAAGAATTGGAGCAAGTAATTATGAAGTATCGATGACGATATACGACCGATTGCAATTAAACAAGAAGTTGTTTGCGACTATCCTACTCTTGAATAAATTAAACGAACACGTAAGATGTTGATGCCTAACTATGACTTGACAAGTAACCGATCGCTAACTGACGATTAGATTGGAAGCATGATCTCAATGATAATTAAACGATAATTTTACTTTAACAGGATTTCGATCAAGATATGCTTATCGACTCAATAATAGCAACAACGATAGATGAACGAAATAAGGCAAACAATCGGTAATCAAGCAATCGACAGGAGACAAGTTAACGAGCAATCGATCAAGCAGTAATAAACAAATGAAATAAGTATGCAATAATGAATAAATGAAATAAAGTAAAGCTTATTGTATTCGTAGTCGGAGATTAGCGCTTCGCTGAAAGAGATTAATTCCTCCTCCAAAGCAAAGCCAAATAGTGGTGGAACAACGACAGTGCAACAACAATGGTGGTGATGGTATAAGAATAGTGGTGGCTGAATGTAATAACAATCGTAAGATCTTAAGGAGAGGTTATTGTTCAGAAGAACGTAACCTTACAATGGGAGATGGGGGGGGGGGGGTCTATTTATAGGTGAAGAGTCTGTATTGGTCGATTTCTGTCCGATCACATAAAGGATACGTGGTCAACTATGCGGCAAAGTGAGAACAAATTTCGAAGGCATTGCAAAACGAGGTCGGATTGAGAAATAACTTCGGCTACTGATGTGATCGATTATGTTGTGTTGTGATCGGAAAATCTCGAAGACGACGACTTTTATCAGATAACTTTGGTTGGTATTATCCTGCTTTTATCGGAGTGGATTCGGCGGAAGTTGTTGAACGTGGGCAACTGCTGTTGCGTGACTGAAGAGAGACGTGAGAAACTGGAGTTCTTCTAGGGTTGGGAACTTCACCACTTCACCCTATAAATAAACCCCCATTTTCCTATTTGTAGACTTACGTTCATTAGAACAAAAGTATCCCTAATTCTTCAGATACACTATTATCACTCAATTACGCCTTTATTACTATTGGCAGATTTCCTAATATTACTGTTATAATCTCAACTACTGTATCAAACATCAATCGCAGCTTGGTTCAAACTTGGAGGATGATTCATCTCTTTCATCAAAGCACCAACCTCCGATTCTTCAATACAATAAGCTTTACTGCTTTATTCATTGATTTGTTATTGATTACTTCGTTGTTTGCATGCTATTTCCATTACTTGATACATTTGTTTGTTGTCATCGATTTCATTAATCTATTATCATTGCACTGGTCGTATAACTTATTCATTGTTCATTGTATTTACTTATTAATATCGATCGCATTAAGTAAATTGTCATTATTGCATTCTGATCGTAGCACTAATTTGGTAAAGTGTACTTCATCAATCGCATTTCTATCCGTTTTACTCAAATCTATCATCGGCTAAGTCGTATACTGTTGCATATTTGCCATCGATAATCTAATTCTATCATTGCCTTGCTCATCGAATCTTGTCAAAATCGCTTATTCGATATTAAACGAAACGAATCTTTGAATCGCCTTCGTTAAAGTAACATTTGTGCATATTGTTCGTAATTTGTTTGAAACCATACCAAATCGATCATCGTTAATTGTGAATCTGTTGCTTCGTCTTCGTTTATTCAATCATATTTGCTTTTGAATTGAGTTCACTGCACTACATCATCGAAGTTTACTATCGTTCGTTCTGCTGCATTTATTACTTGCACTGTTTTCGAAATAACGTACAGTAACTCGATCACTTGTCCACGTAAATTGTTTATCAATCGGTCAAATTGAGATATAAACGATCGCCTAAGACTTAACTAAATACAAATTTAATTGTGATACCTGAAATACGTTTTTAGGAAATACAATTTGGCGCCCACCGTGGGATCTAGGCAATCGATTTGTTCCGAAATTTGAATCGTTTGATACTACTTACGTTTGCTTTTTTGTCTTACGATGGCAGATGAACATCATGTTGATGCTACCACTGCTTTGAACGTCCAACAACAGCTCAATCCTAATGACGGGGTTCATGTTCCGGCCAATGTTGAAGCGGTCGATGAATCATCCAATTACGAGCAGGATCCGATTCACGACGACATTCTTGCTGGTTCACGATTGAACACGCCTCAAGGACAGCGACCCGGTAAGGAACCCGCGGTCGAGGCTAAGTCAGTCGACACGAATATGGCGTTGATGGCGTATCTGAAAAGGCATGATGCGCAGTTCGAAATGATACATAAGCAGTTGGCGATTCTGTCTTGCTCTATCAGAAATAGAGCGCCCACCTCCCCGATCACACCCTCGTAAGCATTCTAACTTCGGTTCCTCAGGGCGCTGTAAGAGGGGACTTTCAGCGGGGGTCGGCTCTGAAGGATCGGGTACGACCGCTGTGGCTACGGGAGCTCCAGCTTCCGTTACGACAGAAGTAAGGATGTTGGCTACGATGGAAACGTTGTTAAACGATACAGTAGATAAGAAGTTCAATGAGATGAAGTCGTTTATGGAGAAGCTGCCAGGTGTTCCAAAATTAACGGACGACGTTGCTAAGAAATCGATCTCAAAGCGTCCGTTTTCAGTGCAACCCCACTACCTATTCCCGAAACTTTCAAGTTGCAAGAAAGTTTGAGATACGATGGAACTACAGATCCAAGGGATCACATCGATATGTTTTCAGTTGCAGTTCAGTCAAATGACCTGACTTCGGATGAGATCAATTCAGTTAGTCTGAAGAGGTTCTGTGAAACGCTGAAAGGGGCAGCGTTGAAATGGTATTTGCAGCTACCCGAAAACGAGATATCTGACTTCGATGATATGTCAGCTAAGTTCATTCAAGCACATACTGGAGCCAAAAAGATAGAACAAAGAGTAGAAGATATCTGGAATATTAAGCAGCGACCCAGTGAAACTATCAAGCAGTTTGTGAAACGGTTCAGCGATGAGAAGATTAACATCCCAAACCTCGAGGAGAGATGGGCTTGTTTGTCCTTTGCTAATAACTTACGCAACGATTCAACGGAGGCATGTGCAAAGTTTAAAGATCGTCTAAGGGAAATTAACGCGTGGACCTTTGACGATTTGCATCGTGAGTGTGAACCAAAGATTAGGGCTGAAGAAGAGGAATTGCAGCTAGCCCGATACAATTATCAATATGATCGACCACCACCACGGAGAATTGAGAATGACATGCGAAACTACAGGGATCAACGATGGGAGCCCTACAGTTTCCCTTGAATGGGGAGCAACAACCACGAAGCTGGTAGCTCAAAGAATCAACCGAAGAGGGAGCAGTCGAATTCATCTTCAGCTTCGAAGGATCGACCACTGCCTCCTAAAGTAGCAGAATATAATTTTTGTGTATCGACATCTAATCTAGTAAATCACTTGAGAGGAATGGGTGAAAAGGTGGTGAAATTTCCTTGTCGCATGAAGACAAATCCAAACACGAGGGATGAAAACTTATGGTGTGCATTTCATCATGATTTTGGCCATACGACCGAAGATTGCAAGGCATTACAATATGAAGTAGCCAGTTTCTTGCAAAAAGGACTTAGTAGAACTTTTGACCGAGAGGGGGCGAGATAATTTCAACAAAAAGAAGGATGATGAACCACCAAAACCTCCTGTTCCTAGGAAAACGGTGAACGTTATCACTGGAGGAGATCACGTTTGTAGAGTAACTTACACTACAAAAAAATACACAAAGATTTCGTTTACACCAGACAAGAGGACACGAGACGACATGAATGATGAGATTGTGTTCCGGGATTTCGACTTCGATGAGAGGATGCATCCCCATCATGATGCATTGGTGGTAATGATGAGGGTTGACGATGCCGATGTAAAGAGGGTGTTAATCGATGTCGGTAGCTCAGTTAACATAATTCATTCTAGGGTAGTGGAACAGTTGCAGTTGAACGACAAGATTGTGCCTCGTTCAATGGTGTTATCGGGTTTCAACAATTCGAGCGAAGTGACCGCTGGAGATATTACAATTAAGACGTACGCAGAAGGCGTGGAAAATGATACATTGTTCCAAGTGATGAAAGGTGACATGGCATACAATGTGATACTTAGTCGACCATGGATCCACGCTATGGGAGCGATTCCATCGACTCTACATCAAGTTGTAAAATTTCCCACTCCATGGGGAGTGCGCGAAATAAGAGGGGAGCAGCAGGCTTCTCGAGAGTGCTACTCAGTAGCTGTTAAGGATGGCATTCGAAAATAGCAATCACAGTTAGCGGAATCTGTGGCCGAAGACTTCACTGCGACTCCGTCATGTGCTCAACGAGTAGAGTTAGCGGAGCCCGTAGTCGAAGACGAATTCGCACCGATTCTGTCATGTGTTAGAGAACCACACAAACAAAAAGCTGAAGATTCTACGATAGAAGAATTAGAGGAAGTAACACTATTTGCTGACAAACCAGATCGGAAAGTATACGTCGGGGCGGAGTTGGATACCGAAGTAAGAGCGAAAATCATATCTTTTCTCAAGGATAATTCTAATTGTTTTGCTTGGTCCCACGCGGACATGATAGGGATCGACCTAAAGGTTGCCACACACAAGTTGAATGTCGACCCCAGACATCGACCGGTAAAGCAAAAGAAACGGCCGAATGGAGGATTCCGAAGGAAGATTATCAACGATGAAGTAGATAAATTGTTGGCAAATGGGTTCATTAAGGAAGTTAAGTATCCAGAGTGGCTCGCAAACACTGTAGTAGTACCGAAGAAAAATTGGAAGTGGAGAGTATGCATCGATTACACCTACCTTAACAAAGCTTGCCCAAAAGATTCGTTCCCGCTGCCTCACATCGATAGATTGATTGATTCGACGGCAGGGCACGAAATGTTGAGTTTTTTGGATGCTTATTCAGATTACAATCAAATTTCGATGGACCCAGCAGATCGGGAAAAAACTTCGTTTCTCACAGACATGGGGACTTATTGTTATACGATTATGCCCTTTGGCCTCAAGAATGCTGGGGCTACTTATCAACGTTTGGTTACCACCATGTTTAAGGATTTGATCGGAAAAACGATGGAGGTGTACATTGATGATATGTTGGTTAAATCGTTAGAAAGGAAAGATCATTTAAGTAATTTAAAAGAAACTTTTGCGATACTAAGGCGCTTCAACATGAGACTGAATCCGGAGAAATGCGCGTTCGGGGTCGGATCCTGCAAGTTCTTGGGGTTCATCGTATCGCAGAGAGGAATCGAGGCCAATCCAGACAAAATCAAGGCGATCGAAAGCATATCCGAAGATTTGACAACGGTGAAAGAAGTTCAACAACTGACCGGTCGAGTAGCCTATCTCAGCAGGTTCATCTCAAGGTCATCTGAACGATGTCACAAGTTCTCTTCGGTGCTAAGGAAAAACAAAAGCTTTGATTGGACGCCAGAATGCAAACGAGCCCTCAAAGAATTGATTCAATATTTGTCCAACCCTCCACTACTCTCAAAACCAGTCGAAAGAGAAATGCTGCTGATCTACTTAGCCATTTCCGAAGTAGCTGTGAGCGCTGTCCTCATTCGCGAGGACGGAGGTAACCAATTTCCTATCTATTATGTTAGTAAAACACTATTAGATACAGAAACAAGATATCCACATTTATAAAAACTAGCACTCGCACTAGTCACTGCCGCACGAAAGCTGAGACCGTATTTCCAATGTCATTCAATATCTGTTATAATTACTTTCCCATTACGAAATATTTTACATCGGCCAATTCTCTCTGGTCGATTAATGAAATGGGCGGTCGAGCTGAGTGAATACGATATCACTTACTAGCCTCGCACCGCCATTAAATCTCAAGTTTTATCTGATTTTGTAGCAGACTTTAGCACTAACATCTTTCCGGAAGCAAAGAAAGAGGAACTAATGATGAGAGACCCAGATCCGATGGAGCTTCAAACGTGAAAGGAACAGGCCTTGGAATTTTATTGATAGCATCTACCGGTGAAAAACTCAGGTATGCAATCAAATTACATGCAAAGACTAACAACGAGGCTGAATATGAGGCCCTCGCTGCAGGTTTAAAAATCGCAAAAGACTTGAAAATCGAACGGTTGGATATCAAAAGCGATTCACAGCTAGTGGTGAATCAAATCCAAGGGGATTTTTGCGTTCGAGATTCGAGGATGCAACAACTGCTCGACAAGGTACAAAATCGTCTAACTTCTTTTCAGGAATGGAAGATAGCCCAGATCCCGAGGGAAGACAACATCGAGGTAGATGCCTTGGCCAACCTCGGTTTCTGCAGCTGCCATCGATGGAGAACTCGACGAAACGGTGGTTCATTTGTTAGAATCTCCACTCTGTCGGAGCATCAAAGAGGTAAACAATGTTAACCATACTTGGGATTGGAGAAACAAATATTTGTCCTATTTGCAGGCAGGTACTTTACCCGAGGACAAGAAATCCGCCCGAGCACTCAAAGCCAAAGCGGCCAGATACTGCCTCTTAGATAACCAACTCTATAGGCGAATGTTCAATGGCCCTTTAGCAAAATGTGTTGGGCCAGATGGCACGAGCTATGTGTTGAGGGAGGTTCACGAAGGGGAATGTGGCAATCATTCTGGCAGCAAATCGTTGGTACGGAAAATAATCAGAGCTGGATTCTATTGGCCTTCGATCGCATAAGACACCAAGGACTTCGTTCGTAAGTGTGATAAATGTCAACGATTTGGCAACCTCATAAATCAACAAGTAGAGCACCTTCATTTGGTCACGTCACCGTGACCGTTCATGAAGTGGGGAATGGACTTGGTCGGGCCGCTTCAGACAGCGCCCGGTGGGGTAAAATTTATTTTAATTTTAACAGATTACTTTTCTAAGTAGGTATAAGCAATTGCTTGGGCTAAAATTCGTGAACATGAAGTTATCAAGTTCATTCATCAGAACATCATTTGTTGCTTTGGGATACCGAAAGAGATCACATGCTACAACGGAAAACAGTTCATGGGGAATCGAATCATAGCTTTTTTCAAGAAGTGGGGGATCAAGCGGATTGCATCAACACCCTATCATCCCAGCGCAAACGGACAAGTTGAGTCATCCAACAAGACAATAATCGAGTATTTGAAGAAAAGGATGGATGAATCAAAAGGCAATTGGCCGACCGAGCTCCCCGGTGCGCTGTGGGCTCATCGAATAACGGTGAAACACAGCACCGGAGAGACTCCGTTCTCACTTGTCTATGGAGCAGAAGCATTGATTACAGTGGAAGTTGGTTAACCTAGTCTTTGATTTGCTCATTCCACCGAAGAATCAAACAAAGAGTCAATGATAATAGAGCTGGATTTAATCGAAGCAAAAAGAGATATGGCATTAGTTTGAATACAAGCGCAAAAACAAAGGGCAGAAAATTACCTCAACAAAAAAATCAAGTATCGAGCTTTTAACGTAGGTGATTATGCATTAAAGATCAAAAGGCCGAAAAAGGACGAACCAAACGAAGGCAAATTGGGAGCAAATTGGGAGGGACCCTATTGGGTCAAAGCAGTGGTCGGAAAGGGCTCATACCAGCTCGAAACAGTGGACTCCAAGCCAGTTGACTTCAATTGGAATATTACACAATTGAAGAAATATTATTTCTGAAAATGCTACGGTATCGTATTATCGAATTTCACTTTTCTTTACGTAATTTTCATTTCCCTTCCATCGGGCACATTTGATTATCGATTATTTGGTACTAACACTTTTAGATGATAGACATAGTTGGAATCGAATGATGACAAAAATCACCCACAAACACTTGAGCTCGAAAAGCTCTGCTCGGGGTCGATAAGTCTGACAAACATTCTAACGTGGTCTTCATCTTTAACGCTCTCTCGATGTTTGTCTATCAATGTTTTCGTTTCAGATGTACAAAATCAAAGTCCAGTGTTCGACTACTCATACTTCGCACCCAAACACTGGGGGGGATGGAGTTAGTAGGATAATCGTTTGACCGAAGACTGGGGACTGCCCATAAACCGAGAACTTCTTTCGAAGATGAAGACGGAATCAATTAAAGACAAAATCGGGGACTCGTTCAAAATTCAATGAAGGCATCAAGCCCCAACGTTTTCACTCGAACTGGGGACTCGTTCAAATTGGATTAAAACTTCAAGCCCCAATGTTTTCACTCAAAACTGGGGACTGTTCGTTTGAATAAGACATGCAATATGTAAACGATCCATTAGCGATCAAGGAATTTCTTTGTTATCGATGCCTTTAAACGGCCACATTGTGTAACCGATCGAATCAACCGATCCTAAAATGTATCAAGCGCTCGATAGCGGCCAATACTTCAATAATATACAACTCTTTTACGATCTCTACAACACTGGCTATTTTGTGTTATCGATCTTTGCATTGTTGAATTTAACAATTCTAATTTTTGACAAGTGTTTGAACCTAAATTTTCGAACTCGAAATTGTTCGAAGAGTGTATTGCGTGAAAATGAGACTTCATTCTTTACTACATACTAAGTATATTGGGCCCCCAATCACATTATATTTTCTTCGACGACTATCGCTCAATCGTTAACGTTTCGAACGATCAAACTAGCTTATCTTCGGAAAACAACATACAAAGCGGTAAGAGGAAGTCTTAAAAACATAATTCATTCATTCATTCGAAAAATACTTACATACATCGGTCAAAAGACCTCATCGTTTCAAGAATAAAAGACCAAGCTACTTGTCCAAAACGACTAAACAAAAGACGAGTTCCAAATCACAACTCATTTATCATCACCGTCAGAACCTTCATCGGAAGAGCTTGCAGGGAGACCAAGATCTTCATGAGCGAACCTCACAATGGCGACTGCGTCATTCAGCTCGGTGGGAATATCAATACTTCGATCCAACATCTCTCTAAGCACATCGCGCCTCGACTCAGCAAGGATCAAGTCATTTTTCTTCTCAAACTCCTCTTCGAGGTCGCGCCTTAGGTTGGTTGACTCCCTTTGAAGCACTCGGCTCCTCTTTGACAGACTATTAGCTTGGACATTCAAGTCTTTGTTAGAGCTCCTCGGACATTTCAGCCAGCTCTCGATTCTTGCTCTCCAAGACAGAACTGAGTTCGGCACGTTTCAATTTCGAGTTAGCTTCGTGTTCGCTAAGTTGATCGTTCAAAGCTCGAATCTAAGATTCCAGTTTAGATTGACGAAGGGCATGTTCATTCGTGCTTCTGTCGAAGTTGGCCAAAAGTTCAGCGTGCTTAGCCTCCAGAGCCTTCAATTTTCGATGCAGCTCTTCCCCCGCCGAAGTAAGATGAACGATTTTTTCATTTAGCACCTTGGCTCCATCTTGGAGTTGGCGAATCCGATCAGCCGTTTCGATCGCCATTATAGAATTCTGAAAGAAAGTCATAAGAGTCAATAAGATGCAAAGGGAAGGAAGAAAAGTAAGTGCAAAGCGAAGGAAGAAGAGTAAGTGATAGAAGTTTACCCTAAAAGCACTAAAAATAATCTGCGAAGGCAAGCTCAAGTCAGCGTGCGTGTTCGAACGAGCCTGCTCCATCGGGCCTATAACATCAAAGAGTTAGTCGGCAAGTCGCTTTGGGCACCTAAGCAAGTCAACATTGCGCGACACAATTATCGTAAGCGACCTGTCGCCCAGCGCTTCAGATTCGCCCAAGGCAGTGAAGGCAGCAGCATCCTCACCTCGAGGAAGAGGTACGATCGGGTCAGCATGATCCACTCCAAAAAACGACGAACCTGTTTCTTCATCGTATTTAGATTTCACCGTCGCCGTTGGCCGATCTAAGGCTGGCATTTTTCCTTTTGCTGGATCTCTTTCCTCGAGGCTTCGATCGAAGGCATCGATCATCTCCTCTTGAACCTCAGGCACAATGCCCAAGGAAACGATGGGAACCCAAAGTGACCTCTCCGGCTATTGAAGACAGGTGGGAATCTTCACCTCCCAAATCAGCTGAAAGGTCCCCAAGTTGTTAAGCCGCTTTAAGCTGAATAGCTGTTTCTTGGAGCCTTTCCTTCACAGGCTTTTTGGGACGCCTCACAAATCGGTCAGACCCCGATTCGTCTCCAGCCTTTTCTTCCTCGATGTTAATAATCGAAGTCACTTCTTCGGCGGTCTTCGCTGCTGCAATAGCTGAGCCCGTCCAGTCAATCACCTTTTCAATGGTTTGGGGCGCAACCAACGAACTACCCCTTGCCCCTGGTCCACAGCTTTGGACAAATACTTGCTCCTTAAATCATTGAAGCATTTCTTCTTCTTCTTTGGAAGAGGAGCATCATCGACTTTCTCCTCGCTCTCGACTTCAACTTCTTCGTCGCTGGGCTCGCCTCCGGTACCAGTTATACCTATGAAAATTCAAAATTTAGTGGGAAGAGCAAATCAAAATACAAATTCAATACAAATTCAGAGGGAAGAAACTTACCATTACTTTTGGCTTTCAGGGTCTTCAAAGCCTCGACCGGCTTCCAAGCCCTTTGATCGTTGGTTGTCTTGTCTAGAACTCTGATCAACCATGGTACGATGTCAGAAACTTGGTCGAACAGGACCTTGTCGGCTGAAAATGGGAAGATGAATTTTCAAGGTCAGACAAGTTACAAATTTATTCAAAGAACAAGAAACAGATAAACACTTACGAGTTCGGTTCCATACGCTTGGAAGCGGCTCCCTTCCGGGCGCGGTTAATTGCTCCGTGGGGATGAACACAAAACGTTGATCCTACCCCCGAAGATCATCATCGTTGTCGGAGATCAGAGCCCGCTGGCCTCGTTTGGCCAAATTAATCACCCCTCCTTTATAAACTCGGGGGGAGTAGATGTTGAGAATGTGACGAAGTGTCAACTCCACTTCCGCCTTCTCTGCGATCCATCGCATGATCACCATCGTTCTCCATATCGCTGGAGAAAGCTGTCCGAGGCAGATATTGTACATCTTACAAAATTCCTCGATCACATTGTCGACTGGAAGAGCAAAGCCGATGGTAAAAGGATAGGTCAGCACCACCGAATGATCTTCGATGTGAGTAGCCAAAGTCGACTTCCTCAGAGGACACATTACATCGACTACGCCAGTCTTCCAACCACAGTCTTCCCAAACTCGTGGTATCGACTCTGGAGTAATTGCACAGTATACAGAATCGATTGGAATATTCTTCTTTTTGCTCTTCTCCGAATCACTTTGAACACTCACTTTGCAATCATTGTCGTAAGAGAACTTCTTCGGAAGGATTTCTGTGTATAGCTTTTTGGGGCCAAAGTCCTTTGGTTTCCTCTCTTTTCGCTTTTTGCCCTTCTTATCTCCTGAAGGGCTGGCGACAGTGGCGATTTGCTCCGCCACCGCGGAGACTGCGGCGGTGCTGTGGCGGCAGTAGCAGTGGAAGCTGTAGTTTCAGTATCGACAATGTTTTGAGAAAATGAAGATATTTTTAGCAAACACAACTTGATGGTTTGAATAATTGATCTGGAGATTCGAGACAAAAATTGATGAACACAAGCAAGAAACTCTGAGATTTGCTTGAAGAAGTTGGAGAGTTTTTAAGAAGTTTTTAAGTTGTAAAGTTGGTAAAAATGATTTGAAGTTGATATTTATTAGGCAAAAGTCATCATTTCCTCGGTAACCGATG
The DNA here is from genome assembly GCA_037355625.1 of Petunia x hybrida. Taxonomy (NCBI): domain Eukaryota; kingdom Viridiplantae; phylum Streptophyta; class Magnoliopsida; order Solanales; family Solanaceae; genus Petunia; species Petunia x hybrida. The sequence goes on along the minus strand of JBBBVM010000059.1, from coordinate 1,390,634 downwards.
AAAACCGCCAACCGCACGATGCCTGACACGTGCAGCGATGAGAAGTTAAAGTGACGGTTTGATGTTTCAAATTGAAAGGCTACGAATGCTCCACGTGTTTTCCCTCCTAAAGTTTCGTGCACTTGCTAAGTTTTTCGAACACACGCTTGGCAAGCGGGGGGACTATCTGTATTGGTCGATTTCTGTCCGATCACATAAAGGATACGTGGTCAACTATGCGGCAAGGTGAGAACAAATTTCGAAGGCATTGCAAAATGAGGTCGGATTGAGAAATAACTTCGGCTACTGATGTGATCGATTATGTTGTGTTGTGATCGGAAAATCTCGAAGACGACGACTTTATCAGATTACTTTGGTTGGTATTATCCCGCTTTTATCGAAGCGGATTCGGCGGAAATTGTTGAACGTGGGCAACTGCTGTTGCGTGACTGAAGAGAGACGTGAGAAAGTGGAGTTCTTCTAGGGTTGGGAACTTCACCACTTCACCCTATAAATAAACCCCCATTTCCCTATTTGTAGACTTACGTTCATTAGAACAAAAGTATCCCTAATTCTTCAGCTACGCTATTATCACTCAATTACGCCTTTATTACTATTGGCAGATTTCCTACTATTACTGTTATAATCTCAACTACTGTATCAAACATCAATCACAGCTTGGTTCAAACTTGGAGGAGGATTCATCTCTTTCATCAAAGCACCAACATCCGATTCTTCAATACAATAAGCTTTACTGCTTTATTCATTGATTTGTTATTGATTACTTCGTTGTTTGCATGCTATTTTCATTGCTTGATACATTTGTTTGTTGTCATCGATTTCATTAATCTATTATCATTGCACTGGTTGTATAACTAATTCATTGTTCATTGTATTTACTTATTAATATCGATCGCATTAAGTAAATTGTCATTATTTCGTAGCACTAATTTGGTAAAGTGTACTTCATCAATCGCATTTCTATCCGTTTTACTCAAATCTATCATCGGCTAAGTCATATACTGCTGCTATTTGCCATCGATAATCTAATTCTATCATAGCCTTGCTCATCGAATCTTGTCAAAATTGCTTATTCGATATTAAACGAAACGAATCTTTGAATCGCATTCGTTAAAGTAACATTTGTGCATATTGTTCGTAATTTGTTCGAAACCATACCAAATCGATCATCGTTAATTGTGAATCTGTTGCTTCGTCTTCGTTTATTCGATCATATTTGCTTTTGAATTGAGTTCACTGCACTACATCATCAAAGTTTACTATCGTTCGTTCTGCTGCATTTATTACTTGCACTGTTTTCGAAATAACGTACAGTAATCCGATCACTTGTCCACGTAAATTGCTTATCAATCGGTCAAATTGAGATATAAACGATCGCTTAAGACTCAACTAAATACAAATTTAATTGTGATACCTGAAATAAGTTTTTAGGAAATACAGAGTCAAACCCTAATAGGACTCCATCATTTGCACGTCTCCCCACAATCTGATAAGGCCATTATCCACGTCCAACGGTTTCCGAAAATAAAGGGATCAGATAAGTATCACTTGTCTGTCACGACATCATCCTGTATCTTCGACGAAATTAGTTCGATCAACGAAACCAAATAGTTGTCTTCGGTAATCAATTCTACCCAACGACGTCTGACTTGTCCCCGATTTTGGCGCTGATTCTGCCACATTGACGAACACGTGTCGCCACGTGTGCGGACGATTTTCGACCAATTCAGTGTCCAACATAACGAAGTCCATAAGGTTAAAGTTAAGGATTTATTAAGGGGGTAGGAGGTAGCAGGTACATAGTGAAATAGTCAATGTGCACAAAAATCGGGCCGGACACCACCCTTAAAAAAAAAAAAAAAGTAAAGATCTGTGATGCAACCATAGCTCGTAAATGCTGCAGATACAAGTCCATATCGCCCCCTAGGCTCTCAAGTCTTTTGGATGATATTGTCCACATAAATTGTCCCGCAACCATCAATCTCAGCTAAAATTAGAAAATGTTCACGTGCTATATTTGTGGGAAGTGGGAACCAATTCAATACGAGTTGATTTGTTCATTTGCAGAGGGGACCTGCTTGAATAGAAACTAATTTGGGACTTAGTGGTATTTGGTGGTAATTGATTGATTTTGAAATGCACACATTGATATTTCTAAGATTCACATCTAAAGCATTGTTATCAGGGTGACCCAATTTCCGTCCGTGGATTTTGCGATGTTTGCTTATTTTTTTTTTTTTTTCTTAAATCCATCTTAAAGGTGCCAGTGGTCACAGGGAGGGGTATCATGATGACGTCACAACTAATTTTCTAATAAAAAGTTTACCTCATCTACTTCATTTGTGCATAACTATGTTGGAACGTTACAGAAATAGCACCTTAATCAGGATACTTGGAATACAAATAAGGTATAGAAAAAATGGTTATTTTTTGTTGAAATAGCCTAGTCATTGTTCAAGTAGGGTAAGAATCATATTTGTTGACAAACAAGTCTTATTATTTTCTTACAACTCCATGGTATTCGATTCATTCAATTTTTATATGCAAACTAAACAAACCCAAAGCTATAGATATTTATTTTCCATCATCCAACGGTAAAGCATACGTGATGGTGAAAAAAATCCTATAGCTGCAATAGAATCCCTATAGCTACAGGGGAGTTGGGATAGCTAGCAGAGGTTGGGCTTTCGCCAAGGTAATACCAAACTTTTCCTCCATGTCCAAATCTTTAGGTGCAATTCCACCATATAGTTTCCAATTAAATGAGTTTAGCAATGAACCTAGTGCTACTGGAATCATCCTGATAGCCAAAGGCAATCCAGGGCAAATTCTTCGACCAGCACCAAATGGAATGAGTTCAAAATCTCGACCTCGGATATCTATTTCTGACTCCCAAAACCTTTCTGGCTTAAAGACCAAAGGGTTTTCCCATAGATCAGAGTTGCGTCCAATTGCCCATACGCTCACTAGAACTTGTGAATCCTTTGGAATAATATAGCTAGACAACTCAACGTCTTCCTCCACTTTACGTGGAATTAAGAGAGGAGCCGCTGGGTGTATTCGTAAGGTTTCTTTCACTATGCATCGCAAGTAAGGTAGTTGTCCAACATCTGCTTCTTCTACTTGTTTGCCTTTGCCAATGACTTGTGCAAGTTCTTCTTGTGCTTTCTGCAATGTGTGTGGATTCTGAAGTAGTTCTGCCATTGCCCACTCCAAGGTATTCGATGTAGTATCAGTCCCTGCTGCAAACAAGTCCTGTAAAATATACTACGGTAAGATTCTATGACCAAATATTGTTGATAACGCGTTTCAATAGTCCACAAGCATTTAACAGAATTACCAAATCCAGAGTGAAATAAATACTCCTAGTTATCATAGTCGAGAACAATGGCTGCTGCAGAAATATTACTAAGGCCTAAGGAGCTCCAACAATATGCTGGGAGTCAAACTTGAAACCTTTTATATACATTTTTGAATTACATTTGCGACTAGAATAGAAGCTTTCTTTTGTTAAAAAGATTTTAATTCTAACCTAAATGAACTATATGAATCTCCGGTGATGAGGATTCAATTGAACCTTCCTCCGACGTAGATTCACTCCCGTTAAGATCATAATTATCTTGGTTTATTGCTGACGGTCCATCTGTCACAGCCTATTTGTAATGGACTATACTTTGCGACGATGAAAAATAAGTAAATACAGAAATGAACAGATAATAATAATGGGAGGAAAAGGAGTAGGGAATAAATTGACCAGACACAACTGCTCGATTTGATTCCTGTCAATCTCTTCTGGGTTCTCTTGGCTAATGTTGAGAAGGGCGTCTAAAACATCAATGTTTGCATTGTCCCTTAGATTCCTTTCCTTTAACCGCTCATCAATCAAACCACTGATAAGGCCAAGAAACTTAGTAAAATAATTAGTCATGCGTCGCTTTATACCTGTTGAAGACATGATAAAATAAATAAAAGCATGCTCTTTGTAATAGTTTAAACTTTTACATGAGAAGGTATACGATCAATAATACCTTGCGGATCAATTTTCTCAAGGAAAGGAAAGTAGTCCACCAAATTGGGTTTTCCAGCCTCAACCATAATGTTCCAAACCAATTCCTTAAACTCTTTAGCAGAATCAGAAAACGGATTAGTCAAATCTTTAGAGAAAATGGTGTTTGATAGCAAATTCAAAGTAGTTCCAAAAGTTGCTCTTCCTATATCCACTGCTTCGCCATTCTTGGCACACTTTTGACAATAATCAATTAACTCTTGGACCTTTTTAGACCTCAGATGTTGATTACCATCAAGCTTGTTACCAGAAAAGATGCTAGAGTTCATGATTTTGCGAAGCGTTCTCCATCGAGAATTAACTGGTAACCAAACAACAGAAAAATCGGAGTGATTCCGGACATGGACTACGTCCGGGACAAACCTATTGGAAAATGTTAAGTCTTGTTTTTGCAAGACTTCTCTTGCCACGACTGATGATGAAATGACCACCGTGTTTAGTTGGCCTAATTTGAGATTCATAATAGGACCGTGAATTTTTGCAAGTTGAGCAAGTGATTTGTGAGGATGATTACCAAGTAAGTGAAGATTTCCGATGATAGGCAAAGGAAATGGACCTGGTGGAAGTTTCTTAGAGATTTTTCTTCTTCGAAGTGACATGAGTCCATTCACCAAGAACCAAGTGAAAAACAGTCCCAGCAAAATATTCACGTAGTCCATTTTTCTCTTCTTTCTGTTTTCTTGGCTTACTAATTAGATATTGGAGCTGCTTATCCTGTTTTATATTGGTTTCTGCGGGGAAATTATTTCATTTTTCTAACTTTATAGGTCTGTTTGGTATATGATAGAAAATATCCGGATTTGGTGTTTAGTTGCTGGATTTTTTTTTTTTGGGTGAAAATTATTTACACCACCCAACTTTAATATGCTCTAAAATCAAACTTCCCTCAGCTATAAACAATAGTCATTCTCCCCTTTCATCGAATACAATATCTTTTTGCCCTTGATATTTCATTCACACCACCCAACTTTAATATGCTTTAAAATCAAACTTCCCTCAGCTATAAACAATAGTCATTCTCCCCTTTCATCGAATACAATATCTATTTTGCCCTTGATATTTCATTCACCATATATGTTAAATATTTTTTTTTTAAAGCAAGATGTTTGTCACGACCCAACATAGGGCCGCGGCGGATGACCAACACTAAGTGTCGATCATCACTAATCCTACAGATAATCTACTAACCATGAATATAACTGATAAACGGAATAAGCATAAACCTAGCTAATAAGAATTATGCAATGCAAAAAGCCGACAAGGCTAACATAAGCTGACATACATAACATACTGACTGCACCACACAGGGACATATCTACAGGCCTCTAAGAGTGCTGAACTGAATATACAAAGGACGGGACAAGGCCCCGCCATACCTACTCGACATCTGTACAGCATACCAAAAGTAGTATACTCCGGAAGAGACGGAGTGACTCCAACAGCTGGTAGATAGCATACTAATGTGGTCCAAGTATTGATCTATCTGTACCTGCGCGGCATGAAACGGAACGTCCTAGAAAAGGGCGTGAGTACGATATGTACCAAGTATGTAAGGCCTGCGCATATAATAAATCATAGCTGGATGAAACTGTAAGGCTGGAATATAAATGTGTAAACATGAGCTGAAGCATAGCAATGTAGCAGGAAATCTTAGGACGTACTAAACATGGTCTGAATATAACCTGAAGTCTAGCTGAATCTGAAACTGAAGACTGAGCTGAACTATACTGATAAATGACTGTAATATGACTGGTGACTGGTAACTAGAAACTAGAACCGAAAGCTGTCAACTGATACTGACACTAAAAACTGGTGGCTGATAACTGAGAACTGATAACTGGTACTGAGCTAAAACTGAACTGTTATCTGAACTGGTACCTGCCCGGTGTTATGGGCTATATCCCCCCAAATCAGGTAACTGAACATCTGAACTAGCCTCACATATAATCATGCAGTGCAATACTGTGGCTATATACGCGTATATAACAAACCCGGTGGGTGTTATGGGCTATATCCCCCCCAGCCAATAATATCTAGCCTCTCTGGTCAGAGTGTGTGAATGACACCCGGTCACACTAGGTGTTTCAACTCCCGCCTGAACCAGAGGGGCTGTATCCCCCAGACGGGTAGTATCACACGCGACCGGACTGTGTGTCCAATATCCAGCCTCTATGGGGGACTCCAAATCACATATAATATGATCACAATATAAAAATAAGCATGTATGAGGCATAACACATGTGGCAACAATATATATGGACTCAAAGGAATGATAAGAAACCTCTGGATTGAATTATAGACACAACCTGAAACTTAGAATTTGTCCAACTCTTTGACTTTTATAAAAATTTCGGCAGAGTTTCCTCTGAAATTGGATGATCCGCAAAACAGAACCAACACTATACTATACACGGGAATGGATACCCGGATAAACTGATAACATAAACATGTTAAACGGATAACAAGATGAGACAACTGGATGACATAACAAATCCGCAGATAGAATGTCTGGACATCACCACTGTCCTGACTTTCAACCTAATTTTCAGAGTGTAGATCAAAGTTATAGACTTCATAGTCTTCATGAAAGTTTTAGATATATGTCTTAGGGTTCTAGAGATTCTTAAAGAATCTAAATATCAATTTTGTACAAGGATTTATGATCAATATACTAACAACTATCCAAAGATCAAAACAATTTTTCTAGATTTTGAAACGTTTTGTCTTGCTGATTTGGACGTCTTTCACCTTGGATTTTAGTACTAAATTAAGTATATACTAGGTTTCCTTGGTACCATACAAGTTTCTCAGAAGAAATACTAAGTTTAGAACTAAGAAAAGCTTCAAAAGCTAAAAGATACATGCCTTGCCAAAAGAAAGGTTTAGTCTTACATACCTTTGATGTTTCTAGCTTCTAAACTTTGTTTCCTTTGAATTCCACACCTTCTAAAGCTTAAACAAGCTATAACATAGAATTTAGGTACTTTACTTAGCTATGAAGTAATTCTAAAAATCAAACTATAGACGAAATTGAAGGTAGCATAATGTTACCCTAATCGCGTAGAGCGTTTTGACGCAATCCGTCTTCCGTTTCGAGTCAAAATTGATGTTGTTTCTTCAAAATAAAAAAAATGGATTAAACTCCAGAGAGGTCTTTTTATATCGTGGGTTTTCTGGAAAATTTCGAGAAAATGAAGGATTTCTCTTTTATAACAAAATTATTTCATTTCTAGCCCTCTTTTGCGCTTATGTCCCTTTTTCTAGTGTGACTTCTGATACTCATATCTTTTTATCTATAAATTGTATGAATAAACCGTCAAAAGTGTTGAAAACTACACTCCAAGACCTTCAATTTGGTATATGATATGTCTCCAAAAGACTTCATATAACACACGAAATTAATTGCTGAAAAAGTTCGTTACAAGGCAATTCCTTAGTCGGTTTTTCCGCAACTTAAATCCGATTTTTCCCAAACTTTATATTCAACATATAAACGTCGTATATGGTTATTTTATGACTTTAAACTCACTTAAATCATTCTTCACATGTCATTAGAATGATATACGTCACTTTAGACATACCGGGTGTAACAATCTTCCCCCGTTAGGAACATTCGTCCTCGAATATTAAATGAAGTATGTAGAAGCATTAAACAAGAATCTGTTACATATATGAAGTAGTGAAGAGATGTGAATATTTGGCTCTCATGTCATTTTCAGCTTCCCACATTATTTCTTCTATATTATTGCTTTGCTATAACATCTTAACTAAAGGAATGTCTTTCGTCCTTAGTCAACGAATCTATCTATCTTAAATTACAACTAGCACCTCTTCATAAGTTAATTGCTCTGTGATCTGAACATTATCTACTGGTACAACTCTAGAAGGATCTCCGGCATATTTTTCTGCTGGAAGGTCTAATTTGTAGGCAACACGCCCAACTCGCCTGATAACCTTATATGGACCAATAAATCTAGGGCTAAGCTTCCCCTTCTTTCCAAATATCATAACGCCTTTCATAGGGTATACTTTTAGGAATACCCAATCGCCAATCTGAAATTCTAAATCTCGATGTCGATTATCTGCATAGGACTTCTGTCTGCTCTGCGCTGCTAATAATCTTTCCCTGATCAACTTGACTTTATCAACGGCTTGTTGGATTAAATCTGGACCTATCAATTGAGACTCGCCAACCTCGAACCATCCTATAGGAGACCTGCATTTGCGCCCATACAAAGCTTCATATGGCGCTATCTGTATGCTGGAATGATAGCTATTATTATATGCAAACTCTATCAACGGTAGATGATCACTCCAACTGCCTCTAAAATCTAACACGCAAGCTCTAAGAATATCTTCTAATATCTGAATGGTCCGCTCAGCCTGTCCGTCTCTCTGTGGATGAAATACTGTACTCAGATTCACCTGTGTCCCTAAACCTGTCTGGAATGATCGCCAGAAATTTGCTGTAAACTGTGCGCCCCTGTCTGAAATGGTAGATACTGGAATATCATGTAGGCGCATTATCTCTCTGATATAAAGTCTAGCATAATCCTCCGCTGTATATGTAGTTCTAATAGGCAAGAAATGAGCTGATTTAGTAAGCCTGTCTACCATAACCCAGATACAGTCATACTTACTCTGCGTACGGGGCAAGTCTGTAATGAAGTCCATATTCACTGCTTCCCATTTCCATGATAGAATCTCGATTTCCTGTAACAAGCCACTAGGTTTTTGATGCTCGACCTTAACCTGCTGGCAGTTAGGACACTGAGCCACAAACTCTCCTATGTCTCATTTATTCCGTCCCAACAATAAATCTGCTTAAGATCATGGAACATCTTAGTCGAACCTGGATAAACAGTGTATCTGGAATAATGTGCCTCTGTCATAATCTGTCCACGTATATCTGCAACATCAGGAACACAAAGTCTAGCTTTATACATGAGGACCCCGTCAGTAGTAACCCTGTATGGTGACTCCGGTATTCTTCTAGCTATTTGTCTGTATTCAACTAGAACTGGATCCTCATACTGACGTTGTTTTACTTCTGTAACTAGGCAAGTAGTGGCTGCTTTCTGAACTGCAATTCCTGCGTCCTCTGAATCTATTAATCTGACTCCCATGCTGGCCAACTGGTGGAGTGCATGAGCTAACTCTCTTTTTTGGGGCTGTAAATAAGATAAACTACCCATAGACTTACGACTAAGGGCATCAACAACAACATTCGCTTTACCCGGATGATAAAGAATGTCCACGTCGTAGTCCTTCAGCAACTCTAGCCACCGCCTCTGTCGTAGGTTTAGCTCCTTTTGCTTAAATATGTACTGGAGGCTCTTGTGGTCTGTATAAATATCAACATGAACTCCGTATAAATAATGTATCCAATTCTTTAATGCATGAATGACTGCTGCAAGCTCCAGATCATGGGTAGGGTAGTTCTGCTCGTGCTTTTTCAGCTGCCTGGAAGCATAGACAATTACTCTTCCGTGCTGCATCAAAACACAACCAAGACCAATTCGAGAAGCGTCACAGTAAATGACATAGTCCTCAGATCCCTCTGGAAGTGTAAGTACTGGAGCTGTTATCAACCTGTTCTTTAGTTCTTAGAAGCTGTGCCCGCAAGAATCAGACCACTCAAATTTAGCTGTTTTCTGTGTCAATTTGGTCAGTGGAGCTGCAATGGAGGAAAAACCCTCTACGAACCTTCTGTAATAACCTGTCAAACCCAGAAAACTACGTACTTCAGTTGGCGTCGTAGGTCTGGGCCAATTCTTCACAGCCTCAATCTTCTAGCTATCTACTTTAATTCCTTCTGCTGAAACTATATGGCCAAGAAATGCCTCTGAATCTAACCAGAATTCACACTTTAAAAACTTAGCAAATAATTGTTGGTCCCGAAGAGTACCCAATACTGTGCGCAGGTGCTCCACATGCTCTGATTCAGACTTTGAATAGATGAGAATATCATCAATAAATATAATCACAAATAAATCCAGATAAGGCCTGAATACGCTATTCATCAGATCCATAAATACTGCAGGGGCACTAGTGAGACCAAACGACATCACTAAAAACTCATAATGGCCATATCTAGTCCTGAATGCAGTCTTAGGTATATCAGATTTTCTAACTCTAACCTGATGGTAGCCTGATCGCAAATCTATCTTCGAGAAGCACTTGGCACCCTGAAGTTGGTCGAACAAGTCATCAATCCTGGGCAGAGGGTATTTATTTTTGATTGTGACTTTATTTAGCTATCTGTAATCTATGCACATGCGTAGAGAACCGTCTTTCTTTTTCACAAACAATACCGGGGCTCCCCACGGGGAAATGCTAGGTCTGATGAGACCTTTGTCTACCAAATCCTTCAGTTGTTCCTTCAATTCTTTCAGTTCTGCTGGTGCCATCCTATAGGGAGGAATGGATATGGGTTGTGTACCTGGTACTATATCAATAGGAAAATCAATCTCTCGTTCCAGAGGAAGACTAGGTAACTCATCTGGAAATACATCAGGGAACTCATTCACTACCGGAACTGACTCAAGAGTCGATGTCTCCTTTTCTGAGTCTCGAACATGAACAATATGATATAAGCAGCCTTTTGCGATTAGCTTCCTTGCCTTAAGGTAAGAAATAAACAGACCCTTTGGCGATGCAGAAATACCCTGCCACTCTATAGCTAATTCTCATGGAAAGTGAAACTGGACTGTCTTCGCTCTACAATCAACGTTAGCATAACAAGAGGACAACCAATCCATACCGAGAATAACATCAAAATCAACCATTTCTAGCTCAATTAAGTCAGCTGTAGTGCTACAATCGCCCATCATCACCATGCAACCTCTATAAACACGCCTAGCTACTATAGAATCACCAACGGGAGTGGCTACCTCGAAAGGTGTAATAGCCGCTGGTACTATTTTGAATTTAATGGCAACAATGTAGATGCCGGATCTATCAACACATACACATCAAGAGAATTTACCGACAGAATACCTGTGACCACGTCTGGTGAAGCCTCTTGGTCCTGTCGACCAATAAGAGAATAGGTGCGGTTCTGAGTACCGCCTGCTGTAGGAGCTCCACTTCGACCTCTACCACGACCTACTAGTGCTTGAGGAACTTGCCCCTGAGGGCGTGCTGGTGCTGAGGAAGCTACTGCTGATCTAGCTGGCTGGGCTGCACCACTACCACCCCTAGTCGGGCAATCTCTCATGAAATGGCCTGCCTCGCGACAAATATAACAAGTATCAACTCCTAACTGACATGGACCCAAGTGGCATTTACCACAATCTGAACATCTAGGATATGTCTGATTGGCTGGTAGCGAAGTACCACGGCGCTGAAATCCTGAAGTCCGTGATGCCTGACTAGCTCTGGACTGAGGAGGTCTATCAGATCTCAAGCCACGAGACTGTGTAGGTATACTAGCTGGTAGTTGTCTAACACTCTGCTGTCTACTCGCTCCAGATGTCTCTCCAAACGAACCAGAAAATCTGCCCCTCTTATGTAACACTCTATCCCTGTCGGCTCTCTGTCTCTGCTTCATCTCCTCAAGTGATAAAGCAAATGCCTGAATGCGTGATATGTTCATACCTGACTGCATAGCAACCATCATACACTCGTTCACCAGGTGTGGACCAAGTCCCACTACATACCTATGAATTCTATCCTCCATACTTGCTACCACAGTGGGGGCAAACCTTGCTAAAGAATTAAAGTGATAATTATACTCTTCTATACTCAAACTTCCCTGTCTCAAGGTCAGGAACTGATCAACACGTGCTCTCTGTGTCTCTATGGGCATATACTGATGAAGGAAGGCATCTGAGAATTCCTTCCAAGTCACCGGAGTAGCATCTGCCCTTCTAGATAGCTCCCATGTCTGATACCACCCTGCTGCTAAGTCATGCAATCTGTATGCAGCCAACTCTACTGAATCTGTCTCTAACGCGTGCATGACCCTCAACACCCTGGCTATCCTCACAAGAAAATCCTGAGGGTCCTCTCCTGTACGGGATCCAGTAAAGACTGGAGGCTCTAGTCGGATAAAATCTCTGATCCTGGATCCAGTATCTCCTTGGGCATCTGCACTGTGCTGTCTAGTCTGAGCAACTACAACACTGGTCAATAATCTGATGGCATCCCTCATTTCCTACCCCTAACTGTTGGGTAGAGGAGCTAGAGGTACAGTAGCTACGGTACCTCTAATATCGCCCTGAACTGAAGGGATCTGTGAGGCCTCAGATGGAGCCTCATGTCTGGACTCCTCACTCTCATCCACCTCAGGTGGAACTCTACTAGTACCCTGGCCGACAATAGCCTTGCACTTCTGGGCAGCTGTCAGTTTCTTCGGCGGCATCGCTGTATTCAAAACATTACGGTTAGAAGGGTGGATTCTAAAATTATAGCCCTATCGCACGATCTAGAGAAGAAAGAAAAACAACTGTCCTGAAGTGCCTTGTAGCCTCCTGTTCAAAAGTATGGCGCGCAACATACTCTTGAACAAGACTCTACAGACACGGCCTGTAGACACCCTAGGACTGAACTGCTCTGATACCACTTTTTTCACGACCCAACTTAGGGCCGCGGCGGATGACCAATACTAAGTGTCGATCATCACTAATCCTGCTAATAATCTGCTAACCATGAATATAACTGATAAACGAAATAAGCATAAACCTAGCTGATAAGAATTATGCAATGCAAAAAGCTGACAAGGCTAACATAAGCTGACATACATAACATACTGACTGCACCACACAGGGACATATCTACAGGCCTCTAAGAGTGCTGAACTGAATATACAAAGGACGGGACAAGGCCCCTCCATACCTACTCGACATCTGTACAACATACCAAAAGTAGTATACTCCGGAAGAGACGGAGTAACTCCAACAGCTGGTAGATAGCCTACTAATGTGGTCCAAGTATTGATCTATCTGTACCTGCGCAGCATGAAACGCAGCGTCCTAGAAAAGGGCGTGAGTACGATATGTACCAAGTATGTAAGGCCTGAGCATATAATAAATCATAGCTGGATGAAACTGTAAGGCTGGAATATAAATGTGTAAACATGAGCTGAAGCATAGCAATGTAGCAGGAAATCTTAAGACGTACTAAACATGGTCTGAATATAACCTGAAGTCTAGCTGAATCTGAAACTGAAGACTGAGCTGAACTATACTGATAAATGACTGTAATATGACTGGTGACTGGTAACTAGAAACTAGAACCGAAAGCTGTCAACTGATACTGACACTAAAAACTGGTGGCTGATAACTGAGAACTGATAACTGGTACTGAGCTAAAACTGAACTGTTATCTGAACGGGTACCTGCCTGGTGTTATGGGCTATATCCCCCCAAATTAGGTAACTGAACATCTGAACTAGCCTCACATATAATCATGCAGTGCATACTGTGGCTATATACGCGTATATAACAAACCCGGTGGGTGTTATGGGCTATATCCCCCCCAGCCAGTAATATCTAGCCTCTCTGGTCAGAGTGTGTGAATGACACCCGGTCACACTAGGTGTTTCAACTCCTGCCTGAACCAGAGGGGCTGTATCCCCCAGACGGGTAGTATCACATGCGACCGGACTGTGTGTCCAATGTCCAGCCTCTATGGGGGATTCCATCATAATATAAGCATAAGCATGTATGAGGCATAACACATGTGACAACAATATATATGGACTCGAAGGAATGATAAGAAACCTCTGGATTGAATTATAGACACAACCTGAAACTTAGAATTTGTCCAACTCTTTGACTTTTATAAAAATTTCGGCAGAGTTTCCTCTGAAATTGGATGATCCGCAAAACAGAACCAACACTATACTATACACGGGAATGGATACCCGGATAAACTGATAACATAAACATGTTAAATGGATAACAAGATGAGACAACTGGATGACATAACAAATCCGCAGATAGAATGTCTGGACAGCACCACTGTCCTGACTTTCAACCTAATTTTCAGAGTGTAGATCAAAGTTATAGACTTCATAGTCTTCATGAAAGTTTTAGATATATGTCTTAGGGTTTTGAGGATTCTTAAAGAATCTAAATATCAATTTTGTACAAGGAGTTATGATCAATATACTAACAACTATCCAAAGATCAAAACAATATTTCCAGATTTTGAAACGTTTTGTCTTGCTGATTTGGACGTCTTTCACCTTGGATTTTAGTACTAAATTAAGTATATACTAGGTTTCCTTGGTACCATACAAGTTTCTCAGAAGAAATACTAAGTTTAGAACTAAGAAAAGCTTCAAAAGCTAAAAGATACATGCCTTGCCAAAAGAAAGGTTTAGTCTTACATACCTTTGATGTTTCTAGCTTCTAAACTTTGTTTCCTTTGAATTCCACACCTTCTAAAGCTTAAACAAGCTATAACATAGAATTTAGGTACTTTACTTAGCTATGAAGTAATTCTAAAAATCAAACTATAGACGAAATTGAAGGTAGCATAATGTTACCCTAATCGCGTAGAGCGTTTTGACGCAATCCGTCTTCCGTTTCGAGTCAAAATTGATGTTGTTTCTTCAAAATAAAAAAAATTGGATTCAAACTCCAGAGAGGTCTTTTTATATCGTGGGTTTTCTGGAAAATTTCGAGAAAATGAAGGATTTCTCTTTTATAACAAAAATATTTCATTTCTAGCTCTCTTTTGCGCTTATGTCCCTTTTTCTGGTCTGACTTCTGATACTCATATCTTTTTATCTATAAATTGTATGAATAAACCGTCAAAAGTGTTGAAGACTACACTCCAAGACCTTCAATTTGGTATATGATATGTCTCCAAAAGACTTCATATAACACACGAAATTAATTGCTGAAAAAGCTTCGTTACAAGGCAATTCCTTAGTCGGTTTTTCCGCAACTTAAATCCGATTTTTCTCAATAAACTCACTTAAATCATTCTTCACATGTTATTAGAATGATATACGTCACTTTGGACATACGGGGTGTAACAATGTTGTACCTATAATTTATACTTATACCTTATTATAGTTTGGTTTGAGTTCATTAATATTATAAATAGTGTATTCTTTTATGAAACAATTACAAAATATAAGTTGTTTTTATGATTTTTGTTTTGGTTTATGTGCATTAAGCATGTACGTATGTATATAATATCTCTTGCGCTCTCTTTCTCTCCCTCTCTCTTAGTGTGTGTATGTATATTTATTTAACTAGCTAATTTTGTCGTACGTGCGTTGGAGGTGTTATTATGTGTAAATAACTGAAATTTTTATATACCAAAACAGTGAATATAATATTAACAAAGTAAATAATATTCAAGTAAAACTTAACCATGCTAGGCAAAAATAGCTTTTGGCAAGAATGAGCACATAACTTTGAAAAATCATATAAATATTACTCCTTAAAAAAACGTTTGACTTATCAAAAATAAAAATTTTAAAAAAACTAATAATTTTTTAAAAATACATTTCAATGGATCCCTACATATTAATTTCTAAACCAACGCTGAAACTCCTTACTTTTCTTAAAATTAAAGAATCAATCAATATATTGATAGTCAAACAAGTAGACTTCTATTTAATATGGAATGTAACTTACCAAAATTGAAGGACTAAATTAACTCTCTTGGTAATGATCAGGACACAAAAAAGAATAATTAAAGGCACGATAATTATCGTGATTTAATAACGAGAGAATGTAATAACTAACTATGGTGAAGTGATTTAATAAAGAGAGAATGTATATTAATTAATCATGATTGAATAATAATAGTGTATTTGTAACCAATGACATGCATTTATTTGATTTGGTATAAACACCGAATATGGTTAAGCTTACCATAAAGACGCTTGGACAACTAATGTTTAGGAAAAATCTGGATAAGAATTACATACTACATAATTCTTAAATTAAAAGTGTCCAATTGATTGGTTTAAGGGATCAAGGACTTCTTGTGCTAATTAAGTTGAGTTAAACTTCAAGTGGGATTAGTTCTCCATTGAAACTTCACGTCCTCTATAATTCTTTAAAAATATTATTACTTAAATTTAAAGTCCTACATGTTACAATTTTATCGGACTTGATCGATATCAATAAATGCTATCAACTCCTGTAACATTAATAATCACATAAATATAAGCAGAGGAAAAAAATGTTGGTCTCCAGTAAAGAAAACATATATAATGAACTCTTAGATAAACCTAATATTCAATAATCGTACAAACATAACTTTAACAAACGCTAATAAATTTTGGAACCAGCAAGTGAATGACGACCTTCTTGATTTTATATTCAAATTATAAATTATAATAAGCACAACCATTGTATATTTTTGGACATAACTAAGTGGTAATTGTAATAACCATACGACATGTAATATCGAATAATACATTATCATAAAAGATGTCCTAAAAGGAAAGTTGAAGGAGAAATTAAAGGAATCTGTTTTTGTTTTGGTTCAAACATTTTTTTCATTCAACCAAAAAAGTATTCTTTGTACAACCAGGTTAATGCCGAATATTAACACTCTAAGAAACTGACAACTCTAGCCTAATGCTAAACATTACTACTCTGTACTGCTCTTAACCATTCAACATCAGTTTACAAATAATCTAACTACCATAACTAACTAAGGCAAAGCATTCAGGCTCTCAAGAACAGGCCTCCACTTCATGATGCTTTGTCCTCGTATATGAACATGAACGACAATTTCTTTACATAAGTTGTCCTTGTGAAAGTTAGTATGCTGGAACCTGGCTGCATTTCTTTCTCTCCATATGACATAAACTGTCATAGCAAACACACAGCTTATCATTCCACTCTTCCAGATTTGCTCTTGGCTACTCTAGCAACCCATTGCAGTTCAGCTTCCCATGTTGTAATCCCTCTGCTGCTGTTCATCCACCTTAACCGTCTGCTCCACAGCTTCTTGGTATAGGGACACTCAAAGTAAAGGTGCCCTAATGTTTCTACAGTAGTTCCACAGAATGTGCACAACATAGGTACTTGTATGCCAAACTTTTGCAGTCTTTCTACAGTTGCCAGCCTTTGCTTGATAGCTAACCACAGGATGAACTTGTGCCTAGGGTATATTGTGTGTTGCAAAGTGATACTCTTCCATAGCACCTTTGCATACTGGGGGATGAGCTGGGTATATAAGCTTCCTAATAGAGAATTTCTCCTCAGAGCTCTTCACAGCTTGTAGTCTCTCTAATAACCCTCCTGTAGTGTAGAGCATTGTAGGATCATTTTCCTACTATCTATGATCTTTCTAATCACCCATGCTGCAGCTTTGGGTAAGTCACAGTTTTCCAGATCCTTCTTCTTCAAATAGTAGTTGTGCACCCACTTAATCCACAGAGAGTCTTTCTTCAGTGCAAGGGCCCACAGCTGCTTGGCAACTGCAACTCTATTCCATATGCATATATTGATCACATTGAGGCCACCTGCAGATGCAGGGATACATAGTTTTTCCCAGGCAACCATAGCCTTTTTTGACACATTTACTGCACCTGTCCACAAGTAGGTCCTGCAGATAGTCTCTATAGCTTTCATAACTTTTTTAGGCAAAACAAATATCTGTGCCCAATAGGTTTGAATGCCAAATAGAACTAACTTGATCAGCTGGAGTCTCCCTGCATATGACAATAATTTTGATATCCAACAACTAATTTTTGAAGTGATCTTCTCTAGTAAGGGCCAACATTGCCTTACAGTGAGTTTATTTGATGACAGAGGCACTCCCAAGTACTTAAAAGGAAGTTCACCTGCCTGAAAGCCTAACAGTTGTAGGAACTCCCTTTTAGTATTATCAGATACTCCAGCCAAGTACATGGAGCTTTTTTCTACACTGGCCTGGAGTCCTGTGGCTCTGGAGAACCTCTCAAAAGTGTTCAATAGAAGCTGAATAGAAGTCAAATCAGCTCTACAGAACATCAAAAGGTCATCAACAAAACAGATATGAGTTGTACTAAACTTCCTGCACATAGGATGAAAATTGAAGTCTCCATTCAGTGCTAGTTGAGCCATTTCTCTCTGTAGGTACTCCATAGCTATCACAAACAGGTAAGGTGACATGGGATCACCTTGCCTTACTCCTCTATTACCTTGAAATGGTTTTGTCAGTCCACCATACATGAGCAGTGAGTAGGAGACTGATATTACACACTCCATTACTCAGTCAATAAATTTCAAAGCGAAGCCAAGTTCACTCATCATCCTTTGTAGAAAACTCCATTCCAGTGTATTATATGCTTTCCTAATGTCCACTTTAAGCACACACCTAGGAGAGAGCCCTTTCCTGCCATAGACTTTAAACAATTTATGGCTAAATAAGATGTTGTCAAGTATGTTTCTGCCTTGTATAAAAGCAGATTGAGATTGTCCTATGACACCATCCAGAACTTCCTTGATTCTTCATGTCAGCACTTTAGATATTAACTTGTAAATAGTTGTACAACAAGCTATAGGCCTAAAGTCCTTCACTTGGGTAGGAAAAGGTACTTTAGGCACAAGTGTAAGGGCTGTGACATTGATTCTTCTATGTAGCTTCCATGTTCTGAAAAAGCTTAGCACTGCCTCTATAACATCCTCTTTAATAAGCTCCCAGTTGGTAGTATAGAATTCTACTGGAAATCCATCTATACCTGGAGCTTTATCTTTAGGCATGTCCTGTAGGGCTGTTAGAATTTCCTCAGCAGTTACCTCTCTTATCAATTGACACTTTTGCTGGTGTGTTAAGCATACTCCTTTCCTAATAACTTTAGTGTTTGGCCAGGGCAATTCCTCAGCAGCTTCACCCATTAATCCTGTAAAGAATGACACAAACTTTTTATCTATGAGGGCCTGATCTGTTATCTTCACCCCGGTGCTATCATATATAGAGCTAATAGCATTCTTGCTACTTCTGAGCTTTAGTTGAGCATGAAAATATTTGGAGTTAGCATCTCCACTTGGTATCCAGACTGCTCTGGACTTCTGCCTTAGCACCTGCTCCTCCACCTTACTCCATTTCTCAATTTCAATGATTAGCTCTTTCTCTTGAATAATCAGATCCTGGTTGCACAGTGAGTTTGAAAGCCTTGCCTGAACTATGTCCAGTTCCTCCCTTGCCTTGTCTAATTTCTGCTTGTATGTTGCCATATAGTTGTTTAGGCTCTTCAGCTGGCCCTTCAGTGTATGTAATTTATACCATACTCTATACATAGCATCTCCCATTATATGCTGCCTCCACACTGATTCTACTATTTGTTGGAACACAGGCTCCTCCATTATGTGAGGGAATAGTTTAAATGGTCATGGCTTGAGCTTCACTTTTGGTCCAAACTGAATCAGTATAGGTGTATGATCTGACACAGTTGGGTTCATATATTCAGCTTCCACCTGTCTATGCTGCTGCACCCAATTGAAGTTCCCAAATGCCCAGTCAATCTTCCTGTAAATTCTACCTGCACCCTGTTGCTTATTACATCAGGTGAAATGCCACCCAGTAGCTTTCAATAGTGTGATCTGTAGTGAGTCCACACAGTCTTTGAAGCCTTGTACTTCCAGCTGTTGTATAGGCCCGCCTGTTGTGTCCTCCTGAGACAATATGTTATTAAAGTCACCTGCAAGGAGCCAAGGTCCTTGCACACCTGCTTCTATGTGCTTCAATTCCCTCCATAATGCTTGTCTCTGCTGGTAGTCATTATAGGCATAGACAACAGTAAGAAAAAATTTTGTCTGACCATTCTGGCTAGTAACTTGGCAGTGTATCCATTGTCCAGCAATTTGAATCACTTGAACAGTGAGATGGGCTTGCCACATCACCCATATTCTTCTATTTACTTCATGAGAGTAGTTGCATACCACCCTCCAGTCCTTTGCCACACTGTTTATTATTTTTTTAGAACTTTTTTTTAACTCTGGTCTCAAGGCATCCCATGAGATCAATTTTATTTTTTGTCAAAAGAAGCTTCAACTCCTTTTGTTTGAAGGTCTTATTCAGCCCTTTTATATTATATGTGGTGACTTTCATGGTAGAATATCCTGACTGACATCAACAGACTCTAGTGTTACTTCATTCAGTACATCAAATCTGTTAGTAAAGCCACTCCCAGTGCTGTTCTGTTTCATCTTCTCCACTTCATTCAGCACAACAGCTCTATTAGTAGAGCTAGTCCCCTTACTGGTCTGTTTCAGCTCCTCCACTAGAGCCACTCCTTGAGTAGAGATGAGCTGCAGTGACTCAGCTTTATTAGCTCCTTCTGATTCTGTGGCCTGTTCACTCACTGGATTAGTAGGGCCTTCAGCCTTAGTGACAATTTGTCATTCAAGTTTGACTTGAGCTTTCTTCTTCCTAGTTCTTCTTTTCCTTCTCTTGGGGAATTCTCGTTCGTCTTCCTTTTGCTCTTTTACCCAGCAGTTCACAGTATCATGCCCAAATTTTAGGCACTCAGCACAATACTTGGGCACCCAATCATAGCACACAGGCTGTGTAGAGGTGCATAGGGTGTGTCTAGCTCAATGCAATCAAGCAATAGTTGAGATACATCCACTTCCACTAGTATTCTTGCATAGGAAATTGTTTCCATATTGGCTATAAACCTGTCAGTGTACAATGGCTTCCCCACTGCACTTGCAACCTTACTCAGGGCCTCAGCAGACTAATACCCAACCGACAGTCCAGGTAGTATAATCCACAAGAGGATTCTAGTTAGGCATTCAGGGTCAAATTTGAAATCTATTGACCAGTGCTGCAGTATAAGTAGCTTATTATGATAAGTGTACGGGCCTTCTTGCAGCACAAGGTCACATTCTTCCTTAGTACTAAATCTGAATAGATAATAGCCTTCATCATGTGGCAAGATCTGAGGTTTGCTCACAAAACTCCATACGTGAGCAGCATAATTTTCTAAAGATTTAGTATAAGGGGTGTTACCTATAACAAATCCTATTAAGGTATTGTTCCAGAGATTTTCCTGTTCTTCAATGTCATTCTGTTCAATTTTCACTACTACTTTCCCATTTCGGGTTAGTGGTGGAACAAATGCTAAGGTCTTACTCATTTGCAAGCTTCTGTTCCCTCGATCAGCTGGTAGAGGAGTAGGGTGCTGCGAGGAGTCTGTATCAGAGTATTGAAGGCACCTCCCAGCTAGTTCTTCCTTGATTTGCATCAGTGCAGCTGGATCTACAATTC
Organism: Petunia x hybrida; assembly: GCA_037355625.1. Lineage (NCBI taxonomy): Eukaryota > Viridiplantae > Streptophyta > Magnoliopsida > Solanales > Solanaceae > Petunia > Petunia x hybrida. The sequence goes on along the minus strand of JBBBVM010000059.1, from coordinate 1,369,390 downwards.
GAGTTTGAGCTAGCTTGGTTCCTTTTGGTGCTTCAGTTTCTTCTGCTATTGAGTATATTGGTGGAAGGAAACTACCAAATTTTAACGGTGGACGTTGATTAGTGGTCTCATCATCTGGAGTTTTGAGGATTTCTGTCAATTTTGAAGAAGAGGCAGCTGCATTTCGTCTGGGCATTGTTCTTGACGCAGGTTAGCAAGCCTCGCTAAACATGCGCTGAGAGCATCCCTGTCTTAACGTGCGCCTTTAAAGGAATCTTTGTTGAATCATGGAGTTATATTCTTTAGTCAAGTCGACCACCACTATCCCTCTGTACGTGACAACAAATATGCTTATTTTCTTCTACTCACATCATTGTTCTTTTTTTTTTTTTTTTTTCCATTGAGATATATACATTGAATTAATCTGCCATTAATCTAAAAAAAGAAAGATTCTATTTAATGAAAGAAATTAGATTATTTCAAGCGTGATTGATATTTTTAGGAGGTGGAAATAGTTGATTTGAAAACAATAGTGAAACAATGCAATGAGACCAAATATATTTTAACAAAGATGCAATACCATGTATTCATCTGAAGATCCCAACAATCTAACTTAGCCTTCATTACCAATACCAAGAAGAAAACTCACCTATTAGAACATCCAACAAAACCTAGTCCCCGCTATGACAAAGCTTAATTATCATTAACCATTATACATATAGAAAATATTACAACATCAAGAAAATGATACAACTAAAGCAAAAGAATATGCTGATAAAGTTTACTCTTAATTGAAATAGATATATTGAATTATTCTTTTATAGACTATTTATGTGAGAAAGGAAATATAATTACATGTAGAAGAATGATATATCGTGGATGTTCCAATATACTGAGCCATCGTGTATCCCTTATGTAACTTTGAAACTTCAAAATACTCTTTAAACAATTAGAGACGTAATCTGCAGAGACAAGTTTATCCGAGTAAAAATCCTAAAGGATTTAGACTTTCAAATCAATTCAAAAGATTAAACAAAGGATAAATAAAAAAAATAAATTTCCATTAGATATCATGGATGACGCAAAATCGAAAACCTAGAAAAGAAATGTTTGAAGGAACTAAAAAAATAATAATATAATATTATGAAAGAAAAAATAGTAAATTACAAATCATAAACTCAAAATACAAAATACATGTCTTCGATCCCTGCAGCCTGTAGTATTGGAAATTAGTCTAAGACCTTCCTCTTTATCTCTAGTTTTTTAGCTTTCTGAATTTTCAAGATCTGCTTCATAATCTTTTTTTCTTCCACCAAAAAGACTAAATGGTCAAGAAAAGAACAAATATAAATTGTTGGAAGCAGTCTAATGTGTCACAAATGCATACTTCAACTCAACTAAAACTCTTTATCCTATTAATATAATACAGATGTTGGTAAAATTTTGAAGATTATGAAAATTAAAAAAAAATCTAACCTTTTATGTCATGACGTAGCAATTAAATAGAAAAAAATCACCACCATCTATGAAAACTTTATACATAGTTTATTTTAAAAGTATAAAATCTGAAAAGCAAATCTTCTAAACTTAATAGGATTTCGTTACTCTCTTCATGATCAAGAATAGGAGTTGCCAATATCTAGACCCTAGAAAGTTATTCTCATATTAATTCATGAAAATATACTGCAAAGAATAAAGTTAAAATAAAAAGCTAAATCTAAATCAAACCAAAATAAAATATAAAACAATCTGACATGCACAAGTTTCAAAACCTTATATAGGAAACTACATTTTCAAGTCTCCAAATACAGACTGACTTCTTCATGTCTCCAAACTTGGAAAGAAATCAAACGAAATAAGGACTTTCTTTAACAAACTATGCGTGATTATTGTAGAATTTTTGTGAGAAAATTTGACTTATATAGCAGTGTTAGTTGAATATTCTATTAAAATAATTAAATAAGTAAATGATAATTTTGTCTATTATAAAATCTTTTAATAAAAGGCAAAAAAATCAATCAACATTTCACTAAGGACCTTCGTGCTTTTAATATAGTATAGATATAGATATAGATTTTTTATGTTTGTTTATGCCTATTATCGGACGTCTAGGTTAAACAATTAAATTTATGAATTGGTCACAAGCAATACAGTAAAATACGACGGAAAAGTAAGTAAATAGAGAGGAAAATAATATACAAGAAAGTAAAGAGTTTTATTCCTTGAGAATAGCCTGATTCAGTGGTGAATCGCTTGATGTACAATACAATGTAAGGAGGGGTATTTATAGTAGTGATTACTCAGTCCTAATTATGGTAAAATATAAAGACTAATGAGGCTCATGGGCCTATAAATTCAAGGCAATAGTATATACGAAATCCTAACTAGGAGATTGCAACCCTAAGGCGGCGGGATGTATGTCTTGCGTCTTATGCCCGTACTGCCTGAATAGTCGTAACTCGTAGAATATGCGTGTATTCTCTATGCCCGATGACTTGTAGGATAAGCCTAGTCTCACCAACTGGACTCATATCCCCGTGATAATAGGTAGTATATTTTTCCCACACAATGTTATTCTCAGTTTTTTATATAAATTCTAGAGTTTCGATTTTTATAAATGAAATTATAGCTCAAAATTCACTTAAGTATAATTATATAATATTTTGTCCTTTTTATAAAATCTACGGCTATTTTCAGTATCTTTTTTGTTGTATGCATACATTAAGTATATGATATTGAAATTTACTCAATCTTTCTTTCCATTATGTGATAAAATAATTTGGGATTTTAATTTTTGTTAAATTTGTTGAAATAAGCATAATATTTTTACCTAACTTTTATGTTCAGTTCATTTATTTAATTACTGACGTCATTAACATATATGTCTTGTTATTATTTTGTACCCTTTTTAATTTAAAAATAATATTTATTCATTTTATAGGTTAATTTATAATATATATAATAAAAATATCATTATATTAAGAAGTAAAAAGAGAAAGTTTGATAATCTAGGGGTAAAAACGGTATTTTGAGAAATTATTTGAGAAAAAGAGGAGAGAATGACTTTTATTTATAGTTGAGAGGGGAGTTTAATTTTTAAAGCAAAGTTGGGAGGTGTAAATAATTTTCACCCAATATTTTTTTTTGAGGAAAATGATTTCCTCACCTTTGGGTGGTCTTTTAACCAACATTTGGGCATTATTATCAATCTTTTTGTTCCTCAAGATTTTTTCTCAAAACACTATGTGATTTGTTATTACTATTATCAATCTTTAAGAAAATGTTTTCCGATTTTATTATTTTTTTTTCATTTCCACCCAATGGAAAACATTTCTAGAAAAAATGACTTTAATGGTACAATACACTCCATTATAAATTGAGGAAAAAGGTTTTGAAAGGGGCTGAAACCAGCAGGAAGTTGTGAGAAAAGCTCTCGGCGCACGTTAGCTAGGATTTGCTAACGCACACCAAGAACCATGCCTCGCCGGAAAATCACCCCTGTTAATCAGCCAAACAACACAGAAATCTATGAAACCCCAGCTCAGGAAGAACAACAACCTCGTAAACCTATAACATTTGGTAGCTTTCCACCACTAATGTTGTCCATAGCTGAAGATTCGGAGCAAGCTGACCTAAGGCCTAGATTGGGGGAGCACATTCAAGGAATTGCAACCCAGATTAAGAAAGAACTTGTTGGCCGACAATTACAGTACTCAGCAACATCATCGAAACAGCCAACTTCGACCAGACCTGATAATCGAAGCTCTCAAATGGGTAAGGCTCTTCAATATATCCCACCTATCTTTAGAGAAGGGAAAACTGTAGTTAAACTTGAAGAAGAAGATAATAACCCATTGAAGGACTATTGGAAAACTGCATTAGTGGGATATGTAATAAGTGACAACCCATACCTGAAATCTATGGAAAACTATATCACTAATGTATGGAATTTTGTCCCAAAACCCCAAATCCTGCAACATGATGAAGGGTACTATATTTTTAAGTTCAACACTATAGAAGACGTCGAGCTTGTCCTCCAGTCAGGCCCTTTCACATTTCACAACAAACCTTTTATTCTACAACAATGGACACTGGATTTTAAGTTCAACTCTGACTGTCTCATTACCATACCTTTATGGGTGATTCTACCAGGGCTCCCAATGGGTTACTGGTCACCTGAGGCACTGAGTAAAGTTACTAGTGCCATTGGTAAACCTATGTATACAGACAAGTACACTGGCAATATAGAGAAAATTTCCTCTGCAAGAATTATAGTGGAAGTAGATGTCTCTCAACCACCAGTGGAATGTATAGAAATTGACATACCACTTGGCATCATTCACCAACCTGTGGACTGTGATTGGTGGCCTAAGTTCTGCACAGATATGAAGTTTGGGCATGTCACTGAGGAACGCTGGGCAAAGCAGCAACATAAGGAACCTGCATTTCAACAACCTCTCAAGAGAAAGAGGAGAAGAAACAAGAGAAAGAAACCTCAGGTTAAGCAAGAATGCCAACAAAGAGAACAACAAGAGGGGAACCTAGAGGTAATCAGCACTGGAACAGAGGAAAAGAGGGAAACATAAATGAGTAAGAGCTAAGGGAAACAACCTGTGATAGAAGCCAAAACATCGACTGGGAGTGGGAGAGCAGATCCTGGTACAAGCTCAAGCTGTAGAACTGACAGTGGCTAATCAAGGAATAATAGCAAGTGGAAATAGATTCAGTGTCCTGCAAACTCAGGAGAATGTGGTGGCTGACAAACACCAACATCACCCCCCATGAAATTAAGTGCCTGAAATATTAGAGGGCTTAACAAGCACTTTAAACAAAAAGAGTTGAAGCTCTTTTTGACAAAGAATAAAATTGATCTCATGGGATGCCTTGAGACAAGAGTTAAATAACAAAAGGAAAAATACAAAATAAGTAGGCAAAAGGATGGAACTGGTACTGCAACTACCCCCTAGCTTCAAATGGAAGAATCTAGTTAATGTGGAAAGATCACCTTAAAGTACAAGTTGGGATGGTAACTGATCAGCTAATTCACTGCAATGTAGAGGAACTCACTACCAAATTCACAATGAATTTGAAAATAGTATATGCAAGAAATGAAATTCAGCAAAGAGAAAGATTGTGGGCTGATCTAGAAATGATCAACCCAACTTTGCAAGGGGCCTGGCTCCTCTGTGGTGATTTCAACAATATCCTTTCTTCAGAGGATAGAAATGGAGCACCAGTGACCCAAAATGAAGTGCAGGGCTTCAAACAGTGTCTAGATAACCTTCAATTGGCCCCTTTGAGGTCAATAGGAAGGCACTTTACTTGGTGCAATAAACAACATGCAGCTTCAAGAGTATATAGTAAGATTCACTTGACAGCGGGGAATATGTAATGGGTGCAGAATTATGGGCATATCGCAATAGAATTCATGGATCCATAAGTATCTGACCACTCTCATGTGGTGATACAATGTGGTCCAAAACTAAAACTGAAACACATGCCATTCAAGCTATTTTTACATGTAATGCAAGAGCCTGGTTTCAATGCTATCCTAACAACAGTGTGACAGCAAAACACATGAGGATGAGCCATGGAAAGAATCTGGAGGAAATTGCAAATGCTAAAAGAGGACATGAAAGAGCTGAATGCACATATGGCATCATACAGTCAAAAGCTGGAAACAGCTAGGAATGAATTGGAAGTTATTCAGAACTCTCTTGCAACTCAGCTGTACAATGAAGAACTGATTGAGAAGGAGAGGACAGTGTTAGCAGATCTAGAAAAATGGAGTGGAGTAGAGGAACAGGTTGTTGAACCCCCAAAAAATATAACCCCGAAGGGCTAAATTTCAGGAATATCGACAAGATGGACTAACTCTTTTGGAATTTTTGGAGTCGCCACCCAATTTAAGGAAAACAGGGAACCAAATTAGCAAATGCGTGCAAAAATCCGTTTTATAAAAAGACGGTCTTTCTTTCAGAGATTCTAAAGGTAAGAGGTTTTGCTAATTTCAAAAGAAGGTTTTTAAGGCACTTTCGAAATTCCGTTAAAAACGTTTAATCCGACAGGTTTCCAAATATTTACAAGTGCACTCTTCTTTGCGAAAGAATTATTTAAAAATAATAATAATAATAATAATAATAATAATAATAATAATAATAATAATAATAATAATAATAATAATAATAGTAATAAAGATAATAAAAGCTTATTTGCAAAAATATATTTTTTTTACTCGCACGCATTTGCTCAAATGGTCCCGATTTGCAATAAATTAAATAACAACTCCAAAATAAAGGAAATGAACATAAAAGTAAAACGGTCATGCAAATAATCCAATATTACTCATAAATAAATTATTAATAAATTATTCTAAAACATTTACATAAATATCCTAGAGGGAAAAGGAAAGACAAGAGTTAAAAGATAGAACCCGGAAAGCAAACTCGCGAAACGAGCCTTGGTTTTCCTAAAGTTTTCTATAATCTTGAGAACTTGAGCCCGAATCTTGACCCCAATGCAAACTCCAAGCCAACGAGCCAATCCCCATTTTGAGTTTTTACTAACTCTTCCCGAGAGCGAGTTTTATCCAACTCATTCCAAGAGGTTCAGTTTTAGTTTTGGACAGACCAGGAACCAACTCCCTGAAACAGACCTCATAGCACCTAAACAACATACAGACATACACCAAAGCTCCTAAGAAACAGAGACAACCTCACAAACACACACCCTGCCTGCATAACCAAAACAGCCTCCAAACATCAACTTCTCTACTTCTCTCAACTCACAGAGACGATCTCTACTAGCAACAGACCCCTTGAGCAAACTCAAAAACAGCACCTACTTCACCATAAATTCCAGAAAACTAATGCAAGTACTGAACGGATAACAAGATTTTAACTTAAATAACATACAAGAATAAAAATTGAACCTTTACACCATTCTCAATTAGATTTGATAACTTAATGGCATTTCGATAATCTGTTGTTTGTGATCAATTCTGAGCAGTTTATAAACTCTACCAAACATGTAACTATTAAAACTGATAATAAAACCCAAGTAAAAGTTGAAATGTTACCTGCTGCAGGGCAGTGAAAAAGGGCGACGATCCGAAGAAGCGACTCGAACAAGGGAAACGACTCGGACAAGGTCGACGACTTGAACGACGATAAAGCGACTCGAAAATGAAAGCGATAAACAAATAATTGAAAGGAAACCAGAATCCTCCCTTCGAATTTTAAAAGTTGGAAATAAAAGGAACTCTTGTGTGTTTAATGTGTGCCATTTCTTCTCTCCATTCTTTTTCAGCTGCTCCCTCTATGAACTCTCTACTACTGTCGCTGCTCTCACTACCCCATTAACGGCTGCTGCTTTTTTCATCTCTCGAACTTCCTATTGTTGCTGCCCAGACCCCCATTTCTCCTCTTCTCCTCTTCTATTTCTAGCAATCCAAACATTTAGGGTTCTATGGTTGTGAGAAAATCCCCAAACGACCCCTCCAACGGTACAAAAAGCAATAGACAAGGTTGTACGAACAGGATGAGCTGGAGTATTGGACTGATTCCCGTTCAAAATTAGGGAGGGGAAATGGGTTTTTGATTTTGGATCGGGTTCAGGGGATTCGGGTATTGGGTAAGCTGATTAGGGAAAACCTTTTGAATTTTGGGGTTATTTAGGAAGCATATCGGAGTTTACACGGGTAGGCCAAAATTAGGGCTATGTTGTGCAATTTTAGCCTATTTTCTTCATATTTCAAATTATTTCACTTTTAAATCTAAAATTGACATTTTATAAAATAATTAGATATTAACTGAAATGTTTGGAACAAAATTGGGTGTCAACAGCTGCCCCTCTTTACCCGAAAAGGATGAAAGAGTTTTCAGGGTAAAGAAGTTGACATAAAGCCAATTTTGTCACGATAAAGCCAAGGACTTTGATTCGAAGGACTAAAGTGCGAGGCTTATGGACATGGCCGAACTTCGATTTCCGAGTTGCCTACATATCTCGGGCTGAAAGAGAATCAGGCCATATGTAGTTCGACGACACTTAGACACGAAGACTTGCACGATTAACAGAAAAGACGCACGAATAGAAAAGAAACCAAATTGACATCCTAATCTGAAATGAAAGATTAGGATAGACTTGCTTGTTCGAGTGTGATTCTTCAAATCCTCGTTGACGAGTCTAGCTCATATCAATGATTGTCCCAGTTCACTGCTAAGAAAGAGTTCCACGTTATGCTCCAAATGCTGCTGCGGTGCTGCTAATATCCTGTAATAAACTTGACAAACGGTAAGCGAGTAACTGCAAATAAAGCTTAATAAATGAAGTAATAAAGGAAAACGACAATAAAACTTGTAGATGCTGGTTGCAATATCAATGATAAGCTTGTCTCCAATCGACTAATGGAGAAATCTGGCTTTGTGAGGCAAGATGACTTCGGGGCCGTTGGTAGACTGAAGATAAAACAATAAAAGCTTCAATTAATAGGAACGTAAAGTGAACTTTAAACTCTAAAAATGAGGATAAAAACACCACCTTTTCGGCAATAACCATGATAAAGCCTACAGCTTTAAATCATGAAGAGGCAATTTGAAAAGCAATCTTGGAATGGGCTCCAACTCAAAGTAAGTGCACATCCGAAGGAATCTCATTATCCTGCCAGCCTTAACAAATTTATTAGCAACATAAGGTCATTAAAGTAGGTATAAGGAAATACGCCATAGAGGCATTGAAATGATTAACACCTTCGAGGTGATACAAATACGCTCATCGAAAGCGTGAACAGATAAAGACGCTTACCGGAAGCGTGAAATATAAAGACGATTATCGAAAGTGTAAACACATAAAGACGCTTACCGAAAGCGTGAAATATAAAGACGCCTATCGAAAACGTAAACACATAAAGACGCTTACCGGAAGCGTGAAATAAAGACGCTTATCGAAAGCGTAAACACATAAAGACGCTTACCGGAAGCGTGAAATATAAAGACGCTTATCGAAAGCGTAAACACATAAAGACGCTTACCGGAAGCGTGAAATATAAAGACGCTTATCCAAAGCGTAAACACATAAAGACGCTTATCGAAAGCGTAAACACATAAAGACGCTTACCGGAAGCGTGAAATAAGACGCTTATCGAAAGCGTAAACACATAAAGACGCTTACCGGAAGCATGAAATAAGACGCTTATCGAAAGCGTAAACACATAAAGACGCTTATCGGAAGCGTGAAATATAAAGACGCTTACCGGAAGCGTGAAATATAAAGACGCTTATCGAAAGCGTAAACACATAAAGACGCTTACCGGAAGCGGGAAATATAAAGACGCTTATCGAAAGCGTGAGATATAAAGACGCTTCTCGAAAGCGTGGAATATAATGACGCTTCTCGGAAGCGTGAACACGTGAATGGATTGCACTCTTTGAACTCTTCCATGGAGGAATGGCCTTGACTACAAAATAAAGTGAGCCCCCAGGATTGGCAGTATCTGTAAATCATAAAAATGGAACTTTAGTAAGCGCTCTTATAAAGCGAATGAGAAATGAAACCGATATGTTTAACAGTTTGCAATAATTATGGAAAATAGAAATGCCACCTTTCGGCAATGACTCATGATCGAGTCTCCCATTTTCTACGGTAGGCTTCTTAACAATAGTGTCTTCGATTGTTTACGATAGACTTGATGTTGATACTTGTAAAATAAGTGGTAGAATAGCCTGCAAAATAAAGTTTTCATTAAATTCATATAGACAGGAAAATGTCAAAGATAAAGGAGATATAAAGTGAGAGTTTAAGCCATCTGGCTTATATTTGGTGAAGTCATAAAGAGTTCAGTGTTATCCTTGAGAAAAACTGAGTTAAAGCTTAATTCCTGCAAAGTGTAAAGTAAAATTGTCAATAAAGTAATAATGTTTTGATTTTGGAAGGGCAGAATTAGAGAGAGAAACAAGATCGTTTTTGCGTATGCAATGAGTCAGATAACACCTCCAATCTCGGTCAGTTACCTTGGCAGCGTTGTTCAATGTGTATGACAAATACTCTATGAGGAATTGATAGTTGCTAATTTCTTCATCTTGTTGCTTTGAGAATTCCTGCACTCAAAGAAAAATCGTAAGTTTTGGGTGGAAGGGGGGAGCGTTTGATTCATGCTGACTCGAGCCTTCATCCTTCAACCGCTTACTTCTTCTCCCTTTATCTAGATTTGCGATCCGTCTTTTGAGACTTGGCCAATTTATCTTTGTCAAGCAATATGGCTTTTTGCAAAATCTGCCCCAGTTATGATCTTTCAAATCTTCAACTTGCCTTGCAAAATTTGCCCCAGCCGCTTACCTTAGGGGAGACTGGAAATTTTAATATTATAGAGTCGAGCTCGTTAAGAGCGCCTACGTATCCCTCCACGGGAATCAGACTGTACGTAGTTCTGCTTACATAAAGATTTTTGGGAATATGGCAATCTAAGTGCGAAGCCGAATCCGAATAGGAATGCCTACACATCTGCCCAGATGCATAGTTCGGAATTACATCATCAAAGATAAACAAGACTTAAAGCATTACAAAAATTTGATCGAGTCCGATGTGGATTGCTTACTTATCCTGTTGCCATTCCAGGAATCAGACCAAAAGTAGTTCAAAATTACATAAAAGAGGAAATAGGGGATTCCTATGCTAGTGTAACCGAGCTCTATGTGAGTTGCTTACGTATCCCAGCCCTGGGAATCAGGTTACGCGTAGTTCGCATTACAATCAAAATTACATGGAAATGAGAAAAATATTTTCTTGAGGCAAAATGATAAAGTTTTAACCAGCATGATTCGGGGCCTCAATCCGAATCGAAATTTTGCAAATTTCTTTTAGTTCACAGCCAAGTCTCCTGCGTTGGTTCACTCAACTGGATTGTATTGTCTTCAGTCAAATCTTGGATCTTATGTTTAAGAAGGACACATTCCTTAATGTCGTGCTTGGCAAATTCTGCATGGTAAGCGCAATATTTGGCTCCATCAACACATTCTGGGGGAGGGTCAAACGTACCATCTCCTGCTAAAGGGTTTAGCACTCCCATATCTTTTAATCTTTCATACAATTGAGCTTGTGGTTCACCTAAAGAAGTGAATTTTCGGCGCTGTCTCTTTTCATATTTGGGGCAAGACCCTGCTGGCATAGACTGACGAGCTACAGGTATTTGGTGTTGTTGAGGGTAATTGTATGCTTGCGGTTGTGAATAAGGCTCATAAGCGGGTATTCAAGATTGATTGTAATCAGGTTGAGCATTATAGACTGGATATGGCGCGGGTGGAATTTGATGTTGACTTCGATAAGTTGGGTATGGTGTGCTTTGATAAATAGGTTGGTTTGGTGAGTTTCTGAAGGTTGGCTTCTTGTTCGGCCTTTGGTCGATATTAGCCATATCAATACCAACTTCATTTTCCCTCTTTTTCTTCTCAAAATTGCCCATACCATTCTGGATGACTTGCGTAGTTGCCTTCATTGCAGCAAAACTTACAATTCGCCTTGTCTTAACCCCTTCTTCGATCATCTCTCCCATCACAAGAAGTTCAGAATAGGGTTTACCCATCATAGGGAGCAAGTGCATGTAATAAGAATCATCTTGGGCTCGGATGAAGTATTTTACCATATCTTCCTCGGTTGCACCCTTGCAGCTTGTTCACGCCATCTCAAAACGTATTCCCTAAAGGTTTCTGGTAGTTTCTTCTTCAGATTGGACAAGGTTATAAGGTCAGGAGCCATCTTGACATTGTACTCAAATTACTTTATAAAATCATTGGCTATGTCATCAAACTCACGCCACTTGCTTATATCCTGTCTTGCAAACCATTCAGCAGCAATACCTTCCAGACTATGACTGAAGAAGGCCATCAGAAGTTCCTCTTTACCTCCCGCAACCCTCATTCGGTTGATATATTTGGTCAAATGAACAAATAGGTCACTATGACCATCATACGTATCAAATTTTGGCACTTTAAACCTGGGAGGAAGAGTAACGTTAGGGTATAGATAGAGATTACGGTAGGAGATGCTTTGACGTCCTCTAGACACTTGCAAATCCTTGATGGATTGCTGCATGATTTTCATCGTTTGGATTATCTCCCCTTGCTCAACTGTCCTTCCCCGCTTTTCCACGGTTACAGGCACTTCACTTTGTGGCACATAGTTAGTGAAATCCACGTTCTTACCATTGGGGTCATGCTCATAGTATTGGGCTTGGGGATATCCTTTCCTTGGATCATTGGCATTTTGAGGAACAAAAGCCACAGAAATGGGTGCTTTGGATTGTGGAGGACGAGGAGTATCTTTGGCAAGTAAATATTGATAGTGAGGCAAGTTGTTGTGGTTAATGAATGCATTTGGGATGTTGTTAACTAGTGCAAGCATATGAATGACACTGGAATTTAAAGGCGTGTTTGGATTGACAGTTTCAACATTGGGGTTCAGAGTTGATAGCACGACTGGCGCGTTTTGGTGGCTCGACCCTTTCATTCTGTCTAGTTCAGCTTGCATACACTCAATCTGCTTAGCCATTCTAGCAATTTATTCATCAGGAACAACAACTGGTTGCTCATTAGAAGATGCAGGGATACCAGTCTGATTATCAGTCATTGCTCGCTTCACTTTAGGTTAGACACTTAACCAACTCGGGAGTCAACACGAATCAAACTCTCTCTTTTGGGGATAATCAAAACAAAAGGAAAAAAAAATCAAAAGGTAACTATGTTAGTTTCCAGATCATTGGCATAATTGCACACAATCACATAGCGCGCGTCACATAGCGCTTTGCATTTTAAACAAGTTTGACATGTGGCAATCACAATTAGTTGAGTGTAAATGAAAATGCGGGTGTGTCCTACCCTGTAAGGTACCTCTCTGTGCTAGAGGTAAGCCTAATCGCGCAAATAAGTGGTAACGAAAAATAGTTCATGCCAGTTCTGAGCAATTCAGATTTAGAGTAAGCAACAATAACAATAATTGATAACAATCATCTCTCCGCCTTGACACTGCAATTCTGTAATCCCAACTACCTTCCAAAAGTTGGTATCAACTCGAAATTCCAACAAAGCTCATGCTCTTCACAACATTTGCACAAAATTCTAAACCCAAATGCCTAAAACCTGAAACAATCCCCATACACCTTTTGTAAACATCCACACTCCTCCAAGTACAAGTCCCAATTATTTACAACATCCAGGGGTGAAATTTCCAACTGCCTTCATAATACCAAACTGCAAATCATAAAAGGTTCCAATTGACCTTTTGCAAATAAAACCTCACTGGTCCTTGGCTTTGGACAAGCCTCTCAGTTTCCTAGGTTTTGCAAGGCTCACAGACCTTGTTCATAGGGCTTCTCACTGGTCCTCGGCTTTGATCAAGCCTCTCAGTTTCCTAGGTAGCCAAGACCGCGCTGGTCTTCAAGGAGGGACCCCATTGGTCGTTTATAGACATAGGGGCTTCACTCTCCTAGTATGCGACAAGCATACTTCAATTTTCATAAAGTTGCAGCTGGTCAGTCAACATAAGCCTGCACACATGCAAAGCCATTCACGAGAGGGACCCCACTGATCCTTTTAAAGACACTAGGGACTTCGCCTCTTAGATCTCACTACACCCATCTCCAAAACATAAACCAACCAAATCTGCCTACCTTTCCCAAAACTGCAATTCTGTCTTGTTCACAAAATTCTGCACTATGATCTCAAATACTACATGGACTGCTATGACCACACAGATTCTGCTAAATTCTTCCACTTTCGAACCTAAAAGATAAAATGGGAGACAAAATTCTAAATCTGATTTTGCTCAAAACATGGCTAGGACTGAGGTCTCGTTATCACACAACACATAATATGCATTGTCATTGGGCTTCAAGAACCCGCTGACGTAAGGGAGGTTTCCTAACTATGGAGGCGGTACCAAGGACCGGGTCCAGACTAAGGTGTAAATGCATGCATGCTCCTAAAATCTCCGTCTAAGAGTGGGTTAACGGTTGAGGCTAACAGGTGAGTGGCAAGCAACCTCGTAGTCGAATTACTCCCACGACAACCGCAGGTGTACCAACTCGTCAGAAGGGTTCTTTAGTGGAAGAAAGTGCGGGTACGCATGAGCGTACCTCACGGATATTTGGGGTGAAAATGCAAGAGGTTCCCAGGAGTGGGGGAAGTATGAACGGAATGCCAGTTTATATGTGCACAAATAAGAGTGTAGTGACATGCTTTTCGTGGCACACAAACAAACGGATATAATAAAGCAGGATAAATTAGGCATGCTAGTTGCAAATAATTGGAAACCTTTATGGTCAAAACCTTTATTGCTCCCAGCGGAGTCGCCATGCTGTTGAACCCCAAAAAATATAACCCCGAAGGGCTAAATTTCAGGAATATCGACAGGATGGACTAACTCTTTTGGAGTTTTTGGAGTCGCCACCCAATTTAAGGAAAACAGGGAACCAAATTAGCAAATGCGTGCAAAACTCCGTTTTATAGAAAGACGGTCTTTCTTTCAGAGATTCTAAATGTAAGAGGTTTTGCTAATTTCGAAAGAAGGTTTTTAAGGCACTTTCGAAATTCCGTTAAAAACGGTTAATCCGACAGGCATCCAAATATTTACAAGTGCACTCTTCTTTGCGAAAGAATTATTTAAAAATAATAATAATAATAATAATAGTAATAAAGATAATAAAATAATAATAATAATAATAATAATAATAATAATAATAATAATAATAATAATAATAATAATAGTAATAAAGATAATAAATGCTTATTTGCAAAAATATATTTTTTTTACTCGCACGCATTTGCTCAAATGGTCCCGATTTGCAATAAATTAAATAACAACTCCAAAATAAAGGAAATGAACATAAAAGTAAAACGGTCATGCAAATAATCCAATATTACTCATAAATAAATTATTAATAAATTATTCTAAAACATTTACATAAATATCCTAGAGGGAAAAGGAAAGACAAGAGTTAAAAGATAGAACCCGGAAAGCAAAGTCGCGAAACGAGCCTTGGTTTTCCTAAAGTTTTCTATAATCTTGAGAACTTGAGCCCGAATCTTGAACCCAATGCAAACTCCAAGCCAACGAGCCAATCCCCATTTTGAGTTTTTACCAACTCTTCCCGAGAGCGAGTTTTATCCAACTCGTTCCAAGTGGTTCATGCCAAAAGAAATAAGGGAGGAAAAGGATTAGCCATTGTACTGAAAAGAGGGTGAACTAAAGGAACTTGAGGCAAACATAATTAAATAGGCTAAAAAAAAAAAACTCACTCATTCAAGTCATGAAATATAGATAGCTAGCAATCAGATTGTTAACAACATTTAACCAAATAAAAGAACATAATAAAACCCATGTCTACGCTAAAGAAGTGCAACAATTTCAAACTTAATAATTTATTAAGGTGAACCCAAATACATCTTCAAAAGAGACATACTATAAAACTTTAAAGTTAATAAAAAAAGGATGTATTATAGACTTCTTAACATACAAATAAATTGCATTTGACCCCACCCTTTCCTAGCAGTAGACAGAAACCATGCCAAACTAATACAACCTTAAGATAAGAAGAGTACAACCAAGTCATTTGTAAACACACCCCAGGCTTAGGAAAATATCCACTGACAGGCCAAACATTCCAGTTATGCTAATCTTTTATGCCATCTTAATTAAAGGGGAGATGAAATTCCAAACATTTGAGGAAAATTTATGTAGATAAATTAACACTTCATTTCGCTTAAATTAACACTACACAGAGGAAGAGACTTTCACAGCTTTGGTAAACAAGAAACGGAGGCTTAAACTTCAAACATATCCTAATTCTTTCTCAAAGCAGTAAGCAAACAGTTCAAGCAAAGGTTATAAATTTAAGCCAAGGATCTGCATACCTATTGAAACTTAGCTACTGACTTCCAACTAAATATTTTAACTCTAAGAAGTATCTTAAACATAGAACAATCTCAATTTCTCGCACAATGACAGCTTGATTCGAGCCATATCTAAACAATTCACATACGGCTCCTTAAAACTATATAACCAAACTCCGAACACACATAACAAGATGCAAAATTTGACTTTACATGCAATCAAAAAAAGTCGTGCTAAAATTTTAAGAAATAAACAGTGAAAAACTTTAAGAAAAGAAAATGACTTCTTTAAAAGAAAACCATACTTGCTTTCAAGAAATAAGAAGAGATACCTCAGATTTAGGAAAATGCATGTCATTTACTTAACTCAAACAATCATCAATTGTCATGCATAATATTGGGCTTCAGCATTGGGTTACTCGCAGAATTCAAGACAGTAGCAGATAGTTAGGTTGTCACTATTAAAGTAAACACGTAGTCTACTCTAGGGGATATAAATGGATTCTATTTTCAAGAGTTTGTCCCGACTTTGCTAGTTTCAGGTCATGCATAAATCCCGGAAAATGATTAAACTATAGCCACAATTCACACCTGCCTGGAAACAAGACTAGAATCCCCACAGCCCCTACAACACTAACCCAAAACAGAACCAGACTACTACACCTGAACAACCAGGAACCAACTCCCTGAAACAGACCTCATAGCACCTAAACAACATACAGACATACACCAAAGCTCCTAAGAAACAGAGACAACCTCACAAACACACACCCTGCCTGCATAACCAAAACAGCCTCCAAACATCAACTTCTCTACTTCTCTCAACTCACAGAGACGATCTCTACTAGCAACAGACCCCTTGAGCAAACTCAAAAACAACACCTACTTCACCATAAATTCCAGAAAACTAATGCAAGTACTGAACGGATAACAAGATTTTAACTTAAATAACATACAAGAATAAAAATTGAACCTTTACACCATTCTCAATTAGATTTGATAACTTAATGGCATTTCGATAATCTGTTGTTTGTGATCAATTCTGAGCAGTTTATAAACTCTACCAAACATGTAACTATTAAAACTGATAATAAAACCCAAGTAAAAGTTGAAATGTTACCTGCTGCAGGGCAGTGAAAAAGGGCGACGATCCGAAGAAGCGACTCGAACAAGGGAAACGACTCGGACAAGGTCGACGACTTGAACGACGATAAAGCGACTCGAAAATGAAAGTGATAAACAAATAATTGAAAGGAAACCAGAATCCTCCCTTCGAATTTTAAAAGTTGGAAATAAAAGGAACTCTTGTGTGTTTAATGTGTGCCATTTCTTCTCTCCATTCTTTTTCAGCTGCTCCCTCTATGAACTCTCTACTACTGTCGCTGCTCTCACTACCCCATTAATGGCTGCTGCTTTTTTCATCTCTCGAACTTCCTATTGTTGCTGCCCAGACCCCCATTTCTCCTCTTCTCCTCTTCTATTTATAGCGATCCAAACATTTAGGGTTCTATGGTTGTGAGAAAATCCCCAAACGACCCCTCCAACGGTACAAAAAGCAATAGACAAGGTTGTACGAACAGGATGAGCTGGAGTTTTTGACTGATTCCCGTTCAAAATTAGGGAGGGGAAATGGGTTTTTGATTTTGGATCGGGTTCAGGGGATTCGGGTATTGAGTAAGCTGATTAGGGAAAACCTTTTGAATTTTGGGGTTATTTAGGAAGCATATCAGAGTTTACACGGGTAGGCCAAAATTAGGGCTATGTTGTGCAATTGTAGCCTATTTTTTTCATATTTCAAATTATTTCACTTTTAAATCTAAAATTGACATTTTATAAAATAATTAGATATCAACTGAAATGTTTGGGACAAAATTGGGTGTCAACACAGGTACTCAGACAGAAGTCCATAGCAACATGGATAACTAGTGGAGATGCAAACACTAGCTACTTCTATGCACAACTGAAGATTAGAAATACAATCACTTCCATTTATAATGAGCAAGGGGAACTCTTAACTGAACCTAAGAAGATAGATGAAGAGTTTGTTGCCTTCTTTACAGGACTAATGGGCACAAGTGAAAGAGAAATGCCTTGCCCAAATTCTGCAGTAGTAAAAAAAGGTAGATGCCTACAATATGAACAATAATGTCAGCTGATAAGGGAAGTTACTACAGAAGAAATACTGAGTGCTATCAAAGACATGCCAACTGAAAAAGCACCTGGGGTAGATGGCTTCCCAGTTGAATTCTTCCAAGATAACTGGCAAGTGGTTCAAGAGGATGTGATACAAGCTGTACAAGACTTCTTCATAACAGGAAAGCTATTTGAAGCAATAAATGTCACAGCCATTACAATGGTGCCTAAAGTACCATCTCCAAAATATGTAAGAGATTTCAGACCCATTGCATGTTGTACAACTTTATACAAGATCATTGCTAAGGTCCTGGCCAACAGAATTAAAGAGGTGGTAGATGGACTCATTGGATTCTCACAGTCAGCATTCATCCAGGGGAGAAGCATTCTAGACAACATCTTGTTCAGTCATGAGATATTTAAAGGCTACAATAGGAAAGGTATGTCCCCAAGATGTGCTCAAAGTTGATCTCAGGAAAGCATATGACACCATTGACCGAACCTATCTAAGGAAGATATTGTGTGGACTAGGCTTTCCAGTTAAGTTTGTACAATGGTTGATGAAATGTGTCACTACTGTGAAATACTCACTAGTGATAAATGGAGGCCTCACAAAACCATTTCAAGCAAGAAGGGGGGCTCAGACAAGGGGACCCCATGTCCCCCTATCTATTTGTGATTGCCATGGAGTACCTCCAAAGGGAAATAAAACAACTCTCATTGAATGGAGATTTCAACTTTCACCCTAAGTGTAGGAAGCATGAAATCACACATGTATATTTTGCAGATGATCTGTTAATGTTCTGTAGAGCTGACCTCACCTCAATCAGATTACTCAAAGCTGCTTTCACAAAGTTCTCAGAGGCATCTGGTTTAAGAGCTAATGCAGACAAGAGCTCTATCTATAGCAGAGGTGACAGGAGTACTAAGCAAAGAATTGATACAAGAATTGGGATTTCAAGAAGGACAGCTTCCTTTTAAGTACTTGGGAGTACCTTTATCATCAAAGAAGCTAACTGTGCAGCAATGCTGGCCACTGATGGAGAAAATATTAGTTAGAGTGAACTGCTGGACATCAAAACTACTATCATATGCAGGCAGACTGCAACTAATCAAGTATGTTTTGTTTGGGCTGCAAACTTATTGGGCACAAATCTTCATTTTACCAAAAAAGATCATGAGAGCAATAGAAACTGTTTGTAGGACTTATCTATGGACAAGTTCTAACTCCCTATCTAAGAAGGCTCTTGTGGCTTGGGAAAAAGTATGTCTGCCATACTCTGCTGGAGGACTGAATGTCATTGATCTGTGCACTTGGAAAATGGCTGCAATAACTAAACAGCTCTGGGCTATTGCAATGAAGAAAGTCTGTTTGTGGATCAGATGGATCCATAACTACTATATAAGGAGGCAATCTGTTGAAAGCTGTACTAACCAGAAAAATGCAGCCTGGGTGGTAAGAAAAATCATAGAGATGAGAGAAATTGTGCTGTAGTGCTCAGGGCTACAAGGTGACTTAATGACAAGGTTAATGGCATTGCAGGATAACACAGGAAAATTTTCAGTCAGGAAATTGTACTTGCACTTACTTCCCCAATATCCAAAGGCACCATGGAGAGGTCTTGCATTACAAGCAGGAATACATCCTAGGTACAGATTTACATTGTAGTTGGCTCTACACAAGAGGCTAGCTACTGTGGATAGGCTGTAAAAATTTGGTATTCAAGTTCCAATGAATTGTGTATTTTGTGGAAGAAATAATGAAACACTGGAGCATATCTTCTTCAACTGTCATTTTACCAAGGCACTCTGGACCAGACTTCTGCAGTGGATGATGATACAAAGACAACCATGTCCTTGGCAACAGGAAGTGGAATCGGTTAGCACGCAAGCCAGGAGGAAAGCAGGAATGGGCCCTATCATTGGAATGGCCTTTGCTATGCTGATAAATAAAATCTGGAGTGGAAGAAATGCTATCAGATTCTAGCAGGAACAAGTGAATGCAGATGCTGTATGCAGGGACATTGCTATACATATCCACATTAGAGGGCAAGGTAAAAGCAAACTCAAGACAGTTCTAGCTTGTTTGAGTGGATGGCCGTGAAGAAGAAGAAGTCAATAGAGTAGTTAGAAGGAATATTGTCAGTAGAAGAGGTGAACTTTAGCAGTTGTATTCAGTTGTATAACATTCTATTCACTAGAATAGTTAGTTTGCTAGTTAGTTTACTATAAGTCAGAGTTAGTCATGTTTTTTAGAGAGGCAGTGGTCTGCACTAGGCCTGGATGTATATTAAACAATTGGTTGAAATGAAAATTCTATTTAACCAAAAACAAAGGGTTTGAAAAGTCGGTATTTTTGTGGACTTCGTTATGAATATTTAATGCTAGTCGACTTGCCACGAACTGTACTGGTATCTTCTTCATCTAAAATCCAGCACCCATTAATTAGGTTTGTTTGTTTGTTTGTTTATACGGTTCATTTACTATTTTGATGGGGAAACAGTTGGTAGTGTTCTAGTACTCGTTATCCTGTGAAGTGCAATGAGAGGTTCAGCTTTACTCCATATTAGAAAAGTGAGAGATTTGGCACAGAAAAATAGTCTAATAAAAGGTATTGTGGCTTCGAGATATTTATAGGTATATTTCTTACAATTAACTTGTGTTAAGGTTTAATAATTAAATTTATATTTGATAAGGCACAAGCAACTGTTTTATATCAAGATTTCTAGGCATTCTTAGTTTTAAACTGAGGGGCAGACCTAAAGCCTATGAGGGGTATCAATTAATGCCCATTCATCGGAAAATTACACTGCGAATATAGATAAAAAATAACTTTTATATGAATATATACTAGTTTTGAGTCCCCTTAGCAACTAAAGATTCTCTAGCTTAGTGATAAAGTCGTATCAAACTTATGCCTTAGTCCTTAGTTTAAGTCTCGTGTACAACAATTATATTTTTTGAGTCCCATTGGCAAAAATTCTGCGTCAGCCACTGAATTAAACCTTTTTTTTTTAAGCAAAAAGTCAACTAGGCAGTGTGCCTAGCGACCAAGTATATAAATAATAAAAATAAAAGTCTCAAAGAGGACAATCCAAAGTAAGGCGGGCCAAACGATACCTTACATCATCCTATCGTGGGGGACATGACAATAACATATATTATGGTTTATTTATGCTAAGATAGCAATAAAGTAATGAACAGCTGTAAGGGAGCAAATCAATAACAATTCTAATGAAAGGCAATAATGGAAATAAATAAAGAAGATCTTATTGATTAATGGCAATGTTGGTGCTCCCCGCCTTCCTCAAGAGCAAAGTAGTAAGATGAACAACACAATGGCAGCAGTTTTGTAATATTGAGTATAAGAGAATTGTGCGTATGTCAAATTCTAGGAGTTACAAATGAGGGGAGAGGGGAATATTTATAAATTAAAGGTCTTGAAGTCTACTTCTCCCACGTCTCCTAGTAGATAGAAAATATTGTTGAACGTGATAACTGATAAGAGTCCTCCCAGAAAATAGTCGAGTCGGTTATAACGTAAATCTTATCCGCTTCTGACACGACCCGGAATCCGGTTAAAACTGAAACCTTCTTCCGATGCCTATTAAACGTGGTCTGATTTAGCTCAAATTTTACAGATAAGTCTCAATGGACCTTAAGAATATTTTAAAATTATCCGCACGCCAATCGGAGTCCTAACTTTCGAAACGACTAACCGAAGTCGTTTCATTCTCTTCTACTTAAACTCTCGTTCGTCCTCGAACAAGCCTAAGTCTAAAGAAAAATTCGCACAGATAACAAAAGAACTTGCACAACCTTTATAAGCTACTCCACAGATATTATCTCATGATTACAGAATCAGAATTATAACACTCACACCTAACTCTTGGAAATAAACATATCTTGATAATATCATAACGCCACTGCTCAGCTTATTCTGACTAAGCCGATCCTTACTCGATCACGAGAGGAGAGCTCTACATTTCCAAAACAAAGATACATGGAAATCTGGATGGATTAACATGATTCTGCGGGTGAATTGCCTCGTCGATATACTTTTCGATATAGAACAAGTCGATGAAACAAAGAATTAGCTTACGCTTCAGCAACGCCTTAGAGATTTAATATTATGATTCAGTATCAATTGGAGGAAGACTCCTCCACTTAGAGCATAAACTCATACAACTAATTTGAATAGAAATAGTCATCCTCGCACAACCTGCTGGATTAAGGAAGACTTAGCTAAATATAGAACGCGACCTAGACCTGAGCTACCAAATTACTCTCTCGAGTTGCCAAACAGCTGCAACTCTCGAGTTCACAACTCCATACATTTTCTATAAGTACCACCGCCTAATGGATCAAATCAAAGGTCAAATGATTTCTCTCATTATCCTTAGTAGCCTTGAAAAATAACAATGTGCTTACCCGGCTACCTAGACACGCACTCTGGCTCAACATAGGGAACATCACGAGTGGCTACTAATCGCCCAAGCTCACTAGTGTCGGAAGAAGAAGAGATAGCAATAAATTGAGGATAGAAATAATTAGATCTTTAGGAAGCTCATCTTCTTATTTGCTTGGCTAGCAGAGCTAGACTACTTTCGAGTCATGCTAGCCAAAGAATCGCAATGGAAGAAATAGACATTAAATGAGCTTCAAGGAACAACATTCATGCCAATTTAACCTTCTCATAAGAAGAGAACTCCAACAATTTATCAGTAAACTCTTTTATAACTGAGAAAAGCTCATAGAATAACATGACGTTACTAACATTTCGAACCAAGAGGAGACACGTAGATCGAGTATTACTTACTAATCACTTTACACCGGAAGAAACAATGACACTTTTTGATGATGATGAATTAGGATCCCATTATCCTACCAATATTGAATTTCGAGGAGAGGTAAACTGAATTGACATAATAACAGAAGGTGGCGTAACAAGATGCCAAGCAGATAATACCGACACTCACTCCCAAATCTCTCACATTTAAATCAGATAAACTAGTAGGGTCTCACAAATTCCCTGAATAAATCATACTAGAAGCTCACCCCTCTACCACAATCGATTCTTAATAGAAACAATATCCAAGGAAACCATAGAACATGATATGACAGACCATCTCCAGATCGATCGGAAGAATCAAATCTTACTCACATATAAGGGAAGAAGAGATACATGGGTGTACTACATCAAATACCTTAACATCCTGCCAGACTGGTAGTTCTTAGAACTGCCTCTGCGGCTGAGCCGAGCCGCTACTCTGATAATTACTTCTAGAAGAACCACTACCACCACGCTCTCGACCTCTATCGAATGAGGGCATATCTCTGGTTGATTAAGATCTAAATGAAATCCCCTGCGACTGCGCAGATGCCTGATGACAAGAGAAAAGACGACTGCCCACTCGTCGGAGTAAGGGAAAGCTCCTCAAAGGATAACCAGACTCACGATAATGATAACACCTTTTCGCTGAGAATGGAAGCTGGACAGATTGTTGAAAGCTATGAAGAGAAAAACTAGGTCTGATATGGACGAACTATTGGCGCACTCCAAGAATTGCGTGACACAAGCTGAGATAACCTGGAAGGTGACCTCCCAAAATAACCAGAACTCTTACCTCCAAATGAGGTACCATGGCTGCCCACCAGGGCCGTGCGATCTCTTACTTTCCCGCTCTAACTCTTCCCGCTCTAACTTATGGTATGCCTCGAACCTTCGGGCAATATCAACAACAACATCAGATAAAATCCCGACCTCAATCTCTCGAGCCATCTGGGATCTCAAGGAAAAAGAAAGGTCATCAATAAATCTTTGAATCTCTCGAAAGGCTCATGAACTAGTTCTAATGCATATCCAGCCATTCTATAGAATTCAATCTCATATTCTGCAACACTAACAGGCTAACCGACAGGCTACCCTGTCCAATCCACTCAAACTGGAAACACTTTTCATCTCGCTCGCTACTCGAAAGGAACTTTTCCACGAATCTAAAAGAAAAACCGAACCAAGTCAGCTAATAAGAGAGCGGCCTACCAATTCAAGGCTGGACCCCTGAAACTAGAAAGCAGAATAATCAACACCATACCACTCGATATAATCAAGAGCCTGAAGGATACGCTGACATCATTGTATTTTAAAAAGAAATTTACGTAGGGATTATCTGATGCATGGCATAAGAATTTCGGAAGGTTCAATTAGTAAAATAATGCAGCCCTTTCAGATACTCGGACCAAGCCATTACTTGGGCTAGCTAACCAATCAGAATAATTAGAGGCAAACCACATGCTTCCTTTGGAACATAGTTTATTGCAACAATTAAGACCTGGAACAGGAGCTCCCTGAGACCGAACGTCTCCCTCTGCGGAAACTTGATAAGCTGCCTAGCGAATAATAGATTCTTGTGGTATCTGCGTCGCCAAGATTCTTGTAAAAACATCATATAGAGCCAAGGGAACCACAAGGCCCTGCTCCCTTGCCCATCGCGAGCTCGTACGGCTGGAACCTCCATAACTAGATCGTACGCATGATGCACAACTCTTGCGGCTTGAGCAGCGCTAGCCCCAGGCTACACTGCTTCGTCCGGAACTCCTACCTTTTGTTGATTTGTCACACGAGGGTTCACAATAACAACGAAGGATTTAACAAAAATACTTTTGCATCCTAGACCGATGCACGATCAGAAAAGAAGGAAGTGAAACTTCCTAAATGCCATCATAGCCTCTCGTAGATAAGTACGGACGTCTACGTACCCATCAGCGAGACTCTACTAGACACTGTCTTAGTCTGGATAGACTCTAAACCGGGCTCTGATACCAACTGACACGACCCGAAATCCGGTTAGGCCGTGCGGGCACCCGACATCCTCCCCTAGACCCATCGGGCGAACCCTTACCAATTAAATTAGGAAAATAAATATAATAATTCATGAATAAGGATAAGACTTCAAAAAAAACACAAACATACTGATACCTCTAAGCTGTACAAAAGAAATTACAGCTGACTACCCAACACACTAGGTTTAGTGCTATCCAGACTAGACATCTAAGAGTACAGAAGAAGAAAAATACCTCATGAAGGGAGCAAAATGCAACTGAAATAATAAACATAAAACTGGTGGCCATCCGGAATAAAAGCTGGCTCACCCTGACAGCTGAAGTCGTCTTCGCTCCTTCACAACGTGGTGCACTCAATCTTGGAGCAAACCTGCCGAAACGAAATAGATAGACAAAAACAAACAACAAACAAGGGTGAGTCAAAAGGAGTCAATAAGTGGGGTAGACTAGCCACCTCAAAGGATAGGATAGCTAGCCAGGGAGAAAAGAAACAGATAAACTAAATTCCTCTTATTTAAATTATGAAAAGGCAGAGTCAGATAATAACTAGAAACACGTATGGAATGACAAATTCATCAACAACCAGGAACGTAAGATAGCCAAAACATATAGGTATCCCGGATGCATCAACAATCAGAAATACATCCTGTTGCGGCGTGCAACCCGATCCATATATTCATCATGTTGCTGCGTGCAACCCGATCCATATATTTATACTGTTGCGGCGTGCAATCCGATCCGTATATTTATACCATTGCGGCGTGCAACCCGATCCCCGCAGCCCAGTATACGAGCCAGAAATATATAGGCAAACTAAGATATGTCCACGACATAGTATACATACCGCATACATAAAACGCAACACAATACACACAATAGTCAGTATGCGGTGCAATGAGATGAGATGAATGCGGTACGATGCAATGCAGTCGCATATGCCTGATACCTATCTCCGGCGTGAGACTCTTATCGTCTACCAAGAGATATATGCAATAATGATCCTTCACCGGCTCGGGACTCTCATCGATTACCGGAAGTATATGCAATGATGACCCTTCACCGGCTCGGGACTCTCATCCATTACCGGGAAGTAAATGCAATGATGAGCCTTCACCGGCTCGGGACTCTCATCGATTACCGGGAAGTATATGCAATAATGACCCTTCACCGGCTCGGGATTCTCATCGATTACCGGGAAGTATATGCAATAATGACCCTTCACCGACTCGGGACTCTCATCGATTACCCGGAAGTATATGCAATAATAACCCTTCACCTGCTCGGGACTCTCATCGATAGCCGAAAAGTAGATGCCAACTCACAGCCAGAGTACAATGCTCAGATCCTCAATGTAATACCAACAACAAGATATAACATATAATCTACAATGTAAAGCCAAAGCTAAGGTGTAATGAGTACGCCTATCGGCAGCTACACACGTAAGGAACACGTGGTAGAAAATCCACGAGGCCAGGTGCCTCCAAAGAAATTGATATAAACACTTACCTTGTTCCAAGGCTAGCACTGCTACTCAAAAAAACCGCATTCTCTTTTGGATTCATTGCCACACGATCTCACTCTATTCAATAAGCAGAAAAATATATCAAATTAGGCTAAAGGCTCCATTCCTCACATCTTAGGGCAATCCGGTTAGGAACCTGATACCCTATTCGCATACGCAATGCGCAGGCTAGGCCTATGTACAGGGTTTAAGGTCACATAACCAAACCCTAAATAAATTACATTTATATGTTGCCCATAACTCACTGAGTACGAATATATAATCAATTCGACTTTCGGGGTCCAATTGACCCTTTAAACTATCAGTCGAACTTATTAAAGCGATGTCTAATATCCCAATTTTTACCGTCAAAATATATTCAGACACACGTAATAAACTCAAATAATATATTAAGTTCATTACCTGAATGTTTCGGGGTGAAAATTCTACCTTTCCCCGGCTCTTTTTTCATTTTCAGGCATTTTTTCCCATTTGTGCACGTTTTCTCTTTGTTTCGTTTTGTTTTATGTTCTTATGTTTCTGTTCATTTCGTTTTGTTTCTGCTCACTTTTAAATTGAGCTTGACCACGTTACATTTTGTCTTCTTTTTCTTTTTTTTTGTTTTCTTTTATTTAATTTTTTTTTCGTGACGAAAATTAAAATGGTACCCTATGATATTCGAAATAATCCCAAATTTCGCATACAAGTTATACAAAATAAATGTAACATACTCGCTAAGGCGGATCTCAAATCGAACTTCCGAAACTCAATATGAAAATTAAATAAAAAAAAATCAAATTATTTAACTTTCGGCATTTTAGCGGAAACTAGCCGAACAGCATCGAAATTCACTTTCATAAATCACAAAAGTCACAAATAATCATATGAACCTAACAGCACTTTCGGATTTCGAATCGGAGCTCGTTCGTCAAAACCGAGCTCGAAAATCTCTTTTTAATATTTATCGATAATAAAAACTGAAACTTTCTTCTGATGCCTACTAAACGAGGTCTGACTCAGCTCAAATTTTACAGATAAGTCTCAATGGACCTTACGAATATTTTAAAATTATCCGCATGCCAATCGGAGTCCTAACTTCCGAAACGACTAACCGAGGTCGTTTCAGCTTCAGGGTCCGGCTGATCAATCTTCGGAGTTTGAGTGCCCGGAGTAAGACCGATCGGATGAGCTTAGTCGTAACCAGTTTATAGGGCTAGCTGAACCGCTGGTGCGTCCTCTCTTAATTCTACTCTTTGCTCGCCACATCATCTGACACATGGCAGTAGGCGTCCAGTCTGATTTCTGCCAATATAATCCAATACAATAGGAACTTTTAATTTTTCTCAATAAAAGGAAGGGAGGAATACAAAAGTAACCAACTCATAATTATATCTTACATATAGTTACACCTATCAAATTCTAGCCAAAATATTTTTAATTCTTAAAGTAAAAAAAAAAAAGGAAAGAAAGCGATCTTGTGATTTACCTAAATTCAAAGAGATTAACATGGTAAACTAATATAATCCATTAATATAGGATAACATCGTAACAACCACCCACATCCAGATAAGATTCAAATTTCCATAGTTATAAATCTAACAACGAAATACAAAAGGAAATGATTGCAGCATATTTTTTTTTTTGGATTCGGATTTTGTCTAGTTGTTTTTATGCAGTATTACTCAATGCAATATTAGAACTGCGCCACATGTCCTATTAGTCACTTAATGCTTGAAATGACTTTTTTCACTATTTAATTAAATGGCAACACAATAAAATATCAAAGAAATTAATTAAAAAGTAACATCTGATGTCTGTGTTAACGACAAACGTCCATTGTTGGACTATTACGACTAATGATGACGGTATTCTTAGTGCAATTCGTTTATACAAATACTTTATCAAACAGATAAATTTTAGCTTAGTTTCTAGTATTCATGCAGGAACCATTTTCTAGTAATGTGTTTACACATGAGCGAAACTCGTTATTTTTTTCATACGATCAGGTTCATATCAAATAAATTTTTTTATTTTATTTCCCATAAAAATATTTATCTATTTATGTCTAAATTTCTTTTAATATTTTGGCAAATTATTTCGAGAGTCGAAGAGCACAAAAGTTTCAAGATAATGCATTGTGATCTGTCAAAAAATTACTTCTAGATGACTTAATTTTTGAATGAATTAAATATTTCAAAATGGTTTTTTATGCAATATTACTCAATGCAATATTAGAACTGCGCCACGTGTCTTATTAGGCATTTAATGCTTGAAATGACTTTTTTCACTATTTAATTAAATGGAAACACAATAAAATGTCAAAGAAATTAATTAAAAAATAATATCTAATGTCTGTCGTTAATGACAAACGTCCATTTTAGAATGTTAGCAGTCTTTAGTATTAGTAGGACCCCATGTGGTCTCCTAAACAACTACTACTACTACATGTTTCAGCAGAACTTAAAAATGCTCTATTTTTTTTTTTTCGTGTGAATCTTTATAAATATTAATGTAAAAATTATACACTAGATGACATAAATTGCACCAAAACTATTAAACAGAAGGAATGAAGATGGTCCAAAAAACAGGTTCTTTATCAACTGACATATTCAATTCATTCAAAAATTAAGTCATCTAGAAGTAATTTTTTGACAGATCACAATGCATTTTCTTGAAACTTTTTATGCTCTTCGACTCT
Organism: Petunia x hybrida; assembly: GCA_037355625.1. Taxonomy (NCBI): domain Eukaryota; kingdom Viridiplantae; phylum Streptophyta; class Magnoliopsida; order Solanales; family Solanaceae; genus Petunia; species Petunia x hybrida. Next base: position 1,340,358 of record JBBBVM010000059.1, on the reverse strand, counting down.
CGAAATAATTTGCCTGCAAAATATTAAAAAAAAGTTAGACATAAATAGATAAATATTTTTATTGGAAATAAAATAAAAAAATTTATTTGATATGAACCTGATCGTATGAAAAAAATAACGATTTTCACTCATGTGCAAACACATTACTAGAAAATGGTTCCTGCATGAACAGTAGAAACTAAGCTAAGATTTATATGTTTGATAAAATATTTGTATAAATGAATTGCACTACCGTCATCATTTGAGTAAAGGTAGGAGATCCCATCGAAAGAGCAAACTCTGCTTGTTGGGATACGCTCGCACAAACCCTATTTTGAGAGGCACTTAAATCAGAATTGTTAGAAAATAATTCCTTTGCTGACCAATCCTGCAAATAATTAAAATAAATGTATAATTAAATCACTATTCAGGCTCTCACTTAATTATGTGATGTTCATGCCACCAGAATTTTTTTTTCTATAAGTTAGAAATAATTTTTCTCTCAAAGTATATATCCCTTGCAACCATTCATTTTTATAAAGGTTATATTCATCAACAATAGTATTCCAAGCATCAATAAATTCTCCTTCATCTTGATACTCATAAATGCATTTTCTAAAATTACCACAAAAAAAGCGTACCTTTTATACACTTGATTGAGGTGTTTGGTTGCATTTTGCTCCATGTGCCAGACACACAATATATGATGAACTTCAGACATGACGATTGAGATAGCCTTACTCATAGCAACATCTTGATCTGTAAAAACTGTTATTGATTTTTTCCCAGACACCGCTCTAAGAAATGTTTCAAACAACCATTCAAAGGACTCGGAATTCTCATTATACGTCAATGCACCTCCAAAAACCACTATTTTTCTATGATTATTCAGTCAAACAAAACTAGCCATAAGTCTATGCTCTCTGTTTGTTTGGTAAGTTGTATCAAATGAGAGCACATCTCCAAAAGTGTCATAATCTATTATCATCTTTGAATCTTCCCAAAATATGTTAGTGATCATATCATCAACATCCAATTGTACCACTAAAAAGAACGATGGATCATTCTTTTCTTCTCAAAATATTCTAACAGTACCCCTGAAAGAAAAAATAAAAAATCAATAACAATATATAAAATTTCTAATATAGAGAATCACATTTCATATATAAACAACATTACCCGCTTCCCCTTGTCTCAAGGCGTTTTGTCGTTTGGTTCGAAGGTAATTCGTTTGATCTAATTTAGTATAGCCCAGATTTTCATGACCATCGGCTTGAAGACTCATAAAATCAAATGTTGCTTTGGAAAGTAATCCATCATCTTCTGTTAGATTGATTTCATAAGCCTGTACATTATTTATTTTTCTATGGGATGACAACATGTGAACCATTGACATTGGAACAAGAGAAGGATTATGTTCCAACTCAACCTTAGTAATATGGTACGTTCCTGTTGACTGACGAGTAATAATAATATGTTCTTGACATCCAGTTCTAGTTTCTTTTCGTGGATTTTTAGCTTGATATTTTCGTTTATCATCATCAGGAAAACCTTCCTTCAAACATGTGAGCTTCCGTGACGTTACGTAACCAAACTTCTTGTTTGTGTTCACATACTCTTTGTGAATGCTAAATCCGATTCTTCTTGTATATTCATTATAAAAGTTAATTGTAGTATCATCGCTATCAAACTCAAGACCAAGTTTAGGCTCATGATCTAGTGATCCTTGATAGTTATTATGTAAAACTTCTTCAGACTCTTTTTCGTACATGTTTTTTCCAACCTTGTCCATTCTATTTCAAATGAAAAAGATTACAAATATAAAAACATAACTAATTAATCAAATTTCTAACCGTAGTGCATAAGTTAAAAAAAGATATTAAACAATTAAATGACTTATGAAATTAAAAGTAAGAAAATTCACTAAGATCAAACAATTAGTAGATTAAAAGGAAAACAAGGAATAAAATATGGTCTGTGAAGAGTTCATAGTTCATCACTATGAAATTGATCTCAACCATAAGAAGCTTTTGCTTTGTCAGAATTTTTGAAAGTGAATAAAAAATGATACTTGTATAAATTTATACTGTATAGGTACTAAAAAAGATTACCACACATTTTTAATGATAATCAGAATCTTTTTTCAAAAGGAATGAGATCAAGTTTATGTGTACTAATTCCCGGTAAAATATTCAATGAGATCAATTTTATGTGTACTTTTCTCGGTAAATATTATATTACGTTTAGTAGTAGTATTTGAGATCACATGGTGGGGCCTACTACAAGGCTGCTAAATATGAAGGTAAACGACAGATGTCAGATATTACTTTTTAATTAATTTCTTTGACATTTCATTGCGTTGCCATTTAATTAAATAGTAGAAAAATCTATTTCAAGCATTAAATGCCAAATAGGACATGTGGCGCAATTCTAACATTAAATAGCACAATGCTCCGCACAATGGTCCGCACAAGAATGCAAAATGAAGCAGTAACTACTTCAAGTTTTCAAGAATTTGTGCGGCTCAGCACAATGCTGAGAAAGACCCAGTTGTACGATAGCACAATGCTCAGCACAATATTGTGCGATAGCACAATGCTCAGACAATATTGTGCGATAGTACAATGCTTAGCACAATGCTCAGCACAATATTGTCCGATAGCACAATGCTTAGTACAAGAATGCAAAATTAAGCAGTAACTACTTCAAGTTTTCAAGAATTTGTGCGGCTCAGCACAATATTGTGCGATAGCACAATGCTCAGCACAATATTGTGCGATCGCACAACTGGGACGGAAGAAGATTTTTTGTGTAATTTTCTTAGGAATATAAATAGAAAAGTGAGGTTTTATTACACCAACACTTACATTACATTTACTCTATATTTTGGGCGATTTTGGAAGCCAAGTTGGAGACTTAACATCATTTTGTAAGCTTCTAATCTTGTAACTTTGAATCTTAATTCCATATATCAATTCAAACTTATGTCCAACATGATTTCATCTTTTCATTACATCTTTATTACTATGATTCAAACCCTAGTTATGAGTAGCTAAACTCATAACTAGGGGTGTAATTATGCTATTGTGATAGAAAATTAATGGGTGTCGTTCTATTTTACTAACCATAACACAAGTAACAATTATCCAACTCCCCATTACAATAACATCAAAATTCCAAAATCCATGATATTTGGGATTTCTTGTCTACATTGCTAGTTAAAGACTCGGAAGAGATTAACTAGTGTAGAATAGTGGAGTTGGCGAGGATTTGAGTTGATAGGCTATTCATATAGACTAACTCATCTAAAAGGAGGTACGCTCGGAAGAGGTCTCCTTTCCTCGGGTCATTGAGTAGTGCTTCAAGTATTCAACTAAGGCTTTGACGAGCGGGTTGTGAAAGATCTCTCCTACGCCGGAAAGATTCTAGAGATCCCGATCGGAATGCTCGACCATAATTATACTTGTGTTGGGAAAGTGAAGCAAAGACACCCGTTGGTTGGAAATCACTATTAGTTGGTTGCATCCCTAGTCTAGTAATATCGAACAACTTACTCGTTTAATTGCTTACACTTTAGAATTAATCATAGTTTTCATCAAACAAATCATACTTCTAGGACTCAATACTAAACCTCATTTGAATATCTATTTGCAACTCTCTCACTTGACGTGGTAGTTCCCTTGGGAAATCGACCCCGACTCACATCGGGTATTATACTTTGACGAACGCCCTTCACCATTAATGGTGTAAGATTGAGCGTGGATCAAATTTTGGCGCCGTTTCTGGGGAATTACGATTTCAATATTGAGTTGCATTAGTTAATCAAAATTGTTTAGTTCGCTAGTCCTAGCATTTTACTTTTGGTTTTGGTTTTACCTTGCATAGGTGAAACATGGCTTATAGGAGAAATCCTAATCGGAACTTGCGGAACCCCAATTAGAACCAGCAATTGGCGTATTAGAGTAGTTTGAGGAGTTGAGCTAGTTGGCTTAGTTCCAAACTTTGTGAACCGTTCTTGTTAAAATTGTGAATAGTAGCAATGTTATTTGTAAATTGTAAATATTTGTTTGTGTGTAGTGTTTACTTGCGTTAGTTAGTTAGTTTAGATTAGTGGTAGTCATCTTGAGATGGTATCATGGAACCAAAAATTGGTCCCATATTGAAAATCCATACATGAGTGACTCTTGTCCTTATTGTGGCGGACCTCACCATTGGCAAGATTGTCAAATTGTTTCCGGGGGCGAGTTGTGCGCACCTTCTCAACCCTTTGAGTGGGACATATGTCATGAGTGTGGGGGTCAAAATGGCCATTGGGACGGTTGTCCTAATATTCCTTATTCTTCTTCCAATGATTTTTATAATGATGCTAATGATTCTTATGAGTTTGATTGGGCAAATGCAAATATGAACATGGAGCTTGAACCCGAGTGGAAAGGCATCCAAGAGAGGTTTCAAGAAGAGATGGACCTATCGACTTCACAAGATGAATGCAATGAAAATGAAAGATTGGAACATTTGATGGAGCAAATACTTAAAAACAATTGTGAAAATGCCGAAGCCTTCAATGAGATAAAAGAAACGATCCATCAAAATGGCTTAGCAATTCACAACTTGAAAACTCAGTTGAGCCAATTGTTTGACACCTTCAATGATAAACAAGCTAAGGGTGTTGCCAAATTTCAACAAAGACGTTATATGGAAGATGAGGTTGAGTTCCAAGAAGAATCCTCCATTGAAGATGTGCTTGAATATCAAGAAAGAATTATTGAAGAAAAAAACTATTGGGATGAAGAAGAAATTGTGAGCCGAGCTTGGCTCCGAGATCAAGCTCGAAAAATGAAAGTCCATGAATCATTCCTTCACGACTTAAATATCGAAGATTAGGATCTCAAACATGAAAAGGAAGAACTAGGACAAAGAGTGAACCAATTTGATCTTGAAGCTCGTGTCTTGAACATTCTAGTGCATGAAGTGGTTGAAGCCTCCAAGGCTCAACATGAAGAAATAGTGAACGATATGCTAGAAATGAGCGAATTTGTGGAAGATAGCACAAGTCAAATCATGGAAACTCATGAAAGTGATCACATCTTCAAGATATTTGGTAATGATGCCGTGAACAAGAAATTTGTGTTAGAGTCTAAAGCGGAAATAAAGAACTTTTGTGATGAAGACTCTAGCATAGTTGAAGAGGAGTATGTCATACTTGGTGCTCCATTGGTGTTGAAAAAAGTTGGCCCTCATTCACTTCATTTTTCAACCCTATGTATGCATGAGGCAATGGAAATGGAAGAACAAGCACCTTGTGATGACTTTGGCATTGATGAGCAAAATGGGTACATTGTTGAGTTCGCCATGCCAAGAAAACAAAATTACATTCCTCACTTGAAGGCTAAGAAGTGCAAAATGAATTATTCGGCCTTTGGAACCTTGAAATTTGTACCACAACCCCGGAAGCACAATGAAAAACTTGATTCAAAATTAGGGAGACAATTCATATTTACAAAATGGAGAGAAAAGTGTGATTTTGGTACTCGTCTTGCCATGACGTTAAATTAGGCACTTCTTGGGAGGCAACCCATGTTTAAATTCATGCACGTTTTGTAGATATATTGTGATGCTCCTCACTTATTCTTGAGTGGATGGTGTTTGTAGGTGTGAAGTTGATCAAAAGTGAAAAAAGGAGTCCAATTGTGGCTTAAGGAATGGGATTGTGCGGAGTCGTGCTCAAAAGTGCGGGCCAAGAATGATAAAACGTGAGAAGGCACAACATTGTGCTACCTAGCACAATAGTTATGAGGCCACTACCACTCCACTCCAGACAGAGCCTGCCGATACTCAGCCGACCCTTGAGGGTCCCACTGCTGCTGAGGCATCTATCTCTCCACCGACCCTTGAGGGTCCCTTGTCCACCGCTGCTGCTACATCCAGTTCTCCACCAGCCACTGAGGGCTAGCTGTGACAGTGAACATTCTTTTACTCATTCTCTTAGATGCTTTCATAATTTTTAGTTGTATTGGGGACAATGCATACTTTTAGTTTGGGGGGGTGGGTACTTAAAGAATGTCTCATGTCACCATATCTTGTATATAGGATGTTTTTAGTACCTTTGTTTGTCATGAACTAAGTATTGTATATATTTGTTTTATCTATGACATGATGTTATGTTTGATGTATGTACAAATGTGTTTATGTTAAGTTGTTAGTACATATATGTTTAGCAATTCAAAAAAAAAACATGGTACTCCCATGAACTACGCTTGGGATGCTACCTTTTCTTTATCTGATTCACTCCCTGGTGATACGTAGGCATCCCATGTGGGTGCGAAAGCCTCATTTGCGTCCGAACAACTATTTTCACTGTAAATACCATGTTGCACAAAATTTTTGAAATAACCTCCTTGGTTTTTCTTCGCCATGGTTCTTTTCCAAGGAAGTAATTGTGTTGAACCGGGCATCTCTAGTACTAGTTTAGTATTTAGTTGTAAATAATGATGATTAATTGTGGATTATTGCTCCTTAGCAACTTTTGGCATGTTTGGTTCCGCCATTATTTAATCCTTATCGTGTGAGCTTGTTTTAAAAAAAATAAATAGAAAAACTTAGTTGGTAAATTATGCTATGATCTTTAAGTTCAACTTTTGGCTCTTATGTCACTAATTAGTTCTTATTAGGCTATGAGTAAACTTTGGATACTTAATTGCCTTTGATTGGGATTTGAATATACTTGTCTTCCTTGCTTTACATGTGCCATGTGTGGTGAGGTTTTGGTGTGTTCATGTGTGTGCTTCTTGATTTAGAACTTGCCCTAAGTGTGCTTCGAGGCGAAATCCTAGGTGATGGTTGACTTGAAAAATGATTTTAGGCTTTCTTTGGCCCGCTCAGTAATCTAAAAAGCCTACCCTTGCATTATATCCTTAGTCAACCCCTTTGAGCTTAATATCCTTTCCTTTGGCAACCACATTATTAACCCGGACCAATTCTAAGTGCTTAAAGTACTAACCCTCTCTTTTGGCCTTACCTCCTTGAGTGCATTGAAAGACGTGCAACTAAGGCAAAAGCTTAAGTTTGGGGGTGGCACGAGTTATGGTGAAAATGTGGAAGTTAATGCAAATCAAAAGAAAATAAATGAAAAGGAAGAGCAACAAAAGCGAGTTGAATTAAAAAAAAAAAAGGTAAAAAAGTGAAAAGTAACACAAAGAAGCAAGTGAAAGATAAGAAAGAAAAAGAAGAAAAAGAGAATTGATGAATAAAAAGGAGAAAGATTAGTGTATAATCCTCGATTTAGCAAGGTGTAAGTGCAAGAAAAATGAAGTGTGCCTTAAATTTTGTACGGTGTAGTTCTCAAGGAGGTGTGTAGTCACTATTTGCCCATATTTTACCCCACCTTTGACCAAAAGCCTACATTACAACCCTAACAAGTCCTAATTGATTTCGGGTCAAGCATTCCTACGTTAGTGGAGAGGTACACGAAGGGAAAACCTATGGATCTTTAGTGTGCATGATGAACTTCTTCTGAGAGAGTGAGCGAATTCTTCCTATCATTAATCCTACTTATGTTATCATTGCATTTTTGTGGTTGGGATATTCTCTTGAGCGGTGAGGGCACTTGTGAAGTTGAGTTGAGGACTTGTGTTTCACTTTTCAATTGAGGTGAGCAAGTAAAGAGGTGAAGTCTTGTGATGAAGAGGCAAACTTTGAAAATCTTGTGTCATGGCATGTTTGCTTTCTTCGATGTTTTGTATATGGGAGTTATGCTCACATGGCTTGGCTTAATTGTTGGCGCCAACCAATGTCATTAGTTGTTGAACTTGAATCGAGTTTTGGCTTGTTGTGGCTTTAATGAAAAAAATGCATGAATTGATGAATTGCAACTTGGGGACCATTGAAGTGTGTTTTGCTTGAGGACAAGCAAAAGTTCTAGTTTGGGGGTGTTGATAAGTCGGCATTTTACCGACTTTGAGCCTTCCTTTATAGGAACTTTATGTGTTCTTAAGCTAATTTCACGACCAATTCTTATGTAATGTTGCGTGATTCCAGGTACTACTTAGTTTAAGCGCTCGAGGCCAGAAACTGAGCGGAAAGAACACAAAAGAAGGCCGAGTCGAATCGATGTTGGAGTCGTGCGAAATAGAACAAGTGTCAAGCCAAAGTGCTGGGCCGCACAATATTGTGCGGACCGTACAAATTTGTGCAACATAGCACAATGCTCCGCACAATGGTCCGCACAAGAATGCAAAATGAAGCAGTAACTACTTCAAGTTTTCAAGAATTTGTGCGGCTCAGCACAATATTGTGCGATAGCACAATGCTCAGCACAATATTGTGCGATAGCACAATGCTCAGCACAATATTGTGTGATAGCACAATGCTTAGCACAAGAATGCAAAATTAAGCAGTAACTACTTCAAGTTTTCAAGAATTTGTGCGGCTCAGCACAATATTGTGCAATAGCACAATGCTCAGCACAATATTTTGCGATCGCACAACTGGGACGGAAGAAGATTTTTTGTGTAATTTTCTTAGGAGTATAAATAGGAAAGTGAGGTTTTATTACACCAACACTTACATTACATTTTACTCTATATTTTGGGCGATTTTGGGAGCCAAGTTGGAGACTTAACATCATTTTGTAAGCTTCTAATCTTGTAACTTTGAATCTTGATTCCATATATCAATTCAAACTTATGTCCAACATGATTTCATCTTTTCATTACATCTTTATTACTATGATTCAAACCCTAGTTATGAGTAGCTAAACTCATAACTAGGGGTGTAATTATGCTATTGTGATAGAAAATTAATGGGTGTTGTTCTATTTCACTAACCATAACACAAGTAACAATTATCCAACTCCCCATTACAATAACATCAAAATCCCAAAATTCATGATATTTGGGATTTCTTGTCTACATTACTAGTTAAAGACTCGGAAGAGATTAACTAGTGTAGAATAGTGGAGTTGGCGAGGATTTGAGTTGATAGGCTATTCATATAGACTAACTCATCTAAAAGGAGTTACGCTCGGAAGAGGTCTCCTTTCCTCGGGTCATTGAGTAGTGCTTCAAGCATTCAACTAAGGCTTTGACGAGCGGGTTGTGAAAGATCTCTTCTAGGCCGGAAGAATTCTAGAGATCACGATCGAAATGCTCGACCATAATTATACTTGTGTTGGGAAAGTGAAGTAAAGACACCCGTTGGTTGGAAATCACTATTAGTTGGTTGCATCCCTAGTCTAGTAATATCGAACAACTTACTCGTTTAATTGCTTACACTTTAGAATTAATCATAGTTTTCATCAAACAAAGCATACTTCTAGGACTCAATACTAAACCTCATTTGAATATTTATTTGCAACTCTCTCACTTGACGTGCTAGTTCCCTTGGGAAATCGACCCCGACTCACATCGGGTATTATACTTTGACGACCGCCCTTCACCACTAATGGTGTAAGATTGAGCGTGGATCAATAAGACACAAGTTTTAGTCGCTTCTTGTGTAAACCTCTTTTCGAGCGAATTTGTCAGATTATCCTCTCGACAGTTTTGTACTCTTTTTTCTTTGAGCTAGTGGATCGCTCATCTCCTCCCGTGAATATAGATCAATTGATCAAACCACGTTAATTTTTGTCTTCTTTGATGTGTTTCTCTTTTGATGACTGATTATCGTTGTTCGAGGTATGCTTTGTTAATTTCTACAATACACTTTTTTATTTCAATCCTAAAAAGTGACATTAGAGCCAGGTTGAAGATAAGTTCAAGGCAGCTCCAGTTATAGATACCTACCAATTTGACGGTAATGAAGATTTTGTCGGAGAAATTGACTAGGGTGGAGTGCCACTCCATGTGGAGACCAAAAGATTGTGGGGGAAATTTTGAACTCATTGGGGGTTTTATGGAGGAGATGAATGTGCAACTTGTTGAAGATTACGAAAAGGTGGACCTGATTTATTTTGTTGGAAAATTCAGGCCAAGGAGGAGATTGTTAGGTGTTTGCCTTGATTTTCTTACAACACTTAGGATTTTTTTTCCTTTACTTGAAGGAATGACAACACATTTACCATAATTAATTTTTCCTTTTGAGGCTCCATCCTTTGTATTTAGTAACATCCATAATGTAGCCTTATATGGGTTGGAGAGTGTCTTTTGTGAGACATAAGTTTTAGCCGCCTATTGTGTTAACCTCTTTCCGAGTGAAAATGTGAGGTTATTTTCTCGACAATTTTGTACTATCTTTTATTAAAATATTGGACTCATCTCCGCCCTTGGATGTAGATCAGCTGACAAAACCACGTTAATTTTTGTTTCCTTTGATGTGTTTCTCTTTTGTTGATTGATTTATCGTTATTCATGGTTTACCTTGTTAACTTCCATGATACACTTGTTTATTTCGATCCTAACGAGTGATATCAAAGCCAGGATGAGACAAGTTCAAGATCAGTTATAGATGCGATCAATTTGACGATAGTGAAGATTTTGTCGGAGAAACTGACTAGGGTGAAGTGCCACTCCACGTGAGATCAAAATATTGTGGTTGAGATTTTGAACCCATTGGGGTTTTTATGGAGGAGATGAATGTTCAACTTATTGAAGATTATGTGAAGGTAGACCAGATTTATTTGGTTAGAAAATTCAAGCCAAAGAGGAGATTGTTAGGTGTTTGTCTTGATTTCTAACCATATTTGGGATTTTTCCTTTACTTGAAGGACTGACAACACATTCACTATAATTAATTTTTACTTTTGAGGCTCCTCCTTTCTTAAGCATCTATTCGACTGAATTTGTGAGGTTATTCTCGTGACAGTTTTGTGCTCTCTTTTATTGAAATAATGGATTGCTCATTTTCGTCTGTGGATGTAGGTCAATTGATCACTGAACCACGTTAATATTTGTCTCCATTGACAAGTTTCTCTTTTGATGACTAATTTATCATCATTTCAGATTTGCTTTATTAATTCCGCAATACACTATTTCGATCCTAACAAGTAGAATATTACAAAGTACTAAGTAATTTACAGTTACATAAATATGTAAACTTATTTCGAAGATATTAACATGTATCACACGCCATCTAAGTTTTTTGTTGTCTTCTTTAGTTCATCAAATTCTACGTTTGGATGCCATTAAGAGAATGCTGCAAACTGGGTACCCTTCTATGCTCAACTAACTGGGAATGCCCTGAAGGGGGCCAATATTCTCATTATCTCCTTTAAGAGGTAAAATGCTTATTAATCCAACGTCTGACAATGTGAATATTTTGGGCCAAACTCGTATATGGGTGCCCTCTAGCGGACAACTAGTTGCAAAATTGAAAGAAATGAAAGCGATATGTACATATTTGTCTAATCGACTAATGTTTTATCTTTTTATGTGCTTCTTATCGTTTTGGTTCTACACTTTTCAAACTAGGAAAATAGAATTAACAGGTTGGGAAGAATATATACTACATGATCTTGATGCCTCTGATTCAGCAGCACTATCAACTAAGGTTTAACGTTTTCTCAGCAGTATAATATAGTAGCTTTAAAAGTTTCCTTCTTCTAACAGGTAAAGGTTCTAATTGCTGCTAACAACTTACCTTCTAGCTTGGACAATGAACAACCATTTTCTATGGCAGCCAAAGAGATGGAGTGCATGATGGAGCTTTTTAACAAGCTTACACGTATACGATATAATTTTACACCATAATCGAGAAAAACAAACTACAAAACATGAGAAAAAACCTGTCATTGAGTGTGGAACACTACCAGATTTGTCTTACAAATTCTTGGTCCTCTACGGAGTTCCCATAAATACACAATTCTGTAATAGACAAGTCCAATCTTGAACAGCACCATAATCTCACAATACACTAGTGTCTCCATTCAAATTATTGAACAAACATAAAGAAAACTGTACAACGATTTTAAATACAAAACCAGCGTGCCTTTTAATTCTCGGCCACACAAAGGGCCTCGTATCCTTAACTATTTGAAAGTGAAGTATATATACTTCTCATGAGAACGATTCAATTTTGCCTAGCTGAGCCATAGTTAGAAGGTGGTAGAAGCAGATCGAAAGCTTTGAGAGGGTTAACTGGTAGAGAAGCACTCCTAAACCTCTTAATACTTCATTAATTATAGCTTCTGAAAAAAAAGTTAGAACCAAAATATAGTAAGTTTCAACAGACCACAACTGAGGTTAACAAGACATACATCAACAGCTTGTATGGAGAGATCTAAGGCAGGGTGTTGAATTAATTTTTGGAGATTGTCGCGTTGTTAGGGTTCAGACACTTTATCAATTTCAGAGAGTTTAGTAAGAATGTTTTTACTTTGTGTTTTTCAAGTGTGCTTTTAGTTCCCGCTCAAATTTGAGCGATAAGGACCAGAATTTAATTTTTTTCATGGACTAAATTTTATCCCGTCGTAGATTAAAATTATAAAATTGAGAAGTAAAGACCAGAAAAATATCTCGTCCTTATAGATATACATTTAAGGACCAGATTTTTTACTCGTCCTTAAAATCCCTAATAAGCCTTTTTCTTGTAATGATTTGAATGTCACCTTGCATATCCTAATTTGTTAACATCCAGCTAATTTGATCTCTGAAGCAACATTTCAATAGGTTGTTCTTTTTGCTAGGTAGTTTGTTTTGTGCCACTATTCTCTCTCTCTCTTCTTCTTCTTCTTCTTCTTCTTTTTTTTTTTTTTTAAAAAAAAATTTATAGTATATAGGTTTTCGGCTAAGTCCGACCCAGTAGAATTTTAATAATTTTTCTTCTTTCACTGTCTAAAGATTAAATACACTTTCTTCAGACACTTATAAGTGAGAATATATGTCTTTGGCTCAGAAAAAAATTATTTTGACGGACGTCGGATTTGAAAAGAAGTCGTTACAGTAGCTATTCTGACTTAGGACTTAAGGCAAGCGATTATATCCATTTTTTTGACTTCCTTTGGCCTTATGAATATTCTATTCACGCGTTCTTGTGACAAGCTGCCGACATGGCGTATTTACTGCACCACACCTTGCAACACATTTGTATATTATGCTTTATGATTTTGGGTTGCTATGTCATATATTGAGTGCAGAAGTATTCAGTCTCAACTTTATTTTATCTCGGGTGCAGGAGTATTTCGCTCCACTTGGTTATTAGATTATAGTCCTTTCGAGTGCAGGAGTATTCCGCTTCTGGACGGTATTACGGGCATATGTGACCCTATTGCATCATATTTCATATCATTGTGTAGGTTGACTTGTTGTACATTACAGTTGCACTGATTATATGTGCATTGCTTATTTGTTAGTTGTGTTGTAGCGTGTGTCCACGTGCGCATCCAATATTTCGACTCTTTGCATATTGTTGGCTTCTTTCTAGGTAGTTCATGCTTTCTGACATGCCATAACTATCCTCTTGAATTACTAAAATTCACAAGGTTAAAGATCTCTTATGGTTAGTGATCCACACTTAACCTATACCTCAATGGGTGAGGGGAGGTCGTCAAAGGTAGTACCCGATAGAGAGTCAGAGTCAATTTTCTCGAGAGCTAGCATGCGTTCAATGTATAGAGTGAATAAAGTCGAGTTCTAAGAGATGTTAGAGTATTCCTAAGTAAAGATTTGAAATTGTCTACAACTAAGACTACAACTAACAACTAAGCAAGCTACTAACATGTAACAATATCACACTTAAAATATTTGTAAAGCAAGGAGAGAAGCTAGGGGTTTTCCATTCAAACAAGATTTTATTAATCTAATACTTCTTTTAGCAACACAAATCATATGGGTAATAATTAATGATCGGACCACATATTTAACCTTAAAAAAACCATTTGGTATAGAGAGGATCTATCGAGTTACGCTGGTTTGAGTCAATAACAAGACGTATAAAATCCTAGTCCAAAGACCCAAGAGGAAATGACCTTTTTAGGTCTTTCCCTGTAGATGGGGTAGGCTCGTAAGCCAATATAATCCAAATGCTCGCTAGTTTCTACAAACCCATACCTTCAATTCCGTTAGGGTGACGAAAGCAAAGTGGGGTTTGGTCCAAGTGTGGCCATACCTTAAACCCTTTTAATTAAAAGTGTAATAGAAACTAGATTAACATTAAGAGATAGATTTTGTAAGATTAAAACAAGTGTTGGAGTTAAAATAATCAAGTAATTATGGATAAAACCCTCATATGAGTTTAGCTACTCATACTAGGGCTCAACACAATCATAGTAAGGAATGAAATAGCAAGAATCATGTAATGGAATAGCTTAAAGATGGAAATCTTTAAAAAAGTTGTTGTTAAAATCCTTGCTTGCGTTCCAAGAATATTGAAAAGTGAATAGTATGATGTTCTAAAGGTATTCCTAGATACTTTTCGATGGACGCATGATGAACTCTTTATAGGCATGGGTTTGAAAGTCAAAACTCTAATTACAAAAATGCCATTTCGCTATGTTTTTCTATGTTCCGCTGATAAATCGGCGGCCGCCTATTACATTCGGCTGGCCCTCCGAAGACAGACTGCTGACTTATTGTTTTTCTTGAACCTTTTAGGTTCGGAGGATCGCCCTTCAAGCGATGGTATTTGTCTTCTTTTTCACCAATTTGCTAAGTCCACTGTAAGTACCGGGGGATCGCCGATAACTCTGAGGACCCGCCGATCATATTTAATCGATTACTCAGCGGGTCCCCATTTTACTTGGGTGGCTAGTCTACAGCTTTTGAACTCCTATTTTTTCCGGTTGAGATCTTCTTAATTTAGCCTCTGATTCGGGGGGGAGGGCCGATCTTGGTCTGCGGCAACATTTCTCCAGTCTCTTAACTTGCAGCTATTTTCTCGTATTTTGTTAAGCTTTTTATTTCAATTGTCTTTGTAACCTTGATTATCGAGCAAGACCTGAAATGTAGAGAATTATATAAGATGTGTGCATAAAATAAGGCTAAAAGACCTAAAAGCTAGTCTAAAAAGAGTCTAAAAATAGTATAAAATACCAACACATCAACTCTCCTAAACATAAGCTTTTGCTTGTCCTCAAGCAACGATGAAAACCAATCTTATACTTCTTTTCGAAACCAAATTTGAGTTCAAATGATGGGTTTTAGACAAGGAAGAGTCTATGGATTTGGTTGATACCAATATTTAGTCTCACAGATGAGAATCCAACCAAACATCCACAAGCACCAAAGTTACAACTGCATCAACTAAAGCTTCTAATAGTAACTAAAACATGCATGGTACCATATACTTTCTCAACTCACTTTAGGCTCATAATGTTGCACCCTCAAGTCTCACGTACCCTAGTGCCCTCACCATTCAGAACGAGTCCCTATCTCTCAATGAAATTCAAACAAAGGGACCCCAAGTCTTTCCTCTCTCGCTCACAAAGAAATGCAAGTAATGCACATACAATGTCATAGGCTTGGCTATAGTCTATAGTGTCACTTGTTGTTCTTTTCACATCACTTGACAAAGGATCAAATAGGACTTCTAATGATGTAATGTAGGATTTTGGGCTTATGTAGGGTGTCTTTTGGGTTAAAGTGACTAATCTCTCTCCTTGGGCGCTACACTACTTTTCTTTTCAATTATTTTTGAACTTTTCTTTTCATTTTAGTTCTTATTCCCCAATTTTCACTCACAGTGTTGCCTTGCGGCTCTTATTTTTCTTTTTGCCTTTTCTTTTCTATTTAGTTCATCTTCTTTTTATTTTTTTTCTTTTCTTTGATTTTCTTCTTTTCTTTGCTCTAACTTTTCTTTTAATGCATCTTTGTAGAGCCACCTAGCATTTACTCCCTTAATCCCCTCCCCCAAACTTAGACTGTGCACGTCTTTGATGCCTCAAAGAGATAGGGCCAACAGAAGGTTAGTGCTAAAAAGTACTTAGAATTGGTCCGAGTTAGTAATGTAGTTAACAAAAGAAAGGAAATAGGCTCAAAGTTGGCTAACTAAGGATTAGTTGATTCAGTAGGCTTGAAAAGGCTCAAACAAATCAAAGAAATGCCTATTATCCTATCCAACACCAAAGTAAAATTCTATTTACCTACAAGGACACATAAGCCAAGTTCTAACTTGCATATGCAATTACATGCTCAAGCTAAGAACTCACCACTCATAGTACAAGGGACAAGAGACATGAACATCAACTTTCACAAGCGCTAAAACAAGAATTTAACTTATAATACACATGCATAGAGTTACCAAAAGAACCTAAAGGTTTTAGATATAAGTCTCACCAAACAATCCACTTAACTTTCTCATATGTGCCCCTAACATGTTGGTATCAAAAAATCATAAAACAAGAAAAGAATGGCATTCCTATGATTAAGTCCTAAAAAGTGTCCGGTTCAAAAGAATTGCATTCTTGAAAAAGAACCGAGTCAAAGAAAAACCAAGCAGGTTATTTACTATTCTAAAACTATTTACAAGGGTGTTTATTTACAATGGAAGGTTGTTGGTTTGGGGCTAAATCAGGTTCACAAGGGTTGCCACCGTATTGCAAGAAGTGCAAATCAGAGGAAAAGAGGTAATTTCAAGTGTAGTTCATGGGAATACCCATTGAGTCCTTTTGGAGTTTTTCAAATTTTTCACTTTTTTTTGGATTTTTCACTTTTTCACTGTTTTTGGAGTTTTCATTCAATAAATTAAAAGACAAACTACATTATGAATTGTAAACAACACAAATTAACTAAAGATCTAAAAGATAAGAATATAAAGGTTATATACAAGGATAACATGGGACAATCAAAGAAGATTATACCACACCCCAACATGAGAAGGTGCTATGTCCCCAAGCAACTAATCAAACAATCAAATGTAGAAAGTAAAATAGAAATAGCGTGGAGATGCTCCCTGTCAAGATGATCATGATAATGGTCCGGTAGCATTGTCCTTCTCATGTGGAGTTGTTGATGATGCTTCCTCACTTGTGATTAGACTTTGGACTACTTCAGGGGTAGCCATTTGTGGAGGTGCACTTGGCTTGGTTGTTATGGCTTTCAAATTATTCTTCCTCATGCTTTGCAGTCATGCTTGACTCAACTTCTCCATTTTCTTAGCTTTTGCTTCCACTTTCTTCCCTTCTTCTTCCATTCTTCTTCTGTCATCCTTCTTTCTTTTCCTTTCTAATTCTTTCTTCTTTGCTTTCTCCTTTTCCTTCTCCAATTCCTTTTCTGTTTATCCTCCTTTCTCATTTTCTCTTCTTCTTCTTCTTCTTCTTCTTCTTCTTCTTCTTCTTCTTCTTCTTCTTCTCACTCTTTCTTCTCCTCTTCTCTTCCTCCTCATTCATCTTTTTATCTCCTTCTTTCTTCACTGTATCCCCTTCATTTTTCTTTCCACTCTCCTTAGTTTTTCTCTTCCTAACTTAAGCCTTTTTCTCCCCTTCTTTCTTGACATCACTCTCGTTTCTTTGTTCACTCACTTTTATTTTTTCTCCTACAGTCACTTTTTGCTTTTTCCTATGAAAGGTGGTTGTGATTGGAAGTGACTGCAAGTTGGTCTCCGGTGAGTGGGTGTGTGAATTTTATGGGTTGGAGTGGTAAAACATGAGAAAAACTTACCTGAGGCCTTTTATAGTCGGTTGACCCGACTTTGACCTTGTGGATCGGCATCCTGCTGCTTATTCGGCGTCCCGTCTAAGGGAAAATTGGAACTTCCATTGTGGATCGCCGGGCGCTGATATCTCGACTAAATGGACGCGAGTCCCTTTTCAAGAGCATGAGTAGATGGGCCCCTTGAACATTTAATAATCTGCCGAATCAAATAGGTGGATCGCTGAGATGGAACTACATAGGCTAATTTATCGGCTGAATGCCTTCCAATTTCCACAAAAAAAATTTGCTCACTGTGAGCATCAGCGATCCCGCCTACGTTTTGGCGGTCCAGCGAAGGTATTTTTCCCTTCGTTCGGCGGTTTCCAATCCCTCATTTGGCTGCCTTTCCTTTTCCTTGGGGCTAAGTTCTCCCATTTCTTACACACTTTCATGCTTCGTTCTTGCACGTACACCACTTAACCAAGATCAAATGCAACAATAAAAAAACTTCATATGAGATTTTTATACTAAACTAAAATGCTAAAAAGTAAAACTTGGGTTTCCTCCCAAGAAGCGCATGATTTAACATCGTGGCACAACGGTGTTACCTCAATTCATTTCGGGTTCCGTGAGATAGATGCAAGCAGCCTCTCTAGGCTCGGCTTCACATCCCAAGTAGTGCCTCACCCTTTGACCATTCACCCAGATGGTTTTGGAACCATCCTTCAATTGTAACTCAACCAAACCATATGGTTATGTGTCCACCACTTTGTAAGGCCTACTCCATTTGGATTTAAGCTTCCCAGGGAATAAGTGTAATATAGAGTTAAACAATAGCACCCAATCACTCGGTATGAGTCTTTGGTTCTATATCTTCAAGTCATGAATCATTTTCATTCTTTCCTTGTAGATTTTAGCATTTTCATATGCATGAAATATCATTTCATCAAGTTCATGCATCTTCTCTACCCGTGATTTGGAAGCTTCTTACCGATTCATGTTAAGCTTTTTTAACAACCACAAGGCTTTGTGCTCCAACTCAACGGGGAGGTGACAAGCTTTTCCAAATACTAACCGAAAGGGCGGCATGCTAATTAGAGTCTTATAAGCGGTACTATATGCCCACAAGACATCATCCAACTTTGTAGCCCAGTCCTTTCGGTTCACATTCACCATCTTGGCTAAGATTTGCTTGATCTCACGAATTGACACTTCAACTTGGCCACTTCTATGGGGATGATAAGGTGTAACAACCTTGTGTCTCACCCCATACTTCTCTGATAAAGAACGAAAGGCTCGATTGCAAAAATGAGTACCCCTATCACTTATGATTGTGCAAGGGATGCCAAATATTGTGAATATACTTTTCATGAGGAAAACGTTAACACTATGAGCTTCATTATTAGGCAAGACAATTGTCTCCACCCATTTAGAGACATAATCCACCACCTCAAGAATGTACTTCATGCCAAAGGAGCTTGGAAAGGGGCCCATAAAATCAATCCCCCAAAGGAGCTTGGAAAGGGGCCCATAAAATCAATCCCCCATACATCAAAGAGTTACGCTGCTACAATGGGGTTTTTACGCATTTCATGCCGCCTTGAGATACCCCCATTCTTTGGCATTGATCACAACTCTTTGTGTAGTAATAGGCATCTTTATACAAGTAAGGCCAAAAGAAATCACACTCAAGCACCTTAGCCGCCGTTCTTACTCCATCATGATGCTCTCCATAAGAAGCGGAGTGGCATTCTTCAAGTATAGCCCCTTGTTCGGATACGCCAACACATCTCCTTATCACTCCATCGACATATAATTTAAAAAGAAAAGGCTCATCCCAAAAGTATTGTCGGGCATCTTTTATCAACTTCTTCTTTTGATTGTATAAGAAGTCCTCCGAGACCTCTCCACATGAAACAAAGTTGGCCAAGTTCCCGTACCAAGGGATTGCTTCCCAAGATACCGCCAATATTCTCTTATCGGGAAAAGAATCATTAGTCTCGAGGTTTTCTTTCAGGCGACCCTCCTCCTTCCAATGGGATAAGGGGTCCGCCACTTGATCCTCGATCCCTCTCTATCAACACTTCAAGATCAAATTCTTATAATAAGAGCACCCATCATATCAATTTTTCCTTTGAATCTTTCTTGGACGTTAAATACCAGATATCGGAGTGGTCGGTATGCCCAATCACTTTGGACCCTACCAAGTAAGACCATAATTTTTCAAAAGCAAACACGATGGTGAATAACTCTTTCTCCGTACATATGGTCTAGAAATTTATCCTTCTAATGCTTTCACACACTCCGCTACACTTTCTTCGTTATCCACATCGATGTTTCAAATCGCCGCGACTAACTCATCCGCTTGACGCACAAGAATATTTTCTATCTCAACTAATGCATCAACTACCATGTCAACATATGAAAACGTAGCTTCCTTCTCCATAGGTTGCTTTAAGGATTTGCACATGTGGAAAACTATTTTTTCTCAATTGAATTGAAAAGTAAGCTCACCTCTTTCCACATCACACAATGCTCTCCCGATTTCTAGAAATGAACGTCCAAGAATATTGAGGACATCAAAGTCCACTGGGCAATCAAGTATCACAAAAACTGCGAGGAAAATAAAATTGTCAACTTTCATTGAAACATCATCAATAATTCCAATTTGTTGCTTCATGGAACGGTCGACCATTTGCAAGTTTATGGTTATTACTTTTGGGACTTCATTTGTAGTCAAAGTCTTGTATACCACATATGGCATCAAGTTGATGCTTTCTCCGAGATCACATAAGGCTTTGGGAACTTGTCTTTCTCCAATTGTGCATGGGATGGTGAAGGCTCCGAGATGCTCCATCTTCCGAGCCATATGCTTAGACACAATAGAACTACATTGATGATTCACCTTGATTATTTTAAAATCTCCATAGGTCTTCTTTGTCACAAGGTCTTTCATGAATTTAACAACATTTGGCATTTCCCCCATGTGTCAACCAATGGAAGGTTGATAAAATTTGTTGCTATTTCTCCCAAATCTTCTTTGCATGAGAAACTTGTCTTTATTTAGCACTCTTTTTTTGGAAAAGGAGTGGAATTTTAGGAATAGAGCTTGGACTAGGAGGGTTTTTTTTAGGTGGAGGAGTTTTTTTTGGTTTGACGTTTTGGGTATTAGTGACTTCGGGACTAGGATCTTGAGATTGCCTCATCCTTTTTCTCATGGATTGAACTATCAATACCCACTTCACTAGCTTCACCTTCATTCAACTCCTCACCAATATTATCATTACAAAACCTCCTCATCTACCTCTTCATCAATGCCATTAGCTTTGGGATCATCCCACGTCTTTCCACTCCGTGTTTTAATTGCCATTACTTGATCTTTGATATCCCTAGAATATCCTTGTTGATTCTTGAGCACCTCATTCATCAAGTCCTCCAACTTGGATGGGCTCTTTTCTTCATGTTTAGTTTTCTTATATGGGACTCTTGGCACATATGGTTGAGAAGCATCAACTCCTCTCCCTTCTTGAGTATTGCCCCAACTTTGTCTTCCTCGATCTTGCTTCCATTGGCCTTGTTGATATGATCTTTTATATATGTTTTCCTTGATCATAGCTCTGTTGACTTGGCAATTGGCCACATAAATTGCTTCCTCCTTGACACGACCCGATTAAGGGTGAGGGCTCATAATTACCCTAGTCAATTGTAGGGATCGAGCACAGGGACTAGCATGAGACTTGAGTAGTTGAATATGCTTAGGTTCAATGAAGTAGTGAGTTAATCCTAAAGGTTGGTGTAATTGATCTATTGCTAAAGAACAATCAGTTAAAGCTAAAATTAACAAATAAAAGAAATACTAGGATACGAACTTCCCCCTAGTCCTTTAACTCGATGAATGAAGTACTAAGCTTCTTTACACTAAGGTCACCCAGTGGACTTTGCTTGTATATACCCAACTCACCCCTCTCGGTGATATAGTATAACAACCATATGTGCCAAGAGCCCCATATAAGAAAAATGGGTATTCCTAGGTGCTTAGAAGCTCATTATATTAAACCCATTCGACTGTTGGACTAGGGTTTTCGTTAGCACCCTAGTGGATGATTTAGATACTCATACTAAGTAATGATTCAAGACTTGATAGTAATGAAACATGCATTGAAATAGTACAGTAGTAATGATTCTTACACAAAATGATGTTCTTCTTCACAATACAAGAAAGCTTGTCCTAAGGGCAGTGATATTTTGTCATTTTCTTGCCTCTCAAGTTATGTAAAGTTTAAAATATGCTAAGAAACCTAATTCTAGCTATATATAATTTTTGCTAAAATTATTTATAATTTTGCCATTCACAGGTTGGGCTGGAGCCCTTTTTCTAAAAGGGCTGAGCTCTGGTGCTGAATCGACTAATGAGCTAACGCATCTTGTACATGGGCTGACGCCCTTTTTTTAGGTTTGCAAGAGAGGGCGGCCACCCTTAATTGGACGACCGCCTCTTCTTCCTTTCCAAGATAAGGCGACAGCCTCGCATCATGCAGTCACCTCTTCTTCATTGCAGCTTGTTCTTGCAAAGATTAAGGGGCGCCCGCCTCTTGTATGGGCGGTCGCATCTTTATGAGTCTCAATGGGCACCCGCCTCTTGCTTACGCGGTCGCATCTTCACAAGTCTTCCAGTCCTTCAGTTCCCTTACATAGAGTTGGGGCCTTTTCCTCTACCTGTTTGGATCCTCAGCAGGTATTCGCCTCAAAATAAAGGAGCGGTTGCCCCTAGCATGGGGGCCGCCACTTAACTTTTTTCTACAACTTCCTCGAACTTGATTACTTTTATTCGGTAATCTTTCTCTTTTGGTTTCTTCCTTTCCTTAAAGAACCTAGCACCTGAGACCAAGCAGAATTCATCAATCTTTCCTATAGATTGGTCATTTTTGGATTCAAAGACAAGAGTTTAAGTGAGTCAAAGTAAGCAAAATTTTCACGTATCACTCCTCTCCTTTAACATTGAAGCATTGTTCCGAATAGTACCTCTCTTGTCCATGTTATAGAAGAGTAAGAGGAGCATCTCCTGAGGTTGTATTACCCATAGGAGCCACTTGATGGCCGATATATGTGACTTGGAGATTCTCCACCTTTTTTACTTTCTTTTCATTGGCCTCTTTTTCAACTTTTGAGTTATGGCTAATGACCTCTATGTTGGAGAAGATTCTAGCCATTTTCTCCTCTTCATCTTCAAATCGCTTCATCATTATTTGACTTATTCCACCATCACCGACCGGATTTTGGGCTCTTGATCACAAATTAATCTTGAGATGGCTTGGCAACCTTTGTTGAGAATTTTTTTGACTTCACGATAAGACTTGTCCATAATTGCACCTCCGTGCAAATTGTTCACGGTCGATTGGTTTATTTTGTTTAGCCCTTGATGAAAATATTGTAAGAGCATATCCTCCCCAAAACCATGAGTGGCACAATGAAGAAACACTTCTTGAAATGCTTCCCATGCCTCGGATAATGAATCGGATGGATCTTGTTTGAATATATAAACCTTGTCTCTCATTAAAGCTCGATTGCCTTTTTTCAAGAATTTTGCCAAGAATTATTTCACAAGCTCTTCTCATGCATAAAATGAGTACTTGGGCAACTTGTTTAACCAAGCCTTGGCATTCCCTTGTAAAGAATATGGAAAGGCCCTTAGGCGCAAGGATTCCTCCGTGAAATATGCCGACTTGTAGAGATGACTTGTTTGGACAAAGTTCCTGTGATGCTCATTAGCATCCTCATGCTTGCCTCCATGGAAGAATCCATTTTGTTCAAGCCCATGTAATATCACTTGTGGAGTGTTAAAAGTAGCATTGCCACGTATGGGTGGAGGAACAACAGCACTAGCAAAGCTTTCCATGTCCACTTCTTCATCAGACTCATCTAGGTCTTGTGCGGGTTGATTAACATTACAAACACCCCTCACATTTCTTGGGTTCCGGTTGGCATTTCGAACATACACTTGATTAGCATACCTCTTCGATTGACATGAATAATATGGGCACCCCGGTTTACACCTTGACTACCATGGTTTGCATTATTGCCTTCCCGATTTGCATTGCCCGCAATAACAATATTGTCACCAACATTGACTTGGGCATCACCAAGAGGGTTTCCACCATGTGGTTCCACATTCTCAACTTGAGGTTCAACATTTTCCTCAAGTTCTTTCTCATATTCTTGACCTTCTTCCACTAAGAATGACATTATCATATTCTTCTTCGGGCTCTCCAGATGCATCCGAAAAGGAAACAGCATCGTTATGTGCATATGCACGAATGTAGTGGTGGTTCCGCAAAGCTCGATTCAGATTCCGTCTCATTGCTAAAATTCACCTGCACGCGGAAAAAATGAAGCAAGAGGTGAAATGGTAGGAATATAAAACACAACTAGAACAAGAGTATTCAATCTAATAGAAGCTGCAGTAGCTCCCAGACATCGGTGCCAAATTTGATCCTCGCTCAACCTACACCTCAATGGGTGAGGGGCGGTCGTCAAAGATAGTACCCGATAGACAGTTAGGGTTGATTTTCTTGAGGAGCTAGCACACGTTCTATGTATAAATTGAATAAAGTCGAGTTCTAAGCGATGTACGAGTATTCCTAAGCAAAGATTTGAAATTGTCTACAGCTAAAACTGCAACTAACAATTTAGTAAGCTACTAACATGTAACAATATCACATATAAAATATTTGTAATGTAAGGAGAGAAGCTAGGGGTTTACCTATTCAAACAATTTTTTTTAACCTAACACTTCTTTTAACCACACAAATTATATGTGTAATAATTAATGATCTGCCACATATTAACCATAAAAAAATATTAGGTATAGAGAGGATCTATCAAGTTAAGTACATTGGAGTCAATAACAAGGTGCATAAAACCCTAGTCTAAAGTCCCGACCGGAAATGACCTTTTTAGGTCTTTCTCTTTAGATGGTGTTGGCTCGTAAGCTAATATAACCTAAATGCTCGCTAGTTTCTATAAACCCACACCTTCAACCTCGTAAGGGTGATGAAAGTAAATTGGGGTTTGGTCCAAGTATGGCCGTACCTTAAAACCTTTTCATTAAAAGTGCAATAGAAACTAGATTAACCTTAACCCATAGATTTTGTAAGATTAAAATAAGTGTTGGAGTTAAAATAATCAAGTCATTATGGATAAACCCCTATGAGTTTAGCTACTCATACTATGGCTTAACACAATCATAGTAAGGAATGAAATTACAATAATCATGTAATGGAATAGATTAAAGATGGAAATCCTTACAAAAGTTGTTAAAACCCTTTTGAAAAGTGTGATATTCAAAAGGCATTCCTAGATACTTTGCCTTGAAGGCATAATGAACTATTTATAGGAATGGGTTTGAAAGCCAAAATATTAATTACAAAAATGTCATTTCGCTATTATTTTCTATGTTCTCCTATTACATTCGGCTGGCTGCCGAAGACAGATTGATGACTTCTTCTTTGTCTTGTACCTTTCCGGTTCGGCAGATCGCCCTTCAAGCAGCGGAATTTGTCTTCTCTTAGGCCGATTTGCTGAGCCCACTGTGAGTATCGGCGGATTTCCGATGACTCTACGGACCCGTTGATCATATTTAATCGATTATTCAGTGGGTCCCTATTTTACTCTGGTGTCTAGTCTTCAGCTTTTTAACTCCCATCTTTGCCGGCTGAGACCTTCTTAATTTAGCCTCTGATTCGGGTCTGCGGCAACATTTCTCCAATCTCCTAACTTGTAGCAATTTTCTTGTATTTTGTTAAGATTTTTATTCTAATTGGCTTTGTAACCTTGATTATCGAGCAAGACCTAAAAGTGGAGAATTATATAAGATGTGCGCATGAAATAAGGCTAAAAAACATAAAAGCTTGTAAAAAAGGTGTCTAATATTAGTATAAATTACCTACATATCAGTTAGTGAGAGGTAGTAAGTATTGGGTAGAATAGTCAAGGTGGATACAAGTTGAGCCAGAAATATTCCTTATTAACAAAATTATAACGATATATCATATTCGTTATAACAAGTTTGTGTCAAGCTCAAGCAATTGGTTACTAATGTGTCTCAAGGTATCAGGGATTTTAAAGAGTTCAGATTTCCTGGCAGAGACTTCTTCCAATGTTGGAGGAGGAGCTGGAACCTCCTTGATGGGATGAGCTTCTCCTTTGTTAGAAGTTGAGGCTTGCAATAGTTCTTGTTTCTCAAGTTCTGCTTCATGCTCTTTGTCTTTTACCACATTATCATGTAATTGTTTGAGACGACTGTACTTGAGGCATCTGTAATGTGATTTAACTCGAGCAAGATTGACACTTTATTCTTCATCAACTTTGTGAGCAAGCATGGGAAGCCGTAATCTATGGTGTCTTGGTGAGTTTTTGTGTCTATACTGTCAAAGATCACCTTACCCACATCAGTGTTCATGTTGTCCAGAATTGCTGCTATGAGAATGTCCTTATCTATGAAGATTCTTGTGTCATTGAAAGAAGGGTAGAACCTATTACTTATCACAGCATTCCAACCTTTTCCAACAAAGCTTAGATCTTTCTTCTTGATTTCAACTCTCGGCTTTATCCAATGTGGAGCAGTTCCTCCTGTAGAGATCAAGGCTGCTAACCATACCCTCAAGCTAGCTTCTTCTTTGTTCTTCATTCTCATGTTTCTATCAAATTCATAAGTGTCTATTGGAGGTGTAAACCCATAGGCTTCATTTTTTCGCTCATCACTGAAATGAATGTCCATTGTTCTCACTATCACATCATCAGAACCTTTCTTCTTTGGGAGAGGTTGGCATAAAACTCCCTTACTATTAATTCATTGTATTGGCCTGGAGGTTCTAGCAAAAATTCCCACTTTCTCCTCACTATCTCATCATAGATGTCCTCACCATACTTCTTGGCCCATTCCACTTTTACCATCTTTTTAGGATTCAAAGCTCTCTTAGGCACTCTTTTGAACATTGCTTCTGCATCTTTGTTTATGAACAAGCTCTTTATGATTCTCTTTGTTCTCTCAGAATCTCTCAAAGGGTCTAGAACAATTTCCACTCCTTCAGTAGCCCAGACTCTATGCTCAGAACCAGATTCATCATCACTTGAATATATAGAGCTAGAGGGCCCTTGTTCAGGAATTGGCTTCTTTGATAGTTTAAGACCCACCTTATCCTTGCCTTTCTTGTGTGCTGATTCTTCTTCATGTACCTTGGCCAAGGTTTCCTCTAAAACCCTCTTAGCCTCTTATTTGTTTTTCTTTGTAGCCTCACTAGGATTGGGCTTTTTCCTTGCATTACCAATGAAGACTCCCCTTTTTTTGGCTTGATGTTTCACCATTTTAGCACGTGAATGCATTCAATTCTCAACAATGGGTTAGCACAACAATTATCTACACTATAATACTCCTAAACTATCCTAATACTACTACACATGAAGTCTAAGAAAGCAGCAAAGCATTAAGAATCATCACAAAAAATATAGCAGGGCAACAGATTCGGCGGAAGTAGATTGCCATTCGGCGGGTACCGAAGGCCTCACCGAATGTATTCGGTGTGCACCAATTTGGAGGCTAAATGAGTACTCCTCCTCCGCCTATTTTTCATGAAAAGTGTTAGCAACAAATGGACCGTAGATGGTTTGGTGGCCCGACGATTGCTTTTGGCGACCAATCAACACAACAAAATCTCATCGGCAAGGTGTCGAATCATTGGCTGACTTCAAGCCAACATAAACAATTCCTAAAATTTCCAATATTTCTTCCCTTATCATTCCCAAACACACTCCTAAGTGGTCTTTTCAACTTCTCAATACGTGCAAGTTTTCTTTCAAGAACGAGACCACTTTTTAAACCAAAAATCAACCAAGAATCATACCTCGTTCAAAACTTAATAAGATTTTAAGGCATAACAAGGTATGTCCATGGCTTTTCTTTCAATTTCAAGTATTTCATTCTTTCAAAGTCTCTTCTTCTACCCCTTTCTTCACTCAATGAACAATTTAGCAATGAATAACACACCTTAGGGTATAAAACATGGAATTTTAATCAAGAACAAACCCAAAAAACTATGGTACTCAGATTTCTCTAAGTCTACATGTGAAAAAGCATGAATTACACTAAAACCTACCCCTAACATGATGATTTAACCTAACCCATAATTTAAATAATGAAAATGAAAATTTTGGTTCGGATTCTTTCTAGATATGTTGAAAAACGAGAAATGGGTAATCGGGTTGTTGGTGGATCAATGGAATCCGATGTGTGTAAGTGATTTGTGTGAGGTGGTTGTGATTGGAAGTAACCGCAAGTTGGTCTTCGGTGAGTGGGCGTGTGAATTTTACGGGTTGGTGTGGTAAAATATGAGAAAAACTTACCTGAGGTCTTTTATAGTCGGTTGACAAGACTTTGACCTAGTGGATCAGCAGCCCACCGCTTATTCGGTGCCCCGCCTAAGGGAAAATTGTCACTTCCATCGTGGATCGGCTAGGGCCGATATCTCATCTAAATGGACACGAGTCCTTTTTCAAGAGCATGAGTAAATGGGTCCCCTGAACATTCAGTGTTCCGCCGAATCAAATAGGTGGATCGCCAAGATAGAACGACATAGGCTAATTTATTGGCTGAATGCCTTTCATTTTCCGCAGAAAAAATTTGCTCACTGTGACCATCAGCGATCCCGTCTACGTTTTGGCAGTCCGACAAAGGTATTTTTCCCTTCGTTCAGCGGTTTCCAATCCCTCATTTGGCTGCCTTTCCTTTTTCTTGGGGCTAAGTTCTCCCATTTCTTACACACTTCCATGCTTCATTCCTGCACGTACACCACTTAACCAAGATCAAATGCAACAATAAAAGAACTTCATATGAGATTTTTACACTAAACTAAAATACTAAAAAGAAAAACTTGGGTTGCCTCTCAAGAAGCGCTTGATTAAACATCGCGGTACGATGGTGTTAGCTCAATTCATCTCGGGCTTCATGAGATAGATACAAGCAACCTCTCTAGGCTCGGCTTCATATCCCAAGTAGTGCCTCACCCTTTGACTATTCACCTGGATGGTTTTGGAACCATCCTTCAACTATAACTCCACCCAACCATATGATGATGTGTCCACCGCTTTGTAAGGCCCACTACATTTGAATTTCAGCTTCCCAAGGAATAAGTGCAATATTAAGTTAAACAATAGCACCCAATCACCCGGTTTGAATTTCTCGTTCTATATTTTCAAGTCATGAATCATTTTCATTCTTTCCTTGTAGATTTTAGAATTTTCATATGCATGAAATATCATTTCATCAAGTTCATGCATCTTCTCTGCCCGTGATTTTGGAAGCTTCTTCCCGATTCATGTTAAGCTTCTTTAACGCCCACAAAGCTTTGTGCTCCAACTCGATGGGGAGGTGACAAGCTTTTCCAAACACTAACCGAAAGGGCAAACATCCTAATTAGAGTCTTATAAGCGGTACGATATGCCCACAAGACATCATCCAACTTTGTAGCCCAGTCCTTTCGGTTCACATTGACCGTCTTGGCTAAGATTTGCTTGATCTCACGATTTGACACTTCAACTTGGCCACTTGTTTGGGGATTATAAGGTGTAACAACCTTGTGTCTCACCCCATACTTCTTTAACGAAGAACCAAAGGCTCGGTTGCAAAAGTGAGTTCCCCCATCACTTATGATTGTGCAAGGGGCGCCAAATCTTGTGAATATACTTTTCTTTTGGAAGACGGTGACACTCTGAGCTTCATTATTAGGCAAGGCAATTGTCTCAACCCACTTAGAAACATAATCCACTACCACAAGAATGTACTTCATGTCAAATGAGCCTGGAAAGGGGCCCCTAAAATCAATTCCCCATACATCAAAGAACTCTATTGCTACAATGGGGGTTTTTAGGCATTTCATGCCGCCTTGAGATAGCCCCGTTCTTTGGCATTGATCAAAACTCTTTGTGTAGTAATAGGCATCCTTATACAAGGAAGGCCACAAGAAACCACACTCAAGCACCTTAGCTGCCGTTCTTACTCCATCATGATGCTGTCCATAAGAAGCGGAGTGGCATTCTTCAAGAATAGCCCCTTGTTTGGATTCACCAACACATCTCCGTATCACTCCATCGACACATCCTTTAAAAAGAAAAGACTCATCCCAAAAGTATTGTCGGGCATCCTTCATCAACTTCTTCTTTTTATTGTATGAGAAGTCCTCCGGGACCTCTCCACATGCAACAAAATTGGCTAAGTCCGCATACCAAGGAAAGCTTCCCAAGATACCGCCAATATTCTCTCATCGGGAAAAGAATCAGTAATCTCAAGTTTTTCTTTCAGGCGAACCTCCTTCAAACGGGATAAGGGGTCTGCCACTTGATTCTCAGTCCCTCTCTATCAACACTTCAAGATCAAATTCTTGTAATAAGAGCACCCATCATATCAAGTTTGCCTTTGAATCTTTCTTTGCCATCAAATACCAGATATCGGAGTGGTCGGTATGCCCAATGACTTTGGACCCCATCAAGTAAGACCATAATTTTTCAAAAGTAAACATGATGGTGAATAACTCTTTCTCCATCACCGTATAGTTTATTTTTGCCCCATTCCTTGTCGTGCTAGTGTAATAGATCAGATGAAACATCTTTTCAACCCTTTGGCCCAGTACAGCTCCTAAAGATACATCGCTAGCATCACAAATAAGCTCGACTAGGAGATT
Organism: Petunia x hybrida; assembly: GCA_037355625.1. Taxonomy (NCBI): domain Eukaryota; kingdom Viridiplantae; phylum Streptophyta; class Magnoliopsida; order Solanales; family Solanaceae; genus Petunia; species Petunia x hybrida. The sequence goes on along the minus strand of JBBBVM010000059.1, from coordinate 1,310,147 downwards.
CTATCTTGGACTCACTATTACCGTTGTGGTATGCAACCTCTTTCTCACTTCTTCAAAAGCTTTCAAACATACTTCATTGAATTCAAACTTAGCATCTTTTTCAAAGAGCTTGCACAATGGATTCACAAGCTTGGAGAAGTCTTTGATAAAGCGGCGCTAGAATCCTGCATGTTTCAAGAAGCTTCCCACTCCTTTGAGGGTAGTACGAGGTGAAAGTTTGGAGATTACATCAATCTTGGCATGGTCCACTTCAATTCCATTCTTGGACAGCTTGTGTCCTAGGACAAGTCCTTCTTGAAAAAGAGAGTGGCACTTCTCCCAATTAAGCACAAGTTTTGTCTCCTCACACTCTCTAATAGTTCCTCCAAATTAGATAGGCATTATTCAAAAGAATCCTCAGCCAAGTTCTCCACCATATCGCGGAAGAGTGAAATTATACATCTTTGAAATGTGGCAGGGGCATTACAAAGACAAAAATGCATTTTGTGGAATGCAAAAGTACCATATAGACATGTAAAAGTGGTCTTGTCTTGATCATTTGCCTCAATGGATATTTGATTATAACTCGAGTATCAGTCAAGAAAGCAATAATAAGCACAGCCTGCCAAATGGTCAAACATTTGATCAATGAAAGGTAGGGAAAAGTGATCTATTTTAGTTGCATTATTGAGCTTACAGTAGTCCATACATACTCACCACCCGGTCATGGTCCGAGTTGATATATCTTGTCCCTTATCATTATGAACTACCGTCATCCCTCCTTTCTTGGGCACACATTGGACCGGTGAGACCCACTCACTATCGGATAGTGACACAATTACCCCTGCATCAAACCATTTAACGATCTCCTTCTTCACCACTTCTTGCATAAGAGGATTCAACCGATTTCAATCTTCTTAGAGTAAGATTTTATGTGTATCCACCCCCGAGTCGATTCCTCTTATGTCAGTAAGATTCTAATCAATCGCCTTCGTCTACTGCTTCACCACTTCAACAAGTTGGGCTTCTTTATTTTTGGTTAGGTGGGAAGATATGATTATAGGAAGAGAGGAGTTTGGACCTAGGAATGTGTATCTTAGGTGAGATGGAAGGACTTTGAGTTCAAGTGTAGGTGGTTCTTCAATGGATGGCTTTGTAGGTGGAGTGATTCGATTTTCAAGGTCTAAGGAAATCTTTTTAGGTACATATGGTCTAGAACCCAATCCTTCTAATGCTTTCACACACTCTGCTACACTTTTTTCTTTATCCACATCGATATTCCAAATCACCGCGACTAACTCATCCGCTTGACTCACAAGAATACTCTCTATCTCAACTAATGCATCAACTACCATGTAAACATATGAACACGTAGCTTCCTCCTCCATAGGTTGCTTTAAGGATTTGCACATGTGGAAACCTACTTTTTCTCCATTTAATTAAAAAGTAAGCTCACCTCTTTCAACATCACAGAATGCTCTCCCGGTTGCTAGAAATGGATGCCCAAGAATAATGGAGAAATCAAAGTCCACTGGGCAATCAAGTATCACAAAATTCATCAGGAAAATAAATTTGTCAACTTTCACTGAAACATCATCAATAATTCCAATTTGTTGCTTCGTGTAACGGTCGACCATTTACAAGTTCATGGTTGTTACTTTTGGGACTTCATTTGTAGTCAAAGTCTTGTATACCACATATGACATCAAGTTGATACTCTCTCCAAGATCACATAAGGCTTTGGGAAATTTTCTTTCTCCAATTGTGTATGGGATGGTGAAGGTTTTGAGATCCTCCATCTTCCGAGCCATATGCTTAGACACAATAGAACTACATTGATGAGTCACCTTGATTGTTTTAAAATCTCCATAGTTCTTCTTTGTCACAAGGTCTTTCATGAATATAACAACACTTGGCATTTCCCCCATGTATTAACCAATGGAAGGTTGATAGAAGTTGTTGCTATTTCTCCCAAATCTTCTTTGCATGAGAAACTTGTCTTTATTTAGCACTCTTTATTGGGAAAGGGAGTGGAATTTTAGGAATGAAGCTTGGACTAGGAGGGTTTTGTTGGAGTGGTGGAGTTTTCTTTGGTTTGACTTTTTGGGTATTAGTGACTTCGGGACTAGGATCTTGAGGGATTGCCTCATCCTTTTTCTCATGGGTTGAACTATCAACACCTACTTCACTAGCTTCACCTTCATTCAATGCCTCACCAATATTATCATTACAAAACCTCCTCATCTACCCCTTCATCAATGCCATTGGCTTTGGGATCATCCCATATCTTTCCACTTCGTATTTTAATTGCCATTACTTGATCTTTGTCATTTCTTTTAAGATTCACTATCGTATTACTTGGTAATGCTCCATGAGGTCTTTGATTTACTTCATGAGATAGGCCAGTCATTTGAGATTCAACAGCCTTGTTGGAAGTGTTATGGGATGCGACCGATTGCTTGGTATCATTGATATCCCCACAATATCCTTGTTGATTCTTGAGCACCTCATTCATCAAGTCCTCCAACTTGGATCCACCAACTCCTCTCCCTTCTTGAGTATTGCCCCAATTTTGTCTTCCTCGATCTTGCTTCCATTGGCCTTGTTGATATGATCTTTTATATATGTTTTCCTTGATCATAGCTCTGTTGACTTGGCAATTGGCCACATAATTGGCTTCCTCCTTGACACGACCCGATTAAGGGTGAGGGCTCATAATTACCCTAGTCAATTGTAGGGATCGAGCACAGGGACTAGCATGAGACTTGAGTAATTGAATATGCTTAGGTTCAATGAAGTAGTGAGTTAATCCTAAAGGTTGGTGTAATTGATCTATTGCTAAAGAACAATCAGTTAAAGCTAAAATTAACAAATAAAAGAAATACTAGGATACGAACTTCCCCCTAGTCCTTTAACTCGATGAATGAAGTACTAAGCTTCTTTATACTAAGGTCACCCAGTGGACTTTGCTTGTATATACCCAACTCACCCCTCTCGGTGATATAGTATAACAACCATATGTGCCAAGAGCCCCGTATAAGAAAAATGGGTATTCCTAGGTGCTTAGAAGCTTATTATACTAAACCCATTCGATTATTGGACTAGGATTTTGTTAGCACCCTAATGGATGATTTAGATACTCATACTAAGTAATGATTCAAGACTTGATAGTAATGAAATATGCATTGAAATAGTAAAGTAGTAATAATTCTTACACAAAATGATGTTCTTCTTCACAATACAACAAAGCTTGTCCTAAGGGCAATGATATGTTGTCATTTTCTTGCCTCTCAAGTTATGTAAAGTGTAAGATATGCTAAGAAACGTAATTCTAGCTATATATAGTGTTTGCTAAAATTATTTACAATTTTGCCATTCACAGGTTGGGCTGGAACCCTTTTGCTAAAAGGGCTGAGCTCTGGTGCTGAATCGACTAAAGGGCTAATGCCTCTTGTGCATGGGCTGGCGCCCCTTTTCTGGGTTTGCAAGAGAGATCGGCTGCCCTTAATTGGACGACCGCCTCTTCTTCCTTTCCAAGATAAGGCGACATAGCCTCGCATCATGCAGTCACCTCTTCTTCATTGCAGCTTGTTCTTGCAAAGATTAAGGGGCGCCCGCCTCTTGTATGGGCGGTTGCATCTTCATGAGTCTTAATGGGTGCTCGCCGCTTGCTTAGGCGGTCGCATCTTCACAAGTCTTCCAGTCCTTCAGTTCCCTTGTAAAGGTTTGGGGCCTTTTCCTCTACCTATTTTGATCCTTAGCAGGTATTCTCTCAAAATAAGGGGCGGTCGCCCCTAGCATGGGCGGCCGCCACTTAACTTGTTTCTGCAACTTCCTCGAACTTGATCACTTTTCTTGGGTAATATTTATCTTTTGGTTTCTTCCTTTCCTTGTAGGACCTAACACCTGATACCAAGCAGAATTCATCAATCTTTCCTATAGATTGGTCAGTTTTGGATTCAAAGACAAGAGTTTAAGCGAGTCAAAGTAAGAAAAATTCTCATGCATCACTCCTCTCCTTGTACATTGAAGCATTGTTCTGGATAGTACCTTTCTTGTCCATGTTGTAGAAGAATAAGAGGAGCATCTCCTGAGGTTGTATAACACATAGGAGCCATTTGATGGCCGACATTTGTGACTTGGAGATTCTCCACCTTGTTTACTTTCTTCTCATTGGCCTCTTTTCAACTTTTGAGTTATGGCTAATGACCTCTGTGTTGGTGAAGATTCTAGCCATTTTCTCCTCTTCATCTTTAAATTGCTTCATTATTATTGGACTTATTCCACCATCACCGGCCGGATTTTGGGCTCTTGATCGCCAATTAATCTTGAGATTGCTTGACAACCTTTGTTGAGAATTTCTTTGACTTCATGATAAAACTTGTCCATAATAGCACCACCGCAAGTTGTTCACGGTCGATTGGTTCATTTTGTTTAGTCCTTGATAGAAATATTGTAAGAGCATATCCTCCCCAAAATCATGAGTGGGACAATGAAGCAGCACTTCTTGAAATGCTTCCCAAGCCTCGAATAATGAATCTGATGGATCTTGTTTGAACATATAAACCTTGTCTCTCATTAAAGCTTATTTGCCTTTTTTCAAGAATTTTGCCAAGAATTATTTCACAAGCTCTTCCATGTATAAAATGCGTGCTTGGGCAACTTGTTTAACCAAGCCTTGGCCTTCCCTTGTAAAGAATATGGAAAGGCCCTTAGGCGCAAGGATTCCTCCGTGCAATGTGCCGACTTGTAGAGATGACATGTTTGGACAAAGTTCCTTAGATGCACATTAGCATCCTCATGCTTGTCTCTACGGAAGAATCCATTTTGTTCAAGCCCATGTAATATCACTAGTAGAGTATTAAAAGTAACATTGCCACGTATGGGTGGAGGAACAATAGCACTAGCAAAACTATCCATGTCCACTTCTTCATCGGACTCATCTAGGTCCTGTACAGGTTGATTAACATTACAAAATCCCCTGATATTTCTTGGGTTCTGGTTGGCATTTCGAACATACAATTGATTAGCATACCTCTTTGATTGACATGAATACTACGGGCACCCCGGTTAACACCTTGGCTACCATGGTTTGCATTATTTCCTGCCCGATTTGCATTGCCTGCAATACCCATATTGTCACCAACATTGACTCCCTCATTGACTTGGGCCTCACCGAGAGGGTTTCCACCATGTGGTTCCATATTCTCAACTTGAGGTTCAACATTTTCCTCACGTTCTTTCTCATATTCTTGACCTTCTTCACTAAGAGTGACATTATCATATTCTTCTTCGGGCTCTCCAAATGCATCCAGAAAGGAAACACTATCGTTATATGTATCTGAACGAATGTAGTGGTGGTTCCGCAAAGCTCGATTCAGATTCCGTCTCATTGCTAACTGATGTTTGGCATTTTATGCCTATATTTCCTTAATATTTCCTCACGTTTGGATACTTTATTCGCACGTTTTCTAGTGGATGAGCATGATGTTGCACTGATTTTATGTCGTATGATTGTAGGTTGTTATGAAGTGCAATTGAAGCATTTAAGAGCAGGATCGAGCAAGAAAAGGCTGGAATTGGATTGAGGATTGGATCGAGCACACGAAGGCACGGCGCGACACAAGCTGCGGACGAAGAAAAACTGGAATTGGCCTGGCGCCATGAGGGGCGCGCCGTGCCTGCTGCAGCGCCCAGTGTCCTCCGCATTTTGTGGCGCGGGGCGTGGCCGTTACGTGCGAGATTCGACGGGCACTGCTTTGTTGCATGCATTTTGAGGCACGGGGCGCCAGCTAGAGCGCCCCTGGAGCGTTTTTGGAAGTCCTATTTTAGGCTTAGGCGTAACTAATTGGTAGGCTTTTGTAAACATTATAAATACCCTTCTACTTAGTTTTTGATGGGGGTTCAGATTTTGAAGCATTTGTTGAGCACCATACTTCATTGAACAAGGGTTTAATTCCTATTCTTTCATCTATTAATCATTTCATCATTATTTCATCAAATCATTGTCTTGTGATTATGAGTATGCGTGGCTACATCCTTCGTTCTTGGGTTAGAGCGTTTCATGAAGGTTTACGTTTGAAGATTGAATTCCACATATTGAATACCATAACGGATTATTTATTCTTTCTTGATTTCACTTGTTTAATTATTAGGGCCCGATAATTAGGCATTATCTATAGTTCTTAGATTGAACTCGAAAGAGGAAATTTATGAACGCAATAAGAAAGAGTAGGGCTAGATTGTGAACCTGGGCATCGGGGAACCAATTTGTGAGTAGGATAGACATATACTTGCTCGCCTAGCTTGACTAATCACAGAATTCGTTAATGCGTGCACGTGATTCAACCCATTGACATATAGGGATTTGAGTAGCCTGCACAGACCGTGAAGAATCGAAAGGTTTTCACGGGTACATTTAACCTGTTAGTTAGTAATCCGGGATTCGAGGAGTGGAATCATTTGGAAAACTCAACAGGATTGGTCGTAGCTCTGACCCTGGACCGTCTCATTAATATTGTTTACAACCAATGTTTGCCCCATTGTTTGACTGAATTTCCATCATTTAAATTACTGTTCTTTAGTTTATAAAATTCTCACCATTGAAAAAGACCCCTGGATAGTTAGTTAGAAATTGTTTGTTAAGCCTCAGTCTACACTTAGTCCTCGTGGGAACGATACTTGACTTATCACTCTATTACTTGTCGACCGCGTATACTTGCGTGTGCGTTGGGAGCAACAAGTTTTTGGCGCCGTTGCCGGGGACTAACAATTGACTGATTTTTTTTTGAACGATTACTTATTATCTATTCAGGTTTAATTTTTTGTTGAGTTTCTTGTTCTGTTTCAGGTAACAGGTTTTGAATGTAAAGGAATAGAAGTGACGAACCACTCGAACCTTTTGATCCCGAGCCTGAAAGGACCTTGAGAAGGGTAAGAAGAGAAGCGAGAGACCGAGCAACACTAGCACTTGTACTTGCTTCCTTGCCTACTGAAATGGCAGAAGAACGAGCAGTAGCGGTGCGAGATGTTGCTCTTCCCAACCTGGGGGGAGTGGCGTCCAGCATTGTGAAGCCTGCTATCACCGGGCACTTTGAGATTAAGCCCGAAATGATTCAGTTGCTGCATGCGAGATCCGCAACAACACATTAAGAATTTCTTGGAGATCAGTGATACTTATACACCGACGGGAGTTCCTACTGATTATGTTCGCTTGACATTGTTCCCGTTTTCACTGATTGGGGCAGCAAGGAAGTGATTAAAGCCTGAAAAGCCTGGGTCTATCACTACTTGGGATGATTTGGCTAAAAAGTTCTTAGCTAAGTTTTATCCATCTGCCAAGATAGCCCGGCTGAGGAGTGAAATTATGTCCTTTAGACAAAGAGAAGGAGAGTCTTTGTATTCAGCCTGGGAGCGGTTTAAAGCTTTACTGAGAGATTGTCCACACCATAACCAATCAAATGAGGTTCTGGCATACACTTTTGTTGAGGGGTTGACTGCGCATACTAAGATCGTGGTAGATGCTGCTGCTGGAGGCCAAGTACTGGCCTTAAACTTTGACCAGATCTATGAATTACTAGTAAATTTTTCGCAGACAAATTGTGCAAGCAGTTACTTTGAGGAATGGAAGAGCTCTAGAAGAAGTTACCCCAAATCCAAGGAAGCCTGTTGGCGAGTTAGAGCCTAATGATGATAGAGAGGTGGAGAAAGAAGCTGAGAAATTGATAGAAAAGCAGCTCGAGCCTGCTATTGTGAGACCACCACCACCGTTACCTCAGAGACTTCAGAAGCAGAATGTTGATGCAGCATGCAAGAAATTTTTGGAGATCTTGAGTCAGATTCAGGTAAATATTCCCTTTGGTGGAGCTTTTGCGAAATGTTCCCAAATATGCTAAATACATCAAGGATATTGTTGCTAGCAAGAGAAGACTGACTGAGTTCGAGACAGTTGCACTTACTGAGGAGTGCGGTTCTAGAGTTAGAAGCAAGCTTCCTCAGAAATTAAAGGATCCTGGCAGTTTTACTATTCCCTTGAAAATTGGGAAGGATGAGGTTGGACGAGCTTTGTGTGACTTGGGTGCTAGTGTGAATTTAATGCCTTCATCAGTTTTCAGAAAGCTAGGCTTAGGTGAACCATGATCAACTACTGTGACTCTGCAACTGGCTGATAGATCTTTGACATGCCCCGAGGGGATTATTGAGGATGTGCTTGTACAAGTGGGTCAGTTTATATTGCCTGTTGACTTCATTATTCTTGATTATGAAGCTGATCCTGAGGTTCCTCTTATCTTGGGAAGAGGCTTTTTGGCTACTGCTGATCCTGTCATTAGAGTTCGAGCTGGAAAGATGATTATGAAGGTAAATGGTGAAGAGGCTATATTCAATGTGTTCAGAGCTACCCAGCTTCATTCCCATTATGAAGAGTTGTCCATGGTAAAAGTGGTAGACGTAGAGTTGACTGCTGATGAGAGGTCATTCTTGGCCTCTAATGTTGATTCTTTGGAGAAGGCACTCTTATGTGATGATGATGATATCCTGAAGGATGATGAAATTGAAGAATATGTGGAGATTCTTAATATGGAGAGTAAATTCATCCCAGGGTGGAAGAAATTTGAGGAGCTTGATAGACCGTTGACCTTAACTCCTGCTAAACCGTCTATTGAAAAGGCTCCTACTCTTGAACTCAAACCTTTACCTGCTCATTTGCGTTATGCTTATTTGGGTGAGGGTAATACCTTGCCTGTGATCCTTTCTTCTTTGTTGTCTGATGTGCAGGTTGAAAAGGTGTTGAGAGTGCTGCGAGAGCGCAATAGAGCTATTGGCTGGACCATTGCTGATATTAGAGGGATTAGTCCTTCTTTTTGCATGCACAAAATTCTTTTGGAGGAAGGCCATAAACCATCTATAGAGCAGCAGAGGAGATTAAATCCAATCATGAAGGAGGTGGTGAAGAAAGAAATTATCAAGTGGCTCGATGCTGGTATTATTTTTCCTATCTCTGACAGCAAGTGGGTGAGCCCAGTGCAATGTGTTCCAAAGAAGGGGGCATGACAGTGGTGAAGAATGAGCATAATGAATTGATTCCTACATGAACAGTCACAAGGTGGCGAATTTGCATTGATTATAAAAAGCTGAACAAGGCCACCAGGAAAGACCACTTCCCACTCCCCTTTATTGATCAAATGCTGGATAGACTTGCTGCGCACGAGTATTATTGCTTCTTGGATGGGTATTCGGGCTACAATCAGATTGTGATAGCTCCTGAAGTTCAAGAGAAGACTACATTTACTTGTCCATATGTCACCTATGTATTTAGGAGGATGCCGTTTGGATTATGTAATGCCCCTGGGACTTTTCAGCGATGCATGATGGCTATTTTCACCGACATGGTGGAAAAATTTGTTGAGGTGTTCATGGATGATTTCTCGGTAGTTGGTGATTCCTTTGATGACTGCTTGAAGAATTTAGATGTTGTGCTGAGCCGTTGTGAAGTAACAAATTTGGTGCTGAATTGGGAAAAATGTCACTTTATGGTTCAAGAAGGCATAGTACTTGGGCACAAGGTTTCAAAGTAAGGGATCGAGGTAGATAAAGCGAAGATTGAGGCCATTGAGAAATTACCACCACCTATTTCTGTTAAGGGGGTGCGTAGTTTCTTGGGACATGCAGGTTTCTATAGGCGTTTCATAAAGGACTTCTCCAAAATTGCTAATCCCATATGCAAGTTGTTGGAGAAGGATGTGAAATTTGAGTTTAATGATGCTTGTCTCAAGGCATTTGAAGAATTGAAGAAAAGGTTAGTGACTGCACCAATCATCATTGCTTCGGACTGGTCTTTGCCATTTGAATTTATGTGTGATGCGAGTGATAATGCTATTGGGGCTGTTCTAGGCCAAAGAATTGGAAGAATCTTTCACTCCATCTATTATGCAAGCAAGACTCTTGATGCAGCCCAATCCAATTATACCACCACTGAGAAGCAGTTGCTAGCCATTGTATATGCTTTTGATAAATTCAGATCTTATTTGGTTGGCACTCGTGTTGTTGTCTACACTGATCATGCCGCAATCTGGTATTTGTTTGAGAAGAAGGATTCCAAGCCTAGGCTAATTCGATGGGTTCTCCTATTTCAAGAGTTTGATGTTGAAATTCGAGATCGCAAGGGGACCGAGAATCAAGTAGCTGATCACTTATCAAGGCTGGAGAATAGAGATCATGTAGATGAAGGGCCTGAGATTAAAGAAGTATTCCCTGATGAGCAGCTTTTTGCTTTAGCGGCAGCCGAGGTGCCATGGTATGCTGATATGGTGAACTTAATTGTGAGTAATGTGTATCCTCCTGAGGCTACAGCTGAGCAAAAGTGCAAACTCCTTCATGAGAGCAGATTTTATGTGTGGGATGAGCCTTATTTGTACAAGATAGGCCCTGACCAATTAGCTAGGAGGTGCATTCCAAGGGAAGAAGTTGAGCATATTCTACAGAGCTGCCATTCCTCTCCTTATGGTGGCCATCTTGGTGGAGATCGAACAGCAGCAAAGGTACTTCAGTCTGGGTTCTTTTGGCCTACTTTATTTAGAGATGCTCATGCTTTTGTTAAGCAGTGTGATCGTTATCAAAGAACGGGTACTATTTCTAGGCATCACGAGATGCCTTTGAACAATATTTTGGAGATTGAGCTGTTTGATTGTTGGGGGATTGACTTTATGGGTCCGTTCCTGCTTTCCAAGGGCTACAAATACATTCTTGTGGTGGTTGATTATGTGTCTAAATGGGTGGACGCTGTGGCACTTCCAACAAATGATGCGAGTGTGGTGGTAAAATTTTTGAAGAAAAATATTTTCACTCGTTTTGGGACACCGCGGGCTATAATCAGTGATGAAGGTACTCATTTTTGCAATCAGTTGTTCAATAAACTGTTGGCCAAGTATGGGGTTCGCCACAAGGTGGCAACTGCTTATCATCCCCAAACTAGTGGCCAAGTGGAGGTGTCAAATAGAGAGATCAAGCAAATCCTTAAGAAGACCGTGAATACCTCGAGGAAGGATTGGGCTATGAAGCTAGATGATGCTCTTTGGGCCTATCAGACTGCATTTAAAACGCCTATTGGAACTTCTCTATATAGGCTTGTTTATGGTAAGGCCTGTCACTTGCCCGTTAAACTAGAGCATAAAGCATATTGGGCGATTCAAAAGCTCACTCTTGATATGGCATTGGCTTATTGAGAAGAGAATGCTTCAATTGCATGAGCTTGAAGAGTTCCGTTTCCATGCTTATGAGACTGCAAAATTATATAAGGAACGGACAAAGAAGTGGCATGACAAGCACATTGAGCGTCGTCAGTTTGAGCCTGGGCAGCTGGTTTTGTTGTTTAATTCGAGGTTGAAGCTATTTACGGGCAAGTTGAAGTCAAGATGGTCGGGGCCGTTTGAAGTAGTTCGTGCTACCGCACATGGAGCGGTTGAGTTGAGAGCCCCCAATTCGGAGAAGACATTCTTGGTGAATGGCCAAAGAGTGAAGTATTATTGGGGAGGTTCGGTGAATCATCATACCTCCATTACCTTGAGGGATCCATGATTGATAATCGTCGTGCCACGACGTTAAATAAGGCGCTTCTCGGGAGGCAACCCGAGTTTGTACTTGTAATAGTTTAGTTGTTTTGTGTTTTATAGTGTCACGTGGTTTTTGTTTTGTTTTGTCGTTTTTGTTGGTGTCGGGTGTGCTAAACGAGATGTTATCGATGTACTTTGGTTCGGTTTGTCACTTGACGGAACGTCGCACTATATCTCGTTCGAAAAAGACCTCATCTGGGATCTGGGGTGCATTGAGGCATGCCCCGCGCTTGGAATAAAAATTCGGTACGAAAAAATTGTTCGGGCGCGTTAGGAAGCGCCCGCGCCTCCCAACGCGCTGAAAAATACTGAGAGTGGAGTTTTCCAAGCGCTATAGGCCCGCCCCGCGGAAGAAACGCGCCGGGCATAATTTTCAACTTCCAGAAATTTGAACGGGGCGCGGTTGGTCACGCACCGCGTGCCAAACTGCGCCGAAAAATACAGAGAGCACAGATTCTTGGGCGCATCGGGCGCGCGCCACACTGGTTATCGCGGCCAGGTAAAAAAATTTTAAAATCCGGGTCAAACCGGGTTTTGACCCGTGACCCGATTTTCCTTTCCCCCGTTTCACCCGATTCTCCTCTTCTTTTCTTCATATTTTTCAATCAAAACACTCTCAAACTCTCCCAAATCACTCTTATTTCTTGGAATTCATCTCCAGTTCTTCTCCAATCATCCTAAACTCTTTAAGTACCATGGTTAGAACATCCAACAAAGCGGGTTCTTCCTCCGCCCCGGCTCCTTAAAGGTCACTACAAGCCGAGTCCTCATCGAGCAAAGCAAAGGGCAAGGCACCGGCCAAGGCTAGAGTTCCCAAAGATGTGGTGCCTATCCTAAGGCCCGGTGGTAGGACGAGGTTCGGCCTTTCCTTTGTCAAGAAGGGCGAAAGCCAAACATAGTACAAAAACGTGCGGCTTGCAGGATATATTCCCTAGCAAGCCATTAATGAGAGGAAGTTGATGCAGAAGTGTCGGGGTGTGAGAGAGGCCATTCACGCCTTGCATTGGGACTCGGTCTTTGAGATTCCGGGCCACGCTAACCTCGAACTTGTGCAAGAGTTCTATGCCAATTGGGACCCAAATGAAGTGTGGAATGATGACGACATGGTCTCAATTCGGGGAAAGAAGGTGAAATTGGATCCCACTGCCTTGAACACCTTCTTGGGGGTAGAGGACCCGGATTATGACGAGCTGAGGGAGTTCATAAAGAGGCCTGATTACAAGGCCATGCGAGAGGCACTTTATGGCGAGGGCTCCACTCATCGGTGGGAGCGATCTGAGACAGGTAGACACATACACATGCTCTTTTCGCATTTCTTGAAGACGGCTCGAGTATGGATGAGGTTAATCAATGTACGCATTTTACCTGCGGCACATTATACCGAGGTCACCAAGACTCGGGCGTGCATGATCTACTTCTTCATGACCGGGAGGCCGGTTAACATTGGCTACTATATGTTGAAAGTGATGAAGCAGCAAAGGAACAAAAAGAAGTGTAGCCGATTGTACTTTGGGAACATTCTCACCAGGTATCTAGAAAAGGAGGGAGTCCCGGTTGATGAGGTCGGGGATCGCACTGTCCCCGACATTGAGAGGACTTTTGATATCGCAGCGATGAAGAATGTGACCACCACCGCACCAGAGCGACTGACAGCGGACGAGTGGCAGGACACAGACGCCAACTTGTCCGCGCGTCAGTACATGATTTTGGAGCATATGGCCCGGCGGCCGGCAAGGATATGGCTGCGCTTGATCGCGCAGTTTCTTTATTGGATTCTTCGAGACGCCTGCTGGGTATGACTCAAACGGTGGAGCTACCCTTGGAGGAGGATGAGAACACTGATTCGGACATCATAGAGCGCGATCCGAACAGTGATGGTGTGGAGACAGATGCAGAGGGAGATGCCACAGACGTGGAGGAGGAGGATGAGGACCACACTCCACCGCACTGTCCATTGTAGGCCGATTGGCCCTCAGGAAATTTTTCTTTACCCTTGCACTTTCTTATTTTTAGCACTGAGGATATTGCTTGATTTAAGTGTGGGGTGGGGGAACTCCTCTTTATTTTTGAGGTTAGGGATGCGTGTACCATTAGGATTTTTCTTTTGTCACTTGACATTTTGTTTTTCTTTTTAGTATTTGCTTTTGTTTTATTAGAAAAAAATGCAAAAAGATTTTCTTTATAGGTTTTGTATTGGTACATGTCATCCAACCCGTGGTTTTTTTTATGGCCTCGGTTCTTTTCCAAGGGGAGGCCTTTGAACCGGGTAGTTTTTTTATTTTCTTTCTTTTTAGGATTAGAGTAGTTAGTTATAGGTGGTCCTACACAAAAGAAATAGGCAGAATGATAGGTGCCTTTGATTTGTTTGATACCGGTGGACTTGAACTTATTGCATGTGATACTTGTGGTGTCGTTTTGGTTTTAAAACTGTGATTCATGCCTAGGAAAAAATTGAATGATCCCCTTGAGATGCTTGAGTCCACTCACTTGACTTTGTTGTGAACCTTTGTGCATTAGTGCTTAATTTCCCACAAGTTGTACCCTATTTGCTTGATTGAGAGTTGTGATGGAGCCATTTTGTGTAGATCGTGTGCCATGTGTGCTGTGAGGCATATTCTTATTGTACTCCATGTTGCATATTGGTGTCTAGAACTTGCCCCGTGTGTGTGCAAAGCGAAATTCTAAGTTCGCTGTAGTCGGGAGATGATACAGGCTTTCTTGATTTGCCTTCTAGCCATTAATTGCCTACCCTTTTATATGTACCTTGGACTTGCTTTGTAACCATATTGACCTTTTTGTTGGCACCCACACCGCGAGCCTACCCAGTTGTTCTAAATTGCTTTCTTTTGACCCTTTACTCCTTAAGCACTTTAAGTAATAATTTGATATTATGTGGAGTTGTGGTTGAATATTGGGGGGTTTTTGAGTGGAACCAATGAGGGGGATATGTGGTAACTTGAGAAGTAATTGAAAAAGAACATTAGCAAGGTTTGGAATGAATTGAATTGAAAAAGAAAAAAAAAAGAGAAAAGAATATCCATCCTTGCTAGTGTGTGCTTAAAAGAAAAATTACTACTTTGTGGAAAAGGTGTGTGAAGAAAAAATTTGTTGGTTGGTTGAAGTGGTTGTTGGTTTTGAGGAGATGTGTGCTTTCATTATATTGTGATGTATTAAAGTGCTTAGGGAGGTAGTCACTATTATCCATATGTATCCTACCAGCCCTTTAGCCTACATTACAACCCTTTAAAGTCCTAGTTAATCCCGATTGGAGTGAGCCTACAGTAGTGGAGTCCTACACTGCAGGCAAGCCTATGGTACATCATATGCGACATGTGATCTTTTCATGAGAGTGAGTGAATTCTTTCTATGCTATTGTCCCCGTTCTATTCTTGATATTCATTGTTGTGTGTGATATTTGGGGGACACTCTCTTGCTTCATTATTGGTGAGGGCACATGGTTTACATGACATAGGTGAAGTCGTGGCTTCTTGGTTGAGTAGGTAGGGGTGACTTTGTGGGAGCATGGTTGCAATGAGTCGAGTTTGTGCATTTGAGTTGTCTTGGGGTGGTTGTTCTCGTGTTTTGAGTTTGTTATATTGTTGGCATGTTTGTTGGACCCATAGTAGTCATGTATGCATTTGTTCAATAGTCGGTATTAACCATAGTCATAGGCAGACCTGTTCTACCTAGGTTGGGGAGTCATTTGTTATTGCTCGAGGGCGAGCAAAGGTTCAAGTGTGGGGTGGTGATATTTGACATTTTATGCCTATATTTCCTTAATATTTCCTCACGTTTGGATACTTTATTCGCACGTTTTCTAGTTGATGAGCATGATGTTGCACTGATTTTATGTCGTATGATTGAGGGTTGTTATGAAGTGCAATTGAAGCATTAAAGAGCAGGATCGAGCAAGAAAAGGCTGGAATTGGATTGAGGATTGGATCGAGCACACGAAGGCACGGCGCGACACAAGCTGCGGACGAAGAAAAACTGGAATTGGCCTGGCGCCATGAGGGGCGCGCCGTGCCTGCTGCAGCGCCCAGTGTCCTCCGCATTTTGTGGCGCTGGGCGTGGCCGTTACGTGCGAGATTCGACGGGCACTGCTTTGTTGCTTGCATTTTGAGGCACGGGGCGCCAGCTAGAGCGCCCCTGGAGCGTTTTTGGAAGTCCTATTTTAGGCTTAGGCGTAACTAATTGGTAGGCTTTTGTAAACATTATAAATACCCTTCTACTTAGTTTTTGATGGGAGTTCAGATTTTGAAGCATTTGTTGAGCACCATACTTCATTGAACAAGGGTTTAATTCCTATTCTTTCATCTATTAATCATTTCATCATTATTTCATCAAATCATTGTCTTGTGATTATGAGTATGCGTGGCTACATCCTTCCTTCTTGGGTTAGAGCGTTTCATGAAGGTTGATGTTTGAAGATTGAATTCCACATATTGAATCCCATAACGGATTATTTATTCTTTCTTGATTTCACTTGTTTAATTATTAGGGCCCGATAATTAGGCATTATCTATAGTTCTTAGATTGAATTCGAAAGAGGAAATTTATGAACGCAATAAGAAAGAGTAGGGCTAGATTGTGAACCTGGGCATCGGGGAACCAATTTGTGAGTAGGATAGATATATACTTTCTCGCCTAGCTTGACTAATCACAGAATTCGTTAATGCGTGCACGTGATTCAATTCATTGACATATAGGGATTTGAGTAGCCTGCACAGACCGTGAAGAATCGAAAGATTTTCACGGGTACATTTAACCTGTTAGTTAGTAATCCGGGATTCGAGGAGTGGAATCAATTGGAAAACTCAGCTGGATTGGTCGTAGCTCTGACCCTGGACCGTCTCAGTAATATTGTTTACAACCAAAATTTGCCCCATTGTTTGACTGAATTTCCACCATTTAAATTACTGTTCTTTAGTTAATAAAATTCTCACCATTGAAAAAGATCCCTAGATAGTTAGTTAGAAATTGTTTGTTAAGCGTCAGTCTATACTTAGTCCTCGTGGGAACGATACTTAACTTATCACTCTATTACTTGTCGACCGCGTATACTTGCGTGTGCGTTGGGAGCAACACTAACATTCACCTGCACACGGTAAAAATGAAGCAAGAGGTAGAATGGCAGAAATAACAAACACAACTAGAATAAGAGATATTCAATCTAATAGAAACTGCAGTAGCTCCCCGACATCGCTGCTAAAATTTGATCCTCGCTCAACCTAAACCTCAATGGGTGAGGGGCGGTCTTCAAAGATAGTACCCGACGGACAGTCAGGGTTGATTTCCTTGAGGAGCTAGCACACGTTCTATGTATAATGTGAATAAAGTCGAGTTCTAAGCGATGTTCGAGTATTCCTAAGTAAAGATTTGAAATTATCTATAGCTAAGACTACAACTAACAATTTGGTAAGCTACTAACATTTAATAGTATCACAATTAAAATATTTGTAAAGTAAGGAGAGAAGCTAGGGGTTTACCCATTCAAATAAATTTTTTTTATTAACCTAACACTTCTATTAACCACACAAATTATATGTGTAATAATTAATGATCGGCCACATATTTAATCCTAAAAAACTATTAGGTATAGAGAGGATCTATCAAGTTAAGCTCGCTGAAGTCAATAACAAGGTGCATAAAACCTTACGGAAATGATCTTTTTAAGTCTTTCTCTTTAGATGGGGTAGACTCGTAAGCTAATATAACCCAAATACTCGCTCGTTTCTATAAACCCACACCTTGAGCCCTGTTAGAGTAATGAAAGTAAGGTGGGGTTTGGTCCAAATATGGCCATACCTTAAAATCTTTTCGTAAAAAGTGCAACAGAAACTAGATAACCTTAACCCATGTCCTTCCTACACACTCATCTTTCGAAGTCATTTGGCCAAAACTTTAACAAGGTTAATGCGCATAGTTGCACGCGCTTGTAAGGTAGGCAAACAAGTGTGCATTTGACATAATTGAAAAATGTTTGTGCGTAAGTGTCAGTGGAAGAGGTTAATAAAGAGACAATTGTGTACAAGTACATTCTTAAACTATGTATTAAGCCTTTTTAATAACAAGTTTACTTCATTTGCATAGCTATATTTGTGACAAACAAGTCTCATTATTTCATATGACTCGATAGTATTTCAGTCTTATAACCACTAGTTATATTCTTCCGTCCAATATTAGTCGCGTTGTAACGGGTAGCTTTCTGCCCCGGATGATATAGTACAAAGTCCTAAGTAATTTATACTTGCATAAATATGTAATCTTATTTAAAAGATATTAACATGTATCACATGCCAGTTAAGTTTTGTGTTTTCTTCTTTAGTTCATTATATTCTACTTTTGGGATGGATGTGATCAGGAGAATGCTGCAAACTGGGCACCTGACCATGCTCAGCTGATTGGAAATACACTGATGAGGGAGGCCAATCATTTCAGCATCTCCTTTTTTAAGAGGTAAAATGCTTATTCATCCAACTTCTAGCGATGTGAATATTTCGGACCAAAGTCATATAATATGGGTGCCCTCTGGTGGCCAGCTAGTTGCAAAAGTGAGAGTAATGGAAGCAATATGGACATATTCGTCTAATTGACTAATGTTTTATCTTTTTACATGCTTCTTTTCGTTTTTGTTCTACACTCTATATTTATCCATATAGTAACAAAGTATATAGCTTAATAATTTTAGATGATCAATTTAATTATATTTGTCAACCCTGTAAAAGTACACTCTCTCTCTCTATCTCTCCCGCCTAATTAAGTTGATTGTACTTCACTTTCTGGTGGTTGGTATGTTGTAAATCTGATTACGAGCTCATATTTTCTTCTCCTTCCCTTTTGGTCTTTGCTAGCGGGGATAGGTGTTCCAAATTCACCTTTAGCTAATTTGACCTCTGAAACAATAGTTCCTTAGGTTGTTCTTTCTGCTAGTTGCCTGAGTCCTTTTTGCTTTTGGTAACGCGCGTCTGATGTTTTGACTCGCTGCATCATGTTAGCTTCTTTCTTGGTAGTTGACTAGTGGTAAAGATGTTTTCTGACATGCCATAGCTGCACTCTTGAATTACTACTGCATAACTTTGCCTTCTGCGTCCAACATAATGAAGTCCATAAGGTTAAAGATCTATTATGGCTGGTTGGAGGTAGCATGTACCTGGTGATGAGGTGCATAAAAGTTGGGTTGGAACCATCATTGTAAAAAGATCTGTGATGCAACTAGAGCTCTTAAATGCAATAGATACAAGTCCATCTCCCTTCTTGGCTCTCAAGTCCTCTGAATGACTGATTGTCCCAAATAAAATGGTCCTGCAACTATTGCCCTCTGGCCTCTGCTAAAAATAGAAAGTGCTCACGTGCTAATATGTGTGGAAACCAATTCAATACCACAAATTTGGAGTGTGGGGATTCATTTGCACCGTGGGGACCTGCTCAAATAGAAACTAATTTGGAGTTTAGGGGCAGTTATTGATTTTTGAGTATGTACTACACTTTGATATTTCTAAGATTCACATCTGAAGCATTGTTATCAGAGTGACCGATTTTTTGGCTGTCTGGATTATACGATGTTTGCATAAATCCATCTTAAATGTGCAAATTGATACTAAGAAGGGACACACAGAGATATTTTTTAATAAAAAGTTTACCTCATTTATCTTATCTGTGCATAACTATATTTGTGACAAACAAGTCTTATTATTTCATATAACTCCATGATATTCCAGTCATATTTAATTTTATGTGCAAGCTAAACCAAAAACAATGGAATCTTTTTACTCAAAAAGACAATAATGCATATATGATGATGATGGTAATAAATTCCATAGCTTCAGTAGAATTGGGATAGCTAGCAGAGGGTTGGGCTTTACCCAAGTTAATACCAAACTTTTCTTCCATGTCCAGATCCTTAGGTGCAATTCCATCATGTAGCTTCCAACTAAATGAGTTTAGCAATGAACGTAGTACTACTGGAATCATCCTCATAGCCAAAGGCAATTCAGCGCAAATTCTTCAATCATCACCAAATGGAATGAGCTCAAAATCCCAACTTTTAACATCTATTTCCGTCTCCCAAAACCTATCTGGCTTAAAGACCAAAGGGTTTTCCCATAGTCCAGAGTCGCGTCCAATAACCCATGCATTAACTAGAACTTCCGAGTCTTTTGGAATAATGTAGCCACGTAAGTCGGCTTTCCCCACTTTACGTGGAATTAAGAGAGGAGATGGTGGATGTATTCGTAAGGTTTCTTTCACGATGCACTGCAAGTAGGGTAGTTGTCCAACATCTTCTTCTACTAGTTTGCCTTTGCCAATAAGTTGTGCAAGTTCTTGTGCTTTCTGCAATGTGTGTGGATTCTAAAGTAGTTATTTTATTGCCCACTCCAATGAATTGGTGTAGCATCAGTCGTGCTGCAAACAAGCCCCGTAAAATTTGCTAGTGTAACCTATGGCAAAATATTGTTGAGTAGGCGTTGTAATAATCCACAAGCATTTAGTAAAATTACCAAACATTACAATTTTTGTCAGAATGAAATAAATACTCCTAGTTATCATAGTTAAGATCAGTAGCGACTGACAAGGGAGGCTTGCTCTAGTGGTTGAGCACCTTCACTATCGACGTTAACTCCAAGGTTCAAGTTACATTGGAGAGGCAAGTGTGGAAACACTATTGATCTGCCTAAAAGGTGGGGAAGGGAGAGGGGAAAAGATATCGCTAGGCCTAAGGGGCTCCAATAATATGGGGGCTAGATGAGTATTTGATTGTCAGCTTGCATTTTAGCTAATTTTTGCTAAATTTGATCTCTGAAGCAGCAGTTCCATTGATTGTTCTTTCTGCTAGTTGCCTGGATGGTCTAGTTAGAGCAATTGTCTCTTTTTGGGTGCGTGTGCATGCGCGCATCTGATATATTGACTCTCTGCATCATGTTATCTTCTTTCTTCGTAGTTAACCAGTATTAAAGTTGCTTTTTGACATGCCATACCTGCCTCTTGAATTACTACTACATTACCTTGCCTTCTGCGTCCAACATAACGAAGTACATAAGGTTAAAGATTTATTATGGTTGATTTGAGGTAGCAGATACGTGGTGCAATAGTTGATGTGTGTAAAAGTTGGGCCAGATACTACTGTCATAAAGTAGAAAGAAAAGCTTGATGCAACAAAAGCTCTTAGGGAGAATTGCAGAACTATGACACCATAAGTAATGCTTTACCTTTTTTACCTCCATAACAGTTGTTTAGAAAAAATAACCCTCGTTTGCTTTAACAAAGAAATTTCAGAAGGAAATATCCGTTATGAATTTTATAATGACGTGTGCATCCTGCCTTCTCTTTTCTCTGTCTAAAATTACTATCTAGACAACAGTTGCTTCCCACCCCTTCCCACATTTTTCTAGCCAATTGAAAAGTTGGCTAGGCAACACTTGCCCTCGCCTCCAATATACCAGTTAATTGCCTTAAAGTCTAGCCTTGTAGCACTATCCCTCGACCCCCTTCCCCGACCTCTGAGCTAATTGCATTGAAGTCTAATATAAGTAGTACTTGCCCTCACCCTCTTCTTACATTCTCAGCTTATTACTTTGAAGTATTGACCAGGCAGCACTTGCCCTCACCCCTTCCCCAATCTCTCAAATAATTGAAGTGTAGCCTATACAATACTTGCCCTTGACATCTTCGCACATTCTCCCAGTTAATTGACGTAATGTTTTGCCTAGGCAGCACTTCAAACAAAAAAAAGTGAAGGAATGAAAGTGAAGGCGATTTTGATAAAATCATGAAAAATGGGGACAAACTCTCAAAACAGTCAATTTTGGTGTCACCAGGTAAATTCTTTTGCGTAAAAGCTATAGATACAACTTATATAGGCTAGCTTGGATTTAGTATGAATTGCGCTATCTAATTTTGTTGGATATTTCTTTGATGGTGGTATTAGCACTATGTGCTCAACCCATTGAGAGGTATACGATGAACGGTGATAGTACAACAAATAGGCTAGTCGTACACGGTAGTAGCATGTACTTTTGTATTTCAGGTAAGACTAGAAGTCTTGTTTATTTTCAGTAAAATTAGTCGCGACCTCTGCTTAAAATACAAATAAAAAAATACAATTCTATGTACCCTCCGGGCTCTCAAGTTCTTTGGATGATAAAATTGTCCCGCAACCATTAACCTCACTAAAATTAGGAAGTGTTCACGTGCAAATATTTGTGGAAATAAACCAGTTCAATACCAGGAGTTGATTTGTTCAGTTGCAGTGTGGGGACCTGCTGGAATAGAAACCAATTTGGTTTTCTGTCCGTGGATTTTACAATGTTTGCTCAAGTCCATCTTAAAGGCGCAAGTGGTCACAGAGAAGGGTATAATGATGACTTGGAAATCAATTTTCTGATAAAAAGTTTACCTAATCTGCGACTACTTTATCTGTGCATAACTATGTGAGAACTTTATTTCATATTACTCTGTGGTATTCCAGTCATACTTAATTTTATATGCAAACTAAACAAACCCAAAGCTATACAGTGTTTTTCCCATCATCCAGCAGTAATGCATACGTGATGGTAAAAAAATTCTATAGCTACAGTGGAATCGGAATAGCTAGCAAAGGTTGGGCTTTCGCCAGGGTGATACCAAACTTTTCCGCCAGGGTGATACCAAACTTTTCCTCCATGTCCAAATCTTTAGGTTCAATTCCACCATGTAGCTTCCAATTAAATGAATTTAGCAATGAACCTAGTGCTACTGGAATCATCCTCATAGCCAAAGGCAATCCAGGGCAAATTCTTCGACCAGCGCCAAATGGAATGAGCTCAAAATCCTGGCCTCGAACATCTATTTCTGACTCCCAAAACCTCTCTGGCTTAAACACCAAAGGGTTTTCCCATAGACCAGAGTCACGTCCAATTGCCCATACATTAACTAGAACTTGCGAGTCTTTTGGAATAATATAGCCACATAACTCAATGTCTTCCTCCACTTTACGTGGAACTAAGAGAGGAGCTGCTGGATGTATTCGTAAGGTTTCCTTCATGATGCATTGCAAGTACGGTAGCCGTGCAACATCTGCTTCTTCTACTAGTTTGCCTCTTCCAATAACTTGTGCAAGTTCTTCTTGTGCTTTCTGCAATGTGTGTGGATTCTGAAGTAGTTCTGCCATTGCCCACTCCAATGTATTTGATGTAGTATCAGTCCCCGCTACAAACAAGTTCTGTAAAATATACTAGTATAAGATAACTATAACCAAATATTGTTGGTACGGCGTTTCAGTATTCCAAGCATTTAACTAACTTACCAAATATTAGAACTTTTTTCAGAAGCAAATAAATACCTCTAGTCATCGTAGTTAAGACCATGCAGAAATATCACTAAGGTCTAAGGGGCTCCAATAAAATGTTGGCAGTCAAACCAGAAACCTATTACACACATGCGTTGAATTACATATTCCACTAGAGTATGTAAAGGGATTCTAATTCTAACCTAAATATACTACTCCTTCCGTCACAATTTATGTGGCACTTTTATTTTTTGAGAGTCAACTTAACTAAACTTTGAAGCTAAATTGGATTAGATTAACTCAATATTTTACCATTAAAATTTATATATTTGAAAAGTACTTAAAATCTACTTTAAGTTGTAACTTTTCTCATATCATTTTGGTGAAAAAATATATATAAAAATATTGGTCAAAATTCATGCAGTTTGAATCTCGAAAAATGAGAAGTGCCACATAAATTGGGACAGAAAGATTATATAATTCTCTGGCGATGAGGATTCAATTGAACCCATTCCTTTGACGTAGCTTCGCTCCAGTTAAGATCATAATTGGGCTGTTTCAACAATGACGGACAATCTATTGCAACCTCAAGTATTTGTAATGGACTATATTTTGTAACAACAAAAAATATATAAATAAAGAAATAAACAGATAACAATGAATGGGATTAATGGGGAATAAATTGACCAGACACAGATGCTCGATTTGATTCTTGTCAATGTCTTCTAGGTTATCTTGGCTAATGTTGAGAAGGGCGTCTATAACATCAATGTTTGCGTTGTCCCTCAGATTCCTTTCCTTTAACCGCTCATCAATCAAACCAGCGATAAGGTCAAGAACCTTAGTTAAATAATTAGTCATACGTCGCTTTATGCCTGTTGAAGATAAAATTAAATAGATCAAACTGTGCCCTTCTAACATATTGAACTTTTAAATGAGATGATCGTATAATTCACCACTAGTTAATACTAATTATTATCATATAATTTTCTGCATTGTAGCTCGTTAAAAAGAATTTTTGCATGTGAGGCTGCATGCTTAAGACATAATACCTCTGCTTCAATTCATGTGAACTTGTTCAACTTGGCATAAATTTTAATAAAAAAATAAAGATTTTTGAAACTTGTTATCTAAAATAATTTATTGGTATTTGTGTGGTTAAAAATCATCTCATTAAGGTACTGTGGTAAATTTATAGTTGAATTATTTTCAAATTGAGAATTATGTGATTTTTTTAATGCACTAAAAAAGAAATATGTAAAGAACTAAACTGGAAAGAACAAATTAATTAATAAGAATGAGATTGTTACAAGATTCAACAATACCTTGCGGATCAATTTTCCGAAGAAATGGGAAGTAGTCCACCAAATTGGGTTTCCCAGCCTCAACCATAATATTCCAAACCAAGTTCTTAAATTCCTTAGCAGAATCAGAAAATGGATCAGTCAAATCTTTAGAGAAAATGGTATTTGACAACAAATTCAATGAAGTCCTAAAAGCTGCTCTGCCAATATCCACTGCTTCACCAACATTCCCACTCTTTTGACAATATTCAATCAACTGTTGAACCTTTTTAGCTCTTAGATGTTGATTAGCATCAAGCTTGTTACCAGAAAAGATATTTGTATTCATTATCTTGCGTAGTGTTCTCCATCTAGAGTTTGCTGGTAGAAAAATAACAGAGAATTCATTGTGACATTTAGCACGAAGTGCATCATGAACAAACCTATTGGAAAAGGCCAAATCTTGTTTTTGCATGACTTCTCGTGCCATGATTGATGATGAAATGACCACTGTGTTTATTGGCCTAATTTGAGATTCATAATAGGACCATGAATTTTTGCAAGTTGAGCAAGTGATATGTGAGGTTTATTGCCAAGTAAGTGAAGATTTCCAATGACAGGCAAAGGAAATGGACCTGGTGGAAGTCTCTTAGAGATTTTTGTTCTTAGAAGTGACATGAGTCCATTCACCAAGAACCATGTAAACAATAGTCCCAGCAAAATGTTCACGTAGTCCATTTTTCTCTTCTTTCTGTTTTCTTTGCTTATACTAACTAGATACTGGAGCTGCTTATCTGGTTTTATATTTGAGTCTCTGCGGGGCAATATTTTCACTTTTCTAAATTTATGGGTGTGCTTGGTATATGATCGAAAGCATCAGGAAAATGTTTTAGTGTTTAGTTGCTAGAAGATATTTTTTGAGGGAAAATGATGTCCTCATTTTTGGGTGGTCATTTTTCTTTACATTTATATCAAATTATTAACTTCATATCCGTTGCTTTTAACCAACGCTTAAGCATTATTATCAATCTTTTGTTAATCAAGATTTTTTCTCAAAATGCTATTTGATTCGTTAATATTAATATAGAAGCTTTATTAAATTTTCCCAAAAAGACATTTTTCACTTCCACCCAAATAGGGGAAAACATTTCCGGGAATAAATCCCTTTTCGAGAAATAATTTCAGAAAATGACTTTGATAGTACAAAACACCAACTATAGGTTGAGGATGAATGGTTTGGAGAAATAGGTATTTTTGTGGACCTTATTAATACCTGCATGGGTCGATCGGTTGAAACTTTTTTGGAGAATTTTCAAAACTAGACAGCCCACAACACAAAATTATAAATGAGGGGCCACATTTCATCAATAGCACCCCTTATTTTTCAATTACACAACATAGCATCTCTTATTTTCAAAATTACATAACATAGCATCCTTTTAAACTAAAAATCCTAGGAGCCACTCCTCCACCCTCCCCACCACTGGCCCGCCACCGGAAATTGAGCCGCCACCCCTGCCGCCGCCGGCCGGCGGTGGCCGGTAGCCGGAAAATGAAAAATTCACCGGATCTCGCTGGATTTGCTTATTTTATTTGTGGATTTGTTTAAATAAATATTTTTTTGATAATTTTATACACCTAAATCTATCAAAATAATAAATTATACATGTAAATACATAGAAAAATGTATATGCAAGAAGAAAAATACAAAAATATACACAAAAAATATAAATTTTATACAAACATCCATAAATAATGCACAAATCTAAATTTATACAACTTTATTCATTGTTCATACACGCATATACAGCTTTATACAAATTTATAAAAGTGCATAGAATGTGTTTATACACCGTCAATACGCACATATACATATTTATACACGTTTACAGAATTGTATAAACTTGTATAAAAATATATAAAAATGTATAAACTCGCAAAACTGACTTTAAACAGTGCTTCGGGCAGCTTTTACACAAAAGCTTAACAAACATCCCTGATCTAGGATCTATATAGTTTTATACAAGAAAAACACTAGATCTAAAAAGTTTTTAGAAAAAACTAGTAGATCTCACTGGATACTTATGAAAAATGTGAAAAAAGAAGAAGAAATATGATAAACAACTTTTTTAAACAAACTCACCGGAATTTTAACGGAGATATACAATGAAAATCGATATTGTTATACAAAAACAAAAAAAAAGAACAAAAAAAAAAAAACGAGACGAAGAAGAAGCAGCAGCGGTGGTGGTGGTGGTGACCACGACGGCGATGGCGTCAGTGGTGAAAATCGACATTGTTATACAAAAACAAAAAAAAAAAGAACAAAAAAAAAACGAGACGAAGAAGAAGCAGCAGCGGTGGTGGTGGTGGTGACCACGGCGGTTATGGCGTCAGTGTTTTGGAGAAGAAGGGATGACGGTGGGGCAGTGGTGGAAGGGTTGGGGGTAGCGGCGGCGTTAGGTTTAATGGGGAAGAAAAGAGAGAAAAATGGGAAGGAGAGAAGGAGAGAGAGGAAAAATAGGGGCTAGGTTTTTTTTTTAAAATAGGGGGTGCTATAGAGTGAAAGAAAAATTTAAAAAAAAGGGAGGGGGTGCTATGTCGGGTAAGGTAGCAAAATAGGGGTCTATTTTAATAATTTTCATGAGTGGGGTGTCTCTCAATGTAATTGTCCCAACTTTTTTTACGCAAGTATCTATATTTATATCTATTTATATATATATATATATATATATATATATATACATACATACATACTAGTTGAGGTCTATAAAATGATAATGTAGCATAGTTTTTTGGGCAAAGATTGCTCATTTTGTCTTCTCTTTCACCCTTTCTTCAATCTCTCTTTGTTAATTTCTTTTCATTTGCTACATAGGAACGGTCATAATCGATCAACACTACACTTTAATGTAGGTAATTAGCAGGTCGTTGTGTTTAGCTACCTTTTTCTTTTTATAGTAATGTCATCATAATCACAACATTAATATTGTAAAACTCTTCTGTTACTCTACATATTGTATATATAGGCCAAAACTGATCAAGGAAATCTGTGGTATTTTTTGCATCTAACTCCTCATTGCACTGACTGTTGGTAAATTCTTTTCTTCACCTCCACAATAAATAAGCACAAATCTTTTCATTAACCAATTAAACGGGATAGAAGGAAGTGGTTGTATAAACACGTGAGCACATTACACCAAGCCTTACCTTTTGCCAGGGCCGGCCCAACGCATAGGCAACTAAAGCCTTTGCTTTAGGCCCCCAAAGTCTTGAGGCCCCAATTTTCTAATTTGATATTTTTTTATTTGAAAAATATGAAAAAATGTTATAAAAATTTAATTAAAAGGGGATGTAACTTTGGAATTCTAATTTATGTATTCTTAAAAAATATCAAGCAATAGAAATAATCCATTTACATCTTTTAACGTAAACCTTTTAGGTCATTGATAATTGACTTGGAGTAAATAATCCAAATTTTGCTTCTATGTCAAATATTATTTTGTTAATTAACAACCCTATAGTGCATTGGCCATAACAAATTTCATGTTTCTTTTTAATCATTTTTAAATTTCAGGTATTGTTTCAATCAATTTGAAGTTGTGAAATTTTATTCTCGTATAAAGTTATTATATTTTTGGATCAAATTCTATTAAATGGATTGTTATATATCGAGAAAGAATTAATAGAAGCAGTCGATTCGTAAAAATATTAACAACATTTCATCTCAAGTGCTATATATATAGAAAATAAAATTTTCTATAGTTGTAGAGTGTGCACTCACGCCAAAGGAACGCTCTAATATTTTTTTTTTTCATTTAAGTAGGACCTCTTTTTAAAGTTTCGCTTTAGGCCACCAAATTGGTTGGGCCGCCCCTTTTTGCATTAAATTTACGTTGTGTGTTTTTTTTTTCTACTGCAAATCATTACAATTATACTATTGCAGCATACTCCCCTCTTTTTTTGCAGCAATCATCATTGTATTTTGTTTAATTCTATTGTAATTATATGGTCAGTTTAACGGGTAGTTTCATCTTAGCCTCTATAGTTGTTTTTGTATTTTCTTCCTTCTCGCCTAAAACTATCTTGCTTTTGTTTTTTAATGGTGCAAACATTTTCAGTTAATGATAGGTCTATCGGAAACAGACTCTCTACCTTGATGGGGTAAGATCTGCGTACATCTTATCCTCCACAAACCCCGAGTTGAGATAATATTGTTGTATTTTCCGTTAATGATGTGTTGATGTTTAAATTGCATATCAAGAATGCCTCTCTGGCAATTTTGTTGCGTGGACTATCTCAAGACTACAATTTGAATTGCACTCCTCAGTCCTACATACGTTACTGAAGTAATAATAGAGATATGGGAGGGGACTATTCTAACTTTTGTATAGCTTACTTTTTCTATAAGTCAGATAAATGCTTCTAAATTTATATGAGTGAAAATATTTTATTTCTAACTATGACTATATTTTTCTTGAGTTTGCTACAAGATCACATGCATTAAAGTAAAATTTCGCTAAAGTTTTAGTAACAAATACTCGTAACAAATTATTCATTCCCCATGTCACTTCTTCACTATTAATAGTAGTGAAATTCTTCACTCAAAAAAAATTTAAAAAACTCATAGACTACTAAATACAAAACAACAAAAAGTTATAGGAGTAGAAAATAAGAGGGAATTCACCATAATATAAATTATAAATTTGCTATAAAGTAGGTAATTGCACACACACGCCTGTGTGAGCGCGGGCCAATTCCGTAATTAACAATTAATGCTGATATTAACAATGTGGGTATTAATAATATGGGCATTAATAATGTGGGTATTAGTAATACATGTATTAGTAATATTGGTATTAGCTATTCATGTATTATAACGTATGAATTGTTTCTTGAATCACTAATATATTATAAATTAATATAAAATATTACAATTTAAAATATTTAGTTACTCCTTAAATAAATTTAAAAATATCTGCATTATTATGAGGGTTGATTTTGTCATTATAAATATTAATACCCGCATTACTAATACCCACATTACTTATTCCACCTTCTACCCCGCATAAAATAATACAGAGATTCCATCATAACGTATGCGAGTATAGCTATGCGGAATATACAAAAAACACAACCAAACGTTACACGAATTTTATGCCAACATTAAAATTCCTTTTAAACCTGTTGAACGCTGTACTAGTCTATGCAAGGTTTTATACCAATATTATCTATTTGGAGAGGACAATCGAACGACCCACATTGCTAAAACGTACCTTGCTAGTACATGCATTAATTTTATTTCAACCGAACGACCCCCAAGAGATTTGGTACAATAAAAAACGAAATATTGTCTAATAAGTAAAAGTTTTGTGGCTTTCGAGACTAAAATTAGATTACATTATGTAGTTTCCAATCAAAGGTATGTGCCAAAATTTTCTTCCATGTCCAAATTTTAGGTGCAATTCCATTATATAGCTTCAAATATAATGTATTCAACAACGAACCTCGTGGGCTATTGGAATGATCCCTACGTGTAATTTTGATCAGCAGCAATTTTTGGACGCGCTTATTGGTGACTATCCAGCGTTTCAAAATTCTTTGAAGAATAGCTAAAAATTCGCGCGCACACTTAAGCTCCATTAGCGTTGGAAAACATCCCAGACTAGTCCCATAACAAAATACTGGGGCTTTGAACAAAATTTGTTCAAAGCCCAAGTATTTTGTTATGGGACTGAAGAAGTCCCATAACAAAATAATCCCATAACAAAATAATGGGACCTTGAACTAACATGTTCAAAGGCCCCATTATTTTGTTATGGGATAACAAAATAATGGAATTTATTCCCATAACAAAGGTCCCACAAAGGGATAAATCCCATTATTTTGTTATGAGACTTTATATATAAAGCTTCAGTCCCCATAACAAAATGCTGTGGCTTTGAACAAGTTTTGTTCACAGCCCCAGCATTTTGTTATGGGACTGAAGCTTTATACAAAGTCCCATAACAAAATGCTGGGGCTTTGAATTATACTGGGGCTAGTTTACTGAAGCTTCCCAGTTTTGTTTAAAGCCGCAGTATTTATATTGGGATTTGTCCGGAGGTGGCTATTTCTCAGCGAATTTATTTTTGACGGCTACAAATCAATTAGCGCGCGCCAAACAGGCCCTACACTAATTTTTTACTGATCCCTACAGCTTGGGGCGCAATATTTGGGCGGGTAGCAACCCGTTATTTTATTATGTCAATCCTTCTTCAATTGTCCAATTCAAACTGTCCAAAAAATGGATTGTTTTGAGCTAAATGGGCGCGTAATTGACCCATCATAAACTATTCAAAATATATAAGTTTTTTGTTTGATGATACATAGCCATAAATTATAATAAAGAGCGAAAAAAGATTTTAATAGTTTTGTTTTTTAATTACAAAAGAATATAAGAAAACAGACAAAAAATCTGAAGCTTAATAATAGACTAGTTAAGCTATGACCCAGTGTTTAGAGAATTTTTTTAAAAGGGATGGGCGTGAGGTGAAGCGTTACATAAATATTTTTTAACAATATAAATCACACAAAAGAGTAAAATTACGTAGAAATTCTGTAAAATTAAAATAATATATAATGTTAAGTGTAAAAAATTATGTAAGACTAAGAAATAAAAAAAAGTTAAAAATTTTTAATTAGCAAGTTGATACTCACTACTAAAAATCAGGAGTTTTCCCACCGAAAATTTCGGACCGAATGTCGGTCGGATTACGTGTTCGGACCGCATCGGTCGGATAATTTCAACTAATTTAAATTAAATAATTTTTTTTATACCATCCGACCGCAGCGGTCGGAAACTAATTAATTTTTTTTAATCTAACCGACCGCTGCGGTCGGACAGTCAAATTAAAATAACGGGCAGCAGCCGCATAACCCTATTTCTTCTATTCTCTTTCTTCTTCTTTCATTTCCCCTCTTCCCCAACCCGACCCACACACCCAAATTCCTAAAAAACACTCACTAATCTCAAATCACCAAGGTTTAATATCAATTCCATTCATCTACAAATTGGTAAGTTTACTTTTTCATTGTGTTCTTCCTATTTTTCCCAAATCCGAAAACCCTAACTTTTTCACCTATTTTTTTGTAGTTCTTTCATCTATCAAAGTTAGGGATTAGTAAATCAGTGTTGGTGGAGTACAAATCCGGCCGGTGAGGTTAGTTTTTCGGTGAAACACGATTTTTTTTTTTTAATTTTCAGCCCGTTTTTTCTTCTTCTTTTTTTATTTTTTTCCTATTTTTGAATTCTAGCTCATGAAATTAAATTGACATAGTAGTTTCTACTTGGTGGTGAACAAGTTGACATATTGTTGTTGTTTGGTTTGGGAAATGTTTAAACTAGTTTGGCATTTTAGTTGGTATTGTAAAAGTTAGGTTATTGAATGCAAATTTAGAAGATTGGGTTGTTCAAAAAGTGATTGGGTTATTGAATGCAAATTTAGAAGATGATAAATTAGAAAGTAATAAAGTGAAATGTTGTAGTGAACAAGTTGGTGTTCCATGGAGAAGAGTACACTTTGAATGGGTTGTTGTTGAATGTTGTTAATGGGTTCCTTTAGTAGTGTTGTTGTTGTTGTTGTTGAATGTTGTTAATGGTGTGTAATTTGCAGCCCATCCGTTAAGATCTATCATGGATATCAATCTCAAAGACTCAATTGATATCGTTCAAGAGTCAATCGAAGACTCAATTGAAATCGTTCAAGATACGATTGAAGATTCAATTGATATGGTACCAGAATCGGACTTGGATGATTATGTTGATTTACTGGAATTGGATTTGGATGAAGAAGTTGATTTGTCGGAATTAGACTTGGATGAAGAAGCTGAAGAAAAAAATAAATCAATACAAAATATGTTGGACATATTTCTTCCATACCACTATTAATGTATGGAAGATTTAGTTGATGTTTTAGACATGTGTTAGATTTGTGGTTGGTTTTGATAAACTTCTTTGATTTTTAGACTTGTTGTTGTTAAGTTTAACTTGTTTGAATCGCTATGAATTATTGATGTTATGTAAATTGTTAAACTTTCAATTTAAAGGCAATAAGCCTTGTTTAGACTATTATTAAGGCTTGAGAAGCCTAATCTTCTTCTGGGTGCTGTTTTTATAGGTGGTGTAGCTCTAATTGCAGGTTTTTTATTGCAGGTTTTACACTGTCTTCCGACCGCCGCGGTCCGAATGCGGTCCGAAATCAGGTTATTTCATTACCCAGAAAATAGAAATTTCCCACCGCGTCGGTCGGTTGGCCCACCGACGCGGTCGCCCAGCCCACCGCCGCGGTGGGAAACTTTCTCAGTTTTTTTTGCAATCTCCCACCGCGTCGGTCGCCTAGTTCAACATATTTTTTTCCACCTATGAAAGTAGGCGACCGCCGTCTGACCGAATTTCGGTCCGGGGTCCGACCGCGGCGGTCGGAAAGCTGTTGGCGACGACTATTTAGCCGACCGCCTTGTTGGGTCGGACAACGGTCGCCTAGCCGACCGTTGTCCGACCGGATGGGCGGTCGGAAAAGACCTGATTTTTAGTAGTGACTTGAGTGTAGGCTTTAAATAGAGGATTTATTTAGAAATAATTTTTTATTTAATTTTTTTTTGGTACTTACGCCCCAAGAGACTCGCCCAATGCCTAAACTTACGTCCCAATATGCTCCAAAATTGTGGAGTTTATGCCTTTCAGATCTACGCCTCGTCGAAAGTTTCGGTGCGCTTTTGGTACGGCTCGCCTGAGACACTCGCCCAAAAAAATACTTTTTAAAACACTTAGCATATTGACCCTGCCATCTCAACATAAGTAATTTTTGAGCGCCTAAATTTGAGAGATTTACATAAATAGGGTACTTCAACGCCACCGTTTAAATTTTGACAGCTGCTAAAAAATTTGTATAACTTTTAGCCTTCATCACAAGAACATGGAGCACTTCTCGCAAAATCTCTAAAGAACTTCCTAGAAGATCACGAAGACTTTATTTAAAAAAAGCACCGTGGGTCCTGGCGAATCACCATAAAAAATTCAAAGTTAAGCGCTTAATCCGTTGAAGTTACATACTAAACATTGGCAATCATCAGAACTCAAATTAGGCGCTTAATCTGCTGAAGCTAAATACTAAATCTAGACTAATACGGCAATTTGACACCTCTACCTACGGCCAAAGGCAATTTTCAGGACTAATTCTTCAACCAAAACAAAATGCAATGAGCTCCATATCAGACCTCGAGTATCTACCGAATTTCAAACCATGTACTATTAGCTCTCAGGTATTTCTCCGTTATAAAAGAAAAAGGATTAGGCTATTCGAGCGA
The DNA here is from genome assembly GCA_037355625.1 of Petunia x hybrida. Lineage (NCBI taxonomy): Eukaryota > Viridiplantae > Streptophyta > Magnoliopsida > Solanales > Solanaceae > Petunia > Petunia x hybrida. Next base: position 1,276,662 of record JBBBVM010000059.1, on the reverse strand, counting down.
TCATATTTTAATTTATTTGATTATATCTTCAATACGCCCAGAAAATTGAAAATTTGATAACTTCCAGCACGTGAAATATTCTTGTTGATAATGGGTGATAGTGATCACAAGGCCTCTGCCATTTTGATACAGTATTGAAGTGTGTGACAATCCAATTTAAAAGCTTAAGATGTTAGAGAGGGCACAAATCTTGATGTGGCACCACAAGAAGGAAGCGAAAGTTGGAGAGAAAAACAAAGAAAGAAAGAAGAAGTAAGAGAGAATGAGAAATCAGCTTTTATTCATCAAAATGAGGTGCTTTACAATAAACCTGGAAGGTCCTATTTATAATAGGATCCTTCCCACGGTAAAAGCCTAAAACTAGGTAAACCTTATCTCTAACTAAGAGATAAAGATAAAATCAAAATATGATAAAGATAAATCCAAGAAAATATAATCATAATAATAAAATCTTTCCTAAAAGATAATTATTCGAAATTAATAAAATAAAATAGAAAATTATCCATTTTATTTTGGATTTACATCATTCTCTCCGGGTGGATGAATACTCGACTCCAGTGAGTGTGACTGCTGATATAACTTCAAAAGATCTGGATCAAGCAAATGGAATTCATCCTCACTAATCCATGTAGCATCATGCGGTGGCATATTTTTCCATTGAACGAAGTATCTGCGTGAACCACCACTAGAAGAACATATGATCTCATCCGTAAGCACATCTACAATCTGAGATGGAGCCTTGAAAGATGGAGACCTAGGCTCTGGAGTACATGCGGAGACACTAGAGAAAGAGAGGGAGGTTCAAAGGTACCTCGGTAGGGAGTCAAGTCTTCCACATTAAAAAATTGGCTAATAGTCATATGGTTAGGCAAATCCACAAAATAAGCATTAGGTCCCAATTTCTTTAAAATAGGGAATGGACCCATAGCGCGGGCACATAGTTTTTTAAAGGTATTTCTTGGCAAGGATACAGGACGAATTCGAATCATGACATAGTCTCCTACATTAAAGTCCTTAGCCATACGATGCACATCAGATACTAATTTATATTCAGCCTTATGCATAGCAATCTTTTGCCTAATCTAAGTGTGTAAATCTCGAATATGGATAGCAAAAGTCTCAGTAGATAGTGAAATATGTGTATAAGAGGCTGGTGGTGAAAGATCAATAGGAGAGCGAGGAGAATATCCATACACAATCTCAAATGACTTTTTTCAGTAGACCTATTAACAGAATTATTGTAGGCAAACTAAACCAATGGTAATGCTAAGTCCAAGTTCCATGATTTTTCCCCAACAACACATCTAAGCAAGTCACCTAAACTTCGGTTAACTACCTCGGTTTGTCCATCAGTTTGAGGATGAAATGTAGAGGAAAACTTTAGTTGTGTATGACAAAGTGTCCACAGTGTCCACCAAAAGTGACCAACAAACCTAACATCTCTATCAGAAACTATGGATATGGGCAAACCATGAAGCTTGAGGACCTCCCTAAAGATTACTTTGGCAACATGAGAGGCACCAGTAGTCTTATTACATGGAATAAAGTAGGCCATTTTGAAAAATCTATCCACGACGACTAAAACAGAGTCATGACTCCTAGCAGTGCGTGGCAAGCCTAAGACAAAATCCATGCTAATATCTTTCCATAGTTCACGTGGGACTGGAAGAGGAGTGTAAAGACCCGTGTTATGCTTTCTAGTTTTTGCTATTCATGTACTCATCTCTTTCCGTGATACGCACTTTGCAATAGCCTGATCTCAGGTCTATCTTAGCAATAACGTGGCACCACCTACCTTGTCAAATAAGTCAGCCATTTGTGGAATAGGGTACTTGTTCTTCATAGTGATCTTGTTCAGCGCTCTATAGTCCACACAGAGCCTTAGGGAGCCATCATGCTTCATTTAAAATAGCACAGGCGACCCATAAGGGACTTAGAGGGGACAATAATTCCAACATCCAACATTTTCATCAATTGTCTCTGAAGCTCGGTGAGTTCCGGTCGTGACATTCGGTAAGGTGTGCGGGCAGGAGGCCTTACTCCTAAAACTAGTTCAATCTGATGATCAACAGCTCGCTTAGGTAGCAATCGCCTAGGAATCTCTAGTGGCATGACATCCTCAAAGTCCACCAACATATCATTAACAGCAGAAGGAATAGGGCCAGATGCCTCCTCAATCTCATCTAAGCATAACGTAGCCAAGAACGTTGGTTTATGTCTCTTGATGCCCTTCTTCAGTTGCATGACTGAGATGCTCCTTTCATTTAGCTTCCCAAATAGCATTGGAACAGTACATAGTTTTGCTCCTATAATAAGGAGGGCATCGCCATGCGGCAGCACTGTGGTCCGAGTTTCCCGTAAGAAGTCCAAACCAAGGATAAGTTTGAAGTTATCCATTGTGATAACATACAGCGTTGTGTTTCCTTCATATGGACCCAATTTATTGGAACTCTCTTTGCTACACCTCCAGCAGGTTGGGCTGGGGAATTGATTGCCTTCACCCGACCTCGGCCTTTCTCCATGACAAGACCAAGTCATTCCACTTCTGTCGCAACCAAATAATTATGGGTAGCGCCTGTATCAACCTTAGCTCAAACTGGTTTGCCATTTACCTCAACATCTACATATAACAGCCCTTTGCTTTTACCAGCCCGAGGTTTTGCATTCTCTTCAGAATCCTTCTTGTGACCTGCAGAATCAGCTTCCTTTTTTCAAATGAATACCGGCAACACTCGATTCACTTGCTTCTTGAGAAATAGAATAGAATGTGTCAGAAAATGCACCAATTGGAGCTTCCTCCTCATCCACATCTTCTACTTCATCCACCTCAAAAGTTTCATGAGAATTCACCTTCCATCTATCAGGGCAATAAACCACCCTGTGAGGACCACTGAAATCATAACAACCACCTTTAGGAATAAAGGCTCCCTTTCTTTTTATTTTAAGACGCTGTGTTGCTACTACTTGAGGAAGAGGCCTTGGTATAATTGGTACTCCACTCTCCCCCACCTTTGCTAGGACCAGTCCTGTTGGATTGGCCCTCTTTGTAGCTATTACTGCCAGCTGAACGAGAAGCCGTTTGTGGCCTGTCATTTTGAGTATCAACCTAATAATCAGCAATACACTCAGCTGACTGAATAGCCCTTGCCAATGTGTCTACTCTCTGTTTCTGCGGCTCTGCACGAGCATAATGTATCAGCCCTTCCATGAACGTAAAGAGCTTATCTTTCTCGCCCGTGTCGTGAATACTGAACATAGGTGCAGTAAATTCACGAACATATTCCCGCATAGACTTCATCTGCCTTAGCTCCTTAATCTTTCGTCGAGCGCTGTACTAGACATTCTCATGAAAGATCTGTCCACGGATAGCCGCTTTCAACTCATCCCATGTAGTCAATTCTAGGCCACCATTCCTCATGTCTCAAACTTTCCACGCCACCACAGTTTGGCGTCGCCATGAAGATACATGACGGTAACGTTGATCATTTTATCATCTTCCTTCCCACCAACCGCTTCAAAATATTGTTCCAGGTCAAATATGAAATTTTCAACCTCTTTAGCACTTCGAGCACCACTGTAAGGTTTGGACTCTGGGATCTTCATCTTTGGCTTGGGAGAGAAATTCATTATACCCCCACTACCATTCCCTCCTCCTATGAGAAGGCCATCCATGACCTGGGCTATCCGGTTATTTATTGTGTTTTGCAACGCCGCATGGGACACCGCATTTTCATCCAAATGTTGCTGCATGGTAGCTTTCCTATCCTCGCTCGCCTCGAGCCTAGCTTGGATCGTAGTAAGCTCAATGCGGTCGTTCTCAGTATCTTGGCTCATGTGAGCAATATCTATCTTATTCTGTGGGGCAAGACGTCTAAGATCATCCAATTTCTCCTCGAGACTGGCTTTGAGAATTGGAGCCGTCTTTGTTATCTCTCTTAGCGCCACGTCCACTTCTTCGAGCACACCAACCCGCTCAGCATTAGTTTTTTATCCACCCGCCATGATCCGTAGTTTATGCCAACCTTTTCCTTCATCTGTCGTCGAGCCTAAGCTCTGATACCAGTTGTTACACGACACCTTCTTGATTTGTTTAGAAGGGTAGGGTAACGTTAGCCAATAGACCCTTCGCAGGCTAGACTAGATCATTAGTGTCATGCAGGAAACCGATGTCGATCAGTGTGTTTATAAAGAGAGTAATAATCCTTGCAACATAGTTGTATTAAAAAATCCAATGGATTACAAGAAAGTCAACGTGGTGTCGAGGGGGAGAGACACCAGAGCATAAATATGAAAGCAGCTTACAAAGATTTGAATAACTTATCCCCATTATATATGCTTTAAAAAAATAAACCCAAGTCCTAGGAGTAGATAATAAAAGAATAGACAATCATAATAGAAATACAGAAAGGTAAACTATTTATATTTACAACGGTGTGCAGCACTTTAAGGGGCCGCATAATTGTCTGCGTCTTCACGGCGCACGCGCAGGGCATAATGCTTTGGTGCATTGGTGCGGGGCACATAGCTTTGGGAAGTGCATGCGCACGGTGCATTGCAGTGGCACACTTAAGTGCGGGGCACGCTGGCACTCAGAAAGACTTTGAGGGGCGCTGTCTACTTGCTGCACGCGAGCATGCTCAACCGGTGGGGCGACATATGCATATATGCATATAATTCTTGGCGCGGCCAAGACCATAGAGCCGTCCATGGAACTAGGCGCTTTGAGGCTTGCAAGGGTACCTCGGGGCGCGCCCAAGAAGTCTTGGGGCACGACTGAGAGGCCACCCATGGAAGATCACATGCGTCAATGCACCTAGGACGTCAAAGTTTTCCATATTAGATTAGGACCTGGATTATATTGTCCTACTATTTTGTATTCTCTATAAATACTCTATATCATTATTTTAGTGAAAAAGAAACACCAGGGAACACACGGAAGCAAAGCACACGGCGTGGACTTTCAACTGAGTTTTTTTTTTCCTTTCTCTTTTTCTTTATTTAGTTTGTTGGTTCTAAAGGGTCGTGTGATCTCCATGAATATTGATATTCAGATATTAATTTGATTTTATTAGTTTATTATATTGTATTATTTATTAAATCATGCGCTTAATTATTTGATTGTTTGATCACCAACTGAATACTATTTACGAATCTTGAATTGAACTTGGGAAAGGAAATTCTTGATTGCAATAGGATTTATTAGAGCTTGTTCTTGAACCTAAGCATCAGGGAATAGAATCACGGATAAGAACAGGAATATACCTATTCGCATTTCTTAACCATTTTTACAAGAATTATTAATACGTTCTTTTAATACTGATTCCATAAGAATAGAAATGTTAGATTAGCTTGAATAGGCGAGCAGCATATCAGAAGAGTCTTTGGAGAAATATTAACCTTGTTGATTAGTAACCCAGATAAATTAATAAACCAAATTAGCAGAAGAATTCAACAGGATTGGTAGATTGTCATAACCCTAAACATTATCTCTTATTGAACTTGATTTCCTGCTTGTTCTAATTTATTAGTTGGTCCTTTGAATTTATTAATTAATTTTTAGTTTAGATTAAAGCTCATAAACAATCACAATATGTTCTTGATTAGATAATTAGGAATTGTTTGATTTAGTTAATAATTAATCATAAGTCTCTATGGGAATGATACTTGATCTTATCACTTTATTACTTGTCGACCACATATACTTGTGTGTGTGTTATTGGGAGCAACAAGTTTTTGGCGCCGTTGCCGGAGACATAGAAATTAGCTATTTTATAAATTAATATTGTTTTTGTATTTCAAGTTTTTTTGTTTATTTACTTTTTATCTTACGCTAGTTTATTATTGTTTTACTTGTTAACAAGACATCTTTTAATAATAATTGGTTGAATGATTGTTGAATATTTTGATGATCTCAGTCTACTTTGTGGAGGAACTCACTTGTGGAAAAATTTTCTAAGTCTTTCAACCCTGCGAGATTGGTTATGTTAAATTTTCTACAACTTTTGTTTGGAACTTTTGCGAATTGTGTGGTGATCAGTGGAATGACTGTCCTAAGTTTCATATGCCTTCTCCCAGTAATTTTTATGATGATTCTAATAATATTTGTGAGTTTGACTGGAGCTATACAATGCAGGTTATAAGCCAAATTCGGCTAATGGAGCGAGCCAAACTCTAAGGAGGTTATGAGGATTTTTGGAATGAAATTACAAATATGACGAGATAGTTCATGGAAGAAAATGCGGAGCTGAGACAAGAGATCGGCCATTTGGCTTGGCTATTCATGACTGTGAGGTGAATTTGAGTAATATGGCTGAGGCCTCTAAAGTCCTAATAACCAATTGTTATGGATAGTGGATTCGAAGTTGATGAGAAAGTGATAACTAAAAGCAAACTTAAGGAGCTAATTGTGGAATTCCAATAATTCGACCGTTAAGTGTAGAAGAGGACATATCATTATTGAAGACTCTAGTGTGGGCAAAAATGAAGATGTCAATAATAATGTAAGTTTAGAGTTGAAGCGCATAGGACGCCATTCTAATCACTTTTCTACATTGTGTTTGGATGGTGACATGAAAATCAAGCCATCCGAACCTATTAAGAAGTCAAGGAATGAGCAGCAAAGCTCTTACATTCTAAAATTTGCTACACCAAGAAGACTAAATGATATCCTTCATTTACAGGCCATGAAATGTAAAATGCGACTTTGTTTCCTTTGACATTTTGTATTTTTACCACCACCCAAGGCCATAGCCGTAAACTTGAAACCAAATTAGGGGTTTAATTCATAAGTTCGAGGTGGAAGAATAAGTGGTGAAGTTGTCTTCGTCGTTCCGCGAGGATGAAGCTAAAAAAATGGGACACACAGTGGATTACACCCACTCGAGTCTCATTATGAGGCATTTTCCTTTGCGAAAACAGTCTCTTGCATCTTAAGGTAACTAAAAGGAGAATGGTAAAGTCTAACGTTAACCACTAAGGCCTCACGCAGGCATAAGATCCAATAAAGTGGTAGCCTAATATTTTCAAGTGTCAAGGCTTCAGGTAGTCTTAACGCCCCATACAGTATTGGCAATGTAGTGCATGACTGTACTTTTTCCAGAGCAGACTGATTATGCCGCGATGACTGACACACCTTTCATTGTGTATTCGTCTACTATTTTAGGAAAGTTCCTAAAATTTGGCACTTTATTTTTTTTTGTCGCATTGAGGATATTGCTTTATTTAAGTGTGGGGTTAGGAAATTCCTGAATTTTCGAGGTTATGGATGACTATACCTTTAGTGATTTCTTTTTAGCATATTTTTATTTTGTCACTTGACATTATTTTTATTTGTTTCTTACTTTAATATATATTTAAAAAAATTAGAAAACCAATTAAAAGTTCCAAAAATATTTTTTTTTGTTTTAGTTAGTAGTACATGTCATCTGCCATGTGGTTTTTCTTATGGCCTCGGTTCTTTTCTAGAGGTAGACCTTTGAACCGGGTAATTTTTCTTTCTAGGACTAGTGTAGCATTAGTTAGTAGATTATGTTAGGAAAAAAAATGATATAATGCTCGATGCCTTTAGTTTGTTTGAGGTGAATTTAGACTTGAGCATGCACTTTTTGTGAATCCCTTTTGATCTTAAAATTTTGATGCATAACTAGAAAAATTGGAATAACCTTCTTGAGATGCTGTATTGGGTGAAAATTTACCGAGCCTCGGTGCTAGGCTCGAGGCGTGGTTTGGTGGAGTCTTCTGAAAACAACCCCTCGGAGAAGCTCACTTGGCTCTCGAGGCTAGATGCTTCTGAGAAAGAACGAATCATGGCTAAGAGTTATTGCTCGGGGCGACTGAAGGGTAACCATCACAGGGCATGCAGTTTACCCCTCGAGGAAGGTTTACTCTTTGCTGGATAGGAATTCGCCTTCTTTAACTGTCGACCTTTACATGCACATTTAAGAGGAAGATCATGGGCTGACCATGATCGAACATGGAGTAATGGCCATTAAATATATTTATTGCTCTTCTTATTAAATAGTCATGGGAAACTATGTAAAGGTATCCAAAAATATATCACAAATACTTACTTTTTGTCTCTTATCTATTGTTCAAATTTCTTTACCGAATTACTTGTTAATTTACGGCATTGATACAAATAATTGTTAGTTAACCCAAAATAAATTTTATTTTTTGTCCTAATCAGATTTAGGTCAACACAAATTGGCGCCGTCTATGGGGAGCTAACAATAGTATTTTTTCAAAGGTCACGTTATTAGCTTAAAAATCATCTCTGTTAACCTCATTCAATGGCAGAAAATACTAACAATTCCGACAACACAATGGTCAAAACTCCTGACCCGACTACTGGCGCTACTTCATCAGGTGGTGGAACCCCAGTTCAACCAACTGGTGTGGTGCCGCCAACTGGATTGACTCCACCAACTGGCTTGACTCCACCAACTGGCTTAACTCCACCAACCGTTTAACTTCCCCAATTGCGATTATTCCACTACCAGTCGATCCCTCTTTATCAAGTTCAAATTATCCTTTTCAAGTGTGTCTGATGGCTACTCTGTAACGGCTTCAACAACAATTTGCTGCTCTTTTTGGAAATGGGAGAGGTTCGATAAATACCAACGAGCCCCCACCTGTTGCACTTAATGGAAGCATCTCGAACGTTGTTCCTACGGGCGCGACAATAGGGGGACTTCCAAATAGAGCCGTAACTGGAGGCTCAGGGTCCACCCCATTAGGCGCTCAACCCTTTGGGATAGCTCCAACGATGACTGAAACTAGCATCCCGTCAGACTTTGAAAAATGAAAAAAAAAATTCGAGGCCAGCATGGAAAAGTGGCTAGAAAATGTCCCTGGGGTCAGAAAGTCTCAGCGAGTGTTAGACATTGAAAAATGCAGGCAACAACCTTTCAAACCCGAGCCTGCTCTTTCTACCATTCCCAATCAGTTTAAGTTGCAAATCTTGAAGAAATGCGATAGGAAAAATGATCTTGTTGATCATATTACTGAATATATGGCTATGGTTAAAAGCAATGACTTGACTCCGCTGGAAAGAGAGTCCATGTTTTTTAAGAAATTTGCTGATACCCTTGAAAAAGGAGTGTTGCGTTGGTACATGCACCTCCCATTCGAGTCAATATCAAACTTTGAGGAATTGGCCGAGATTTTTATTAAAGCCCATACTGGAGTCTAAAAAATCCTCAAGCGAAGGGAGGATATCTTCGAGGTTAAGTAAAAATACCTCAAGCCAATCAAGGATTTCCTCGAGCATTTTCAAGCCGAAGAATGAATCTGCCAAAAATAGATGACAATTTGGCGGTCATGGCTTTTGAAAGAAACATAAATGTGAGCAATTCTGAGGCTGCTGCTGAATTGAAGAAGGAGCTCCAGCAGTATCAGGCCCAGACTTGGGATGAATTGCAATGATTAGGATCAAGTAGGCTGAATAGAGGATGACAGGCCGGTATAAATCATACCGAGGTCACTCAGAGTCCTCTCGACGTATCGATGCACCGTGAGGGAACTCTAAAGGATGATACGAGCCTTACAATTCACAGAGGCAACATGTAAGTCAACGCTTCGGAGGGCAACAACATATAAGTCAAAGGGGAGGGGAAAGTAGGGACGATTGCTAATTAGAAGAACTCCTCAGGACCATCTTTGGTGTCCAAGGATAAAGATTAGCCTGGAATCCCTGATTATAATTTTAACGTTTCCATCTCTGATTTGGTAAATGCTATAAAAGGGATGCCGGATCAAGGTGTAAAGTTGCCGAGAGACATGAGAACACCCTAGGGAAAAGAGTTAGACTCAACATTGTGAGGTTCAAATGGATTATGGGCACGCCACCGAGGAATGCAAAGCGTAGCGCCTCGAGGTGGGTCATCTTCTCAAGAAGGGTTTGTCAGCAGAGTATCTCATTAATAAGGGGAAGCAGAATTTTGCTACGAATAAGGGAGGGGGACAACTACCGAGGGTGCAAACTCTTGAAAGAGTAGTGAATGTTATAACTGGGGGGATCAGAGGTGAATGGTGTCAACTTCGATGCCGCAAATAAATTCGCAAAACTTTCAATCACCATGAAGAAAAGGACCCGATCTGGTGGGTTAGAGAATGAAATCGTTTTTTGATGCAGAAGATTGTGATGGGATGATGTTTCCCCATCATGATGCTCTAGTGATCGTGTTGAGGATTAATGATTGTGATGTCAAGCGAGTCCTGGTCGATCCTGGCAGCACAGTAAATATCATCTATTACGGGGTTGTTAAGAAGATGTGGTGGAAGGACCTCGTCGTGTCGAAGGCAACCATATTAACTGGGTTTAACAATTCCACCGAGAAGACGCTAGGAGAAATTACTCTTACTACGACTATTGAAGCAGTCGATAAGAAGACTCTTTTTCAAGTGATGGTCGAGGATATGGCTTATAATGTTATCCTCGGAAGGCCTTGGATTCATGAGATGGAAGCTGTTCCATCTACCCTGCATCAAGTAATTAAATTCCCAACCCCATGGGAAATTCGTGCCTGAGGTGAGCAATGAATAGCTTGTGAATGCTATTCGGTTGCGATGAAGAGTGGAGTTGCTCCGATTGGGCCGTCTAAATAGAAATTACTTAGTCAGGGGCCCGATGGGTAGGAGAGCTCGATTCTTAAAATAGGCTATCAAAAAATGGAGAAGGTCCCGACATTTATGCAAAAATCTCGGGAACCATTATTTCTGGCATTAAGGTACGTTACCCTTCGTCAAGCACAATCTTTCACCTACGGAATCATGCTGTCAATGCTGATCGAATGATACTTACCCCTCATTTTTCTTTGCATGTCCTTTTGAGGAAGTGGAGGGAATGACACACAGCGCTCGGGTCTTCATTCTTCATACCCGATAACTGAGGGATGCAAGGGGAGTTAGCTTAGTCAGCCTTCGACTCACTCCATAACTGGGGACTTTAAACGAAATCCGAAGAATAGCAATCCGTACACCGGGGACTGTTCCTTTAGGAGTTAGCCTAGTTGTGTCTGTCGTATTCGCCCTAGATGGCTATTGTAATAAGAATTTATCTAAGTCTTATCATGGTCAGGATTTATGTAAATCGGCTAGAATGGAACAAAAATTGATTCAGTTTCTTCTTTATCCGATGTGTGAAGCCAATTTTTTATTTTAAGCTTCGGCTCGAGGACGAAATGTTGTCCTAAGCTAGCTTTATTCTAAGAAAAAATTATCTAAGTCTTGCAAGCAAAATACTCGAATGACATGTCAACCGTTTTCAATACAAAGTAATGACTAACATCTGAAGCATTTAAAGTTAATTAAAGGCTTGAAGGCCAACATAAGGATATTTACAAAACAGCGGCTCGAAGGCCTAAGGTTCGAAGGCCCAAACAAAGAAAGAAAGAAGGAGAAGAGAATACTGTCGAAGTTCACTCGTCAGCTTCATCTTCACTAGTAGTCGAAGCTTCAGAACCTTCACTCTTTTCATCCTCATCGCTCGAGCTTTCACTGCTCGAAGGAAGCGTTTTGCAAAAAAGCTTGAGCCTTGGCAACACCATCTTTTGCTTTGGCTATTTCTTCATCCAAGTTCACTCCAGCCTTGCATTGCTCGAGAGTTTTGAGCTTTGTCTGAATGATGGCCTAGTTTTTGTCAACACGGGCTCTAGCATTTCCAGATTTCATCTTAGCTTTGAGCTTGGACTTAAGCTCGGATGAAAAAAGGGCTCCTTCGCCCCGAAGTGTCTCAATTTTTCCTCAAGGGCTTGGGTCTGGGTCTCGAGCTCGGTCACCTTTGACGAGAACTCCCTTGTCTGGTTTTGAAGCTGTCCGGTTAGATTATTGATCGTCGCATTCGACGCATCAATTTGCTTCCGACTTCAGTCCGGAGGTTTTCTTCTTGAGTCCTCTTTTCAGCTTCAAGTTTGGCAATGATCTCACAGGACTTGGTTAGCTCGAGGTCCGAATCTTAAGCTACTTTACAGGCTCGGTCCAGATCAATCACAGAATCAAGCAAATGTTTCTCGAGCTCAGAGGCTTTGGCTTGAAGTTCAGTCTTTACGTGATCCCATCGCTCCCCAACTTTCCTAAGATTTGCTGCTCGGTGTGCTTCAATCTCAGCCGCCTTCATAGTATAAACATTAGTATGGAAATAAGGTGTAAGGGGTTATAGAGATGCAAATGTAATTAAGGATGAACGGATTTAAAGCAGAAGAAGATTACATGAACTGCATGCTGAGCTGCATAGGCCATCAAGTCATCGATGGGCAAATCCTTGAGACGTTCTCCCTCTGATGACCCGAGTAAGCCCCTAAGACTGATGGGAATGGCTACTGTGTCATCTAGCATACAAATATCAGGTGGGATGCCAATAATTATAGGGTTCGTCTTGGAAGTCGAGGGGCGATCAGTTCGGGAGGTAGCCTGTGCAGAGTCATCAAATGCCCTCTCTTCAGCTTGGGCAGGTGCAGTAGTTGTCCTCTCCTAGGTGGCAAGGCTTTTAGCCACCTTGGCTTTGCCCTTAGCCTTTTCAGCAGCTTGGTTTAGTTCTTCGAGGTTAATCACCTCGACTTCATCACGAGCATCATCATTCACAAGCTCATCAATTAGGCCTCGCCGAGGAGCCCCAGGTGATTCAACCTGAGGACGTTTGGCTTTGGAAGGGTTAGTTAATATTTCCTTCATTTTCTTTGAATCTGAGCAAATAAGGGGGTCATTTAAGAAAAAAAAAAGAGAAGAGATGAGGAAAGCAATTAAGCTAAGTATTCTAACCTTCTGAAGTCTTGCAACTAGGCGACTTCTTTGAAGCTTTGGCTTTGGTGAGGACCTCAACTGTGTCCTCCAAGTCTTTCAAACTGTCCCCAGCCTCGGGGACCTCAACTTCCTTTCTTTCTTCGTTCTTCTTTTCCTTCTTTTACCCTTTCTTTTCTTCTTCCTCCGGCTCGGTAGCTGCCCTATTGGGGAAACCTGCAAAAGACAGAGTTTGGGTAAGGGCAAGTCTTGAGCTAAGGAGAAAAAAACATAATGCGCACTTAACGTGCCGTTTGCACGACCACTGATTCTCATCTAGTGCTGCTAAGATTATCCACGATCTCTTTGGCCTTGGCTTGGCATCGATGATTGCCTGGACCTAAGCAGTCAAATCCTTCAGAGGGTTTATTGGAAGTTTTTCTACTGAAAATACGAAAAATTGCTTAAAGTTTGAAAAATTATAGAGATGAAAAAGGAGAAGTCAGGGTTCAGCAACTTATGATTTCTGTTCCACATTTCGGGGAACCCAGCCTCGGTGGAAATAAGAGCAATTGGGATGAGAATGAACCGATCATACTAGCCGCAGTCCTCAGTGTCATCAACCTTCGTGATTAAAGAAAACTTGCCTTGTTTGTTCAATTGAACAACTCCATCCTTATGCATAGTGGGATAAAAAAGAGAGGTCAAATGATCAAAAGTAAAAAGGGCCTTTGCTCATTGACTTAAGAAGTCAAGGCACTGGATAACCCTCCAAAAGCCGGGACCTAGCTGGGCTAAGAACAACTTGTAGGTTCGGCAAAAAGTATCAGCAATATGATGAATGGGAAGGGTAAAACCTATCGTGAAGGGATAAGTATAAACAAAGGAGAACTCGATGACTCTATCGCAAGTGCGATTCTCCGTGGCAGGAACAACGATTTGGACCTCAGGGCCCCAATTATAATCCTCTCAAACTAGATCAATGTGAGCCTGTGTGATTAGGCTTGGTGAGAGTTGAACGGGCACATTTCTATTTTTCTCGAGGTCAGAAGCTGTTTGCTTTTGTAATCTAAATTCTTTACCGGGGTCATATTTTGAAGGGATCACTTGATGGGGTTTGAGTTTTCTGGTGTAAGATTTGTTTTTTGGTTTTGAAGCTTCTGCGGTTTCTGCTTCATCATTACCATCATTTGGAACTTCCACAGTTGTGGCTTTGTCGTCCTCAACAGATATCCCTTCTTGATTGGTGGTATCATGTCGGTCACCTGAATGTGAGGTGTTAGCTTGAATAAGCTTGGAAGTTTTGACTGATGATGAAGGAAATGATCCAAGGACGTGTTCATTTGGATCACTGCAGCTCAATAATAATTATGCAAAATCAATTAAGTGGGAAAATTAATTATTATCCTAAATCTAATGTTTATCTTGATAATCATGCAGGGATATACGAAATAAGAAAATATTGCATAAGATTGGGATAAGGCTTTGAGATAAGTAAGGAGTTCAATTAGGACTCAAATATTTGAAGAGTTTTGGAGTTCTAATTGCTCAAGACTTCTCAAGGTTTCAACGCTATAAATTGAGAAGCATTTCATCTGTTGAAGGCACCCACAAATACAGAGAGTTTATAGCAGCTACATAGAAGTCATTCTAAATTGTATTTGAGCAGTAGTCTAGCTACATGGAACTAAATGAAGAACCTGTTCCTTAGGATTGAGTTTATACTGTTCTCAGCCTTAGTTCATCTGTAGTAGGATATATTGAGTTGTACTATTTACTTTCATAGAGGTTTTATAAGAGTACACATCATTCAAGTCTTTCACTTGGAGATACTTCACTGATTGTGAAAGGGGTCATTATAGGATTAGAGTTGGTCCTAGGTTAGTAAGAAGAAAGTCTTGTAATCAAGTGAGTCTTTCAAATAGTGAAGTTGAAGTCCTACTTGAGGGAATAGGTCGTGGTGTTTTGATCCCAAGTCAAAGGGGTTTTTTCATACTAAAATTATGTGTTTATTTACATACATTTACGTATTTCGCAGTTAATCAGTAAAGGAACATGTCGAAGGAACTTGTCCTTCAACAGTGGTGTGTTGTGGGAAATAACATTTGGTACTAGAGTGGGTTATCCTTGAAGAGGGTAACACCTTAGGATCAGAATGAGTGAACCACAAGGAAAATCCGAAGGTCTGTCCACTGTTAGGCCACCATTGTTCAATGGTAAGTACTACTCTTGGTGGAAAGAGAGAATGAGGGATTACATACAAGCTGAAGTTTATGAACTATGGGACATAATCAGTGAGGGTCCCATCATTCCTATGAAGAAAGATGTTGCAGGTAAGGAAGTTCCTAAAACTAGGAAGGAATGCAATGGTGAGGACTTGAGGCAATGGGAGAAGAATGACAGGGCTGAGAAATGGCTTATCTGTAGACTTGATCCTGATAAATACACAAGAATTCAGGGCTGCTCCACTGGTAAGGAAATCAGGGATGCATTGCAGGTTGCTCATAAAGGAACCAATCAGGTTAAAAGATCTAAAGGTACAGTTCTCTTTGTTGAATATGAAAATTTTAAAATGAGAGAAGGAGAAATAATTTCTGAAATGTACACTAGGTTTAATGTTATTGCAACTGAACTTATCTCTCTTGGAAGAATCTTAACTGTAGAAGATAGTGTTGAAAAGATCTTGACTAGAGTACTTCTAAATTCTTTGGAAATTAAAGCCTGTGCTATCTTTGAAAGCATGGATCTTATTACTCTCTCCTTAGATGAACTTATAGGTAATCTAAGAACATATGAACTAAGGAAGAAAGCTAAGAAGAAAACCAGTTAAAATTGAAACTAATTTAGCTTTATCTGCTGCTAACAATTTTGTTGATTATGAGAATGAACTGGTCCTTATAGCCAGAAGTGTCTAAAGATTTCTAAATAAGAAAAAGGGAACTAGTGGACAAGGTAGATTTTCTGAGATGAAACAGGGAGGAGAATGCTTCAAATATGGAAGCATGGAGCACTACATGACCAAATTCCCAGTCATGGAAGAAGAATGGAGAAAGAAGTATGTTGAAAAGAGAAGGAAGGCTAAGGAACAGTTCCAAAAGAAGAATGGATCTCCCAAAGCAATGGTTGTAGGCTACGAAGACAGTGATGATGAACTGGTTGATGATGATGCAGATGATGAAGTTGCTCTAATGGCTCTTGGAGATTCAGACAATAAAGAAGATGTTGAGGTATTTATCTCTCAACTCAAAGGTAATATAAGAGGTATGCCTAGAGAGAGGATAGTCAAAGTGTTTCACATTGAGTTAGATGAACTTAAAATTCTAAGTAGTGTGAAAGATCAACTGCATGATAAGATTGAATGTTTAGGATCTGAATAAAAGAGAACTGTAGTAAAAAATGACTCATTGAAAAGGAAAAGCAGCATGTTAAAGAAACAGGTCCTTACACTTGAATCAACTGTTCATGAATTGCAAAATATAAATTTACAAACTGATATAGCTGATAAAGGTAAGGGCACTGCAAATTCTCACCAACTTATTGCTGAAGAGAAGTTGAAAGAGACAGTTGATGAACTGTACAAGAAAAATGAAAAGATAAAAGCTTTGAAAGAGGACTTGATCAAAACCAAAGATGAACTGAATAAAACTGTTAAATGGAACAAGTCCTCTGAAGCATTAGAATGGCTACAGGAGAATCAGAGTAATAATAGAAAAGGTATTGGGTGTATGAAATCACAATCATTGTCCAAATAGGATCCAAAGAGTAAGTACCTGACTCTTCCTGAAAATTGGCTATGCACACAATGTGGGAACACTGGTCACTTGAAACAAATCTGTCAAGCTTTGGCAAAAACTACACAAAGGAACAGATCCTATAAACCTGTCCTCAAATATGTGGCTAAGAAAGTTGTTCACACAAAGAAAGCTTTACCAGTCTGGGCTAAGAAAAATGTGATCCATCCTTTTTGTCAAAGGAAGGAACCCAAACTAGTTTGGGTTCTTAAAGTTTACCTCTGATTTTCTTTTGCAGGCTAGAGTGAAAGTGAGGAACCATAAATGGTACATGGACCGTGGTTGCTCAAAGCATATGACAGGATATAAGGAACCGTTCCTTTCACTCTCAGATTTTCAAGGAGGGAGTGTTTCCTTCGGTAATGGTAAGAAAGGGGAAATTATTCGCATTGGGAAGGTAGGTAGGTCTGATTTACATAGCATTGATAATATTTTTCTGGTAGATGGACTAAAACGTTGTTTACTGAGCATATCTCAATAGTGTGACAAAGGTAACAGTGTGAATTTTTCTTCTACTTGTTATTTTGTGACTATCCAAGCAACTTGAGAGATAATTTTGCAGGGAAATAGATATGGGAACATCTATAAAGTTGATCTTTTGTCATTAGCTGATGGAAGTATGAGTTGCTTAAGTGTAATACAAAATGACCCCCTCCTATGGCACAAAAGACTTGGTCATGCTAGTCTTTCACAACTGAACAAACTAGTTTCTAAGGACTTGGTGATAGGACTCCCTAACGTCAAGTTCAAGGAAGAAAGAGTTTGTAGTGCTTGTGCTAGGGGGAAGTAGGTAAAGTCATCCTTTAAACCAAAGAAACATGTCAATGCTACCAAACCTTTGGAACTGGTCCATATGGATCTTTGTGGACTAATGAGAACAATAAGTCGTGGGGGTAAGAAATATGTTATGGTACTAGTTGATAATTAGTCTAGATTTACTTGGACTATTTTTATTGCATCTAAGGAAGAAGCATTTAATGCATTTTCAATATTTGCTAAGAAAATTCAGAAAACACTAGATAGTCACATTGTTGCTATAAGGTCAGATCATGGTACTGAGTTTGAGAATCAAATGTTCTTTAACTTTTGCAATGAAAATGGTATTGATCATAACTTTTCTTCACCTAGAACTCCAACAAAATGAAGTAGTTGAAAGGAAAAATAGAACCTTAGAAGAAATGGCTAGGACCATGTTATTATCTGGAAACCTTTCACAAAGCTTTTAGCTGAAGCTATTAATACTGCTTGCTATATAATCAATAGATGCATGACAAGACCATTGTTAGAAAAGACCCCCTATGAGTTGCTTAAAAGAAGAAAACCTAATATTGCACATTTTAGGGCTTTGGCTTTACGTATTTCATTCACAATAATGGAAAGGATGCCTTAGGAAAATTTGATCTTAAAAGTGATGAGGGAGTCTTTGTTGGTTATTCATTACATAGCAAGCCGTATAGAGGGAGTGAATCTGTGTCAGGAGTCTTTGTTGAGGCATGGAGAACTTGTTCCTCAACAATTGCAATCTGTGTCAGGAGAATCAATGGGTAGTGAATCACAAGGAACAGTTCCTTCAACTGAAACTGGCATGGGTAGCACAGAAACAAGGGGAACAAATGTTACTCCTCAAGCTGGAAATGCTACTACATCAAGAACTGTTCCTCAGCATGAACACTCACAGGATGGACTGGCGTGAAAGTCTTTCAGATATCAAAGTTCACATCCTGAGGATTAGATAATCTCTGACAAAACTGCTGGAATTCAAACAAAATCTGCAGTCAAGAATCACAATCTGTGTGCCTTTAGTGCATTCTTATCTCTTGTTAAACCTAAAAATATAAAAGGGGCACTGAAGGATGCATATTGGATAAATGCTATGCAGGAAGAGTTGGATCAATTTCAAAGAAGCCAAGTTTCGCATCTGGAACCTAAGCCAAGGAACAGGTCCATCATAGGAACCAAATGGGTTTTCAGGAACAAACTTGATGAGGATAGCATGGTAACCAGAAATAAGGCCAGATTAGTTGTTCAGGGATATAGCCAAGAGGAGGGCATTGACTATGATGTGACTTTTGCTCCAGTTGCAAGATTGGAAGCAATAAGACTTCATATATCTTTTGCTACTGACATGGATTTCACTCTACATTAAATGGATGTTAAGAGTTCCTTTCTGAATGGTTATTTTAAGGAAGAAGTATATGTCAAACAACCACCAGGTTTTGAGAATGAACAGTTCCCTAAACATGTCTACAAATTAGACAAGGCTTTGTATGGACTCAAGCAGGCACCAAAGGCTTGGTATGAAAGGTTATCAAAATTTCTACTTCAGCATGGATATAAAAGAGGTAAAATTGATAGCACACTGTTCTTAAAAGAAAAAGGTAAACATGTCTTAATTGTGTAAATTTATGTAGATGATATAATCTTTGGTGCTACTTGTAAAAATTTAAGTAAGGAATTTGCAAGTTTGATGGGGAGTGAGTTTGAAATGAGCATGATGGGTGAACTCAATTTTTTTTGGGTTTACAAATCAAGCAAACTCCAAATGGAACTATGATCCACCAACAAAAATATGTTAAGGAATTACTTAAAAGATTTGATATGGATAACGCTAAGGAAATTGATACACCAGTTGCCACTGCCACTAAATTAGAACTTGATGAGCATGGCAATTCAGTTGATCGAAAATTGTATAGAGGCATGATTGGTTCTTTCCTTTATCTTACTGCAAGTAGGCCTGATAATGTGTTTAGTGTTGGCTTGTGTGATAGATTTCAATCAGATCCTAAAGAATCTCATTTGAAATCTGTTAAAAGAATTTTAAGGTATCTAAAAGGAACAGGTTCCTTAGGAATTTGGTACCCAAAATGTGGAAATTTTAATCTTGTTGGATATACTGATGCTGACTAAGAAGGATTCTTTATTTATAGGAAAAGTACCTCAGGTATGGCACATTTTTTTGGTGAATGTTTGGTTTCATGGGGAACCAAGAAAAAAAATTCAGAGGTACTCTCCACTGCAGAAGCTGAGTATGTGGCAGCTGCCTCATGTTGTTCTCAATTGTTGTGGATAAAGCAACAATTACAAGATTTTGGTATTTATGTAGGAACTGTTCCTATCTATTGTGGTAACGCTAGTGCAATGAACATGACTAAGAATCCAGTGCATCACAAAAGGACTAAACACATTGACATAAGATATTATTTCTTGAGGGACAATTATGAGAAGAGGTTGATCACTATTGCTTTTTGTCCTACTGATAAATAAATTGCTGATATTTTGACAAAGGCATTAAGTAGAGACCATTTTGAAAGGAACATATTAAAATTAGGAATGATTAGATTCACCTAAATCTACATTGCTTTACTTCAAAAATTGGCTAGAAAATTTGGTCCAAAAATTAGAATATATCTAAGTCAATTTGAAGCTTCAGCTCAGTTTCATACTTAACCGTATACTCTATGCCATGATTCCTACTTAAAGTGTATTAAATTTTAATGAGTTACCCTTACGTCCTTAGAATTTTAGATTGTGCAATATTGATTGAGACTGGGTATGGGAACTATTCCTTGTCACATTCTCAGGTATGTACTACTTTATTATTTAGAAATTTTTAGAGTTTGAAGGTATTAGGTAATTAAATGAGTTTAAGTCCCACTCAAACTCTATCTCTTTGAAAACAGTCCTATCAAAGAACCGTTCCACACTCTATCTTCCACTTGAACTCTAATCATAACGGCTATAATTTTAACGTTAAAGTGACCTAATCAGTCTGAAAATCTATTTAAACAAGGAAAACTGAAGGTAAATCATTTTTGACTCCATCTATATCACTACTCTCTGCTTTTATATAAGCTCTTAAGCTCTCATCTCATATTCTCACTTTTAAGTTTTCAAAATTTCAGAAAGAGTGATCAATTATCTTTCAAATCGAATTATTGCCACGTCTCCTTCACCTGAAAATACTTCATCAAACCCTACCACTGAACAACCACTAATTGTAAACCCTACGTCACCCATGCAAACCACTTCACCTCACCCAGAAAGCCAAAACCTACAAAACCCTGACTCTGGGAGAAGGATCAAGTCCATCTGTTGCTGAGACACTGGAACATATGGATGATTTGTCTAGGGCCATGATTATGTATGATTTAAGGTAAATTGTGCTGAGCCTTTAAATTTGTTAATGATAAGGGAGAAGAAGTAGAAGGGTTAGGTTTTTCTATACCAGAAAATGAGGGGGAAAAGGAAACTATTAAGTGTATAGAGGCTCCCATGCATGAGTCTCCTGTGTCTCTAGAGGTTGCTTTTAAAGCACCCATAGATGATGAAGAAATGGTGGATGTCAATGAGGACATTAGTGACTGTGATAGACCTATCATTGATTTTATAAATGTTAGAGGAATGAAGAGAAAATTGGCAAAACAGGGGCCTGTTGATCCAAAAGAACTTGCTGAAATAAATGCTAGGCTTTAAAAGATTAGTGATAGCTATAAGCCTGGGATTCAGAAAAAAAGCCAAAGGAAAAGTTATGGCAAAGGTAAAGGAACTGTTCCTTCTACCCAGAACTAGAAGCTCTGTAAAAGCAGCTGATGCACAAATGTCTGAAGCTCTTGAGAAAAACAGGAAGGGCAAGCAGAAATAGGTTCCTGAGATTGTTGTTGATGATTCTGAGGAGGAGGAAGAAGAAATTGTCCCTTTGACCCGAAAAAGAAGAACATCTAAAAGGAGGTCTGCACAGACTGATGAGAGATCTTCTAGTACTGGCCCTGTGTCAAAGAGAACAAGATCTTCCAGGAGGACGTTGGTAGATGAAACTAGTGAGTCTGAAGGTGAAGCTAAGAATCAAGAAGAGGAGGCTGAAAGTGAGAGTGATGGGAAAGAGGCAAGGAAGAATTTTCACACAGATTATGACAAAAGGAAATTGTTAAAAGGAAGGGTACTTGCTGATATGAAAGAAGAAGGGATGAACTGGTTGCTGCAGAAACTTGAGAAACAAGGCTGGAAGGATATGGTCCTTAAGATCAGAGGGAAGATAGCTAGAGATGAAGTGGTTGAATTCTTTTTCAACTGCTCCATTGATAAAGGCAGAATCAATAGTACAGTTAATGGACAGGACATTTCCTTTGATGCACATGAACTGGGAAAACTGTTTGATATCCCTTCTGTGGGCTATGATGATTATGTTAAGGGTGAATGGCATAATCTCACAGGTTTGCCAACTGCCTTGGAAATTACAAGCAAGTTTGCTGAGAATCCTCAAGAGGAAAAACCAAGAGCAGTAGAGAAATGTGAGATGCAACCAAAGCATCAACTTCTATTTGAATTTGTAAACAAGATCTTGATTCCCAGATAAGAAAAAAGATCAAAGGCAAGTTTCTTAGACCTGGTCCTTATGGAGTTGCTAGACTCTGACAAGCAGATTAATTGGCCCATGTTTATGGTGTATTTGATTACTAGGGTGGTAACTGGGAAGAAGAAACATGCTCTGCCATATGGATTCATTCTTACTGATTTGTTTGACAAAGTAGGCATTCCATTGAAGGAAGTGAAAACTGCTACAAAGAAGGAAAGATTTGGGGCTACTACACTGATCAGCTGTGATATGACAGTAAATGCTGAACCTACTGCTGTTGGGGCTACTGTTGTTGTCTCTTCCAAGGGACCTTTGAACAATAAGGTTAGGGTGTTGAGGCAGCAGATTGATATGCATGCTGCTAAGATTAAGAGGTTGGAGGTAGAAAAAGACTTTTGGAAAACTAAAGCTGCTAAGGCAAAAGAAACAAATGAAGGGATGCTTCAGAAAATATTTGAGTTGTTGCAGGAAAAGTCTCAAGGACCTGGTCCTTCCACCATCTGATACCTAAAACCTTGTAGCCATCTTTTGACCAGTGGGATTTAGATTAGTTCTAATTGCCTAGCCTCCTTATCTTTAGTTTTTTTGACTAGTTTAGCAGTACTTGCTTAACTTGTTTCTCATAGTTGAAAATCTTTTTGCTTATGATGTCATATCTTTGATGGCTAATGTCATTTCAATGCAGTTGCTTTTTATTGGGTTATGTTTGCATCTTGAGTTGCCTCAAAAGCTATGAGTTGATTATTTTTATTGCTTACATGAATTCTGACTTATGCAACCTTTTCAATGATGCCAAAAGGGGGAAGAGTGAGTATGACTTTGATTCTGCTTGTGATATTTATAACAAATTTAAAAAACCTGATCCTTAATGATGAAATTGACTTATGCTAGTGTTGCTTTTTAGTTGCAAGTTGTGGTTCAGGATATTAAGGATATGAAGCAAAGTATATGAGTTTGGCATCATCAAAAAGGGGGAAAATATTAGCTTGAATAAGCTTGGAAGTTTTGACTGATGACGAAGGATCATATCCAAGGATGTGTTCCTTTGGATCACTGAGCTGAATAAATAATTATGAAAAATCAATTAAGCGGAAAAATTAATTGTTATGCTAAATCTAATATTTATCTTGATAATCATGCAAGGATGTACGAAATAAGAAAAGATTGCATAAGATTGGGATAAGGCTTAGAGATAAGCAAGGAGTTCAATTAGGACTCAAACACTTGAAGGGTTTTGGAGTTCTAATTGCTCAAGACTTCTCAAGGTTTCAAGGGTATAAATTGAGAAGCATTTCAGTTGTAGAAGGCATGCACAAATACAGAGAGTTTAGAGCAGCAACATAGAAGTCATTCTAAATTATATTTGAGCAGTCATCTAGCTACAGGGAACTAAATGAAGAACCTATTCCTTAGGATTGAGTTTATACTGTTCTCAGTCTTAGTTCATCTGTAGTAGGATATATCGAGTTGTACTATTTACTTTCATAGAAGTTTTGTAAGAGTACACATCATTCAAGACTTGCACTTGGAGAAACTTCACTGATTGTGAAAGGTGTCACTATAGGATTAGAGTTAGTCCTAGGTTAGTAAGAAGGAAGTTTTGTAACCGAGTGAGTCTTTCAAACAGTGAAGTTGAAATCCTACTTGAGAGAGTAGGTCGTGGTTTTTTGATCCCTAGTCAAAGGGATTTTTCCACGCTAAAATATAGTGTTCATTTACTTACATTTACTTATTCCGCAATTAATCAGTAAAGGAACACATTGAAGGAACTGCTCCTTCAACAGTGGTGTGTTGTGGGAAATATCATGAGGTGGCTTCATTGTCGCCTTCTTCCGGCGAAATAACTTTCAGTAGCACGTGCACATTTACCAACTTGTCGCCCATTACCATGGTGTTGTCATCAATGCCTCTTTCATTTGATGGTCCAGAAGAATTTTTGGCAGAGCGAATAGAAGACATGGTGGAAAGGTTCAGTAAAGAGAAAGTGTGAGTTGCAGAAAGTTGTTTTATTGTTGATTAGAAAAATGAGAAGAAGTGAAAGTGACGGATGAATTGGCTAATTTATAGGGGAAGAGTTGCACAAAGTGCTTTAAATTGTCATCATTGCATTTACATTGGAAACGTAAAACGAGGGATCCCGACCACTCAAAAGACGCCGCGTGCAATGAATGCGATGTTGAAGAGACGGTTATCTTTTTGTAATGACCCGATACTTTACAAGTATTATTTTTATTAGTTATTCCGTTAGTTTCGGTACATTTATTTTAATTATTATTATAAAAAAATTATTATATAAATTATAAGTTGAAAAGGGGGTTAGAGATATAATTATGAGTAATTATTGGACCAATTAGATATTACCCTTATTATGTTGTATTTAAGTGAAAATAAATAAAATATAATTGTGGAGGAGAGGGGTTTGTTCAATAACTCCTAGCCTTGTTACAAAATATAACAGAGGATAAGAGTGAAAACCTATTAGGAGAAGCAAACTTTCGGCTGTTCTAGACCACTGATGTAACAGGTTATTTCGTTCCAAGACTTGAGATTTGTGAGACGAATTTCAAATATTGCGTTGTAGCAAATTTGCTTCGGAACACATTCTGTTTATACTTTTAATTCATGTTATAGCTATCTTAATAAGCTATCATTTTATTTCATGATTACTTAATAATTGGGGGACAATATAATTAACCAATGATTGGGTGGCATTAGAAATTTGTAAAAGACTTAAGCTTGTGTTTCGGTTGTTCCATATTTTTTTGTTACTGTTTCCGTTTTCTTTCTCTCTTTCTTCCATTCTTTCTTGTCTTTAATAAATTTTCAAGTAACAAAAACATTGAGTTTGTAATGATTAAACCCATGGATATGAGTTTATAGATTGGTAAGTCTTACTGTCATTTCGTCTTGAATTGATGGGGTTTCGATTCCATTTTAAAGTATTAGGAATTGATTTCCTATTTCTCTTATTAATATTCTCCTGGATTGCAATCAAACTGGGACACTTGAGAAATTGAAAGGGAGTATTTAAGCATGGGTTGGATACTTAGTAAAATAAATAAATTGATGTTCGAGCCGAGGACGTAAATTGTTCTAATTTTAAAATTGGGAAGTTGAGCTAGTATATCTAATTAATCGTGCATTCCGTTCTTTTATTTAGAGATGGATCGTTTGGAGGATATTCAACAAGAAAAAGCTATTATCGAGTAGTGTTTGCTTCTTCGGACAGAGGTAGGTAGTTCTATCCTTTGTCCACGCAGGATATTGTACATATGTTCCTTGTATGTGCACTGCCTTAGGTGTAATCGTTTACACCTTTTCGTTGTGTTTAAATCTTTACTTGGAATATATGTTGTTTTACTGGATTGTGTTTGCTCCTGGTTGTTGCTTAAAGTATTGCAAGTTATATGCATGTTTGCCCTGGAAATCTATGATTATTTTCCTACGTCGGAGTTGGACCAATTGATAATTTTTTAGAGTTGGTCCATTTGATAGCTTCAGAGTTGGTCCACTATCTATTTTGGAGTTGGCATATTTAATAGCCTCGGAGTTGGTCCACTATCAAATCTTTTCGGAGTTAGTCCACTATCGTATCTTTTCGGAGTTAGTCCACATATTCTGCTGGTTTATGAATTGAGTTTAATTGTTGCTTCTTGAATGAGATTTATTGATGTTCAATGGTGTGATTGGATGAACTATTTGAATAGCGAATTATAACATGTTTCTTTTCTCCCTTTTTTAATATGTTAATTTATTGCTTAGACTAGTGTACTGTCTTTCATACGAACTAGTCTACCCACCTACTAAGTTCTTTTTTACTTATGTTGTTCTTTTATTATTTTCTTATTATTTATTCGGGCAGATACGGTTCCGAGTACCAGTGAGCCCCGTGGATAGAGTTAAAGGTTTTCCTATTGATCAGTGGTGAGCCAATCATCCTCGTTCCGTGGTGGTGCACCTTTCCATTATTTCATTCGTGTCATTTATTGTTTCAGACATTTGGGATATCTTATTCAGTATTTATCTTATAGATGTTCATGACTTATGGTAGAGGACTAGACTTTTCATTTGCGTTGTGGGATATTCTGCGCATTTCAGTAATAAAAATCGTAGCTTGAATTTTATTATATTGTTTTTTTAATATTATTGAGATTAAATTTTAATTTAGCGAGTGGGTTCGCCCGACGGGGTTAGTTCGGGTGCCCTCACGACTATCCAGGATTTTGGGTTGTGACAATTGGTATCAGAGCCAAGGTCTAGTGTCCTGATAATTCATGAACAGTGTCAAATAGAGCCTCGCTGATCGGTACGTAGACGTCTGTACTTATCTACGAGGGGCTATTGTGGCATTTAGTGAAAATTTCCCTTCTTTCATTCCTGATCTCGTGTGTTGAGTTTGAGCGTGAGGAACTAAATTTTTCTGATGATTGTTCTCATGATGGCGAAGATTCGTTGTTTTTGCTAGACTTTGACAAATTTGGGAGCATCATACTGAAGGCAAGAAATTTTATATGTCGAATGTAAGGTTCATATATCCAAAATGAGATTCTTTTTTTTTTTTTCAGATTGCTTTGACTTCAATAAATCAATAAGGGCATAAAGGAATGGTTTCAGCAATATCGCGGTTTGATAAGTTTCTTCGAGATTGTTGTGCATTATAAGGATTTCATGAATTAGAGCATCACTTTTTGGAATGAAGTTGCAATAGAAATTACTTTTAATAACGGTATAAAAGAGGATTTTTTATTTTTCATGTTTATAAATTGTATAAGTGAGGTTCTTGGAATTAGAAAAATAAAAGAGAAGCCAGTAGGCCTATATAAAGTGTTTGGTATGGTGGTTCTCATAACAGTTTGAAAAAAATGGAAAGTTATACCAGTAGAATTCCCTGATCAAGTCATGGGCTAGTGTTTTGTTTAAGACTTGAACAAAAATTTCTGATGTTCTTTTCATTGAGGATGAGCTCATGGGAAGTTTTAGATTTAAGCGAAGTGCTACGACTATTGAGGGACATATTATTTCATCCTTTTGTGTATGTGTGTGTGTCTTGGAATGTGTTGTGCTAGGCACCACTTGTGTTTGGAAAGCTTGATGAAACTTGATGATACAACACCTAGGTTGTACAAGGTCAAGGTGTAGTTTCCTTGCATAAGTTATTGATAACTTTAGGATTCAAGCGGGGGAGCTTATGGCAGGTAACTAAGTTGAACTAGATTTGTGCGAATGTGATAGTTATCTGTGGCTCGAGTTCCATTGGTTTCAATATATCTCCATACTTTTCTATTGGTGGTGGCGTGAATTGTGTGCATCTTATAATATTTGAACACTTATTGGATGTTCTTTTATATGGAATGGGTTTTGACTGGCTTGTACAGTCTTTGCTCATAGCATAGATGCTTTGTTTGTTTGTTTATTCTCGATAGGGTTGGCTTTCTATTTTTTATCGAGATGGGTATTGAATGTTGGTATTCTATCAAATGATACAATAATTGGTTGGAAAATAGGTATCAAATGTTTGCGTATCTTGTGTGACACGATCCGGAATCCGGCTAGGCCGTGTGGGTATCCGACATCCTCCACTAGACCCATCGGGCAAACCCTTACCAATTAAATTAGAAAAATAAATATAATTCAATTCATAAATAAGAACAAGACTTAGAAAACGCACAGATGATACCTCTAAGCTCTACAGAAGAAATTACAGCTGACTATCCAACATACTAGGTTTAAAGCTATCCAGACTAGACATCTAAGAGTACAGAAGAGGACAAATAGCTCCTGAAGGGAGCAAAATGCAACTGAAATAATAAACATAAAACTGGTGGTCATCCGAAATAAAAGCTGGCTCACCCTGACAGCTGAAGTCGTCTTCGCTCCTTCACAACGTGGCGAACTCAATCCTGGAGCGAACCTGCCGAAATGAAATAGATAGACAAGAAACAAACAACAAACAAGGGTGAGACAAAAGGACTTAATAAGTGGGGCAGACTAGCTACCTTAAAGAATAGGATAGCTAGCCAGGGAGAAAAGAAACAGATAAACCAAATTCCTCTTATTCAAATTATGAAAAGGCAGAGCCAGATAATTACTAGAAACACGTATAGAATTACAAACTCATTAACAACCTGGAACGTAACATAGCCAGAACATATAGGTATCCCAAACATATCAACAATCAGAAATACATCCTGTTACGGCGTGCAACCCGATCCATATATTCATCCTGTTGCGACGTGCAACCCGATCCATATATTTATACCGTTGCAGCGTGTAACCCGATCCATATATTTATACCGTTGCAGCGTGTAACCCGATCCATATATTTATACCGTTGCGGCATGCAACCCGGTCCATATATTTATACCGTGGCGGCGTGCAGCCCGATCCGTACAACCCCGAATACGAGCCAGAAATATATAGGCAAACTGAGATATGTCCGCGACATAGTATACATACCGCATACATAAAACACAACACAATACACACAATAGTCCGTATGCGGTGCAATGAGATGCGATGAATGCGGTACGATGTAATGCAGTCACGTATGCTTGATACCTATCTCCGGCGCGGGACTCTCATCGTCTACCAGGAGATATATGCAATAATGACCCTTCACCGGCTCGAGACTCTCATCGATTACCGGGAAGTATATGCAATGATGACCCTTCACCGGCTCGGGACTCTCATCGATTACCGGAAAGTATATGCAATAATGACCCTTCACCGGTGCGGGACTCTCATCGCCAATCGGGAAGTATATGCAATAATGACCCTTCACCGGTGCGGGACTCTCATCGCCAACCGGGAAATATATGCAATAATGACTCTGCACCGGTGCGGGACTCTCATCGCCAATCGGGAAGTATATGCAATAATGACCCTTCACCAACTCGGAACTCTCATCGATTACCGGGAAGTATATGTAATAATGACCCTTCACCGGCTCGGGACTCTCATCGATTACCGGGAAGTATATGCAATGCTCAAAACCAGAGTGCAATGCTCATATGCTCATCTCATATGCTCAATGCAATACCAACAAAAGGGCATAACAAATAATATACAATGTAAATTCAAAGCTAAGGCATAATGAGTACGCTATCGGCAGCTGCACACGTAAGAAACACGTGGTAAAATATCCACAAGGCCAAGGGCCTCCAAAGAAATGGATATAAACACTTACCTTGTTACAAAGTCAGCATAGTTACTCAACAATTCCTTTGGATTCACTGCCAAACGATCCTGCAGTATTCAATAAGCAGAAAAATATATCACGTAAGGCTAAAGGCTTCATTCCTCATATCTTAGGGTAATCCGATTAGGAACCTGATACTCTATTCGCATACGCAATATGCAGGTCAGCCCTATGTACAGGGTTCAAAGTCACATAACCAAACCCTAGATAAATTATATTTATATGTTGCCCATAACTCACTGAGTACGAATATATAATTAATTCCATTATCGGGGTCCAATTGACCATTTAAACTATTAATTGAATTTATTAAAACGATGTCTAATATTCTAATTTTTACCGTCAAAATATATTCAAACACACGTAATAAAATAAAATAATGCATTAAAATCATTACCTGAATGTTTTGGGGTGAAAATTCTACTTTTCTCCGGCTCCTTTCTCATTTTCTGGTATTTTTTCGCTGTGTTTCTCTTGTTCTCGCTTCTGTATCGTTTATATTTATGTTTTATGCTTCCTTCCTTCTCATTTGGTTCTGATCCCTTAATTATATAAGCTAACCGCCTTTAACCTCTTTCTTTTGCTTTTTTTCTTTTTCTTTTATATAATTTCTTTTCTTTTCATTTCGCGACGAAAATTAAAATGGAACTCTACGAAATTCGAAATAATTTGAACTTTTGCATACCAGTTATAAAAAATATATGTAACATACTCACTAAGGCGGATCTTAAACCGAGCTCCCAAAACTCAAGATGTGAATTTAAATGGAAAAAAGGTCAAATTATTTAACTTTCGGCATTTTAGCGGAAACTAGCCGAACAACCTCGAAATTCATTTTTGAAAGTTCACAAAAGTTATAAATAATCATACGAACCCAACGGCGCTCTCGGATTTCGAATCGGAGTTTATTCGCCAAAACCGAGCTCGAAAATCTATTTTTAATATTTATTGACAATAAAAAACTGAAACCTTCTTCCGATATGTACCAAACGAGGACTGATTTAGCTCAAATTTTACAGATAAGTCCCAATGGACCTTACGAAGATTTTAAAATTATCGGCACGCCAGTCGGAGCTCTAACTTCCGAAACGACTACCTAAGGTCGTTTCATTCTCCTACACTTAAACTCTCGTTCGTCCTCGAACGAGCCTAAATCTAAAGCAAGATTCACGCAGATAACAAGAGAACTTGCACAACCTTCATAAACTACTCTACGGGCTTTATCTCCTGATTACAGGATCAGAATTATATTACGCACATCCTATTTTTGGAATAAAATATTTCTGGATAATCTGATAATACCATTGCACAGCATATTTTGACTAAGCTGATTCTTCCTCGATCACGAGAAGAGAGTTCTACATTTTCGAAGCAAAGATACACAGAACTTTGAATGAGTTAACATGATTCTGCCGACGAATCACCTCGTCGATATACTTTTCGATATAGAACAAGTCGATGAAATAAAGAATTAGCTTACGCTTCAGCAACGCCTTAGAAATTTAATATTGTAATTCAGTATCAATTGGAGGAAGACTCCTCCACTTAGAGCATAAACTCATACAACTAATTTGAATAGAAATAGTCATCCTCGCACAACCTGCTGGATTAAGAAAGACTTAGCTAAATAGAGAACGCGGCTCAGAACTGAGCTATCAAATTACTCTCTCGAGTTGCCAAACAGCTGCAACTCTCGAGTTCACAACTCTATACATTTTTATAAGCACCAACGCCTGATGGATCAAATCAAGGTCAAATGACGCCTCTGATTACCCTTAGTAGCCCTGAAAAACAACAATGTGCTTACCCGGCCACCTTGACACGCACTCCGGCTCAACACAGGGAACATCACAAGAGGCTACTGACCGCCTAAGCTCACCAGTGCCGAACAAAGAAGAGATGGCAATGGACTGAGGATAGAAATAATTAGAGCTTCAGGAAGCTCATCTTTTATTTGCTTGGCTCCCAGAGCTACACTACTTCCGAGTCAGGCTAACCAAAGAATCGCAATTGAAGAGATAGACACTGAATAAGCTTTATGGAACAACATCTATGCCAAATTAACCTCCCAATAAGAAGGAAACTCTGACAATTTACCAGAAACCCCTTTTATAACTGAGACAAGCTCATAGAATAACATGACTCTACTAGCGCCTCAAACCATGAGGAGATACGTAGATCGAATATTACTTACTAACCACTTTACACAGGAAGAAACAATGACACTCTGTGATGGTGATGAACTAGAATCCCATCATCCAACCAACACGGAATTCTGAGAAGAGAGGTAAATGGACTTGACATAATAAGAGAAAGTGATACAACAGGATGCCAAGCAGACAATACTGACACTCACTCCCAAGTCTCTCACATTTAAATCAGATAAACTAGTAGGGTCTCACAAATTCCCTGAATAAATCATACTAGAAGCTCACCCCTCTACCGCAATCGATTTTTAATAGAAACAATATCCAAGGAAGCCATTGAAACATGGTAAGATAAACGAAGTTCAGACCGATCGGAAGAATCAAATCTTACTCACATATAATGGAAGAAGAAATACATGGGTCTACTACATCGGATGCCTGAGCATCCTGCCAGACTGGCTGTTCATAGAACTGCCTCTGCAGCTGAGCTGAGCCACTACCTTGATAATCACCTTCTGAAGAACCACTGCCACTACACTCTCAACCTCTACTGGGTGGTGGCATTTTGCTGGCTGATTAAGATCTAAAGGAAATCCCCTGCGACTGTGCAGGTGCCTGATGACAGGAGAAAGAACGACTGCCTACTTGCCGGAGTAAGGGAAAACTCCTCAAAGGATAACCAGACTCACGACAATGATAACACCTTTTTGACTAAAAATGGAAGCTGGAAAGATTGTTGATAGCTGTAACGAGAAGACTGAATCTGATCTTGACGAGCTACTGGCGCACTCTAAAAATCACGTGACACAAGCTGAGATAACCTGGAAGGTGACCTCCCAAAATAATAAGAACTTTTACCTCCAAATGAGGTACCATGGTTGCCCACCAGGGCCACGGAATTTCTTGCTCTCCCACTCTAACTCTTTCCCCTCTAACTTATGGTATGCCTAATACCTTTGAGCAATATCAACATTGACATCAAATGAAGTCCCAACCTCAAATCTTCAAGCCATCTGGGATCTCAAGGAAGGAGAAAGGTCATCCATAAATCTTTGAATCTCTCGAAAGGCGCATGGAGTAGTTCTAATGCATATTCAGCCATTCTATATAATTCAATCTCATATTCTGAAACACCAATAGGCTAACCGACAGGCTACCCTGTCCAATCCACTCAAACTAGCAACACTTTTCATCTTGCTCGCTACTCGAAAGGAACTTTTCCGCGAATCTAGAAGAAAAACCGAACCAAGTTAGTTAATAAGAGAGCGGTCCATCAATTCAAGGCTTGACCCCTGAAACTGGAAAGCAGAATAATCAACACCATACCACTCGATATAATCAAAAGCCTGAAGGCGACGCTGACATCATTTTATTTTATTTTTTAAAAAAAAAAAATTACACAGGGATCACTTGATGCATGCCCTAAGAACATCAGGAGGTTCAATTGGGTAAATTAATGCAGCTTCTTCAGACACTCGAACTGAGCCATTACTCAGGCTAGCTAACCAGCCAGAATAACTAGAGGCGCAACACATGCTACTTTCGGAACATAATTTACTGGGGCAGCATTAGATACTGGAACATGAGCTCCCTAAGACCGAACGTCTCCATCCGCGGCAACCTGATAAGCTACCTAGCGAATAATAGGTTCTTGCGGTATCTGCGCCGCCAAGATTCTCGTAAAAGCATCGTAGAGCCAAGGGAACCACAAGGCCCTGCTTCTTTGTCCATCGCGAGCTCGTACAGCTGGGACCTGCGCAACTGGATCGTCAGCACGATCCACAACTCTCGGGGCTTGAATAGCTCTATCCCCAGGCTAGACGACTTCGTCCTGAACTCCTATCGTTTGCTGATTTGTCGTACGAGGGTTCACAATTACCACGAAGGGATTAACAAAATTAGTTTTACATCCTAGACCGACGCACGATCAGAAAAGAAGGAAGTGAAACTTCGTAAATGCCATCATAGCCTCTCGTATATAAGTGCGGATGTCTACGTACCCATCAGCGAGACTCTACTAGACACTGTCTTAGTCTGGATAGACTCTAAACCAGGCTCTGATCCCAACTGACACGACCCAAAATCCGGCTAGGCCATGCGGGTACCCGACATCCTCCCCTAGACCCGTCGGGCGAACTCTTACAAATTAAATTAGAAAAATAAATATAATTCAATTCATAAATAAGAACAAGACTTAGAAAACGCACAGATGTACTGATACCTCTAAGCTGTACAAAAAAATTACAGCTGATTATCCAACATACTAGGTTTAGGGCTATCCAGACTAGACATCTAAGAGTACAGAAGAAGACAAATACCTCCTGAAGGGGGCAAAATGCAACTGAAATAATAAACATAAAATTGGTGGCCATCCGGAATAAAAGCTGGCTCACCCTGACAGCTGAAGTCGTCTTCGCTCCTTCACAACGTGGCGAACTCAATCCTGGAGCGAACCTGCCGAAACGAAATAGATAGACAAGAAACAAACAACAAACAAGGGTGATTCAAAAGGACTCAATAAGTGGGGCAGACTAGCTACCTTAAAGAATAGGATAGCTAGCCAGGGAGAAAAGAAACAGATAAACCAAATTCCTCTTATTCAAATTATGAAAAGGCAGAGCCAGATAATTACTAGAAACACGTATAGAATTACAAACTCATTAACAACCAGGAACGTAACATAGCCAGAACATATAGGTATCCCAAACATATCAACAATCAGAAATACATCCTGTTACGGCGTGCAACCCGATCCATATATTCATCCTGTTGCGACGTGCAACCCGATCCATATATTTATACCGTTGTGGCGTGTAACCCGATCCATATATTTATGCCGTTGCGGCGTGCAACCCGGTCCATATATTTATACCGTGGCGGCGTGCAACCCGATTCCCGCAACCCAGAATACGAGCCAGAAATATATAGGCAAACTGAGCTATGTCCACGACATATTATACATACCGCATACATAAAACACAACACAATACACACAATAGTCAGTATGCGGTGCAATGAGATGGGATGAATGCGATACAATGTAATGCAGTCACATATGCCTGATACCTATCTCCGGCGCGGAACTCTCATCGTCTACCAGGAGATAATATGCAATAATGACCCATCACCGGCTCGGGACTCTCATCGATTACCGGGAAGTATATGCAATGATGACCCTTCACCGGCTCGGGACTCTCATCGATTACCGGAAAGTATATGCAATAATGACCCTTCACCGGTGCGGGACTCTCATCGCCAACCAGGAAGTATATGCAATAATGACCCTTCACCGGGGCGGGACTCTCATCGCCAACCGGGAAAAATATACAATAATGACTCTGCACCGGTGCGGGACTCTCATCGCCAATCGGGAAGTATATGCAAGAATGACCCTTCACCGGCTCAGGACTCTCATCGATTACCGGGAAGTATATGTAATAATGACCCTTCACCGGCTCGGGACTCTCATCGATTACCGGGAAGTATATGCAATGCTCAAAACTAGAGTGCAATGCTCATATGCTCAATGCAATACCAACAAAAGGGCATAACATATAATATACAATGTAAATTAAAAGCTAAGGCGTAATGAGTACGCCTATCGGCAGCTACACATGTAAGAAACACGTGGTAGAATATCCACAAGGCCAAGGGCCTCCAAAGAAATGGATATAAACACTTATCTTGTTACAAAGTCAGCATAGTTACTCAACAATTCCTTTGGATTCACTGCCAAACGATCCTGCTGTATTCAATAAGCAGAAAAATATATCACGTAAGGCTAAAGGGTTCGTTTCTTATATCTTAGGGTAATCCGATTAGGAACCTGATACCCTATTCGCATACGCAATATGCAGGTCAGGCCTATGTACAGGGTTCAAAGTCACATAACCAAACCCTAAATAAATTATATTTATATGTTGCCCATAACACACTGAGTACGAATATATAATTAATTCCATTATATTTATATGTTGCCCATAACTCACTGAGTACGAATATATAATTAATTCCATTATCGGGGTCCAATTGACCCTTTAAACTATTAATTGAATTTATTAAAATGATGTCTAATATTCCAATTTTTACCGTCAAAATATATTCAAACACACGTAATAAACTAAAATAATGCATTAAGATCATTACCTGAATGTGTCGGGGTGAAAATTCTACTTTTCTCCGGCTCCTTTCTCATTTTCTAGTATTTTTTCGCTGTGTTTCTCTTGTTCTCGCTTCTGTATCGTTTCTATTTATGTTTCATGCTTCCTTCCTTCTCATTTGGTTCTGATCCCTTAACTATATAAGCTAAGCGCCTTTAACCTTTTTCTTTTGCTTTCTTTTCTTTTTCTTTTATTTAATTTCTTTTCTTTTCATTTCGCGACGAAAATTAAAATGGAAATCTACAAAATTCGAAATAATTCCAACTTTTGCATACCATTTATACAAAATATATGTAACATACTCACTAAGGCGGATCTCAAATCGGGCTCCCGAAACTCAAGATGCGAATTTAAATGGAAAAAAGGTCAAATTATTTAACTTTCGGCATTTTAGCGGAAACCAGCCAAACAATCTCGAAATTCATTTTTGAAAGTTCACAAAAGTTATAAATAATCATACGAATCCAACGGCGCTCTCAGATTTCGAATCGGAGTCTATTCGCCAAAACCGAGCTCGAAAATCTGTTTTTAATATTTATTGACAATAAAAATTTGAAACCTTCTTCCGATATGTACCTAACGAGGTCTGATTTAGCTCAAATTTTACAGATATGTCCCAATGGACCTTATGAAGATTTTAAAATTATTGGCACGTCAATCGGAGCTCTAACTTCCGAAACGACTACCTAAGGTAGTTTCATTGCGTTGCTTTGGGATTCTCTTATTGAGTTTCATTTGTTGATTCGGTTTTGGTTGTGCTTTCCCAATGACTTGGTGAGTATTCTACTGATAAGTATAGTAATTTTTGGTATCGTTCCTATGTCGGGATGATTTGTTGTATTTGTCATAGCTTGATTATATTTTTCTTTAAGATCCACCTGAAATCTGGATAACATTAGTTGGAAGCTCAAGACTGATCTTTTCTTGATTCGGGACACCAACATGAAGTCCTCGTCTATTGAGTCTATTCCTATTTTTCGTGACTTTGCTGATGTGTTTCCATAGAATTTGTCGGGTGTTCCTCATGGTAGAGATATTAAATTTGGCATAGATGTTGTTCTAGTATCCAATCTATCTCTATTCCTCCTTACCGTATGTCTCCTACCGAGCTGAGAGAATTAAAGGAGCAGTTGTAGAATTTACTTAGTAAGGGATTTATCAGACCCAGTGTTTCACCTTGGGGAGCTCCAATATTATTTATTAAGAAGAAAGATGGCTCGATGCGGATGTGTATTGACTATAGGCAGCTGAAGATGGCAACGATTAAGAATAAGTATCTGTTGCCACGTACTAATGACTTATTTGACCAGTTTTGGGAAGCTAAGTTCTTTTCTAAGATTGACTTGATATCTTGTTACCATCAATTGATGATTCATGTGAGTGACATCCCAAAGACGGCCTTCAGTACCCTTTATGGCTATTATGAGTTTCTGGTTATGTTGTTTGGGCTTACAAATGCCGGGGCAGATTTTATTGATTTGATGAACCGAGTGTTCAGGCCTTACTTGGACTTATTTTTATCATCTTTATTGATGATATTTTGATTTATTCTCGTAGCCGAGAGGAGTATGAGGAGCACCGAGAGTTGTTCTACAGACACTTCGGGATCAGAAGCTGTACGCCAGGTTCTCCAAGTGTGAATTATGGTTGGATTCTATGGCATTCTTGGGTCACATTGTGTCTAGTTAAGGAATTAAAGTTGATCCAAAGAAAATTGAGGCAGTTCGAAATTGACCACGACCTACTGCTCCGACAGAGCTACGTAGTTTCCTTGGCTTGGCTGTGTATTACCATTGATTTGTTAAGGGGTTTTCTTCTATTGCAACCTCGGTGACCCATTTGACTCAGAAGGCTGTGTAGTTTCAATAGTCAAAGAAGTGTGAGGCGCGCTTTCAAAAGCTCAAATCCTTATTGTCTACTGCTCCAGTGTTGCCTCTTCCTACCGGTTCAGGTGGGTTTTTTGTATAATTTGACGCCTTTCGTGTCGATTTGGGATGCGTCCTAATGCAAAATGGCAAGGTGATTGCATATGTATCGAGGCAGTTGAAAATGAGTGAGAAAAAATACCCTACCTTTGATTTAGATTTGGTACCGGTTGTGTTTGCATTGAAACTTTAGAGGCACTATCGTTATGGTGAGCTTTGTGAGATTTTCACTGATCACAAGAGCTTGAAACATTTATTTAATTAGTAGGAATTACATGGTAGACAACATAGATGGTTCGATTTAATTAAGGATTATGATCTTACTATTCGTTATCACCTGGGAAAGGCCAATGTAGTAGCTGATGCATTGAGTCGGAAGTCTATGGGTAGTCTTGCCTATTTAGATACTGATATAAGGTCATTAGTGATTGAGTTGCAGTCCTTGACTAACTAGAGGGTTAGAGTATTCAGCCCAACACTTGGTATAGTATTTTCAAGGAGAGACATTATGAGGATTCTTATTTGCTTGAGTTGCGAGATCAGTTCCTAAGTGGAGGAGCGTAAGAGTTTACAGTTAGTGATGATGGTGTCATTCGCCTCAATGGGCATTTATGTGTTCCTAATCTTGATGATCTAAGGCGGTTGGTATTGGATGAGGTACTTAATTGTGTTCCGTTCATGTCATATTGATGTCTAGAACTTGTCCCGAGTGTGTTCAAAGCAAAATCCTAGATATGCTTTATTTTTGGAGATTATACAAGGTGTTTCTTTGATTAGCCTACCCTTATACATTAACCTTAGTGATCCCTACTGATCCTATAGACCTTTTTATTGGCACCCACATCACAAGCCTTATCCCTTTTGTTCTTAAATATCATCTTTTTGAACCCACACTCCTAGAGTATTTTAATTGAAAATATTTTAGTTTATGATGTTGTGGTTGAAAAAATTGGGTAGCTTTTGAGTGGAACCAATAATGGAAAAATAAAAGGTGCATTTGGTGAAGAAAAACTCTTTGCCAAGGAATGAAAAAAAAAGAAAAAAAAGAAGAAAAGAAAAAAATAGAGAAAACAAAAGAAGAAAAAGATTCTCAATCCTTGCTAGTGTTGTGCAAGAATTGAAAAAATTCTTAAAGATGAAAGGGAAATTCTTGGGAATATTTTTGGTTGGTTGCTTGGTTGGTATTGAGAAGAATTACCCATAGAAAAATGT
The DNA here is from genome assembly GCA_037355625.1 of Petunia x hybrida. Taxonomy (NCBI): domain Eukaryota; kingdom Viridiplantae; phylum Streptophyta; class Magnoliopsida; order Solanales; family Solanaceae; genus Petunia; species Petunia x hybrida. The sequence continues at coordinate 1,238,162 of JBBBVM010000059.1, read as the reverse complement.
GATAAGGAGTAGTATCCCACATCCGCATAATACAGGAGAGATGCTGGGTATTTAAATATATATGCCTTAGACCGTAGTGACGTGTTTTAAAGACGATCGGGCGTTGGCCCAAAGAAGACAAAATCACTAGCGGGCTGGGCTGTTACTAAAAAATTGAAAATAATGTATTAAAGTTCTTAGGAAGGTAGTCACTATTTTATCCATATATATCCTACACGTTATTTAGCCTACATTACAACTCTTAAAGTCTTAGTAAATCACAAATTGGAGCAACCTACATTAGTGGAGTCCTACACTACTGGCAAGCCTATGGTACGTCGTGTGTGACAGATGAATTTCTTTGTGAGGGCGAGTAAGTCCTTTCTCTGAATTAATTCTTTTTGAGTAAGGACACATTATTTGCGAGAGATAAGTGATGTTATTGATTTCCTAATTGAGTGAATTGGTGTTAATTTTGTGAAAATTTGGTATCATTGTGTCGGTATCTGAAATTGGGATGTCTTGGCTAGGTCGTTCATATATTATAAAATGGTTTGAATTTTTTTGGCATGTTGAGGTTTCATCATCTGATATATATACGTGCACTTTTCTAATAGGAGATACAACCATAATCATAGGTAGACCTGTTCTATTGGATGTCGTAACGGTGGTAGAAAGTTAAAAGTTGGTTGTTACTAATTGCTCGAGGACGAGCAAACTTTAAGTGTGGGGTGGTGATGTTTGGTGTCAAACACCTATTTATTCTTAATATTTGCTCACCTTTTTAGGATATTATTTATTCCTTTTGTGTATAAATTATGATTTTTACGTACTTATTATGTTATATGCTTGTAGGGAGTATCGAGTGAAAAAGAGACTAAATTAAAACATCAATTCAAGCACAAGTTGAAGATGGTAGCTATATGCTGAAAAGTGGTTGTACGTTGAAGATATTCTATGAAGTAGCTATATTTCAAAAATTAGAAAAGTTGCATGCATATAAGTCTAGGCAGTGCATTTAGTTTATGCCTATGCCATGCGATCACACGTGTCAATGCACCTAGGACGTCAACGTTTTCCGTACTAGGTTAGGACCTGAATTATACTGTCCTACTATTTTATATTCTATATAAATGCTCTATATCATTATTTTAGTGAAGAAAATACCAGGGAACACACGGGAGCAAAGCACATGGCGTGGACTTTCAACTGAGTATTTCTTTTCCCTTTCTCTTTTATTTATTTAGTTTGTTGGTTCTAAAGGGTCGTGGGATCTCCATGAATATTGATATTCGGATGTTAATTTGATTTTATTAGTTTATTATATTGGGTATTTATTAAATCATGTGCTTAATTATTTGATTGTTTGATCACCAATTGAATACTATTTACGAATCTTTAATTGAACTTGAGAAAGAGAATTCTTGATTGCAATAAGATTTAATAGAGCTTGTTCTTGAACTTGGGCATCAGGAAATAGATTCGCGGATAAGAATATGAATATACCTATTCGCATGTCTTAATCACTTTTACAGGAATATTAATACGTTCTTTTAATACTAATTCTATAGGAATATAAGTGTTAGATTAGTTTGATTAAGCGAGCAAGATATCAAAAGAGTCGTTTGAGAAATATTAACCTTGTCGATAATTAACCCAGATAAATTCATAAACCAAATTAACGGAAGAATTCAACAGGATTTGTTGATTTTCATAACCCTAAACATTATCTCTTATTGAACTCGATTTCGTTCTTGTTCTAGTTTATTAGTTGATCCTTTAAATTTATTAGTTAATTTTAGTTTAGATTACTGCTCATAAACAATCATAATATGTTCTTGATTAGATAATTAGGAATTTTTTGATTTAGTTAATAGTTAATCATAAGTCTGTGGGAACGATACTTGATCGTATCACTTTATTACTTGTCGACCACGTATACTTGTGTGTGTGTTATTGGGAGCAACAAGTTTTTTGCACTGTTGCTGGAGACTAAGAAATTAGCTATTTTCTAAATTAATAGTGTTTATCTATTTCAAGTTTTTTTGTTATACAATTTTAACTTAGGCTAGTTTATTATTGTTTAACTAGATAATATGGCATCTTTTAATAGAAATTTATTGAATGATTGTTGCTCATATTTTGATGATCTCTGTCTACTTTGTCGATGAACCCACTTATGGAAAAATTGTCCATGTCTTTCAACCCTACATGACTTATGTAAATTTTCAACAATTTTTGTTTGGAACTTTTGCGAATTGTATGGTGATCAGTGGAATGATTGTCCTAAGTGCCATATGCCTTACCCCAATAATTTTTATGAAGATTCTAACAATGTTTGTGAGTTTGACAGGAGTGATACAGCGTAGGTCATAAGCCAAACTTGGCTAATGGAGCAAGCCCAACTCTTAGAAGCTTATGAGGATTTTCAGAATGAAATTACAAATATGACGAGACAGTTCATGGAAGAAAATGTGGAGCTTAGACAAGAGATCGACCATTTGGCTTGGCTATTCATGGCTTGGAGGTGAATTTGAGTTATATGGCTGAGGCGTCTAAAGTCCAACAACCAATTGTTGTTATGGATAGTGGATTCGATGTTGATGAGAAAGTGATAACTAAAAGCCAACTTGAGGAGCTAATTGTGCAATTCCAAGCAATCGACCGTATAGAAATTAGTGATGCCGAGGTTTAGAAAATTTCATTAGAGTTAAGTGAAGAAGAGGACAATATCATTATTGAAGACTCAAGTGTGGGCAAAAACGAAGATGTCAATAAAAATATAAATTTTGAGTTGAAGCGTATAGGACCCCATTCTAATCACTTTTCTACATTGTGTTTGGATTGTGACATGAGAATCAAGTAATCGGAGCCTATTAAGAAGTCAAGGAATGAGGAGCAAAGTTGTTACATTCTGAAATTTGCTATGCCAAGAAGAAAAAATGACATCCCTCATTTACAGGCCAAGAAGTGTGAAATGCGACTTTGTATTCTTGGTCATTTTGTATTTCTACCACCACCCAAGACCACAACCATAAACTTGAAGCCAAATTACTGGTTTAACACGTATGTTCGAGGTGGAGGAATAAGTAGTGAAGTTGTCTTTTTCATGTCGTGATACTAAATAAGGCTCTCTTTGGAAGTCAAACCTAACAATTTGTTAACCACAGTTAGACATGATATATAGATGATGAAGCTAAAAAATTGGGCACACAGTGGATTACACCCCTCGAGACTCACTATGAGGCATTTTCCTTCGCCAAATCAGTCCCTTGCATATTAAGGTGACAAAAAGGAGAATGGTAAAGTCTCACATTAACCACTGAGGCCTCACACAGACATTAGATCCAATAAAGTGGCAGCCTAATATTTTCAAATGTCATGGCATCAGGTAGTCTTAACGCCTCATACAGTATTGGCAATGTAGTGCATGGCTGTTCTTTTTCCAAAGCTGACTGATTTTGCCGCGATGACTGGCACACCTTCCATTGTGTATTCATCTACTATTTTAGCAAAGTTCCTAACCTTTAGCACATTATTTTTTTTGTCGCATTGAGGACATTGCTTTGTTTAAATGTGGATGTGAGAGAGTTCCTAAATTTTTTAGGTTATGGATGACTATACCTTTAGTAATTTCTTTTTAGCATATTTTTATTTTGTCACTTCACTTTATTTTTATTTGTTTCTTGCTTTAATATATATTTAAACAAATTAGAAAACCAATTAGAAGTTCCAAAAAGATTTTCGTTTTTGTTTTAGTTAGTAGTACATGTAATCTGCCCCGTGGTTTTTCTTATGGCCTCAGTTCTTTTCCATAGGTAAACCTGTGAGCAGGGCTAATTTTTCTTTCTAGGAATAGTGTAGTACTAGTTAGTAGATTATGTTAGGAAAAAAAGATATAACGCTAGGTGCCTTTGGTTTGTTTGATACCGGTGAATATAGACTTGACCATATACTTTTTGTGAATCCACTTTGATTTTAAAGTTTTGATGCATACCTAGAAAAATTGGAATAACCTTCTTGAGATGCTTAAGTTTAATTACTTGACTCTTATTTTAACCATTGTGCTTTCATGTTTTATTTTCAAAGTTGCACTATGTTTGCTTGTACCAAGGGCTGGAATAGAACCATCTTGAGTGAACTATGCGTCATGTATGATGTGAGGTATTTAGTTGTGTTCCGTGCATGTCATATTGATGTCTAGAACTTGCCCCGAGTATGTTGAAAGGGAAATCCTAGGTATGCTTTATATTTGGAGATGATACAAGGCGTTTCTTTGGTTAGCCTATTAGCCTTGGTTAGCCCACCCTTATATATTAACCTTAGTGATACCTACTGAGCTTATAGACCTTTTTGGTGGCACCCACATCACAAGCCTTACCCCTTTTATTCTTAAATAACATCTTTTTGAACCCTTACTCCTTAGAGCACTTTAATTGAAAATATTTTAGTTTATGAATTTATGGTTGGAAAAATTGGGTAGCTTTTGAGTGGAACCAATAATGAAAAAATAAAAGGAACATTTTGTTAAGAAAAACACATTGACAAGGCATGTTCTCTAAATTCATTCTTTTTTGGGTGAGAGCACATTGTTTGCAAGAGATAGGTGAAATTATTAACCTCTAGTTGAGTGAATTGGTGTTAATGTTGTGAAAACTTGGTATCGTTGAGTCGGTTTTTGAAATTGGGATGTCTTTGGTAGGTCCTTCATATATTTTAAAATTGTTTGATATTTTTGGCATGTTGAGGTTTCATCATTTGATTTATATACGTGCACTTGTCTAATGGGAGATACCAACCATAATTATAGGCAGACATGTTCTATTGGATGTCGTAACTGTGTTGGAAAGTAAAAGTTGATTGCTGCTAATTGCTCGAGCATGAGCAAACTCTAAGTATGGGGTGGTGATGTTTGTTATCAAACACCTATTTATCCTTAATATTTGCACGCCTTTTTAGGAATTTATTCATTCATTTGTGTATAAATTATGGTTTTACGTACTTATTGTGTTATATGCTTGTAGGGAGTATCGAGTGAAAAAGAGGCTAAATTAAAACAGCAATTCAAGCACAAATTGAAGACGACAACTATATGCTGAAAAGTGGCTGTACGTTGACGATATTCTATGAAGTAGCTATACCGCAAAAATTTGAAAAGTTGTATGCATATAAGTCCAGGCAATGCATGTAGCTTCTGCCTATGCCATGCGATCACATGGGCGGCCTCTCAGCCGTGCCCCATGACTCCTTGGGTTCGCCCCGTGGTGCCCTGGCAAGGCTTAAAGCGCCTAGTACCATGGACGTGGCCGCGCCATGATCTATATGCACATTTGCGTATGTCGCCCCACCAGTTTAGCGTGCCCACGCGCAGCAAGCAGACAGCGCCCTCAAAGCCTGCCTGTGCGCCCCGCACTTGAGTGCGCCAATGCCATGCGACCTGTGCATGCACGCCGCAACACATCCTATCCCGCACTATGGTGCGCCAACGCCATGCGACCTGCGCATGCACACCCCAATGTTGATTTCCCCGCGCCTGCGTGCGCCAAAGCATTGAGCCTTGTGCATGCACCATGAAGACGCAGACAAGGATGCGGCCCCTAAAAGTGCCGTACACCATGTAAATATAGTTAGGTTTATCTTTCTGTATTTTTCTAGTATGATTGTCTAGCCCTTTATTGTCTCCTGCTATGACATGGGGTTTTATTTTTTAACAACATATATAGGGGGTATAAGGATTTGAACAATTGTAAGCAAGCTTTTATATTTCTGCTCTGGTGTCTCACCCCTTCGACACCACGTTGGATTTCTTGTAATCAGTTGGCTTTTGATTAATACAAGCATGTGCAACGACTTTCATTTCAATTACTCTTTTTATACACACTGTGATTGACATTAGTTTTCCCACACGAAACTGATACTCTAATCTAACGTGCGGAGGGGACCACTGGCCAGCGTTACGTTACCTTCTAAGCAAACTCAAGAAGGCCCCGCGTAACAGTGTCTATGCACCTAGGACGTCAAAGTTTTCCATATTAGATTAGGATCTAAATTATATTGTCCTACTATTTTTTATTCTTTATAAATACTCTATATTATTATTTTAGTTAAAAAAAAAACACCATGGAACACACGGGAGCATTGCACACGGCGTGGACTTTCAACTGAGTTTTTCTTTTCCCTTATCTTTTTCTTTATTTAGTTTGTTAGTTCTAAAGGGTCATGGGATCTCCATGAATATTGATATTCAGATATTAATTTGATTTTATTAGTTTATTATATTAGGTCATTTATTAAATCTTGCGCGTAATTATTTGATTGTTTGATCACCAATTGAATATTATTTATGAATCTTAAATTGAGCTTGAGAAAGGGAATACTTGATCGCAATAGGATTTAATAGAGCTTCTTCTTGAACTTGGGCATCGGGAAATAGATTCGCGGATAAGGATAGTTAGTATACCTATTCGCCTTGCTTAATCACTTTTACAAGAATTATTAATGCGTTCTTTTTAATACTAGCTTGAATAGGTGAGCAAGATATCAGAAGAGCCTTGTGAGAAATATTTACCATGTCGATTAGTAACCCAAATAACTTAATAAGTATAATTAACAGAAGAATTTAACAAGATTTATAGATTTCTAAATAAATGAATAAGTCAAATTATTGAACTCAATTTCTTGGTTGTTCTAGTTTATTAGTTAACACTTTAAATATATTAGGTAATTTTAGTTTAGATTAATTCTCATAAACTTTCACAATCTTTTTTTTAATTTAATTATTAATAATTGTTTGATTTAGTTAATGGTTAATCATAAGTCTCTGTGAGAATGATACTTGATCTTATTGTTTTATTACTTGTCGACCACGTATACTTGCATGTGCATTATTGGGAGCAACAAGTTTTTGCAGCGACTGCTTATCCTTTCAAGGACGAGTTTTGGGCGTGATCAAATTTTAGCGTCATTGCTAGAGAGCATCGATTTTTTTTTTGTAGCTGTAAATATTGCTAGGATTTTAGTTTAGACAATTTTTAGGTCTTATACATATTTATTTTGTTTATAAAAAAATATATACATGGCATATAGAGATTATGTGAGGCTAGGTAATAGTTCTTCCTATCGTGCACCTTATTGTTCTGATTGTGGAGGGAAGCATCTATGGAAACATCGCCAATCTTATTTGTGTAATAGATGCAATATGTGTGGTTGTCATGGTGGTCATTTTATTGGTTGTGCTTCTTTATTTTACCCTTCTCCGAGCCCCTATTGTGATGGTTCTGCTTTCTCTTGTGATGTTAATAGGTGCAATGAAGTGGAGGATGCTGATAGGAAATACAAGGCTGACATGCAGCAGATTCAAGATATGTTCCAGTTCTTGTTGGAGAATGATAATGATCATCAACTCTATATACAGAGATATCAAGTGTCTATTCGCAACCTTAAAGTTCAATTGAATCAATTGGTTGAAGTTTTTAATGCTCAGAAAGCAGCTGTTGTGGATAATGATCAAGGAAAAACTAAGATGGAGGAAAAAGTGAAGTCACAGTAGTGGAGTTAAGAGATGAACGCCAGCCACCTAGTCAAACAAATTTTGATGATGTTCATGTTGAAGAAGTGGTACTAAAGTCAGACACGAACATTGAAGATGAAATTTTTTTGTGACTCTAATTTGTGTCGAAAAGATGATGTCAATAATCAATTGGAGCTTGAGCATATTGCACGTCATTCTAGGCACTTCTCAACATTGTGTTTGGATGAAGACATGGAAATTGTCTATCTTTCCGAATCAATGGAAAAGTCAACGGAATAGGCTCATGGTGCTTATATTCTGGAGTTTGTATTGTCGTCTAGGCAAGATGATATTCCTCGGTTGAAGGCCAAGAAGTGAAAGAGGCAACATGTGTTGCTTGGTTCATTAAGATTCTTACCACCATCCTAGGAGCATAACCAAAAATTGGAATCAAAATTGGGGATTGAGTTCTATAAGCTCGAGGTGGAGGAAAAAGTGTTGAAATGGGATGCGTCGTGCCACGACATTAAAAAAGGCGATAATTGGGAGGCAACCCAATTTTCTTTGATCACTTCTTTGAGGCGGTTCTACCACCCCATCGGTCAAAGACATGAGAATAATCTGCATGAAAATAGGCGCTTTAACGACTTCTTCTTTTGGGCTAATTGCGGCCTTGCAACCTAACATCCCTGTTTTCTTCAAATCAAGGACATACTTCTTTTGAGAGATGGCTCTACTTCTTATAGATCTCGAAAACCTCTGTGTCCAAGAAGTCGAAAGTTGCCACAACCTAGGAGGGGTTTATAGGAAGCCAAAAAAGGTGAGCCTTTTTGGTTCCATACCGACAAGACCTCCTATCCCAGAATCCGCTCATTTCACACCAACTAAACATTTTTTTTTCTCTGTGCTTTATATCGGTCAGTAAGAATCTGTTCTTGAACTCTAGAGAACAGGCGGAAAGAGGTTCATCAGAGCGATAGGGAAAGCTAGTCAGCAGTGGAAGAGGGGGTAGCTTTGATTGCTCAAGTTGCCCTCTCATGGTTGAATGTGAAAAAGAATTGCTTTTGTTTAGCAACAGTCTTCTAAGGATGATGCTTCCCCTGGGTCTGGACCCGAGGGCCTTTTTTTTTTCAAGAGGTGATTTCGAGAATCAACGAGCCAAATCACTTTCCTCGGGAGTTCTCTCCTTGACTACACCCTCCTCGGCTTTGTTACCCAAAGACTCATCCTGACTTCTTAGCCTCCTTCCGCTCAAACCGCCCCCGCGAGACAACATCTTTTCTTAATGTATTAAAGAGGGCCTCTCTAACCGGTGAAAAGTGGTGGGTGTCCACTAACGGCCATTCCTGGCTCGGCTCCGATAACGCAATTCCGGGAGGAGTCGGTAGTTGGGTAAGCTATTCTGATATTAAGAGATTGAATACTGGGGAGGGAGAATGAACGATCGACTGCTAAAGATCTTGAATAAAGCATTGATAGCTTTGCAGAGGGGGCAGGCCTGCACGCCTTATTTGAGACTACTAAGGCAGGCGGTGGACTCTTTCATTAGGTAAGGGAAGAAGGGGCCTAAGCACGGCAGATGCCGTACACTTAAGTGGCAAAGGAAAGCGAGACCTTACCTTTTTTTCCAGGCCTGTTCGGACATACGGTTCCCGCGGACTGCTGCTGAATCCATGGGCAGGCAAGAGAGAACCTGGCGAACTGAAACATAGAGCAAGACCTAAAAAAGTTTCTTCCTACCCCTTACCCTTGAGAGCTTACACAGTCAATTGATCTATCCTAGGTTGAGGAATCAGGGAAGAAGGCTTTCAAGTCAAGAAGAGATTCGCTCCTAAGGAGGAAATAAGGGTCATCAAAGGGATCAATAGTTTTCCTCGAGTCTTCTTTTCTTCGGTGGGTCATGATTCCTAAGTCGGGGTGCTTATAAACCTCTCTTCACTTTCTGGCGGGCATGCCCTGCAAGTCTCGTATGGTGGCGATTTTTATAAGTCTTTTTGATATGCCACCTGGATCTCACTCTCCCGAAGTGCTATCCTAAGTGCGTACTGGTTCATCACCGACGGGTGATTTCCGATCACGTAAAAAAAAAACCTCGTTCTTATTGCTATTTGTGACATCGAGTGCTTAAGTGAGATCAGCGGTCTGGCAGGTCCTTGGACGCTGGCCCTTATAGTCTAGTCTACTCGAATCAAGCAAAAAAGAAAGAGAAATATTCGAGGGAGGAAGATTTCGACCCGGACGTTTTCGGGATGCCGCTAATAACCAACGAATGGCAAGTGCTTTTCCTTGTGTGGATCCTATTTCAATGGGGAGCAAAGCGGAGCATTCACAAGGAAATGGTGTAAGCAGAAGGGAAGGCGCAACGGTTAGAGAAAGGGGCAACCTCTCTATAGAAGGGAAGGGAAAGGGTTATCCGCTCATAATGATTGTAGAGTACGTCCTTAGTTCCTCGATTCATTCCGTGGCGCGAAATCCATCATTGGCAAAACAATTATTTGGTTATGCCATTTTGGGCTTTGCTCTATCAATACTTCCTGGCTGATCAATTTTAGGAAGCTGGGGAAAGGACAGACTTGCTTTCTTCAGACTGACTTCAGGGTATCAAAATATTATGATTCATACTTTCATCGAAGTCAATTCGGCTGGATCGAGAGAATCTGGATAGGCATGATCGAAAGAGGGGGCAACTCTGTCTCCGCCTCTGATATGAGGCTTTAAAGCAAACGAATGAGGAAGGGAGGTAACTCACTGGGCCGCCTGCTCGTGCCCGGATAGAGAATGGGCACGACTCCTCCTCTCCCCGTTCTACCGTCCAAACAGGCCGGCCGTTCTAAGTTCCGGGGTTGGGTCAGATAGGACTATGGGGGGTACTTTTTTTTTCCCTTAAGGAAAAAATGAAATGCATAGGGGACCATCCTTTTGTTGCGGCATGCTCCTCAGATTTACGGATTCGCAGGGGGCATAGAGCCAAAGATTCCCCCCCACTGATCGGAGTACGCCGATTACCCCCCTCCAAACCTATCTGACTAATAAGTAAGAGGAAAGGGGCAAGCCAAAACTGACTCCTAACAAGTTGAATCATCGCTTTTGGGCGCAGGCAGCCCTCTACCATCTTCTTTCTATTCTAATTCCTCTCCCTTCATTCCTCGATCCGCTTGTAAATTCTTGGTGTAATACTCACTCGTAAATGATTGGTGTCATAATTTCTCACTCCTTTCCCGCTGCTAAGGGAGAGCAAGAAACAAAATCAAATGATTGTTTTTTAACCAGCGCCCTCTTTTGGGTATGCAGGTACTAAGAGGCTCCCGCGAAGCGAATGAAGGGAAGCTCTTCGAGCTTCCGGGTGAGCTTACGCTTACTCTCAGCCTCTTTGATTGGTAGGCGGGCGGGCTAAGCCCCCTACTTAAGATTCGGGGAAGCAGATGCAAGCGTTTTCTTTCAATAGCCGGCCAAATGACTACAGGATCATCGGTCTACTCTACCTCAATTCACCATTTCGAACCTTATACAGAAGGTTTTTCCGTACCAGCTCCTTCTACCTATACCGCAGTTGAAGCACCTAAAGGAGAATTTGGTGTCTTTATGGTCAGTAATGGAAGCAATCGTCCCTACCATCGTAAAATAAGAGCACCTGGCTTTGCCCATTCACTGCCTGCTTCCTTTATCATATATATGAGATGGGCGGGCCTTTTTAAGCAAAAGGTGATCCACTATCGGTTGTAATCTTATTGACATACGATGTTTGTCCCGCATATCACTAGGAAGATCGGGATCTTTACAAAGGGCTTTATAAAGCTTTCGTCTCAATTCATATTTAGCCGCGAGCAATCTACGTTTGTGATCTCCTATATTTCGCTTCTCTTCTCCGACATCTTACTGAGTTTCCCCCTCATCTTTTTGCAAAAAGCCGCTCCACGGTGGTACAGTCTCATCTTGTGTGTTGGCCGAAGTTACAATAGTAACATTGAACCCTCGAATATGTTCGAAGATCTCGAAATGATCTTCCAGTTCGGGGGAGAATTCGCAAAATTCCGTTTCCATCGAGAATTGAATTGACCTTTCCCTTATTTCGACCGGAGAATCTAACAGAGACATTACTGTGGATATTCTGACCAAAAAATTAGACATTCCATGCCCTCGGAGAGTGCTTTGTCGTGCTAGGTCACTGACATATCGTTTTTTGTCTTTATTTGACCCCAAGAATGGATTGGATCGAAACGACTTTCCTGTTGAAGCCCTTTGTGTCTGTATTAATTTCTGACCGCACGGAATCTCCATAGCCAATTTTCCATTTTTGATAGAAGGTGCTGTCTTCGGTACTACTCTTCCTGGACTTGCTTGACTCGTCCGAAAAAAGAGGGAAAGTGCTAAGACCGCTAATGCAGCTAGGGGAGTTTAAGGACTCATTTCCAAGGCTAGAAGCCTAGACTAATGGGGAGTGCCTTTCAAATACCTTAAAATGCGTTTAAGACACTGATCATGAACAGTGATGGGATTGGCCATAAACTGGCAGGCATGATTAACAGCATAGCGGAGTCGCAATAAAAGCTTGATTCGAGGCGTCAGCAAAACACTGCCGTCTGTTCCAAAAACAAAAGCCCCTTAGCGCCCCGGGACGGGAGTGGGGGACGGCCCTACGCGCAGGCAACAGCAGCACCGGCTCTACGAAGTCAGAATCGAATCTTTCTGGGCCCTCAACTAAAAGATCATAAGTTTCATTCTCGACATTGCAAACTCTTTTCTTACCTCTTTCACGGCGGCGGTTCGGGAAGTCTAGTCAGTATTTCCTTCCGAATCCCCTACACCCAGATCTACAACTGCTTAATATCATTTTTTTAAGGATGTTACTTGGTGAGCTTTTTGTTTTTGCAGGCTTCAAATAGCATGCAATCTAAGTGTGGGGTGCTTGCAACCCCTATGCTTGAAGAGAAAGTCTTGCTTGGGGCGAATTCTGAGTACCCAGTGCCCTAAAGAAGCTCACAATATTATTCTTCGGGCTTAGAGCCCCAGGGAGTTTCTCTATCACCCTTATTTTATTTTAATGCCGAGGGAAATGCATGATTTTAAGTGTGGGGTGGAAGTCATCCAATTTTTGTCAATAATCCCCTTTGGTTTTCTTTGCACTTCGGTTCTTCTTCAAGGGATGTAGTTTGAACCCGGTGTAGGATAAGTTATTTTTAAAGATTAGTTAAGAAGAGTATCTTGTGTGATCTGCTATTTATGACGTATTTTATATGAGTACTTAGTCCGAAATATGTAAACTACATACATTCTTCAATATTTTGTATTGTTATGCCTTTATAATTATTGACTACCCTTGTGTGATGCTTAGGCTCAAGATTTGACTCTCTTATGTGCTATACTTGAATGCATGATCGTTTGCTTTAATTTGAGAACTATAGTCGTACCGTCTTGAGTAGATCGTGTGCCATGTGTATGCGAGATTTGTTGTTGTTCTGTGCTTACACTATGATGTCTAGAACTTGCTTCAAGTGTGTGCTAAGTGAAATAATAAGTCTTGCTCATTTAGAAAGTGATATGTTTCTTTATTAGCCTATAAATTTTTTTATTCCAACCCAATAAAAGTTGACCCTAGTTAGCCCCTTTGAGTCTGGAACCTTTTCTTTGGCAGCCATATTTACAAGCCAAATCTCTTTATTATGAATTGATCATGTTTGAACCTTGTTACCTCTTTTAAGCATTTGTGGTTCTTGAGAGCTTTGATAGCTATAATTATGGGAGTTGGTTGTGTTTGATGTGTGAAAAGGAAGAAAGGTGCTTGATAAAGAGAGAAACTGCTAGTAAGGACTTAAAAAAGTAAAAAAAAAAAAATGATGAATAAGAGAAAAAAAAAGAAGAATAAAATATAGTGCCTTACTGGTGGTGACTCTTAAAAACTTAAAGAAATAGGAAGCTTGGGATGATAAAAGAATTGCAAAATTAGGAAGAATTGGGTGAAAAAGAAAGTGAATTTAATTCTGATGTATTAAAATGCTCAATGGAGATTAGTCACTATAACTTAATGTATCCTATTAGTCATGCAGCTTATATTACAACCTATGAAAGTCCTGCTTGATCTTAAACCGAGCGAGCTTACATTAGTCGAGGCCTACACCACAGACAAGCCTATAGTACATCTAGTGTGGTACATGACTTCTTTCTGAGAGTGAGCAACTTTTGTACTAGTGAGTCCCATAGTTTCTTGAAGCGGTTTGTCTGAATGAGACAGTTTTCTTTTTGTGAGGGCACATGGTTTATAAGGAATTGGTGAAGTTATTAGGATTCTCCGTTAGAGTAGATGAATGAGTAGGTGGGTTGGTGCAAATGAGTCGATTCTTGAGGTTAGGAAGTTGCGAGAGGGAACTTGATTGTTTTAAATATTCTTGGCACTAGTATATTTGTGAAGTCTTGTGTGAAAACTGCATATGCGCCATTCTAAGTTTTCCTAGAAGCCATGGCCATAAGTAGTGTCGACATTCCTAACTAAGTCAAAGTTTTGCTCAAGGACGAGAAAAGGTTTAAACGTGGGGTAGTGATAATAGGCTAAATAAGTACATAATTGGATATTTTTTACCCATACTTTGTTGCATTCTAGTGGCGTTCAATTTTAAAAAAGTGATGAACTGAGCTAATTAGTTGTATTTTGATGTATAGAAGGCTAATGATACCAAAAGAAGTTAATTTGAGCAAAAATAAAGTCAAAAAGAAAAATCTAGAGAAATCTAAGGTGTTGTGCGCCGCATAACCATAACACAGCCCTTAGACAAAATTTTGATGAAGAAAAATATTGCTGAAATAGTGAAGTAACTCTCCATTGCATAGCCATCGGATGGGAGAAGAGAAAAATGACCCTGGGGTGTTTTGGAGTAGTTGTGTATCACAAAGAACTATGAAGGAAGTTAAAAGAATCATGTATTATGGTTGTGCTTCGCACAGCTATAGCACAAGGGCAAAGTTTCTGCAAATTTCTAAAGAGGGGCAGTTCGATCATTTGGCTCAGGAACATGATTTAAAGGCCTAAAAGTCGATTTTTATAGGAGTTCTTAACCGAGAAAGGATTAGAAGAAGGCGAGGGCAGTAAAGAACAAGGATCTAACGGATTTTCTTAACTCTTTCAATCATTTTCTTGTACTTTACTTATTATGGTTGTTTATGTCATGAATCTTGTGAACATGAGTGGCTAAGTAACCGCTTCTAGGATTAGATGGGACTATTATTAGATGATGTGCGGAATATTTTATGAATTTATCAAGCTTGACATGATTATTCCTAATTGTTCAATTATGTTATGATTGCTTTCGGTTGTAGAGCTCACAATTGAATGTGCCATTTGTTCATGCAGACCTTTGGAAGGGTGTTTTGAGTTTCGGTTAGTTGAATAGCCATACGTTAACCCAAATAAGAAATTGTTTAGATAAGAAGACCAGGGTGAGTTCGGAAACAACGAATCCTTATCGTGGTCACATGGGTGGTCCATCTTATCGTCATGTGTTAACTTGAAAAAGTAACCTACGATAGTTATTGCTTGTTATTGGAGATACTAGGGATAAACTATGAGCTCATAATCATTGGAATAGACAAGCAAGATTGAATATTCGGTACGTTACTTCGATAAGTGGGGAAGTCATGTCCTAGGCCTTTATTCTTGAAATCTTGTCTAGCCATTTTACTACTTGCTTTTAGTTAATTATTTTTTTAGATCTAGTTTTTGTGAAATTACCATTATAAATTGTCCTCGAAGTTTTCTGACAAAAAATTCTCATCTCTCTAAAGTTGTTGACCCAGGAGGTACCTTCTTAACTAATAAAGAAAAATAAATAAGAATACAATAAAAAGAAAAAATGTGATTGGTTGGTGTGAGTTGCAAAGTAGGCGTCTGAGCACTAGTTGGTATGCCAATTTAATTGGCATCAAGTAAATTGCAAATGGGCAGATTTGATGTTTTTGATTGGTTCATGAGTCACCAAAAATTACTATAAATATGGCCTTCCACTTTCAGTTTCAAACACACAAACAGAACCAACGCAGTAGTTGCTTAATGTATTCCACAGACTGAAAGAAAATAGTCAATGTAGGAAAATAGAGAGTGTGAGCAATATTATAGTGAGGTGTCTTTAAAATAAAGAGAGTTATTTTTTTTTCGTCTGTAGTAGTCTACGACTACAATGTATAATATTTCTCACTATAGTGAAGTTATTTTGCTTCTCTCAATACGTGGTTATTTTACTTTTTGTTAAAAGGTTTTTCCACGTTAAGAAATTTGGTATTATTGTACTCTTCTATTCTTGTGGATTGTGGGAATTATTCCTGGGGTATACTATTATTTTTCAACAACGTCATATCAGAGCCATGACAAGTAATGGTACACTCGCTTTTCAATACCCTCGTCTCACAAAAGAAAATTATGAAAAATGGTGCCTACGACGGAAAGCCATTCTTGGCTCTCAAGACGTATGAAAGGTTGTACGTAGTAGGTATATAATACCCGATAATGAGGAAGCTCTGCCTCAAAATAAAAAATATGTTTTGGTAAATTTAAGGAAGAAGGATAAACAATCTCTCACTCTCATCCACCAATGTCTGGATAATACCATGTTTGAGAAGGCAGCCGATGCTACCACCTCAAAAGAAGCTTGGGAGATTTTACGAAATTCTCTCCAAGGAGTTGATAAATTGAGGAAGAGAAAACATCAAACTCTAAGGGCTGATTTTGAAGTTCTAAAAATGAAGGAATCCGAATCCATTTTGGATTATTGTTCAAGAGTGAAGGCTGTTGTGAATGAATTAAAAAGATACGGGGAAGGAATAAATTCGTGTGGTAGAAAAAATCCTTCGTTCTTTAACACCTAAATTTGATTATGTAGTTTGTGCTATTGAGGAGTCTAAAGATTTAGGCTTTATATAGACTGAGCAATTGGAGGGATCTTTATAAGCCCACGAAGAAAATATCAAGAGGAGACAAGAAGAGCCATTGGCATAGCTTCTTAAAACCAAGGCATCATTCAGTGATTATGGAGGTGAAAAGAGCTATGCAGGTAATGGACGAGGAAGATGCAGTGGTTGTCGGGGAAGAGGAAGAAGTAGTGGTAACAACTTCAACAATGAAGAAAAAAGCTTTCAAGTATTCAGAGGTCGTGGCCGTGGACAAATAGGAGGAAGATGACGTGGTTACTATCAAGAGATGAATGGAAAAAGGTATGACAACTCTAAAATTGAGTGTTAAAATTGTCATAAATTTGGCCATTTCTCTTGGGAATGTCGTAGTATTGTTGAAGAGAAAGCTAACCTTGTTGAAGACAAAGAAGAAGATGAGTCAACTTTGTTGCTAGCACTTAAGGAAGGTGACAAGAATGATTGCAGCTCGCGGTACATGGACAATGGAGCAAGCAACCATATGTGTGGATGCAAAGACAAGTTTGTTAAACTCATTAAAAAGGTGAAAGGCAATGTGTCTTTTGGAGATTCCTCAAAGGTTCAAATTGAAGGGATAGATACGATTCTAATCTCCTCTAAAGATGGTGACCACAAGTTGATTAAAGTTGTTTATTATGTGCCAAAACTAAAAAGTAATATTCTGAGTTTGGGCGAACTTCTTGAAAGAGGATATGATATTCATATGAAAGATATGCATCTTTGGCTAAGAGATTCAAATGGAAACTTAATTGCTAAAGTTCAAATGGCGAATAAAAGATTATTTTCTCTGAATTTTAAGACAATTGATGCAAAGTATTTGAAGGCTAATATGGAAGATGAATCATGGTGTTGGACATACGATTTGGGCACTTAAATTTTTAAGCACTCAAATCAATGGGAAAAAAATGATGGTGCATGGAATGGCTTCAATCAACCATCCCAATTAATTGTGTGATGTTTGTCTTCTTGGCAAACATGCAAGGAAGAGTTTTCTGAAGGAGGCCACATCAAGTGATGGTGAGTCATGATGTTGAATTTTATGAAGAAGCCACATGGAATTGGGAATCTCAGGAAGAAAATACATATGATTTTCTTCTGTACTGAAATGACCTCAGTCAGTCATTTCAAGAGTTAAGACTCTGATTAGCGTGCCAAATATCTAAAAATATTCATATGGTCTATTAGGACATGTCTGTAAAATTTAAGCTAAATCGGACTTCGTTTGGTAGGTATCGGAAGAAGGTTTCAGTTTCCGTTGTTGGTAAATCTTAAAAAGAGGTTTTCGAGCTCGATTTTTGCGAATCAGTTCCGATTTAAAATTTGAAAGTTTCGTTAGGTTTGTATGGTCATTTGTGACCTGTTTGAACTTTTGGAAGTGAATTCTGAGGTCGTTCGAATAGTTTCCGCTAAAGTCCCGAAAATTAAGAACTTGATCTCTTTTCGTTTAATTCACATCTTGAGTTTTGGGAATCAAATTCGAGATCCGTCTTTACGAGTACGTCACATAAATTTTATATAACTTGCTTGAAAAAGTTGGGATTATTCCAAGTTTATAAGGGTTCCGTTTTAATTTTAGTCGCAGCAGCAAGTTTTCAAAAAAAAAAAAAGATTAAAGAAAAGAAACTAATAAGGAAATTGAGAGGCGGTGGCTAAGGGATAAAATCCCTTAGCCTAACGCTTCAAGCACTAAAAGGAACAGAAATGAGAAACATAAAAGAGAGAATACAGAGGGGTAAAAAAGGCAGAAAAGAGAGAAAGGAAAGGAAAAGGAGAAGGAAAAAAAATAAAATTTTCACCCCAAAACATCCAGATCTGGACTGCGTATTGCCTATACGAATCGGGTGTCGGGTTCCTGACCGGATTGTTCTAAGATTGAATCCAAAGGACGAAGCGGTTGTTGAGTAGCATTGCTAACTTTGGAACAAGCTAAGTGATATTATCCATTTCTTTTGTAGCCTTTGGCCTTGTGGATACCCTACTACGTGTTCCTTACGTGTGTAGCTGCCAATAGGCGTACTTATTACGCCTTAGTTTTGAATGTACACTGTATATTATATGTTATGACTTATTTTTGGAATTTCATTGAGCATAAAAGCATTGTGCTTTGGTTGTGAGTTTGACATATGCTTCTCGGTAGTCAATGAGATTCCCACGCCGATGAAGGGTTATTATTGCATCGTATTGACGGTAGGAATATTCCGCCCCTGGAGCAGGAGTATTCTGCTCCTTGCATCATATAGAGGGTAGGAGGATTCCGCCCCAGGAGCAGGAGTACTCCACTCTTATGTCATATACTGAGTACAGGAGTATTCCGCCTCAGCTTTATATTATTTCGGGTGTATGAGTATTCCGCTCCAAGAGCAGGAGTATTCCGCTCTTATATCATATACTGAGTGCAGGAGTATTTCGCCTCAGCTTTATATTATTTCGGGTGCAGGAGTATTCCGCTCTTATGTCATATACTGAGCGCAGGAGTATTCAGCCTCGGCTTTATTTTATATCGGGTGCAGGAGTATTCCGCCCCAAGAGAAGGAGTGTTCCACTCCTGTTGGTTATTAGATTGTATTTCCCTCGAATGCAGGAATATTTTGCTTTGGGATGGGATTATGGGCATATGTGACCCCATTGCATCATACTGCATTCATTCCATTTCATTGCACCTGTTGCTGTGCATTGTGTGATTATAGTGTCATGTTTTGTGTATGTGTCATGTATTTTTGATTGTTGATATGTTCAAGATACCTATTGGTTCTGTCAATCATAGGTCCCGAGGTTTTTATGAGTGTATGGCTCCTTACTTGTTTCTAGTTATTACCGGGCTCTGCCTTTTTATAGTTGAAACAAGGTGAATTTGGTTTATCTATTTTTCCTTTCCCCGGCTAGCATACCTGCTTCTTTGAGGTGGCTAGCCAGCCCCCACTTACACAGTCCTTTTGACTCACCCTTTGGTTCTTCCATGTCTATTTATTTCAATTCGGCAGGTTCTGCTCCAGGGCCGAGTTCGTTGTTCGATTGAGGAGAAGAGGCGATTTCAGCTGTCAGGGTGGGCCAACTCTTGTCCAGACCGGCCACCAGTGCTATTTTTTTTAGTAATCTAGTTTGGCTCCCTTCAGGAGGCACATGTATTATTTTGTACTCTTAGATGTCTAGTATGGATAGCCCTAAGCCTAGTATGTCGGGTAAGCAACTGTAATTTCTTTTGTACAACTTAGAGGTATCAGTATGTCTGTGTTTTTTTCTAAGTCTTGTTCTTATTTATGAGTTGAATTTATACTTATTTTCTCAATTCAGTTGGTAAGGGTTCGCACGACGGGTCTAGGGGAGGATGTTGGGTGCCCGCACGACCTAGCTAGAAATTCGGGTCATGATAGTTAGTATCAGAGCCCGGTTTAGAGTCTATCCAGACTAAGGCAGTGTGTAGTAGAGTCTCGCTGATTGGTACATAGACGTCTGTACTTATCTACAAGAGGCTATGATGGCGTTTAGGAAGTTTCTCTTCCTTTTTTTATAATCGTGTGTCGGTGTTCCTGTGGGATGCAAAATTTTTTCTTTAATTCCGTCGTAGTAATGCTGAACCCTCATGCAACAAATCGGCAAAGGGCAGGAGTTCAGGACGAAGCAGTCTAGTCTGGGGCTAGCGCTGCCCAAGCCCGAGAGTTGTGGATCGTGCTGATGATCTAGTTGTGGAGGCCCCACCTGTGCCAGGGGCTTTGTTGTTTCCCCGGCTCTCTGAGATGCTTTTATGAGAATCTTGATGGCGCAGATACCACATGAACCTCCTATTCCCGAGACGACTTATCAGGTTGCCGCTAATGCAGATGTTCGGGCTCAAGGAGCTCCTATTCCAGCTCCCGATGTTGCCCTAGTAAATTATGTTCCAGAGGTAGCATGTGTTGTGTCTCCAGTTGTTCTGGCTGGTTAGTTAGTCTAGGTAACAGTACGGTTTGAGTGCCCAAAGAGGTTGCATTATTTTACTATGTGAACCCTCCGATATTTCCAAGCCATGCATGTAACGATCCTCAAATAGTCGTTACGGGATCCGGGACCTCGATTTGCGTGTCGACAGTCCCAAAAGCTCCGTTAGGTCATTTATGACTCGTATGTGAAATCTGAGTCGAAACGGAGTCCGTTTGATAGGTTTTCGAGAAAAGGATCCGTTTATGAAATTCCGGAAAGGAATTTGGGGTTTCGATAGGTCGTTTTGAGTAAACGAACCCCGATGGAAAATCCGAGCCCACCGTTAGGTCCGTCTCGTCATTTATGATATGTAGCAACCTTCAAAATTGAAAACGGACCTCGTTTGATAGGACTTTTATAAAGTCCCCGTTTCGGAAGTTTAAAAGAGTTAAAAGAGATTTCAGAGCTCGATTTGAGCAAATGAGCTCCGATGAGAGATCCGAAAGTTCTGTTAGGTTCGTATAGTCATTTGTGACTTGTAGCAACTTTCGGAATTAGATTCCGAGGTCGTTTGGTTAAATTTCGCTATTTTGGCGAAAGTCGAAAATTGAACCTTTACCGTGGGACCCACTTTTTGAGTTCTGGAGGTCCGAATTGAGTTCTGTCTTGACGAGCATGTCACCCAAGTATTTTATGACTTGTGTGCAAAATTTGGGATCATTCTAAGCTTCGTAGGGTCCCGTTTTGCCCCTAAAATAGTAGAAAATCTGGTGCGACTTTTCTGTTCTGTTTTGGCGCAAACAGCCGGATAAAAGCTGATTTTTCGGCCAATCCGTAAGGAATTAGGAAAAACTCAAAACATGAAAGTTGTAGCCCTTTGAGTTGTGGTTCTAATGGAATCGGTTTCAGGTCATTTGGACATTCCTATCAAAAGTTATGATTTTTTCAAAAGAAGCTGTCACAGTGGTAAAAAAAAACTGCTATAAAAAGGCCATTTCGGGCCATTTCGGTTCATAACTTATAAAAATCATTTGGTGAGCTCTTGAGGCGATTTTTGGGTATTTCTTGAAGACCCAATCATACTTACACTTAAGGTAAGCCCTTTCAATCCATCTTTATGTTGATTAACACAAGAATCAAAGGGTTGATTCTTGGAAATGGGTTAGAACCCTAGATTCTTAAGAATTGGGGAAAGACATCGAGCAAGGCTCGCATGTGGAATCTAAGTGTACTTTTGGACTCACGGGAGCGTGGGGAGTCCGGAAAAGTACATTTTGTAAATTTAGGGCTCGGCCCTACCCGGGGGCATTTTGGTAATTTTTACCCTAGGATGCCTATAGGCTTAAATAGCTATAGTTCAGCACTCATATGTGCTATATCTTGTCTTAATAGACCTAGTGGAGAGTCCTTCGCGGACAAGGCGAGCGGGAAAGGAGATTCTTCCCGGCATTTGAGCCCGAATTTCGAGGTAAGTGAGACTTGACCTCTATTGTGCTTGTGGACTCTTCCTTCATGCTAGTATGCTTCATGTACGCATATATATACCTAACAATGGTTAGGATTAATGATGTGAATTACTTGCTATTATTGTTTCTTATAAATAGCGAGATTGTGACTTGACCGAGGTATGTGCCGGTCTAAACGCTACGTCGAGGTAGCTTAAATTTATATCGTAGTAACGCTTGCTACGCCATGCTTAGATAGCAAGAACTTGGGACATGGCCGAGGATGTTGCCGGCATGTCATGATAAATGTCTTGCTGAGGATTTTGCCGGCTTTTGTATGATATTGGTACTTGATTTGTTCACGTGCCGGGTTGGGTAGTGCTGTCTATACGTAACCTTGGGTTGGACGACATGGGAGTAGGGATTGTACCCCCAAACTGTGGTCGGGTTAACCTTCGCCTTACGTTCAGTTAGCATAACCAACTTGGGTTACGGTGACTATGAAATATTATCGTTATTAATATTTCTGTTATTATTTCTGTTATTGTTATTAATGTCGTGGATATTAATACTGTTAGAGGGACACTTGACAGGGGGTGTGGTGTCGCCTATACTATGAGATGTGTCACACTTGACAGGGGGTGTGGTGTGGACACTTGATCTTTGAGATGTGACACACTTGACAGGGGGTGTGGTGTGGTCACTTGATTTATTGAGATACGACGCACTTGACAGGGGGTGTGGTGCGATCGTAGACAGATTTGAGATGAGCCAACGACTACGGGTCGTTGGTCTACTTATTCATGATTGTGATAGTGACTTCGGGTCACGGTATATAGTTGATACTTAGTAGTGGTGTTGCTAGTCCATCGTAGGTCTAGGTTAGTCGGCACGGGAGTAGAGATTGGACCTCCAAACCGCTGCTGAGTTGACCTATGCCTTACGTTGGATGGGCATAATCCTTGAGACTTCTGGTTACTACTTGTGTGTATGGAATGTGTTACATCTATTTGTGATTTCACTACTTTATTGTATGATTACTATAGTATGTTGTTGCTTATGATGCATGTAGCGACTTGTTCCGCAAGGGTACCTTAGCGGGCCTGTCGGTGATCTTACTGGGCTTCGGCTCATAACTTACTCTGCTACGTGCGCAGGTCCTTCATCCAGTCAGCAGCCCGGACGTTAGCGGTTCCCGAGGCTTCTGAGACTTTTGATTGAGGTGAGCCGACCACACAGACCGTGGTGGCATACCGCCGGAGTCACTTAGAGATAGGACTCAGATTTCTTTGATGTATATTCATACTTTATTGAGTCACTCTTAGAATGCTCCAATTCTTTTGTGGATATATTCTTTTGGACTTCACACTTTTATATTTATATATCTATTTATGATCTTTTCACATTATTATTTTTTTCCGCATCTTGTTTCATTGGTTCGCCTAGGCAAATGTTGTTTAGGTGCCATCACGAGCCCTTGGAAATTGGGTCGTGACAGTTTGGTATCAGAGCCCTAGGTTCTAATTCGAGTCCTAGGAGTCTTGGAGCAGTGTCTGAGTAGAGTCTTGCTTATGGGTATGTTGTCGACCATACTTATGAGCGAGAGGCTACCAGGACATGTTAGGAAATATTTTCCCTTCGTTTCATCTCTATTCGTGCTGAGTAGCTTATATAGGTGCTGACCCTTTTTCGTGTATTGTATCAGATGGCAAGGACGCGAGCATCCTCAGCCAGGAGGGCTGCATCTTCTACACCCGCGTCTGCAGGAGAACTATCAGCACCTACGCAGCCGCCAGCTGCTAAGAAGACTCGGGCAGGTCTCCCGTCAGCCACTAGGCAGGACACAGCTATCCCTGCGGTGTCCGCAGCGACTCTGTCAGCATCTATTCCCCCTGTGCCTGTTGTTGTGCCAGGCACCGTTGTGATCTCTTCAGAGGAGTATATGAGACTGATGGCCTTGTCTAGCCATCAGGTCCCTGTCAGAGATGATGTTGCAGCTCCTGTTTCGGCTCCTCAGCCGACCACACCTGTTATGAGCACGCCTACTTCTGAGGCTGCTCCTGATCATATTGCCCAGCCTTCTGCTTCTGCTC